>CM074859.1:105072615-105678726 GCA_037501455.1 Lantana camara | reverse complement strand
TGACTTGGGGCATCTCTACCCCCTGTATTTCCCTTGGCATCGTTAAGGGGAGATTCAGCGTCCCCACTTGATACGGCTGGACCAAAGATACCATTCCAGGCATCATTCCAGGCATCACCCCGGGCTGCATAAGAGTGTATCCTGGCGGCGGCATCGTGGTCATAGGGTACATGCCTGGATGGGAGGAAGGGATATTTGGGGCGACTGGATTGGTGCCTGATCCTCCTGCTTCATTTCCAGATGGGGGAGGAGCAGCAGCAACGGCATCAACGTCTCCGGTGACACGCGGAGGTGCGCCCCCGGCAGGGGTGGGGCTTCCATCGTTTTCTCCATTGGCGGGAGGAAGTCCTCCTCTATTCCCCAGAGTTCCGGATCTCGTAGCAGTAACCATGATGAAAGATTTTGGTGTCACTTTTCAACTAGCTTTTAAAGGAAGAAACTGGTAACGACGAAGACAAAGGTGACGGTTTCCCACAGACGGCGCCAAAAATGGTGGTGCAAGAAATCGGATTTCCTACAACGCAACAACACTTTAGATATTTGTTTAGAAAGGGAAGACCATCACAGGCGTGGAGCCTCAGGAACTGGGTTTCCTTAGGAACGTGGGTTCTTCCAGCTAGGATAACACCAATGATCAGGGTGTAGTGAAGATGAGAAAATGGTGGAGTATGCAAAGCTTGGAATTTGCAGTAATGGAGGAGAAGAAACCAGTTCGGGTATTTTTAGTGGATGAGATAGCTTGGGGAAGAATGCAAGTGTTCTTCCTTATTTATATGTTAGGGGTGAGGGTATTTTGGATAATTTGACCGAGTGGTCCCAAACCTGTGTCGCCCTAACACGTGGCGGCCTGTGAGGGTGTGAGAAGGACGTCTCTGAAAAGGTGGCGGCGTGTCAGATGCGAGATGCGCACTACCTTTGTGTCAGAGGTTGTTGGCGAGGGCCGGATGAGAGGGAGGAGCCTAGGATCCCCTTTGCTGAGGTTCGGATCCAACACCGCCGAGCCTGGTCCAGGCCGAGCGTTGGTGACGCTCGAACGGTAAGGAAGGTCTCCCCACGATAGTTGACCTTTGAGCGCCGAAATTCCGAGCGCCACGAATGGGGTTCCCATGCGGGTGCTCCTCTGAGAAGGGTAACCCTGAGGGCTACGCTGCGAGCGCTAAGCCTATAGGCTCGGGCCCTTTACTTGAACAATTGTTTTAGGCACGAAGGCTGGCATTGGCTGGCGAGTGAGTGGGCCGGGAAGGCCCACGAGCCCATCAGACGATCGTCCAGTCTTTGGCCAGCGATGTACTAACACGTGGATGGCTCTGATTCGAGCGTGATTTTAGGTCTTATCAGGTCCAAGATAAAGTGCTTGGGATCTCAGACCCATTGGGAAAACAAGTTTCCTCTAAGATCGTTGGGATTTTAAGATCTTCTAAAAACAATGAGAGCTACTTACGATAAAAGACCTAAATCCTATGTATTACGTTATTATTCAACATGCTCACATTTTCTCTCCTTAGCATTTAGGTTGTAGTTCTGTGATTCTCTACAATATGAAATGCAAACCCATTCGTATCCATCCTTAAGTCAAACAAGTTGACTAAGTCCTAACTAACTCTAATTGGCTTTGTATCCTAAAATTCATTTTAGATTTCGAAAAGAGAAAAGTGTTCTCTATAAGGCGAGATTTTCACTTGTGAAAATTCGACCCTGGTTAAAAGAGAAGCAATCTAAAGTTGATGGTTTTTCTAACCACTTAAGAGCAATTGTACCACCTCATAGATATGTTATATGGTATAACATTTTGGACTTATTCCATAAAACCATGAGGTACACGTGTACACGAATGAGGATTGAAGATCTTTTTTTTTTTTAGGATCTTGCAACCTCAACGTTCAATTGAGAAACGAGTTCACAATGCACTGATTGCTCACATTACTTGCACCATCATTTAACCCTTTTATACTCAACCACAATGATGCCATTGTAGCATAGTTACTCATTTAGTTGATCACGGTTGAGAGCATCCTTAAGAAGGACCAAAGGGTTATGATGGTTAATTCTTCTTCTAAACCCACTAAGGTAAATGCTTGAAGGCCTAAAGAAGAAGAAACCCTTAAAGCCCAATGGATAGGCAAATAAAGGGTCAAGGCCAAAAGACACTAGAGATCAAATAGGACGTTTGCTTCTAAAGTAGGAAATAAGGACTTTGAAAGGGATTTGTTAGTATGTAATTAGTGCTTAATTTGTCTTAATTTTCCCCTACATTTGACTGGATATGTGCTTAATTAAACTTAATTATGGCTTTGTAGGTTTATTGGAGCTAAAATGGATCATCAATACAAATCTGGACTAAAAGAATCGCCAAGTGCAGAAAATGAACTGAGCCATGATCTGAAGCCATGATCATCCCTTGAACTAAGTGGTGACGTAGCAGACACATCATCAAAGTCAAAAGTTGCGACTGATTTTCTATTTTTGGCGAACTTCAGCTACTTGCAGCTGCTTTATCAGTATTTGGCGTCTCAATAAGAATATTAGCAGGTCTTGGGATACCAAGAATATTTAGCCTTGATTTGTGTGCCAAAGATTGGATTTCCAAGCATATAACCAAGGCTTTTGGTTAAGAAAAAGGGGTCAGCTTTTCTCTTGAAGAAGGAAGAACGTAGCAGCAGTAGCAACTGAAGAACAGAAGCAAAACAGGGGACTTATCCCCTGTTATGATTAGCAAGCATTCTCTTTTCCCTTTCTTCTCTTTTTAGTAATGTTTATGCTTAGATTGTGAAGAACATTGAACCATCTTTTGTAGACAATCCTTGTTAGATTTATATCAATTCTTGGACAGTTATTTGCTGAATATTTGAAAGCATGTATAGCAGCTAAGTTCCTTTTTATCCTAGTAAAGTTGTTTCTTTGGTTCACGCTTTGGTTTTGTGAGATCTAATTGTGTTTATGCAGCTCTAAATTCTTGGTATATGCATGTATCTTGTGTGTATTGTTTGAACTCGTTTTTGGATGATTTTCTGATCAATTGTTATCTTGAAACTTGTTCTATTTGACTGCACAAATACTTGATCCGTAATTGTCTTGTAAATGTGCTTGAAGAGTCACACATCATTGATAGTTTATCACCATGTTTACTTAAGAATGATGAGATGCATGCGTAATAACTTAAACATTCCAAGCTTCTTTGAGTTTGTTGGTTAGGATCGGTATCCTTTTCATGATCAATGCTATCACAAGGTTAAATCTTAAGAGCGTTTCTATAAGACTGCTTTTGTGATAAGAGAATGGTTAGTGAGCTTCTCATGATCATTATAAACTTAAGAAAGGATGAGGTGTGTAGAGCTTGTTACCACTATAGCCGGTCTATCAATGAATTAGAGTTGAATATTGAATCTATGATCGAACCAATGGCATGAATTTTAAGAACAACTTGGCTAGGATAATCCCACTTTAAATCAATTAATTTCAGTCACTTTGCATCAGCTTTCACTTGCTTGTTATCCTTGTTTTAGTGTTTAGTTTGTAGTTTGATTAATTACACAACCCCCCCCCCCCCCCCCTGTTGTGAACTCTTTCATGGTTTGTTTCCTTGGTCATTTTGGAATATATAAGAATTGCTAGTCCTTTGGGTTCGACCCTTTGCTGCTATACTCAATTTATTGCGTGTTGGAAAATGAAGGTTTTATTTGGTGGATTCGGCAACCATCAGGGAACTGCAAAGAGTATGGGTACTCTGATAGGTTATCTCATTTAGTAATTCTAATAGGAATAGAATTCACAAGTCTTCAGTTGATTTTGCATAATCCGTTGTGCAAAACTCAAAGTACTAATGTTTTGAACATACAACGAGATAGCAAAAGTAAGTGAGATGACAAAGCTTTGAATTACTTAGGCACGCTAAGAAATGAAAGGATTAGTGAGTTGGACAATTTAGGATCATTTTACGAAAATAAACCTGGAGAGTTAACTTCCTGTGAATCCTGTCTTAAGGGAAACGTTCCTAAGATCCAGTTTATGTGAAACTTGGAATGTGCCAAAATGTAGTGGATTTTGATCCACACTGATATTTATATATTGCTCAATGTAAGGATTAGGAACAACCATCAGTCTGATCATTATGAATGAATGTACTTAATGAAGTACAAATTCGAAGCTTATATGAAATTCTTAGAATTTCAAATGGAGGTTAGAAACCAAAATAGTCATAAGTTATAAGCAACTCGATCTGATTGAGTTGGCGAATACCTTAGAGACTAATTCCTTTGTCATCTTAGAGATAATAGGATTATCTCTCAGTAAACAAGTTCGAGAACACCTTAGTGTTTTTGAATGAAGGAATAAAACCTTATAGCATATGGTTCGTTCCATAGTAAGTTTTACTGACTTATATTTGTTTTATTTATTCCCCTAGAATATGCAGTTAGAGATTTTGAATCTAATACCTTCTAAAATTAGTTCCTTGATTGCACTATGAAATGTGGCATTCTATAGTTCCCTAAATATTCTTATCCAAGAATTTTGGAAAATCCTTTTAAGTGAAGAGGATAGTGGGAGTTAAGCTTGAAGCGAGTTCAAGTTTACTCAAAAATATAGAATATTATTTCTGCAAATTCTCTTGAACAAAGGTTATTTGTTTCAAGGAATGTACCTTTCTTAAGGAATTGTTCCTATAAGACAAGAAAGGCAAGTAGGCAGACCTCAAAGAAATTTTAGGATAAATATCCCACGCCACATATAGAAGAAACGAGCCCATTTGATAAAACTTAGCCAAATTTTATAGCAAGTACATGTGTGAAAACCCTCCTCTCATGATGCGTTTTTTAACGCATTCCTAGATAGCCCAAGAATTACTTATGAGGAGACACTATCAGATTTGGAATCTGAGTAGTGTAAACAAGCCTTAAAATCGGAGATGGATTCCATGTGATCAAAGCAAGTTTTGGCCTTGGTTGATCCACATGATAGGATCAAGCTCGTAGAGCTTGGAGTAAATGGAAAGCATTACAACCTTTTTGATGGTTGAAATGCAAAAGTCCATTCGGATTGTGTTTAGCATATCGATATTCTGACTATGAGATATGATAAATAAACATGAGAACTGTTTTGCTCAATAGGACATTGAATGAGACTAGAATATGATATTTCTATGAATCTCATATTCAGTTGGAGTATGCACAAGGTATGCAAACCCCTAAGTCAATCTGTAGATTGATAAAAAGCTTCTAGGAGTTAGAGAATTTGATTCCATAGATGGGCAAATCGCTTGACTCAAGATAAAAGTCGAATAACTCTCAAATGCACGTGTGATAGTTGGTGATTTTAGCTTCAACTTTTGGTACTTTAGATATGAGATCGTTCTCATTAGGAATGAAAAGGATGACACGAAAGTGACCAAAATTTTGTTTAGGAAACAGTATGACATGAAAGATCTTTGTGATAAATCATAAATTCTCAACTTGAGATCTATGGAGATTGATCTAAGAGAATAAATGGATTGTCACAAACGAGCACATAACCACGGTACTAAAATAGTTTAGTATGGACAAATGCAACATCTATTTTGAAGAGTATGTGTCCTAAGACAACTTTAAGAAAGTTAGTATGTCCGAAACCCCTTTAGGTGAAAGGGTGCACAATGTATGCAATGTTATGTGCTAGACTAGAAGTGGAGCAGCATCTAGCATGGTGAGCCGAATCTATGACCTTGGAGAAGGTCATGGGCTGCTGTTAACTATACCCTCAGAGTACTTTAGAAGAAATGAGGATATCTTTAAAGAGCCCAGAAAGATCTTTTCATTAGAGGATATTTTAATGTAATCGTTCCATCAAACATAGATGATTGTAAATCATTAAAAGGATACATATTTTACCTAAATGGTAATGTAACATGTTGGAAAGGCGTTCCCAACACACATGTTGTAAATCTCGACTATTGCAGCTGAGAACATATCCGTATTGAGTACTGCTAAGTTAAGTGTTTAGGTAAGAAACTCCATCTAACTAGTTAGATGAAGTTCCTAGCATGAAACAACTCCATTATTATATTGTATGATAAAATGGATGGTTGCTCAAGTAAGAGAACCAAGAGGTCACCAAGAGACTGAACACGTGATTACGAATCACTTTATAAGGAAAAAGTGTTTCCTTAGAGATGTGTAAATAAGAGGGTCACATCATGTAGCACCCGAGCGTAAGGTACCACATCCCCCGCACCGAGACCCGACCCGTATATGAAATGGAAGTCCATACACGTGCCAAATCCACGGCGAACGGGGACACAACACACACGCTATGCTAGGCGGGACTAACCCTTAAACCAAACAACTCCAGAAACATAGAGAATCAGAGTTAAAGAAAGTTGCGGAAGCCATAACGACAAAGCATATACAGTGAGTCACCAAGCTCCAAAATAGATATACAAGAGCATTCAAATATGCAACGGCACTCACGGCCTACAAAATCATAACGCTCCAATCTATACTAGGATCAAATACAAAAGTAGCAACAAGAGTATGAATATGAGACTGAAAAGAAGTGCTAAACATAAATGCAAGACCTAGACGACTTGTATTCCCGCCTAGCACTCCTATACCTGCACAAAACAGCTGAAAACAACCGGGTTCAGTCTAAAAGAGACTGGTGGGTATAAAACGGGGCATAAGATATAATATCGCATAAATTAAACACATACATGCAAGCCCTAATCCCGTGTGAAGTTTGATAAGAATTGACCAAGTGGTTAAAACAAAAGAAAACATCAACGGGATTACGACGTTCATATTCATTCATAATTGTTCATAAGGGTTTAAGCTCGGCGAGTGAGCGTGCACAATCTCCAACCTTCTCCTCGTGTAATCATATCATAATTATTGGTTGTCATACATATCTTTCGTGCACATACATAAATGATCATAATCATACATATACACCTTTTTCCTCCGGGTGGTGGACAAGTTAGCTAGACCTGACCACCGGTTCATACATAATGGCGAGTGAGGTACATGAATCCTCAAAAGCCCGACCTGCGTTTCCTCGTCAAAACTCCTAACGAGGTCCGTATCGTCGTAAATTTGGTTGGAACTAGTATATGGGATCCCCGTCAGCCCTTGCTTCCTCGGTTAGCCACATATACTAAGTCCCGGGGCCCGTGAACATAACATACATGCAATCTCGCCAATACATAAGGTAGGGTTTCATAAATAAAAGGGGTCATACGTTTGAAATCATTTACCCAAAATGACTCGATTTATATAAATATACTATTTTGGCTTAAAACTTTGCACATAAGGGATTTATAGGGTTGTTTTAACTAGTAGAAGAAAAACCCACCTTTACCAAAGCAAAATAAAGGCACAAGCGTCTCAATGCTCGTCCTCGTCTCCGACCAAACCCGAATCTGTGCAAAAGAAAAGGTATGAGACTCAATGACCACGTATGACGCTCGGCGATGAAGTGCATATGACATGAATGCATAAATGATCATATATATATCAATAACATGTTCATGTGCACTATTAAGAGATTTAAAACATATAATCATTCATTCGTTCACATATTTCATTCAATTTCATAATTTCATAAATTCATAACATTCATAATGCATATCAATTAATCTAAAATTCATTTAATAAGCATAACACATATTATTCAAATTCACATTTAGGAATAAAACAAATAAAACGTTCAATCAAAAGTCAGTAGAATAAATACGCGAAATAGAATCAATTAATTTCAATAATTAAATTAAATCAAATAATATTCAAAATATATAATAAATATATATATAATATAATATATATATATATAATATACTAAATATATAATAACATAATTATATATATATAATATACATACATACACGTACACACACACACCCATGCATACAAATATATACATTACATGCATATTATATAAACTATATATATATTCACGTACACACACACACAAACATGCATGCACACACAATTCACAACCAACACACACACACAGACATATATATATATACACAGCCATGCATACACACGCACACACCATGCAAACAAAACAGCAGCAGCAACAGACCAGGAAACTCAGCAAAAGTCCAAGGAAAACGGGCTGACACCCCCGTGTCACCCTTCAAGCCTGGACCGAGACACCCCCGTGTCTCGGTACAGAAATTCCAGGCCGGTTGCACCCCCGTTCCTCGCAGGAACGGGCAGAAATAGCACGCCCGTGACGCAGCAACATCAGCCTCTGTTCTCGGACAGCAACAGGCGCAGAACAGAGCAGCCCTTAACGCAGGAAAAGCAGGCAAGAAAGGCAACAAAACAAGGCATAAAATGCTGCAAGAAACTCAGCTACACCCACACCAAGAACCCATGAAAGATGACAGCAAAAGAAGAAGGAAATGACAGCAGTTTACAGCAACATAACAGCGCTAAAACAGGGCCAAAAACTGGAGAAAAACAGAGCATGCTTGCTCTCGGTACATTCGACTCAGATCAGGTCCAAAAGGCCAACAAATACGCAGCAAAACATCATGAATTCAACAAGTAAATCAGTTCCAAAAGTGATCAACCAATACATCAACCGTACGTGACAAACATGTGGGATTTTCTCAAAATTTCATAAATGATATCTCATATATATCTCAACAAACACGAAAGCAATGATCATAAATGATATGAGGATGTTAAAACAATCAATCTCAAGCTTGGAATCAGTCAAAATCATTAAGAATCAAAGGGGATCAAGAATTTGCCCAAAATCCTCTATTTTCGGAAAAACAGTCCAGGAAGATGAAACCAAGCTCAAAATCATGAATGAAAAGATGAAAATGATCAGAATTAATCATACAATACAACCCTAATCTTACCTTGATGATTGGTTGAAGTTTGGATGAGATTTGAGCTCCAAAATCTCCAAGGGATGAAGGGTTTCGGGACTGGACTGTAGAGCAGTAGCTTTGGCTGATGTTTTGGGGATTGTGTGAGGATAATCTCGATTAGGGCTTGATATGTACTGATAGAAGGTTGAGTTAGGGTTTCAAAGAATCTAACCATGGTTACTTTGGTTATGGTTTGGCCAAGATATGGCTGATTTAGTGCAACAAGGTCAAGTTGGTCTCCGTTTCGTTTTTCAGTTGGATTTCGGAGTTTCAAATGACTTAGGAAAAATGTAAGGCTAAGTTTACTAAACTCGAATTTTCGTTACGAGTTCAGCGGAGTTGACAGAACTCGAATCCGAGTTCCCGAGCTCAAGATATTAAATTCGGAACCAAGGGTACGCTAAGTGCTCGTTAGCTCCCGTTTTGGTTCCTCGAAACATAGTAAATTCGTTAACTAATCAAATGAATTCGAAAATGTAAATTGAGCATAAAATCATGTTCATAACACATATATGTACAACATATTACAAAATCGTGGCAATTTGATATCATTTCATAAGAGAACGAAGCACAAAATAAACGAACAACCTCAATCATACAATTCAGGCATATTCATAAAATTTTCCATGCAAAATGAAATGAAATTCATGCATATTTAATTCCCATGCATAAATCAAATAAATGAATAAGTTCTAATATTACATAAATTAAATTGGTCACGTAATTAATTAGCTTAAACATGATTAATTAACATAACATATAATTAGCATAATCATTAAATTAGTATTAATATAATTAAACATATATATCTATATATATATATATAATACGAAATATATATATATATAAAATTAATAATATTAATATAAAATAATATAATATAATATAATAATAACAATTATAATAAAATTAAATATAAAACACGTAAAAACAATTAATTCGCGCAATTTGGTAAACACATACGTCGTACCTTTACGTCCGAGAAATCGGGACGTTACAATCTCTCCCCCTTAAAAGAATCCATCCTCGGATTCATTGCTCGCTCGGAAACAACTCAGGGGGAAATCTTTTCATCTTATCTTCCGTCTCCCACGTAGTCTCTTCGGTTTTATCACTTCTCCAAAATCTCATATGGTCCCATAACCCGAGGGTTAAATTTTCCTCCTCGTTCCATCCTCGAGAATCCTTTTCGTGGGGAAGCCTTTAAGAAAACCTTATCTCCAATCTCAACCTCCAATTTCTTCCTCCGAAGATCTGCATAACTCTTGTGTCGATCCTAAGCGGCCTTCATCCGTTGTCTAATTATCTGAACCCTATCAATAGCCTCTTATACAGTCTTAGAGGGTTTTTCCTTCTTTTCCCCTCTCTTAATCCCTTCTTGCTTGGTCCAATTCCATTCCTCCAAGTCAAAGAACAACGGTGATCGACATTTACGTCCGTAAAGAGCTTCAAAAGGGGCTATTTTAATCGAGGCTTGATAGCTATTGTTGTAAGCAAACTCAATTAACTGTAACTGCTCATTACACGAACTTCGAAAATCCAATGCACATGCTCTCAACAGATCCTCCAGATACTTAATCAACCTTTTTGATTGTCCGTCGGTCTGAGGATGGAAAGCTGTGCTGAATTGAAGCCTTGTTCCTAAACACTCCTGCAATTCTTGCCATAACCTTGAAGTAAATCTGGGATCCCGATCCGAGATAATACTAACAGGTACACCATGAAGCCTAACAATCTCATCATTGTATCTCTTAGCCAACTTATTCACTTTATCGGACATCCTAATAGCAAGAAAATGAGCGGATTTCGTCGACCTGTCCACGATAACCCAAATTCCATCGAAACCTCCTCTCACTCTTGGTAATCCCGAAACAAAATCCATAGCTATTTGTTCCCATTTCCATTCCGGGATAGGCAATGATCGAAGTAGCCCCGATGGCTTTTGATGTTCCGCCTTAACCGCTTGACAAGTCATGCAGTGTTTCACAAAGTTGATAACATCCCGTTCTCATCCATTCCACCAATAAAATTGCTTAAGATCCTTATACCTCTTGTTCCTTCCGAGATGTATCGAATACTCTGACCGATGTGCTTCCTCAAAAATAATCCCTTTTAACTCTTCCGGGACAACAACTCTATTCTTGAATCTTAGAAGTCCCGTACCATCAAACCCATACGGACATTCTGAATCAGCTCGAGCTTTCTCATCTAATTTCTGAACCTCGGGATCAATCCTCTGAGCATCAGATAACCTCTGTTTAGGATCTGGTTGATCCGTAATATTCCGAATACTAGTCCTCAGTCTGGACAACTCATTCTCATCTCCAATTTCTACTTTCACATTGGACACACTAGTTTTCCTACTAAGTGCATCCACGACCAAATTGGCTTTGCCAGGATGGTATCGGATTGTACACTCATAATCCGCCAAAAGTTCCATCCAACGCCGTTGTCTCTTGTTCACTTCCTCATGTGAGAATAAGTATTGGAGACTCTTGTAATCAGAAAAGACCTCGAACGAAATTCCATAAAGATAGTGTCTCCACTTACCCAAAGCAAAGATCACTGCCACTAATTCCAAATCGTGAGTGGGTAGTTCTGTTCATGCTCTTTCAATTTCCTTGAGGCATAAGCGATTACTCTTCCATTTTGCATCGACACACATCCCAAACCTTCCTTTGAGGCATCCGTACAAACTGTATATCTTTCTGTACCTTCGGGAAGTGCTAATACAGGAGCGGTGGTCAACTTTTCCATTAAAAGTTGAAAGTTAGCCTCACATACCTCATCCCACTCAACTTAACCGCCTTCTTAGTCAATCGGGTTAAAGGAGCCGCAATCTTCGAAAAAATCCTGTACAAATCTCCGATAGTAGCCTGCCAAACCCAAGAAACTCCTTACTTCTGAAGCATTTTTTTCGGGCTTTGCCATTGAATAACCGTCTCAATCTTAAAAGGGTCTACCTCCAAACCTTGTAACATATCGAATAATTCCTCAATTTAGGGCAACAGATACTTATTCTTTTACCGTCATCCGATTAAGCTCTCGGTAATCTATACACATTCTTAAAGTTCCATCCTTTCTTAACAAAGAGAACTGAAGCACCCCAAGGTGACGAACTTGGCCGTATATATACAACTTTGAGCAATTCCTCTAATTTAATCTTTAACTCTTTCAATTCAGCCGGATATTCTTTCCCTTCAATCAAAATTGAACACTCCCGAACCAACTGATCTGTCTGAAGACTACCACCCAGTGGCGAACTCACCAAATAACAAGAAGAGAAAGCAAATAACAGGCAAGCACAGAATAACAACTAAGTCACAAGAAATAAAAGAATGCGTGGCACCCGAATCAAAGAGTGCATGAATGCTCATGTTATGTATGCATAGGGTACCTTCTACCACAGTTGTGGGATCGGTCTCTGCATCTTGCTCTTTACCTTCGAGGGCGTAAGCACGAGCCTGAATCATTGGCCTTTGAACTCCCTTTTTAAATCCCGGATTCTTGTCGGGGCATGTATCCGCCATATGATCAGCTTTTCCACATATTAGGCATAAACCCAACCTCTTCCAACATTTGTGATAATTGTGAGTTGGCCCTCCACAATATGTAGATGGTGGCTTGGATAATCGTGCTTCACTCGGACCTTGTCGATCCCTCGTTGGTGCAGGCAAAGCTGCTGGAACCGGTGGAGTTGGTCCTCCCATTCTTGGCTTCTTAAACGGACCCTTAGGAGGGGGAGTCGCTTGAACCATAGGTCGCTTTCCCGAACTTGTTCCAGAACCTCGCCCCATCAGTGGCCTAAAAATCGGATCTTTCTTCTTATACTCCTCTTCTTGAACTAGAGCCCTTTGTACCGTATCGGCAAAAGACTCGAAATTGTGACCTGCCTGACCATGTCTCAAATCCTGTCTTAACCCCGCAATGAATTTCCTTGCTTTCTTTTTCTCATCCCGGGTGACATGAGGAGCATATTTCCCAAGTCTATTAAATACTGTGAGATATTGGGTCACCGTACGCGCTCCTTGCTTTAGATCCATGAACTCTTGCTCCTTTCTCTCTCTCACTACCTCCGGCACAAAGCATTCTCTCAATTCTCTCTTAAAGACCTCCCAAGTCACTTCCTCTTCATCGACCTCAAGTTTCTCCCTTGTTCGTTCCCACCATTCATATGCATCTCCATCAAGTTGGAATATAGCAAATTGAGCCTTCTCTTGTGTAGTAAACTGTCGGACCCCAAATATCCTCTCTAGTCGAATCAACCAACCCTCCGAGACCGCATCGTCAATAGAACCAGAAAATCGAGGGGGGTTGTAACTCAGAAACACCCCATGAGGATCTCTATTGTTATGGTTTAGTGGAGGAGCTTGTTGTTCTGCTTGTTGTGGTGGGGGAGCTTGAGCCCTCCTATGCTCGACATAGTTGAAAACTGCTTCCATAAAATTCCCCATATCTATCGGTGGTGCTTGTGGTTGGGGTGGAGGCGTAGGAGATCGATCCTGATGACGACGGCGTCCGGGAGATCTCTCACGATGTCTACGTGGAGGCATCCTGTTCAAGAAATACTGAAAATGCATGCTATTTTTAGTCCATGCATGCAAGTGCAATTAATTCGACCAAAATTTAAGATTTAAAGCGTACAAGCACGTAAACAATGCATATGCAACACATTGACAAGTTGTTCCTAAAGCCGAACGACCTAACTGACTCAACACGACACTAGAGCCCGAGTTTTGCAACCCTAAGCTCTGATACCACTTAAGGATGTAGCACCCGAGTGTAAGGTACCACATCCCCTGCACCGAGACCCGACCCGTATATGAAATGGAAGTCCATACACGTGCCAAATCCACGGCGAACGGGGACACAACACACACGCTATGCTAGGCGGGACTAACCCTTAAACCAAACAACTCCAGAAACATAGAGAATCAGAGTTAAAGAAAGTTGCGGAAGCCATAACGACAAAGTATATACAGTGAGTCACCAAGCTCCAAAATAGATATACAAGAGCATTCAAATATGCAACGGCACTCACGGCCTACAAAATCATAACGCTCCAATCTATACTAGGATCAAATACAAAAGTAGCAACAAGAGTATGAATATGAGACTGAAAAGAAGTGCTAAACATAAATGCAAGACCTAGACGACTTGTATTCCCGCCTAGCACTCCTATACCTACACAAAACAGCTGAAAACAACCGGGTTCAGTCTAAAAGAGACTGGTGGGTATAAAACGGGGCATAAGATATAATATCGCATAAATTAAACACATACATGCAAGCCCTAATCCCGTGTGAAGTTTGATAAGAATTTACCAAGTGGTTAAAACAAAAGAAAACATCAACGGGATTACGACGTTCATATTCATTCATAATTGTTCATAAGGGTTTAAGCTCGGCGAGTGAGCGTGCACAATCTCCAACCTTCTCCTCGTGTAATCATATCATAATTATTGGTTGTCATACATATCTTTCGTGCACATACATAAATGATCATAATCATACATATACACCTTTTTCCTCCGGGTGGTGGACAAGTTAGCTAGACCTTACCACCGGTTCATACATAATGGCGAGTGAGGTACATGAATCCTCAAAAGCCTGACCTGCGTTTCCTCGTCAAAACTCCTAACGAGGTCCGTATCGTCGTAAATTTGGTTGGAACTAGTATATGGGATCCCCGTCAGCCCTTGCTTCCTCGGTTAGCCACATATACTAAGTCCCGGGGCCCGTGAACATAACATACATGCAATCTCGCCAATACATAAGGTAGGGTTTCATAAATAAAAGGGGTCATACGTTTGAAATCATTTACCCAAAATGACTCGATTTATATAAATATACTATTTTGGCTTAAAACTTTGCACATAAGGGATTTATAGGGTTGTTTTAACTAGTAGAAGAAAAACCCACCTTTACCAAAGCAAAATAAAGGCACAAGCGTCTCAATGCTCGTCCTCGTCTCCGACCAAACCCGAATCTGTGCAAAAGAAAAGGTATGAGACTCAATGACCACGTATGACGCTCGGCGATGAAGTGCATATGACATGAATGCATAAATGATCATATATATATCAATAACATGTTCATGTGCACTATTAAGAGATTTAAAACATATAATCATTCATTCGTTCACATATTTCATTCAATTTCATAATTTCATAATTTCATAAATTCATAATGCATATCAATTAATCTAAAATTCATTTAATAAGCATAACACATATTATTCAAATTCACATTTAGGAATAAAACAAATAAAACGTTCAATCAAAAGTCAGTAGAATAAATACGCGAAATAGAATCAATTAATTTCAATAATTAAATTAAATCAAATAATATTCAAAATATATAATAAATATATATATAATATAATATATATATATATAATATACTAAATATATAATAACATAATTATATATATATAATATACATACATACACGTACACACACACACCCATGCATACAAATATATACATTACATGCATATTATATAAACTATATATATATTCACGTACACACACACACAAACATGCATGCACACACAATTCACAACCAACACACACACACAGACATATATATATATACACAGCCATGCATACACACGCACACACCATGCAAACAAAACAGCAGCAGCAACAGACCAGGAAACTCAGCAAAAGTCCAAGGAAAACTGGGTGACACCCCCGTGTCACCCTCCAAGCCTGGACCGAGACACCCCCGTGTCTCGGTACAGAAATTCCAGGCCGGTTGCACCCCCGTTCCTCACAGGAACGGGCAGAAATAGCACGCCCGTGACGCAGTAACAGCAGCCTCTGTTCTCGGACAGCAACAGACGCAGAACAGAGCAGCCCTTAACGCAGGAAAAGCAGGCAAGAAAGGGAACAAAACAAGGCATAAAATGCTGCAAGAAACTCAGCTAAACCCACACCAAGAACCCATGAAAGATGACAGCAAAAGAAGAAGGAAATGACAGCAGTTTACAGCAACATAACAGCGCTAAAACAGGGCCAAAAACTGGAGAAAAACAGAGCATGCTTGCTCTCGGTACATTCGACTCAGATCAGGTCCAAAAGGCCAACAAATACGCAGCAAAACATCATGAATTCATCAAGTAAATCAGTTCCAAAAGTGATCAACCAATACATCAACCGTACGTGACAAACATGTGGGATTTTCTCAAAATTTCATAAATGATATCTCATATATATCTCAACAAACACGAAAGCAATGATCATAAATGATATGAGGATGTTAAAACAATCAATCTCAAGCTTGGAATCAGTCAAAATCATTAAGAATCAAAGGGGATCAAGAATTTGCCCAAAATCCTCTATTTTCGGAAAAACAGTCCAGGAAGATGAAACCAAGCTCAAAATCATGAATGAAAAGATGAAAATGATCAGAATTAATCATACAATACAACCCTAAGCTTACCTTGATGATTGGTTGAAGTTTGGCTGAGATTTGAGCTCCAAAATCTCCAAGGGATGAAGGGTTTCGGGACTGGACTGTAGAGCAGTAGCTTTGGCTGATGTTTTGGGGATTGTGTGAGGATAATCTCTGTTAGGGCTTGATATGTACTGATAGATGGTTGAGTTAGGGTTTCAAAGAATCTAACCATGGTTACTTTGGTTATGGTTTGGCCAAGATATGGCTGATTTAGTGCAACAAGGTCAAGTTGGTCTCCGTTTCGTTTTTCGGTTGGATTTCGGAGTTTCAAATGACTTAGGAAAAATGTAAGGCTAAGTTTACTAAACTCGAATTTTCGTTACGAGTTCAGCGGAGTTGACGGAACTCGAATCCGAGTTCCCGAGCTCAAGATATTAAATTCGGAACCAAGGGTACGCTAAGTGCTAGTTAGCTCCCGTTTTGGTTCCTCGAAACATATTAAATTCGTTAACTAATCAAATGAATTCGAAAATGTAAATTGAGCATAAAATCATGTTCATAACACATATATGTACAACATATTACAAAATCGTGGCAATTTGATATCATTTCATAAGAGAACGAAGCACAAAATAAACGAACAACCTCAATCATACAATTCATGCATATTCATAAAATTTTCCATGCAAAATGAAATGAAATTCATGCATATTTAATTCCCATGCATAAATCAAATAAATGAATAAGTTCTAATATTACATAAATTAAATTGGTCACGTAATTAATTAGCTTAAACATGATTAATTAACATAACATATAATTAGCATAATCATTAAATTAGTATTAATATAATTAAACATATATATCTATATATATATATAATACGAAATATATATATATATATAAAATTAATAATATTAATATAAAATAATATAATATAATATAATAATAACAATTATAATAAAATTAAATATAAAACACGTAAAAACAATTAATTCGCGCAATTTGGTAAACACATACGTCGTACCTTTACGTCCGAGAAATCGGGACGTTACACATCAGCAAAGAACATAGCAGACCCACTTTGGTAACGCCCAAAGTCAATAAGCTCTCAAAGTACATCTTGAGAAGATGAGACTCAGAGTACCTCAATGGCTTTTACGGGCAAGTGGGAGATTGTTGGGAATAGTGCGCTAGAAAGCCGATTCTATGTAGTCTGCTTTGGGACATTCCGAATATCACAGACAATCTTTGAATAATACACGATTGATTATTATCATAGGCAAACACTTCTTTATGTGCAATACGTGTTTTGTGTGTTTCCATTTCGTGCGCACGTATTAGAACTCCTCTAATCCATAAGGCTGTTAGGGACTTTGTCATTAGGTGAATGACACATGAAACAAGCCCTAACTCAAGGTCGGATTAGAAATCTGATAGTATGCATAAATTACATGAAAATCTCTTTAATTTCCCC
Source organism: Lantana camara (assembly GCA_037501455.1). Lineage (NCBI taxonomy): Eukaryota > Viridiplantae > Streptophyta > Magnoliopsida > Lamiales > Verbenaceae > Lantana > Lantana camara. Next base: position 105,660,992 of record CM074859.1, on the reverse strand, counting down.
CTGAATTGGATTAGATTTCTACTTAATTTGCTTTTATTTGGCTTTTGCAGAAACATGTTGATAAATGAGGGATTTGGCAGAATCATGAAGAAAAAGATGCTAAATGTTGAAAATGCCTGAGCCATGACCCCAATGCATGATCATCCCTAAGGCTAATGCACGTAAAGCAGACCACGGTCAACAAGTACGGCTGACTCTTCCTGTTGGGACAGGTGGCACACATGCAACAGCTTGCTAACATGGCTGACATACAAGAAGATTGATCCTGTATTTTTGAGTTTCAAGAGTCCTAATCATGTTTTTGGGGACTTGTAAAAAGTTAATTTGTTCCCCTTGATCATTATCCGAAGATAGCCCTTTTAAAAACTAGTTAAGTGGGGAAAAAGAGAGGGAGAATTATAGATAACTCTGAAAGTAGAAGATAACAGCAGCTAGCAGCAGAAACGCCGAGGGATTTTCTTCCTCAAAACTGTGATAGTTTCCAGACTTGAAGTATTTGGTTTCAGTTTTTTATTTCAATTAAGTTTTAAAGTTCAGTTTATGATCAGAGTATTTATTGTCTATCTTGCATGATGATCCGTGGCTGAACATATCTATCTTAGTTAGGTTGTATCTTTGTTCCTTGCCAATATTTATGAGATCTAAGTGAATGAACGCGAATCTGATCTATGGTATTTATGCATGCTTTGAACGTACTTGTATAAGTTGTTTTCAAATCATCTTTCTGATCAATCGATGCCCAAATAACAACTTGATAAGGTTACACTGATACCTGATACGTAATAGTCTTGTAAAGGTGTAGAAGAACCGCACATCAGTGAGAGTTTACCACCATGTTTACTCAATAAAATGATGAGGCATGCGTAATAAGATTTCACAAGTCCAAGCTTCTTGAGATTTTGGATCATGATTAATATCCTTTTGGTGCTCAATGCTATCATACAGTTAAATCCTAGATACTTGTTCGCGGGACTGCTGTGTGGTAAGAATTTAATTGATGTGCTTCTCTTGATTAAGTTGAAATTAAGAAAGGATGATATAGATAAGCTTCTTGTCTATTGTAAGTTAATCTACCATGCGATCAGGTTTTATTTTTGCATCCAGGATTAGATACGAGCATGGAATGAAGTAACAACTTAGCTAAGATATTTCTCATCATAATCAACCTTCACAACTCTCTTTTCCTTCAGTCTTAGTTAATTGAAGAAATCTGGTTTTGTACTTAAAATTAGTTTGTTTTAATTACACAAACAACCCCCCCCCCCCCCCCACACTTCTAAGTCTCTTTTGAATATTCTCTTGGATACATTGAATATAAGTCTATCTAGTCCTGTGGGTTCGACCCTTTGCTACTATATTACAATTTTAATTTTCATGCAGTGAGTAAAGGATTTAGTTGATGGGTTCGACAACCATCAAATTTTGGCGCCGTTACCGGGGACTAGACTAAACTGTTTTGTATTCTTTGTATGACTAGGTCAGAACGTTCGAAGAAACTGATTCCATATGACCCAGAGATTGAGAGGACATTAAGATAAATCAGGAAGGAAAATATATTGAGGAGGTTGTAGATAGAAAGCAGTGATTTTCTGGAAACAGATTCCTTCCCCTGTTTGGTTAGATTATTTACTGTTACAGATAAAGGAAGCATAAGCGGTGGTCATCCCTTAAGCATGGCTGCGCAAGATCAGACACTTAGACAGTTAGCTGCACCGCCTGTAACCCAGGAGCCATTATGCATAACTTTACCTACTTTAAATACTGATTTTGAGTTAAAATCTGGTTTAATCCATTTACTTCCCACTTTCAGAGGCAAAGAAAATGAAGATCCAAATCAACATCTTAAGGAATTTCATGTGGTCTGTTCCAGCATGAGGCCAAATGGAGTTACCGAAGAGCAGATCAAATTGAGAGCATTTCCGTTCTCTCTGGCTGATGATGCAAAAGAATGGCTGTATTATTTACCACCAGGATCGATTACAACGTGGACAGCCATGGCCTCAGCCTTCTTGGAGAAATTCTTCCCAACGTCCAGAGTTGTATCAACTAGGAGAGAAATAGTTTCTGTGAAGCAGAAGGAATCTGAAACTCTCCATGATTATTGGGAGAGATTTAAGAAATTGTTGGCTAGGTGTCCACAACATGGACATACAGAACAAGCCTTGATCCAGTACTTTTATGAAGGATTAATTCCTATGGAGAGGAGGATGATGGATGCAGCGAGTGGTGGTGCAATTGTCAATAAAAGACCTAATGAGGCCAGGTAGTTAATTTCAACCATGGCTGCTAATTCTCAGCAGTTTGGAAATCAGCAAAATGTCACAAGGAAAGTGAATGAGGTAAACCCTGCTTTAATTGAAAGTCAATTAAATAAACTAACAACTTTGGTGCAGAATTTGGCTGTAGCAAACTCAACACCATCTTTGGTTTGTGGAATTTGTACAAGTCCTGATCACCACATAGATTTATGTCCAACACTCCAAGTGGATGGAACTGAAAATGTGAGTGCAATGGGAGGAGGCTTCCAACAAAGAAAGTATGATCCGTATTCAAATACATATAATTTGGGATGGAAGGATCATCCTAATTTTAGCTATGCACCAAGGCCTCAATTGTTTCAAGGACAAAGAAATTACTAGCTAAGGCCACCCATACAAAGACCACCTCAAAACTTCCAGCCACAACATAATTTTCATCCCTCAACTTCCAATCAATTTCAGCAGCCTTCTACATCTGGTGCAGGTACTTCTTTAGAAGATATGTTTAAAGCTTTTATGACTAACAATCAACAATTTCAGCAGGAAACGAGGGCAAGTATGCAGCAGTTCCAGTCCACTGTTCAAAATTTGGAAAATCAATTGGGACAGCTAGCAACTTCAGTCAGCAAGCTTGAAAACAAAGGAAAATTGTCATCACAAACGATTGATCCAAGGTAAAATGCTAGTGCTATTACCTTGAGGAGTGGAAAAGAGCTCGAATTGCCTGTAAGGAAGCAGAAAGCAGGACAAAGTAATGAAAAAACAGAGCAGATTTTGATATTGATGCAGATTCGGTAGGCAAACGTGTAAGCCATGATCATGGCTTAGAAACAGAACAAGAAGCGGAACCTACTGCACTTCCTGAACCTATGGTGATCCCACCACCATTTTCTCAAAGGTTAACATCAACAAAAAGGGCCAAAGAAGAAAAAGAAATTCTGGACACATTTAGAAAGGTTGAGTTAAATATTCCCCTCCTTGATGCCATAAAGCAAATACCAAGGTATGCTAAATTTCTTAAAGATCTTTGTACAAATAAAAAGAAACTGCTAGGAAATGAGAAAATTAGCATGGGTGAAAATGTGTCAGCTGTACTTCAGAGGAAACTCCCACCTAAATGTAAGGACCAAGGTATGTTTACTATTCCGTGTAGAATAGGAAACTTAGGCATAAATCATGCTATGTGTGATCTTGGTGCATCAATAAATGTTATGCCTTTATCAGTTTATTCTTCATTGAATATAGGTCCTTTAAAAGGAACTGGAGTTATCATACAGTTAGCGGATAGATCAATAGTACACCCTGAAGGTGTGCTGGAAGATGTGCTTTTACAGATTAATAATTTAGTATTTCCTGCAGATTTCTTTGTGGTCAACATGGAAGATGACAAGATATCCAAATCTTCAGATTTACTGCTTGGAAGACCATTTTTTAGTACAACAAAAGCAAAGATTGATGTCTATAGTGGGACGTTAACACTGGAATTTGATGGAGATTTAATTAAATTTAATGTTTATGAAGCGATGAAATTTCCATCTGAAAATATTTCAAATGTTTCTTCTATAGACATCATTGATAACTTTGTACAAGCTACTGCGAAGCTAGATTTTTATGATGAACTTTATTTAGCCTTAGAGGATAGCATTTATGTTAATCAACTGAAAGAATTGGAGGCTAAATATGAAGTGAAAGAAGATATCAGTGATGTTGTCTATGCACTGGAATCTCTGGAATCTGCTCAATTGAACATGACCTGTAATAAATTAACTGCTTCTTATACTAAAATGCTTCATTCTGTTGTGCAGGCTCCAGAATTAGAACTCAAACCTTTGCCATCGCATCTGAAGTATGTATATTTGGGCAGTGCTGAAACCTTACCAGTGATCATCTCTAACAAGTTATCTAAACTAGAAGAGGACAAATTGATAAGAGTTTTGAGAGAATTCAAGACTGCTTTGGGATGGACAATTGCAGATATAAAAGGTTTGACTCCATCAACTTGCATGCATAAAATAATTTTAGAAAAGGATTGCAAACCAGTCAGACAAGCCCAAAGAAGACTAAATCCCCTAATGATGGAAGTAGTAAAGAAAGAAGTCTTGAAGCTCTTAGATGCTGGTGTGATCTATCCTATTTCAGACAGTGTGTGGGTAAGTCCAGTGCAGGTGGTTCCTAAAAAGACAGGTATAACTGTAATTGAAAATGCAGCAGGTGAATTGATTCCAACTAGAGTACAAAATGGTTGACGTGTGTGCATGGATTACAGAAAATTGAATTCAGCCACCAAAAAGGATCATTTTCCCTTGCCATTTATTGATCAAATGTTAGAGAGACTTGCAGGAAAAACACACTACTGCTGTCTTGATGGATACTCTGGATTTTATCAAATTCCAGTAGCACCAGAAGATCAAGAAAAGACCACATTCACATGTCCTTTTGGAACATTTGCATTCAGACGCATGCCTTTTGGACTATGTAATGCACCAGCCACTTTTCAAAGGTGTATGGTAAGCATCTTCTCTGAATATGTTGAAGATATAATAGAGGTTTTCATGGATGATTTTACTGTATATGGTAATTCTTTTGATGAATGCCTGAAGAATTTGGCAAAAATTTTAGAGAAGTGTTTGGAAAATAACCTTGTTTTAAACTATGAAAAATGCCATTTTATGGTTGATCAAGGTTTAATTTTAGGCCATATAGTATCGGTCAGAGGTATTGAAGTTGATAAATCAAAAATAGATGTTATTGAATCCCTACCTTACCCCTCGACTGTGAGGAGATTCGTTCTTTTCTTGGACATGCAGGTTTTTACAGAAGGTTCATAAAAGATTTCTCAAAAATAACCCAACCTTTGTGTAAATTATTGTAAAAGGAGCTAGAGTTTCAGTTTGACAAAACTTGCAAGGAGGCATTTAATTTGCTGAAGGTGAAACTGACATCAGCACCCATAATTCAAGCACCTAACTGGAATCATCCCTTTGAACTAATGTGTGATGCCAGTGATTATGCAATAGGAGCTGTGTTGGGACAGAAGATAAATAAATCACCACATGTGATTTATTATGCATCAAGAATGTTGGATGCAGCTCAAATCAATTATACCACAACTGAGAAAGAACTTTTAGCAATTGTGTTTGCTTTAGATAAATTTCGTGCATACCTTCTAGGTACTAAAGTGATTATTTATTCTGATCACACAGCTTTGAAGTACCTATTGAAGAAAAAGGAAGCAAAACCAAGACTGATACGTTGGATACTGTTGATGCAAGAGTTTGATGTTGAAATCAGGGACAAAAGAGGATCAGAGAATTTTGTAGCTGATCATCTAAGCAGACTTTTGGTAAGTAAAAGCTCACCAGCAATTAAAGAAGAATTTCTAGATGAGCAATTGTTCCTGGTAACTGAAGGTAAAACAAGGTCATCCCTAACACCTCACCCATGGTACGCAGACATAGTAAATTATTTGGCATCTAATGTCTTTCCAGAAAAATTATCCAAAACAGAGAAGGATAAAATCAAAAGTGATGCTAAATATTATGCATGGGATGAACCTTATTTGTGGAAATATTGTGCAGATCAAGTGATCAGGAGATTTGTAAACGATGAAGAATTTAATTCAGTTTTACAATTTTCTCATTTACATGCCTGTGGAGGTCACTTTGGACCAAAAACAACTGCAAGAAAAGTGTTAGAATGTGGTCTTTATTGGCCAACACTGTTTCGAGATGCTTTTGTATTCTGCAAAGCATGTGAAAACTATCAAAGAACAGGAAATTTAAGCTCAAGAAATCAAATGCCAATGTCCCCTATTTTAGTTTGTGAAATATTTGATGTATGGGGCATAGATTTTATGGGGCCATTTCCTAATTCTTTTGGCAATTTTTACATTCTACTTGCAGTTGATTATGTTTCTAAATGGATTGAAGCCAAAGCAACACGTACTAATGATGCTAAAACTGTTGTAGGTTTTATGAAATCAAATATTCTCAACAGATTTGGGACACCAAGAGCAATTATCAGTGATAGAGGAACCCATTTCTGCAATAAAGTTGTAGCATCCCTGCTAAAGAAATACAATGTTACACACCGTACATCAACAACATATCACCCACAAACTAGTGGACAAGCTGAGGTTTCAAACCGTGAAGTAAAAAGTATTTTGGAAAAAACAGTAAATCGTAATAGGAAGGATTGGAGTTTGAGGCTTGATGATGCATTATGGGCTTATAGAACAGCCTATAAAACACCCATTGGCATGTCTCCATACAGGTTAGTGTTTGGGAAAGCTTGTCATTTACCTGTGGAAATAGAACATAAAGCCTTGTGGGCAATAAGACAGTGTAACATGAAGATAGATGAAGCTGGAGCTCATAGGAAGTTGCAACTGCAAGAATTAGAAGAACTAAGGAATGAAGCCTATGAAAGTACTAGATTGTATAAAGAAAGAACTAAAAATTTTCATGATAAAATGATTTCCAGAAAAATATTTCAAATTGGGCAGAAAGTTCTATTGTTCCATTCTCGATTGAAACTTTTTCCTGGAAAACTGAGATCAAGATAGATAGGACCATTTGTTGTTACTAATATTTTCCCTCATGGTGCAGTATCCATTAAGAGTGTAGAGACAGGAAAAGCATTCAAGGTTAATGGCCATCGCTTAAAACCGTTTTATGAAGGATTCAAAGATTACACAGTGGAGGAAGTCCCTTTGGACAACCCCATTCCTTTATCCTCATAATGACAGAATCACTGTCTAGCCTAAGACATTAAACAAGGGCGCTTGATGGGAGGCAACCCATTGATTTTAGACTAGTCTATTTTGATATTTCAGTTTCTCTTTCCTATTTTGTCCAAGAGATAACTGTGATTTTTGATAAGGAACCATTCCTCTGTTTATTTCAGGTAATGACAGGCATGCACAGTCAGGAACATGAACCCCTAATCATGATCATCCCTTAAACTCATTCCATAAGTCTCTCCCCACACTTGGTGAAATAAAACAGATTTGAAAAGACCAAAGTGTGTTATGCGCTTTATTCTTTAAAAGTCTTATTAATTAGAAAAAACGTTTTTGAAGATAGAACACACTTTTAAAGAAACGTTTAACTTTCAAACCCTCAGAAATTTCAAAAACTCTCCTTCTTCCTTCTATCAAGAAAACCAACCGTCTCATCCTCCTCCGTCTTCAACCACTGCAGCCCTCACCGAAATATGAAGACAAGATCTGAGAAATCCCCTCCACCACTTAAACCCTACAAAAGGAAGGTAACTCAGAAAAGGAGGGTTCTGAAAGTTACCTCTAAACCAGCGGAATCCGTCCATGCAGAGGAGGTGGCGCCACCAATCAATACACCATCACCACCGTCTGAAACCGCACCAGAACCCTCCCTTCCTCAAGAAGAACCCAACCCTAACCCTTCTCCTCCTGTTGACACAAACCCTACCACCATAACTCCTGAACCCCCGGTAATCGTTGTAGAAGAGCGCAGACAAGCTACAGACCCTACTTTGGGTTCAATTTTTTGAAGCAAATCAGGCAATCTTATGAGCAGAGGAAACGAAAATTTCAATTAAGAGATGAAGGAGATGAAGGAGAGCCTTCTAATCCTCAAGAGCCTGAGAAAGCACAACAAAAATCCAAGAAGAAGAATCCGAAAAAGAAATCCAAAAAGAAAGAGAAAACTGAGAAGAAAAAGAAACCCTCTCCAACTGACTTTGAAGAATTGAGGGCGGCAGAAACTCTTACGCAAATAGAAGAAGAATTACAAGTGGAGGAAGAACAAGAGAAACAACAAGAAGAAATCGATGAGGAGGTTGAAGAGGAATACAAGATAGCAAAGGAGAGGTACGAACAGGAGGTTGAAGAAAATGCCAATGCAGAGACAGAACAGGAGACTGATGGTACTCCAGAACATGAAGAAGAAATGCATGAAGCAGATGTTGCAGAAAATGAAGAAAGGCATATGGAAGAGGATGAGCATGTTGAGGAAGAGCAAGTGCCTACGCAGCCTTCAAAGAAAACACATATCCCCAAGAAGCACAAAAGAAGCAGAGTACCAAAAACCAGAACCCCTGCTCCTGCAAGATTTCAAAATCTTGGAGGACACCTCAAATTCACTGCCAAAACAAAAAAAGTAAGGTACAATCAAGTTAAAGAACTTTCTATTGCTACTGCTAAGAAAATTGATGTGCCTACACTTGAGAAATTTGAATTGATTAAACCTGTCTATGCCTTGCTTAATAACATAGGATGGAAAGAGTTTATGGAAATAGACACAAACATTTACTATGAACTCACAATGGAATTTTATTCAACTTTTAAGTTCCTGAAAAAGCAAGCATGTAATTGGGATGAAGATGGTGTTATCACATTTAGACTACTAGGCAAAAGAATTAGTTATTCAATTAACCAATTCTGTTAAGTTTTGCAATTTTATTACTTTCCTATTGAAGGAGAAACTGATGTAACATGCCCAGGAGATTTTCCCCAAGAATTTGATCCTGATGAAGCTTTTAAGCAATTAACTGATGGCAAATGTGATAAATTTGATGATGCCAAGAGCATTTACTTAAATGATCCTACTGTAGTTTATGCTCATAGGTTGTTGTCAATGTTTTTCTCCCAAAGAACTGAAGGTTCAAGTACTATAACTAAATATGAACTATACTTTTTGTGGGCTACGTGGAATAACTGGAAAGTAAATATAGGTTTTTGGGTTGCTGTGCACATTAATGACTGCATCAAATGGAATAGGCCACTTAAATTAGGGCACCTAATCACTCATATTACTGTGCATGAAGAACTTCTTGACTTGAATAATCATGATCTCACTCTGCATTATGAAGTTTCTCCATTGGATGAACATGTACTGCTTAACATGAGAATACTCCAAAGAAAAGATGGAGTATTGTGCTTTCTTGGTGCAGGTACAATCCCTATTACAAAGAAAACGAGTGAAGATGTCCAACCAGAGGCCACCACTAGCATTTCCAACACTGCACAATTGGACAGAATTGAAACTCTCCTCACAACAGTCCTAACCAAACTGGAAAAATATGAAAAATCAGTAGAAAAGCTCCCAGCCATGGAAAATTCAATGGACATCATGGCTACCCACATAGCAGGAATAGAAGTTGACATTGAGGCCATCAAGAAAGGCCTCAAAATTGGCACTCACTGAACTGCATTCAGGGAAGTCCTCCTAATTTAATACTGTCTATAAACATTGAGGACAATGTGAAATAAGTGTGGGGGGTGGGGAGTAGAAAATTTTTTGCTTTTAAGGCTGTTGTTTTGTTGACTGTTGATAACTGATAATAGGCCTGTAGCCTGTTTAGGTTGGTTTCTTTGAGAATTTTGACTGATTTTTGTGGCTATTGTTTAGCCAGTGTTTCTGCTGTGAGAAGTTGTGAACCTGATAACCTCATGTGCAGCATGTTTTGATTTGAGAGCTTTTGAACATGAAAAATTGGTTGAAATAACATGAATTTCCATGCTTGATTTTTGGAGTTGATCAAATTTATAAGTTCTTTGGCTCTGATAGAGAATGTTTTTGAATTTGGACTATGATTGAGGGATTATGTTATGAATAAGGCTGTAATGCCATTAGTTTCTAAATAAGGCTTTTAAAGCCATTGCTCTCTGAATAAGGCTGTTTCAGCCATTTGCTTGATGCAATCTGCTCGTTTCACTCCGCTGGTTATCTAAGGCTAAATACAAATCATAAATTGAAAAATGGGTGACCATGAGTGATGCACTAAGTGCAGTCTAGGGATAGTCATATATTACCAAAGCGGTATTATGACACCCGAAATAGACAACTTTTTTGAATTTTGGTATAAGTGTTATGTTGGAACCCTCACTTTATCTTTTGTTTTGTTGGAATTTAGACAGTCCAGAATAAGCACCCTTTGATCATATGTTGTGATTGATATTTGGTAAATATGCATGATTAAATGAATTCTAAATTCCTTAACATTCTCTAGCAAGTTAAACACTTAAGATTTGTTCTTTTCCATCTTGAAGGTTGTGGAGACTTGTTATGATGCTTATTTTTAGTGTTCACATTTTCTCATTAAGAAACTGTGGGGCTGAGGTGGTTTGATGGGGATCATCTTGCAGTTTGTTAGGATAGAAAGCTGTTGCTTAGGGACAAGCAAAAGTCTAAGTATGGGGGGATTTGATAGTATGCATAAATTACATGAAAATCTCTTTAATTTCCCCCTGAATTGGATTAGATTTCTACTTAATTTGCTTTTATTTGGCTTTTGCAGAAACATGTTGATAAATGAGGGATTTGGCAGAATCATGAAGAAAAAGATGCTAAGTGTTGAAAATGCCTGAGCCATGACCCCAATGCATGATCATCCCTAAGGCTAATGCACGTAAAGCAGACCACGGTCAACAAGTACGGCTGACTCCTCCTGTTGGGACAGGTGGCACACATGCAACAACTTGCTAACATGGCTGACATGCAAGAAGATTGATCCTGTATTTTTGAGTTTCAAGAGTCCTAATCATGTTTTCGGGGACTTGTAAAAAGTTAATTTGTTCCCCGTGATCATTATCCGAAGATAGCCCTTTTAAAAACTAGTTAAGTGGGGAAAAAGAGAGGGAGAATTATAGATAACTCTGAAAGTAGAAGATAACAGCAGCTAGCAGCAGAAACGCCGAGGGATTTTCTTCCTCAAAACTGTGATCGTTTCCAGAGTTGAAGTATTTGGTTTCGGTTTTTGTTGGAAAACAGGAATCAGAAAGCAGCAGAATTTAAAAAAAATTTCCCAACAAAAGGATCTTGGACTCGCAATCGTGTATCCAAATTCGTAGAGATTAAGAAACTCACTTGGGTTGTAGCTTTCTTGACACGTTTTGAGCCGCCCTCAAACGCGCTTCATGCGGTAATGGCAACCCGTTCCTCGAAAGTCTCTTTCCACTTCAGAATCCATTGTAGGGATAACAATCCACACCAACCTGGATTCAATTCATGTTATGGAAGTTCTTAACAATACAACATAAAGAAAGAAACATGAAACGAGAAAGAGATGATTGAAACTCCCTTCGAAAACCCGTTTTGCGAAAGTAGAAAACTGTCAGTCACAAAACCCTCGAGAAAAAATTCATCCTTCAGGATATGGATGAACGGTTTTCGCCATCTTCTTTGGTTCGATTTTTTCATTCGTTTCATGTTGGGTTCAGAATTGTTTCATCATCCCTTCTGATCGTTTTGCTTGATCCCCACTTTTTGGTAAAGCTCGAATCTTCAAAAACTCCTAACTTGAAGCTCTCTAGAGATAGTCCACCAACTTGGCTACAATCTAACTAGTAAGGATGCTAGTTCTCTAGTTAGTGTTTAGGCTTAACCTAGGGTTTCGTTTATCTTGGAGAAAGGATGGTGTTCAACACATGAACCAAAAGAATTGTCAATTAACTCTAAGGGGAGCTCGAGCTCCCCTTTTTATAAGAGGGGAGGACCGAAAATTCCTAGTCCTTTATGGGCTAGGATTTTGGTCTCTCTCTCTCCTATTACTTGATCATTAAGTAATTTGACTTTGACTTTGAATTCTAATTCAAATCAACTTTCAAGAGAGCTAAAAATATCCAAACTATTTTTGGATAATTTTATACTTTATTTATTTTAAATAAATAACTTATTTGATCTAATTAATTAATTCATAATTAATTAACTAGATGATTTTTCTCCAAAATAAGACTTTCCTTTTAATTCAAAATTAAACCAAAGTCTATTAAATAATTAATCACATTAATTATTTAACACATAAATAAATATACACATATATTTACACACGTGTGAGACACGTGTCACAATGACACATGTCACTCACGTGAGCCACACGTGTGGCTCACACGTGTGGAACCCTCTAGGCCCGATTAACTCGTTTAATCATTTTCAAGCCTTAACTCATGTAACCAAGTTGTTGTGTGTGACCCTCTAGTTTCTCAATTCAATTAGCAGTGACCCTAATTAATTAATTCACTAATTAATTAATCAGTCCACAGATTAAACGACCATAGTCTAGCAACAGGTGTTTAACCCCTAGCTGAATTGGAATGTTCGGATTCGACAGAACCTTTAAGTCATTGATTCATGTGAGATACAATCCTCCTACTTACTATCTCTCAACCAAGATCTAGGGTAAGGGAATAATTAGAACCCTAATAATCTGGTCTTAAAGCTAAGTGCATTTCATATCCATTTGATCTCAATCCAAGAAACCCTTTTCTTGATGTCTTGATCTACTGCCTTGGCCAAGGACTCCATATGGCATATGAATGACTTACACAATAAGAGATCACCTTGCATATGCAAGTGTAGGTCCTTTCTTGATTCTCATTCACTTTCATGAGTCACTTGTGCAGCCCCAGCATAAGCCTTGAATCAGTTGTCTAAGGCGACACCCTTTAAAGCTTATACCTAAGACTACAGAGTTAACTCATAAAGTGACAAGGAACCTCAAGTCTAAGGATCAATTAATCACATCAATGACTCGTGAGATATTTCCCAATCTGGAAGTTTCCATTTCCTGAAATAGAAACTTCCTTTCCCATTTAGGAATGTTCTCACACGGGGCACCTCAGTGAACTTACTTATTAAAGTAAGCACCCTCATGTATCACGCACGTATCAACTATACACTTTGCACCTCCATGAAACAAGGTGGTCCTTCTTAAGGGCGTGATCCCACAAGCAAGCCTTAGAGGAGTCAGGTTGACACTCCCACTGTCTGTAGGACTCATCGGCTTGGAGTATTTTACTAATCATGACTTATGTGATATAGGGCTCGTTTCATGAACCATTTCACCTAAATGGTAGAGTCCTAAAGTCATCAGGATTAGGGGAGTTCTCATACATGCACAGCTAAAGTAAACACATACCAAACAAGAGCATATAAAGAAGTGTTGCCTAAATTCGTTATTTCATTCAAAGATTGTATGTGATACCAGGAAAGTCCCAAAACGGATTATGACTAATCGGCTTTCTAGGGCACTATTCCTAACAATCTCCCACTTGCCCGTAAAAGCCATTTAGGTACTCTAAGTCCCATCTTCTCAAGATGCACTTTGAGAGCCTATTGACTTTGGGCGTTTCCAAAGTGGATCTTCTATATTCTCTGCTGATGTGACCCTCTTGTTTACACATCTCTTAGGAAACACCTTTTCCTTATAAAGTGATTCGTAATCACGTGTTCAGTCTCTTGGTGAGGTCTTGGTTCTCTTACTTGAGCAACCATCCATTTTATCATACAATATGATAAAGGAGTTGTTTCATGCTAGGAACTTCATCTAACCAGTTAGATGGAGTTTCTTACCCAAACACTTAACTTAGCGTTATATAATACGACTAAGTTCTCAACTACGATAGTCGAGTTTTGCAATGTCCATCCTTGGAACCCCTTTCCAACACATTGCATTACCATTCTGGTAGAAGTCGTATCCTTTCAATGATTTCATAATCATCTATGTTTGATAAACGGTTACATCAAATATCCTTCTAACAACAAGATCTTTTGGGCTCTGTAAATTAATACATATCCTCATTTCTTCTCAAGTACTCTGAGGACATCCTTTACAGAAATTTAATGACCTTCTTTGAGGTCATATTAGATTCGGCCTACTACGCTTAGTGTTGCGCCATATCTAATTTAGTATATAACTTTTCATACATTATGCACCCTTTCACTTAAAGGGATTTTGGACATTCTAACTTTCTTAAAGTTATCTTAGGACACATACTCTTCAAAAGAGATGTTCCATTGTCCATACTAAACTCCTTTTAGTATTATGGTTATGTACTCGTTTTGTGATAATCCTTTTATTCTCTTAGATCTATCTTCTATAGATCTGAATGTCGAGAATTTAGGATAATCACTAAGATCTTTCATGTCAAATTGTTTCTTAAACAAGAATTGGTAACTTTCACGTTATCCTTGACATTCCTAATGAGAAGGATGTCGTCTTCTAAAGAACCAAAAATTGACTCTTACATCACTAACTTTCATATGTACACTTTTAAGACTTATTCGACTTCCATCTGTGCCAAACGATTTGACTATCCTATGGAATCGAATTGTCTAACTCCTAGAAGCCTTTATCAATCCACAGATTGACATTAGGGATTTGCATACCTTATGTATACTCCCACTGAGTATGAGATTTATAGAAATACCTTATTTCAGTCTCTTTCAATCTCATATTGAACAAGATAGTTCTCATATTCATTTATCATATCTCATAGTCAGACTATGAGGATGTGGTAAACATAATCCAAATGGACTTTTGCATTTCAATCGTCAAGAAGGTTGTAATGCTTTCCATTTACTCGAAGCTCCACGAGCTTGATCCTATCAGGTGGATCAACCAAGGTCAAAACTTGGTTTGAGTATATGGAATCCATATTGGATTTCAAGGCTTGCTTATACTACTCAGATTCCAAATCTGACAGCGTCTCCTCTTCAAGTAATTCCTTGGCTATCTAGGAACGTGTTCTAAACACGTCTTAAGAGAAGGGTTTCACACGTGTACATACTCTAAAATTTGGCTAAATTTTATCAGATGGGCTAGTTTCTTCTATATGTGGCGTAGATATTTATCCTCAAATTTCTTTGAGGTCTGCTTGCTTGTCTTTCTTCTTCTATAGGAACGATTCCTTAAGAAAGATACATTCCTTGAGACAAACAACCTTTGTCTAAGGGAATTGCAGAAACGATATTCAATATCGTTGTATAAACTTGAACTCATTTCAAACGTATCTCCCACTATCCTCTTCGCTTAAGAGGATTCTACTAAATTCTTGGATAAGAATAATTAGGGAATTTAATATGCCACATTGCATAGTGCAACTAAAGGACTGATTTTGGAAGGTACTAAATTCAAAATCTCTAACTGCATATTCTGGGAGTTTTATTCCTAGAATGATTATAAGTCAGTAAAGCTTGCTATGGAATGGACCATGTTGCATTAGGTTTCATTCCCTCATTCGGAAACACTAAGGTGTTCTCGAATTAGTTTACTGAGAGATAATCCTATTATCTCTAAGATGACTAAGGAATTAGTTACTAAGATATTGGCTATCTCGATCATATCGATTTACCTATAACTTATGACTACTTCGGTTCCTAACCTCCTTTTGAAATTCCAAGAATTTCATATAAGTTTCGAATTTGTACTTTAACAAGTACATTCATTCATAATGATTAAACTGACGATTGTATCTAGTGCTTACATTAAGCATCTTACACTCATCAGCATGGATCGAAATCCACTATAATTTTGGAACGTTCCATGTTTCACCTAAACAATGTTCCGGGAACGTTTTCCCTTTGAGATTGGATTCACAGGAAGTCAACTCTATAGGTTCATTTTTCGAAAAATGATCCTAAGATGTCTAACTTGCTAATCCTTTTTCAACGTTCCAAAGTAATTCGAAGCTTTGTCATCTCACTTACTTTTGTTATTTCGTTGTATGTTCAGAACATTAGTGCCTTGAGTCTTTGCACAACGGATTATGCAGAATTGACTAAAGACTAGTGAATTCTATTCCTAGTAGAATTACTAAACGAGGTAACATTTCAGAGTACTCATACTCTATGCAGTTCCCTTTCAAAGTCCTTATTTGCTACCATAGAAGCAAACGTCCTATTTGATCTCCAGTGTCTTTTGGGTGCACCCCTTACATGCCCCTCCATTGGGCTCTTAAGGGTTTCTTCTTCTTTAGGCGTTTAAGCCTTTAACTTAGGGAGTTTAGAAGAAGAATTAACCATCTCAACCTTTTATTCCTTCTTAAGGATGCTCTCAACCATTATCAACTAAATGATTAACTATGCTACATTAGCATCATTCTAGTTGAGCATAAAGGGTTTGAATGATGGTGGAAGCAATGTAAGCAATCAGTGCATTGAGAACTCTTTTCTCAGTTAATGATCGAGACCACAAGATCTTCAAATAAGATCTTTAGACCTTGTTCGTGTGCACTTGTTTCCTCATTTGGAATATTGAATAATTCCATAATGTTATACCTTGTAACATTTTTATGAGGTGGTTCAATTGCTCTTAAGTGGTTTGGAAAAAATCCATTCACCTCAGATTGCTTCTCTTTTGGCCCGGGTCGAATTTTCACAATTGAAAACTTCGCCCTTTAGAGAACGTCTTTCTCTATTCAGAATCTAAAACGAATTTTAGGGTCCGAAGCCAATCAGAGTTAGTTAGGACTTAGTCAACTCTTTTGACTTAAGGATGGATACAAATGGGTTTGCATTTCATATTGTAGAGTATCACAGAACTACAACCTAAATGCTAAACAGAGAAAATGTGAGCATGCTGAATTATAACGATATACAAAAGATAAGGTCTTTAATCTAATGTAGCTCCCACTGTTTTTCAAAGATCTATAATTCCCAAAGATCTAAGAGGAACGCGTTTCCCAATGGGTACTAAGATCCTAAGCATTTTACCTCGAACCCACGACTCGCGGACATTCTAAGTAAAATCCTAGGTAGGTACAACTTACCAATTCTAACACCTTTAGAACTCTTAGTAATTGTTTTTGCATCACCTATCTTTCAATATGGACCCACGACTCGTGCGACATCCATATTTACTTAGGTGTTAAGCTAGACCTATCAATCATAAGATCATGATCAAAACTTAGTTCGAACGACCCACGACTCGCGGACATCGCCCTTGCCAAAATTAACCACGAAATATTGATCATTTAAAATGATCAATTAGGTAACTAAGAACTAATAAGCTCTACTAGCTATCCCACGACTCGCGGACAATAACTAGCTTTACTTACTAAACTTAAAACCTATTGATGGAATGCTAGGAATTTAATTCAAAATTTGCATCTCGAATTAAATACCTATTATTCGAAATGAGCTTAATATTTAATGGGAATTTTCGAATCAACCGAAAAGTTGTTCGGTTCGACCTCACCAACATATATGTTATCCGATTTTATTAGTCTTGATTAATGCAAGTACAACTTAAATGCATTTCAAACAAGCACATAAACAGATAACATGTCCCAGCATGATACTAACATGTAATGATCATGGATTCTACCTATCTTATGCGTGATATGTGGGAGCCACTCCACAATCACAAGTTCTAACATACATGCCACATAAACAGTTTAAATCACATAAGGGAAAGCGGTAACAAAATACGAGCCCTATCTCTATTACATTTTACAATTGAGATTCCCCTCCCTAACATTTTGAGGGGTCTTCACTTATGGCCTCCTTGTTACTTGAATGTGGTTCATCTTACTCCATGCGTGCATTGTCTCCAAAATGAAAATAAAACCTCACCACCTATCTCTACTCTCAAATTACAATAAAAAGAAAAAGACATAAAGTAATAAGGCTCAATCTTCATATTGGCCTTAGACAAATACACGGGGCATACCCCGGCCTCAAAAACAGTAATATGGAAAGCCACATAATAAATCACATAACAGTGCGCACATAAGTGAGGCTCCGACCTCAATTGAAAAACGCAACTATAGGGCTCCAACCCCAATTTAAACCATCCATGTGCATAAATTAAAACCATACGTAAATCTAAACCCATGATCACCTAACATGCATAAATTGCAAGAATTTAAATTTAACCAATAAATTAAAATTCTCGCTTCAAGTTCTAATAGCTTAAAACACGACTTAGATGCAATTCTTGTTCAAGAGCCTTTTCAATAAAACCCGAAAAAATAATAAACTAATAAAATTCTAATTAATTTCTGAAAATTAACAATTTTATTCTTTCAATATTTTCATAAAATAAAGTTTGCAATTTTCCCAAAATTTAAATCGCTTAATTTTTAAAATCCCAATTTAAATAATTATTTCAAAATAATTCAAACTTAATAAAATAAAATTTTTCAGGAAAAATTAAATCGGGATTGGATTGGACTAAACACGAAAATAAAGATCGCGAAACGAATGGCCCGAAATGCCCAGACTGTCCGCTCGCACACCGCGCGAGACCGGCAGCAGAAGGCTGCCCGCCCAGCGCGCATCGTGCGCAGCTGCAGGCAGGGCGTGCCGGGCGAGGCTCTCGCGCGGTTGCGGGAGGCGAGCAGGCGCGCCTAGGCGCGGGCCTAGGCGCAGGCGAGCAGCAGGGCGTGCAGTCCCGCGCGGTTACGGGACTGCTGGGCGGACGGGCACACGGGCCTAAGCGTGCTACGCCTTAGCACGTTTAGGCTCGCGTTCTCGTGACGCGGTTTCGTGTTTCGTACTTTTAGTTCAAAAACCAACAACAATCCAAAATTTAAAACACGATTTAAATATATTTGATCCAAATAATTTCAATCAAATTTTCGAAAACGTTTTTCAGAAACTTTTAGGAAAAATACAGTTTCGTAATTCAGGCTTTCTAAAAGAACTCAAGAATACTCAATTCGTATCTAAGCCTAAGAATTTCTACCAAATTCAGAATAATTGAGACGAATCAGAAACACGATTAACGAGGTGGCTCTGATACCACTTGTTGGAAAACAGGAATCAGAAAGCAGCGGAATTTAAAAAAAATTACCCAACAAAAGGATCTTGGACTCGCAATCGTGTATCCAAATTCGTAGAGATCAAGAAACTCACTTGGGTAGTAGCTTTCTTGACACGTTTTGAGCCGCCCTCAAACGCGCTTCTTGCGGTAATGGCAACCCGTTCCTCGAAAGTCTCTTTCCACTTCAGAATCCATTGTAGGGATAACAATCCACACCAACCTGGATTCAATTCATGTTATGGAAGTTCTTAACAATACAACATAAAGAAAGAAACATGAAACGAGAAAGAGATGATTGAAACTCCCTTCGAAAACCCGTTTTGCGAAAGTAGAAAACTGCCAGTCACAAAACCCTCGTGAAAAAATTCATCCTTCAGGATATGGACGAACGGTTTTCGCCATCTTCTTTGGTTCGATTTTTTCATTCGTTTCATGTTGGGTTCAGAATCGTTTCATCATCCCTTCTGATCGTTTTGCTTGATCCCCACTTTTTGGTAAAGCTCGAATCTTCAAAAACTCCTAACTTGAAGCTCTCTAGAGATAGTCCACCAACTTGGCTACAATCTAACTTGTAAGGATGCTAGTTCTCTAGTTAGTGCTTAGGCTTAACCTAGGGTTTCGTTTATCTTGGAGAAAGGATGGTGTTCAACACATGAACCAAAAGAATTGTCAATTAACTCTAAGGGGAGCTCGAGCTCCCCTTTTTATAAGAGGGGAGGACCGAAAATTCCTAGTCCTTTATGGGCTAGGATTTTGGTCTCTCTCTCTCCTATTACTTGATCATTAAGTAATTTGACTTTGACTTTGAATTCTAATTCAAATCAACTTTCAAGAGAGCTAAAAATATCCAAACTATTTTTGGATAATTTTATACCTTATTTATTTTAAATAAATAACTTATTTGATCTAATTAATTAATTCATAATTAATTAACTAGATGATTTTTCTCCAAAATAAGACTTTCCTTTTAATTCAAAATTAAACCAAAGTCTATTAAATAATTAATCACATTAATTATTTAACACATAAATAAATATACACATATATTTACACACGTGTGAGACACGTGTCACAATGACACATGTCACTCACGTGAGCCACACGTGTGGAACCCTCTAGGCCCGATTAACTCGTTTAATCATTTTCAAGCCTTAACTCATGTAACCAAGTTGTTGTGTGTGACCCTCTAGTTTCTCAATTCAATTAGCAGTGACCCTAATTAATTAATTCACTAATTAATTAATCAGTCCACAGATTAAACGACCATAGTCTAGCAACAGGTGTTTAACCCCTAGCTGAATTGGAATGTTCGGATTCGACAGAACCTTTAAGTCATTGATTCATGTGAGATACAATCCTCCTACTTACTATCTCTCAACCAAGATCTAGGGTAAGGGAATAATTAGAACCCTAATAATCTGGTCTTAAAGCTAAGTGCATTTCATATCCATTTGATCTCAATCCAAGAAACCCTTTTCTTGATGTCTTGATCTACTGCCTTGGCCAAGGACTCCATATGGCATATGAATGACTTACACAATAAGAGATCACCTTGCATATGCAAGTGTAGGTCCTTTCTTGATTCTCATTCACTTTCATGAGTCACTTGTGCAGCCCCAGCATAAGCCTTGAATCAGTTGTCTAAGGCGACACCCTTTAAAGCTTATACCTAAGACTACAGAGTTAACTCATAAAGTGACAAGGAACCTCAAGTCTAAGGATCAATTAATCACATCAATGACTCGTGAGATATTTCCTAATCTGGAAGTTTCCATTTCCTGAAATAGAAACTTCCTTTCCCATTTAGGAATGTTCTCACACGGGGCACCTCAGTGAACTTACTTATTAAAGTAAGTACCCTCATGTATTACGTCCGTATCAACTATACACTTTGCACCTCCATGAAACAAGGTGGTCCTTCTTAAGGGCGTGATCCCACAAGCAAGCCTTAGAGGAGTCAGGTTGACACTCCCACTGTCTGTAGGACTCATCGTCTTGGAGTATTTTACTAATCATGACTTATGTGATATAGGGCTCGTTTCATGAACCATTTCACCTAAATGGTAGAGTCCTAAAGTCATCAGGATTAGGGGAGTTCTCATACATGCACAGCTAAAGTAAACACATACCAAACAAGAGCATATAAAGAAGTGTTGCCTAAATTCGTTATTTCATTCAAAGATTGTACGTGATACCAGGAAAGTCCCAAAACGGATTATAACTAATCGGCTTTCTAGGGCACTATTCCTAACAGTTTTTTATTTCAATTAAGTTTTAAAGTTCAGTTTATGATCAGAGTATTTATTGTCTATCTTGCATGATGATCCGTGGCTGAACATATCTATCTTAGTTAGGTTGTATCTTTGTTCCTTGCCAATATTTATGAGATCTAAGTGAATGAACGCGAATCTGATCTATGGTATTTATGCATGCTTTGAACGTACTTGTATAAGTTGTTTTCAAATCATCTTTCTGATCAATCGATGCCTAAATAACAACTTGATAAGGTTACACTGATACCTGATACGTAATAGTCTTGTAAAGGTGTAGAAGAACCGCACATCAGTGAGAGTTTACCACCATGTTTACTCAATAAAATGATGAGGCATGCGTAATATGATTTCACAAGTCCAAGCTTCTTGAGATTTTGGATCATGATTAATATCCTTTTGGTGCTCAATGCTATCATACAGTTAAATCCTAGGTACTTGTTCGCGGGACTGCTGTGTGGTAAGAATTTAATTGATGAGCTTCTCTTGATTAAGTTGAAATTAAGAAAGGATGATATAGATAAGCTTCTTGTCTATTGTAAGTTAATCTACCATTCGATCAGGTTTGATTTTTGCATCCAGAATTAGATACGAGCATGGAATGAAGTAACAACTTAGCTAAGATATTTCTCATCATAATCAACCTTCACAACTCTCTTTGCCTTCAGTCTTAGTTAATTGAAGAAATATGGTTTTGTACTTAAAATTAGTTTGTTTTAATTACACAAACAACCCCCCCCCCCCCCCCCCCCTTTCTAAGTCTCTTTTGAATATTCTCTTGGATACATTGAATATAAGTCTATCTAGTCCTGTGGGTTCGACCCTTTGCTACTATATTACAATTTTAATTTTCATGCAGTGAGTAAAGGATTTAGTTGATGGGTTCGACAACCATCAAAATCACTCCAAGTCAATGAGTCCAACAAACAGTGAGAGTGTTGATTTCGCTCGATTGAGACTTGCTCGTGGGATTGCGTCCTTAAGATGGAGCATCCTGTTTCATGGGGTGTAAAGTGCATAAGTTGATGCGTACGCAATACATGAGGGTGCTCGTTATTAGAACGGGTAGACTGAGGTGTCCTGCTAGAAGATTCCTAAATGGGAAAGAAAGTTTCCACTTCAGGAAGAGGAAACTTCCAGATTTGGAAATATCTCACAGGTCAATGGCGTGAGTAAAGTAATCCTTTAACTTGAGATTCCATTGATGATTTGTGTGCTAACTCTGTAGTCTTTGGTATAAGCTTTAAAGGATGTCTCCCGAGACAACAGATTCAAGGCTTATGCTGGGGCTGCACAAGTGGCACATGGAAGCATATGAGAATCAACAAAGGACCTACACTTGCTTTAATACAAGAAGATCTCTTACTGCATAAGT
The DNA here is from genome assembly GCA_037501455.1 of Lantana camara. NCBI lineage: Eukaryota > Viridiplantae > Streptophyta > Magnoliopsida > Lamiales > Verbenaceae > Lantana > Lantana camara. Next base: position 105,638,565 of record CM074859.1, on the reverse strand, counting down.
CGTTCATATGCCATCCTAAACCCTCGGCCGAGGTAGTGGATCAAGACATCAAGAAAATAGTTTCTTGAATTGAGAACAAATGGATATGAAACGAACTTAGCTTTATGATTGAGATTAGTGGGGAACTCATTATTCCCATGCCCTAGATCTTAATCGAGAGATGGGATGGTAGGAGGATAATACCTCACAAGTTGTCATTGACTGAAAGGTTCTTTCGAATATATATTCATTGTTCATGTAGGGGTCACACACCTGTTTCTAGACTATGGTCGTGTGATCTGTGAACTAATAAAGCGTATTAGTCTCACTGCTAACTGAAAATAAACCTAGGGGGTCACACACAAATGCTAGATTCAAAGGTATTGAAGGAAAGATCAAATAGTTGATCGTAACGAGACCACACATGTAATGTACACGTATGGCATGTGAGCTCGGGTTGGGCGTATGGTCCGATTGACAAATTAGACCATATGTTAATTAATTAGAGAATTAATGTAATTAATTATAAATGCCTAATATAATTAATTAGGAGAATTAATTATAAAGCTAAATAAAATTAATTAAGGAATTATTAAATATCTTCTAATAAATAAATAAATAAATAAATATTAAATATCTTCTATTTATTATTCTAGTAAATATTAATTCTAGTATGATTAGAATAAATATTATTGGAATAAGATATTTAATTATTATTAGAATAATTAATTATTTCTAATTTGATTAGGAGCTCTTTTCTAGAAGGAATAGATATCTTGAATAAGACTCCTATTACTTGGAGAGAAAGGAAATAGAAGAAAAGTCAAAGTTGGAATCCAATTCCAACTAGACAAAGGGGTGTTCGAACCCTAGGCTATAAATAAGCCAAGGGGTTTGAAAATTATCTCTTACGCGTGAAAGAGGGATCACACCCAATCTACATAGTTTCAAGAATTTGGGAGAATTCTCTTGCTCTCTTTCTTCTCATTTTGTTTCTCTCTTTACTCATATGTCATAGTACTAGCATGCTCACTCACATGATTTGAATCTAGGACTGGTGTGGATTATTACTCTAGAGGTGACCTATTGTTGAATCTTGTAGAAAGAATCTTTCGAGGGACGAGGGTTGCCATTACCGCATGAAGCGCGTTTGAGGGTGGCTCAAAACGTGTCAAGAAAGCGAGGATTCTTGTAAGTTCTTGAATCCCTAGGATTAGAAATTGAAATTGCAAGTCTGATCTTGCTTTTTGGGAAAAATTTTAAATTCCGCTGTTTTTTCTGATCGTGTTTTTCCCAACATATAGGGTTTACATAAATAAATCTCTTAACACATGTATTCTTTAATTTTCCCAATCAACCAAAAATTTCCCAAATTTGACCTGAATTTGAGCCACATCAGCAAAATTTGGGGATTTTTCAGTTCAGGCCGAAATAGGACTAAAGTTGCAAAATTTTTAAATGGTGAATTACATTTGACTACCATTAGGTTTGTTCTAATTACAAAGTATTCCTTATTCTTTCGATTATTATCATATAGTCCATGAGGTATGGTTTCCATCTGAGGTCCCTAAACGCCGTTAGGGTTTCCCCAGCCCTAAATTTTCTTTTTCCGGATTTACTCCTGATTTTTTTAATTTTTTTTTTATTTGACCAAACTGCACTCAGGGATCAACATATAATATCAACTTAATATAGGGATCGTTTTGTAATATAGTAAAATAATGAGCGATGCATTTGTAATTTCTACCTAAATTTAAATTAGGCTGTTTATAGCCGTTGGTGGTCTATTTATATAAGTGTTTCATTTTATTTTTTTTGGTCAAGCATGAAGCACAACCCAGTCGCCCACAGGCTTAATCAGTCACAAAACCCGCCGGTGACGATTCCCAGACCTTGCAGTCCGAACCAATCACGTGCCCCATCTTGGCGAGCTGATCAGCATTACCATTCCTCTCCCAAAATGTGTGTCCAATTCTTGCCTTCCAAGGCATCCGAAGCAACCTCTGACAATCCTCGATAACATTTCTAAGTGGATGATCCTCCACCTCATCTTTCAACACTCAATTCAACACGATTTTGGAGTCAATCTCAACTTTAATATTGGGAAAACGTTGTTCCCAAGCCAGAATAACTCCGTGGCGCAAACCAAGTAATTTCGCCACGTTAATAGAAACAATGCCCAACTTCATAACATACCCACACAACGATTCCCCGTTTGAGTTTCTGATTGATCCGTCTACCGCCTCTGAGTTAGTGTGGTTGAAGTAGCTGTCGTCCGAATTCAGTTTAACCCAACCCTCTTCAGGTTTCTACCATTCCATTTGCTCCCTTGGTACCTTCCCCTTCGCAGCTTTGTTAATAAGGCTAATAGCCATGTCTGAAACCAGATTTCGAATATCCTGGACCGAATAAGTGTTTTTATGGCTTGGCATCATCCAACACTCCAAAATATATGTCAAGTTCATGTAACTTCAACTATACACGCAATACACCATTAAAATTTAAGTAACAGATCTTTGTAATAACATCTCAATTTACCTAAATAATGAGATTATGTCCAAATTGTTCACTGTTTACAAACATATACCAACATCAGTTTAAGATACACACAAACAATTAATACAACAGTACCAAAAAATAATAATAAAAAAAAAATCACAAAACTAAAACATAATGCCTTTATTAGTAGTAATTGACAATGAATTGTGGCCAACCTATAAGCCCTAAATCTATACGAACATCAACTCAAACTGAAGGTCTATATATATACGAATTAAATTTAGTTGTTATTTGTTGAATACAAGTGTCTAAACATTGAATAAGCATGGTAAGCTAATAACGAAACTAACTCAATAGTGACTTTCCATTATAAGAGAAAGACTGGGACCGAAAAAATATATATTAAAAGGGAAAGTTCGAGGTTAATCTAATCACATAGAGAAAACCACTCACCTTGTTTAAATAAGAAAAGTTTTTTTAAAAAAAATTCCATCCAACTACCCCCCAATTTAACCTAATTACAATTCAATCTCTATTATTTAGGTATTTATTATGTTTCTAAAATTTATATTCCATTTGAAATTCCTGACATCCGTTAAAATTATATTAGGGATTGAGTTGTAATTAGGTCACCCTCAGATTTGGCCTAATTGAGGGTGACTAATTACATTTCAATCTCTATTCTCTGCGTATTTACTATGTAGACCTAAATTTTACATTTCGCTTGAAATTCCTAATATCTATTAGGATTATGTTAGGGATTAAGTTGTAATTAGGCCAAACTTAAGGATAGTTGGATGTAATTTTTCTATTCTTCTTATTATTAATTTTTTCTTTTAAAGGTCATTGCTCCAAAAAAAAAACTCTTTAACTACTTATGTCAATCCCTGATCGTTTATTTAAATAAGAAACTTAATTAAGTGCTCAGGAACTCATAGATCCCGAAATTTTAATTGAGGAATGCATGAAAAACATTTGCACAATGACCGGCACATAGAGTATTTATAAACATAAACGTAAAACACTGCATTATGCTAATAGGGTTTGACAAAGTGGTTTAAGGGTTCTTTCTCGAAGGTAATGACCCGGGTTCGAATCCCTCTGACCACTTGGGGTGTGTGTGTTAAAAAAAAGGGAAAAAGATTTTTTGCCATCCGAATTATGCCCGTTTTTGCAATTTACCATCCAAACAATTTTTTATTGCAAACCGCCGTCCAACCTTTGCATTTGTGACAAAACGCCATCTGAAGGTGGTTTGGTCCTACGTGTATGTTTTAGAAAAATGCCACGTGTCAATTTTTTTTCCCAAAACCACCAAAAAAAATGGTTTAGATGGTGTTTTGTCACAAATGCAAAGGTTGGATGGCGGTTTGCAATGAAAAATTGTTTGGATGGTAAATTGCAAAAACGGGCATAGTTCGGATGGCAAAAAATATTTATCCCTAAAAAAAAATAAAAAATTACATTATAACGACATGGAACAATTTTTACTGATTAATTTCCGGTCTAATGCACGAAAATTGAAGAATTGAGGTTATGTAGGTTAGGGTATAAAAACGAAAGACAAAAGAGAAACCATAGGAAGAGATATATAACATGCACGATGTACAAGATACAACAATTAAATATAAAAATTGTAAGAATTATATGTGTATATATATTGATGGGTCCGAATACGGGGTAAGGAATCCGATCACTTTAGAATTTGTTTGGGTGAAGAAACCAGTCGGTGATCACCGGAAAAGATGGGGGTTCTACCGGCTAGGACAAACACGCAGACAAAAGTCAGAAGGCCAAGCTGGGGGAACTGGGGGTGCTTCCCAGTTTGGCTCTCCGACGCTCAAGTCAGATGAAGATCTGAAAGAGAAGAAATGTTAAGTATGAAATTGCTGTAATGGAAGTTGCTTACATTGGAGAAGATGACCTTATCTATTTATAGTTTAGGATCAAGGACCCTTTGGTCATTTGCGCCATGTGGTCCTGGCCGAATGTTGCCCTAACATGTGGCATTGCGAGAGGAACCTAGGAGGAATATTCTCTGCAAAAGCTGGTGAAAGGTGGTGCTGGCAACAGTGGTAGGTGCGCGGGCATGTACGGTGCGTCAGAGAGCCGTTTTGGGGGTTGGTAACGAGGGCTTAAGAGCGCGCTCGTGACAACCGAAAGCCTTGGAGGCCAAGGAATCCGCTGGGGGGATGAAGGCCAGGGTTTGTGTTGGAGTGGAAGCCTCCCTGAGGGAGTGTAGCGCTCGAAGAGGGCTTCATTGATTGATTGGAACGTTAGCCTTGCAGTGCATGACGCTCGTGAGAGAGCAGTAACAATGATCACGTGCGAACGTGACAGGGACGGCACGTGACCTTGGTGGATATTGGCGCATCATGGGTTCCAGCGCTCGTGTATGACTACCATAATCATTTGACAGGTGTCGTCATCTTTGAGGTGCCACGTGTCCAAACGTGGGACGAGCGCATTTTGACCCTATCATTTTACCCCCCAATTCTGTAGTCCTTAGTGATAAGGGCCGTAGAATTTTTTCCAACGTAGTCCACCTTGTGTGTCGCTCGTATAAGGTTTTGGCGTGTTGGGCAATCTTCCTTCTGAGTGCGCCATAAATGCGGTCTCTTCAACTGACCGCCTGTAACGTCCAAGCATTAAATGCAGTCCTTTCGTCTGACCACTTGGAGCGTCTAAGCATTAAATGCTGATGTGCGTGGGGCACGTGAGACTTGGGAAGTACGTGACGGTTCAATAAAGTGCACGATTTTCTAGGCAGAAAATGATTGTAATTTTGAATTTCTTGCCAGAAACGTGCTAACTCCCATCCCTATAAATAAGGGATTCTGCATCCATTCCATCTTTTACGCAAACAAATCTCCAAAGCAGTCATTTGCAGAAAAACTCTTTGCAAGCAAGCTTCAGAGCATCCCAAACCTTCTTCAAGCTTTTCCAGAAAACTCAAGGTAATCGCCGGTGAAATTCTTCTAACTTCGCTAACCTTAGAACCAAATTAGGATTTAGCACTTCCTTAGGCTCTACTTCTTCCAGAAATCCCCAAATTTCTCCGAAAATCCCTTACTTCCGAAATCTTCGTACCCCTTCTAAATTCCACCATAACCATGACCGAAGATCACGTCGAAGAATTCTCCCGTGAAGTGATGGCCACTCAGAGCTCGCCGCTGGGTTCGCCTAGGGACGAGGAATTGGATGCGGCAGTGATGGCCATAGATGAGAGGGATCCCGGCGGAGTCGAACCTCTCTTCGAAGAAATGAATTTGGTAATGGAGGCGGAAAGGCAGGGGGTGACTCTCCCAATAACTGATAGTGCCACCCATCCTCATCGCCATACCGTGACGGTGGCCATTACTGCTCCGGCGCCGAAAACTGAAGAGGTAGCGGGGCCCTCCGAAAGGGCCCGTGACAAGGGCAAAAAAGTTCGAAAGCCCAAGAAGACCAAGAAAACCAAGGGGGGGCGAAGGCTCGGGAATGCAAGCTACCGAGCGCACTCCAGATGAGACTCCCAGCACAATCACTTGGGAAAGGTGAAAACAATGTTGGCCCTTATTAACAGGGACGAGCGATTCTCATGGCGGATCCCTGCTAAACACGAGCGTGCCAACCGCCCGTCGCCTGGTGAAAGGGCGGTATACATGGATGCTGTCAGTTCTGGGGGTCTAGGGTTTCCAATTCCAGTGCCGGTGGCCTCTATCCTGAATGAATTAAATCTTTGCCCTTCACAAATTGTGCCCAACAGACTCGCTCTGATATCCAGCTTTGTGATCCTCATGAAATGCGTTGGATTCGAGCCATTCATGCGCAATTTCAACGCTCTTTTCCAAGTAGTGAGCTCACCACGATCGTTCCCCGAGGCGGGTTTCTTCTACTACATCCAAGCGAAGGCACACTTGAGGCTGATTAGTTCCCCTTTATCCACTTATGGCACTAACTGGAATGAGAAGTACATCTTCGTCAAAGCCCCAGAAGATGATGATTTCGGGGTGATTCATGAGTGGGTATCCCATGGGAAGGGATCCCTCATAAAGAACCGTTTGGAACCCGCCTTTCATAAGGATTGGGCCAAGAATCTAGCTGCAGCACTGAGGGATGAGGGCCATGTAATTCCAGCCAAGGATTGGATAGATGATGCGGAACTCATGTTCCTTTGCGGGCTTACTAATGACCCACATTACCTTGACAACCCTCCCGCTCGTGACTTGGAGAGAGACGGTTAGATTCTTAGGGTACTAACCTTTAGATAGGAACACTAACTGCATTTTCCCCTTTGCAACTTTCGTTTTTAGAAATTGGTTTAAGGATTTCTAACCCTCGTTTTCGCCTTCCCTACAGGAGTAGCAATTTTAGAGATGGCCGGAGGAATCAGACACGCTACCAGATTCGCCAACGCCAACAGGCGTCAGGCTCAACAAGAGGAACAGCAAAATCCCCGTGGCCGGGGAGCAGGCCGAGGCGACGATCGTGGGGGCCACCGAGGCTCCAGCTCAAGCGCCGTCCCCCAATGCTCAATTGCCCCAAGGCCGAGGGGAGAACAGAACGGCGAGTACTGAAAATCGCCTGGTGGTACGGCCGCCACCCGCTGCAGATACAAGGGCAGTCAGTCACAATGCTGCTAACCAAACGATGCCTCCTACGAGCGTTGTGATAAACGAGGCCACCGAGGGCTCTAGCCGACCTTCTCGCAAGAGGAAAAGAATGCCTGATGCCTTTGCCATATCAGGCAAGGGCAAACAAGTGGTGGAAGGCCCCAAGGGCAATGGCGGAGAAACTTCCTCCTCGGAAGAGGAGTATTTAAGGGACTTTGACGGCAAGGGGGATAGGGCATACAAGGGCTCCGCTGATGGGGGCGCCGTACTGCTGAGGTACGGGACACTGGGCCAGGGCATCAGCCAAAGCTTGTACGAAAGGGCCCAATTCTCGGCGGACCACAAACACTTGTTCTCCGAGCCGGTAGAGAGGGTTGCGAGCGACATGGTGCATGCCCTTATTTCCGTAAGTTTCTTTTTCCCTTTTGTGCGGTTATTTTTCTAAAGATGTCTTTTTCAAAGAAGAGTTTACTGATATTTCTGCCATTTGGGGCTCGTGCAGCATGTGCTTCCGAGGGCCAAGAACATACAGATGTGCGCCACGGTTTATGCTGACCGGAAGGCGAAATATAAGAAGATGGCGCGCTCGAATGATCCTGCTCAGCTTCAGGAAGAGTTGGATACGGAGAAGGCCATGTACATTTCCCTCAAGGAAGAGTACAACAAGATGAAGGCTGAGATGAAGAGCCTGCAAGATGATTACAAAAATGCTGAGAGCGCTCGGAGAAGTTGGCGTGACCAGTTCAAACAACTGGACGAGAAGCATAATAAGCTCAAGGCCGAGCGTGATGGCTGGAAAACGAGGGCTGAGGAGGCGGAGAGAAAATTTGCTGACACTATGAATTAATGGCCTCAAAGCCTCGAGCGAGCAAACAAGGAGGCGCTCATCAAATTCTGCCACTCCAAAGCCTTCAATTTTGCAGCTTCTTTGCACTGTTTGGAGGAGGCCCAAAACGCTTTCAACCTGGCCATTACCCAGGGCATCCACAAAGGGCTGACGGATCCGGCTATTCGTGGGGCAGAAGGTGTGGGGCTCGAGTTCAATGAGCATTGCGAGGAGGATGACGACGATCGTGACGATCCGACAGTCAACATTTTTGAGCCGGAATACGACTTCCTGGTTACTCTTATCCAGGATGAGTACATGACGGCCCATCCTCCAGCAGAAGCCTCCCAAGCAGCGCAGAACAACCCTCCTGAAAACGAGCCTCAAGCGTCTGCTGAGAATGCCCCTGTTCCAGCTGCTGAGAATGCCAATGTTCCAGCTGCTGAGAATGCCAATGTCCCTGTCACCAATGATCCTGCGCCTCCAGTGGCCCTACCCCAAGAAGAGAATGCACCTCCTGCCCAAGAGCCGGAAGGTCCAGTTCATGGTCCCGTGGCCCAAAACGTTTTGGTGGTTTTGGATGAAGATGTGGCTCCTGCCGCTTGAAGTTCCTCCTTATGAGCTTTATCTTGCAAGTTTTCCTATTTTAGTTTGATGCTTTCCCTTTTGTAATAGTGTGATGGGCCTTTGAGCCCTTATTCTGTAACTTTTGGCGAAAGCTCTTATTAATAAAGCACTTCCTTCTCTGTGAATTTTTACTTTGTGCTTGTTGTGAACAAATCTTGTAGTGATAAGATTGTGTGTAACATGTTTGCAAAAATTGCATTACTTAGATAGGCCCTTGATACTTGAAAGATTTTGTTAAATCTTGTAGACTTGGAAAATTTTACCGAGTCTTGAGTAATCATGAGGGTCTTATTGTTAAGCTGCCCCCATCCAAGACTTGTGTAAAATTTTATTTTTATACTTAGGAAATTTTGCTAAGTCTTGAGTAAAATACGAAGGTCTTACTGAGAAACTGCGCTTGTTCAAGACTTGTGAAATTTCTTCTTAATCTTGGGAGATTTTGCTAAGTCTTGAGTAAAATACGAGGGTCTTACTGAGAGACTGCCCTTGTTCAAGACTTGTGAAATTTCTTCTTAATCTTGGGAAATTTTGCTAAGTCTTGAGTAAAATACGATGGTCTTACTGAGAGACTGCCCTCGTTCAAGACTTGTGAAATTTCTTCTCTTTAAGCTTGGAAAGTTTTGCTAAGTCCTGAGTGAAATACGAGGGTCTTACTGAGAGACTGCCCTCGTTCAAGACTTGTGAAAATTTCTTCTTGACGCCGTCACCGTTGGACAAGCGTGCTTGCATTTGTCATGTTTCAGGACTTTGCAAGTGACCCCGTTTTCGTGCGCAAGGCGTTGTAACAAACGGCTAAGGCCTACTAGGATTCCCTTCGTATTTTTCTTCTGGTTCATCAAGTTGGTTGTGAGCGTTACCAGTCTATCCTTATGAGGGCGTCCCCCCACGTGGAGTAGAGTGCTGGCAAGCGTAACCCATGTATAATAACAGCGTATGTCTTGGAATGGACTGCCATGCTGGGAGGCGGGCCCACAACAGTAGCGGTCCGTGACCACATTTTAAAATTTTTTAATACAATACAAGTATTAAAATATTTCTAAAACATTTTAATACAAAGCGGAAGACTTAGCCGGATCTACTCAAGTATATACATGCAATTGATAATAAATTTTAAATCACTTAAGCAGATAAATATCTAACATGCAATTAACACTTAAGAGCACATAATTTATCATGCTTAAAATAAAATAACTGAAAAATATTACCGTACTGCAAATATGGCTATCTAACGGCATTTTTCCAGCTCCTTGCCCTTTCGTGAGACCGGCAGAGCTTCCCCGTAATATCCCCGGAGAAACCCTCGGAGTGTGGGCTCCGCGAGTATTTCCCTAAATACTCGAGAAAATATTTTCTAGAAAAGATCATTTTTCTAGACTAGAAAATTCCCTAATTTTCTAATAATTAAGCGGATTATATATTAATTATATAACCACCTAATTATATACTAATTAATCCCTTAATTAGGGATCAATTAATTTGAGAGAGGAGAGCTCTCTCTAAAGCCAAAGTTGGCTGAAAATTGGAATGAGAAATAATGGCAAGGGGGTCAGCTATTTATAGGCAAAAAACGGAGGATATTTTGGTCACTTTGGACATGAAATGAAGGGCAAAATCGTCATTTTACCATTCCGCGTACAAACCGCGTCCCGGACGGCCAATCCAATTGCACCACGTTGAAGAGCTCGTCGCCGCGGATCCAACACGTGTCCTCACGAGCCTCCACGCGCTGTCGGAAGGCCGGGAAGTGGTTGGCGCGTGTTGAGGCGCGTAGACGCCTCCAGACAGCGACACGTGTCCGGGTCTGGTCCTACCCGGATCGGACCCGGTTTGACCCTGCCCGAGATCCTACCCTTTTGACCCGACCCGAAACCGGGTTGGCCGACCCGTTGACCCGTCTGCACTGATCTCATCCGGGCCGTCCGCGTGGCTCGATCTATACCGTACGCGTGTCACGCCACGCGGCACTGCATCAGCGCCAGCTGGGGCCCAACCTGCTGACGTGGCGTGCCACGTCAGCGCCACGTCAGCAAAATGCCACATCACTTTTTTTTTTATTTAAATTTAAAATTTTATTTTCTCCAAAATAAAATTCCGGGCATTTCCAACTCTTTGGAACTTGATTTATTTTCTTAAAATAAATCCCTTGGCTATTTTCAAACACTTTGAAAATTTCATTTCTCTCTCTCCTTTTAATATTTTCTCTTTGGGTTTTCAATTTTCGGGCTTGCAGGGGGACCTGCAGGACTAATTAATTTTAGCTCCAAACGGATTAATATATTATCATCTCATGACAATAATTAATTACCGTTTAACAATATTTAATTCCACTAAATAAATATTGTTGCAATCTAAAATTAATTAAATTATTCACGAATTTCTCGATCTAGAATAATTTTGCATTTTACTCCTCCGTGTAGATATCCATGAAAAATAAATTGCAACTATTATCATTTATTTTTCATTTCTAATTTGAAATTTATTGATTCGCTTCAAGTTCAAATTCTCTGTATGTGAAACACATTCAACATACAACTTCGGTGACGTATCACGCGAAGTGCTTTGGCCAAAGTCTTAATTCGAACTTTTGCAAAATCTATTTCAAGGATATCTTTTACCTTCCAGCAAGGCCACAGATTCCTCGATCAATATAACTCTTTAGCACATTTCATGTTGTCACCGAATCATACAAAGTATTTTGGCCACCCGTTACCGAGACCTCACTTCAAGTATGTTAAAGTGACTAATACTACATGCCTAAAGCCGAAATATTATCAGGATTAAGAGTACAATGCTTCCTGAGATTTTATTCATTTTAGATAGCAGTATAAAATGAATTATCTCAGTGGTCCAGTTCGATGTTTCCAATCCTATAGAAAATCATCAACGTGTTATAATTGGAATCACCATTCCCTATGACGAAAGACTAATTATCTTATATAACCACGTTATAGTCTTGATAAGAACATATTCTTATCTTACCGACTAGAACTTTAATGACACGTGATTTCGGCATTCAAAGTTTTTTCCTATGAAACACATTTCATATAAGAATACCATCACACATCATTAATTATTAATATGTGAAATACTCATAACTTGCTGCAAATTCAATTTTATTAATTCAATAAATTGAATTTTTAGGGCACTATTCCCAACAATCTCCCACTTACCCTAAATTCAATTTGGCCATACATCTAAGTCTTATTCCTTTCACACGAGTGTCAAAACTCGTTTTACACTCTTTTACGCCAATACTTTAGTGAAGGAATCTTTTAGACGTTTCTCTGAGCCAACAACTAGGAAATCATGAATCCAATACAACCAACTGGTTGCTCCTCAAGCTACCATGTATTTGACTTTCATGGCGGTGTAAGCAATACAAGTCTGCTTAACATTCTCCAATTTAACGGTTGCTCGTACTAGAATAAATACGTATTCTAATGTCAAACATCTAGAATACAAATCAGATTGTAAATCCGAATATGTGCACTCTATTGAAACGAGCTCACCACTGTGGTAGACAAGCATATAATCTCAAGTCCTTCTCAAGTACTCCAATATATGCTTTCACTACTACCCAGTGTCAGATTCTAGGGTTTGACTAATATCCACTGACTTAGACCTAATTCATAATAGACATCTGGCCCTGTACATAATATGACATACATAAAGCTTCCGCTGCGGAACTCTAATCATGTCTTCTATCTCTTCAGTTGTCTCAGGACACTGATCCCGAGATAGATAAATTCCATATCTAAAAGGTAACGAACCTTTCTTGGAATTTGTCATATTATACCTCGCCAATATCTTATTCATATATGCTTCTTGTGATAAACCAATCTCCTTATTCCTATGATCACGACAACAGTCTGATCCTTGGAATAACATTGGTCTCACATAGGTCTTTTCTTGTCAAAATGATTTGACGTCCGAATCTTGACTACTAACAAAATTCTTTCAACATTCCCAATGAGCAGAATATTAATTACGTACAAAGTGAAAATTTTACAACGCTATCATGATGTCATTTTGTACACTTCATGGTTCATCAGGCAATTATACAAATCCAAAGAATCTAAATTGCCTTATATTTCTGATGCTCCATAATCTAGACGCTTGCTTAGGATCATAAATCGATCTATCAAGCTTGCATTATATGCACCTGATTTCTGCTGTGAAGCCTTCAGGTTGTACCATGTATCTCTTCTTCTTGAAGTTGCCCGTTCAAGAACATAGTCTTTACATCCATTTATCTAATCTCATAATCAATAATGAGATAAAATGGAGAGGATAATGGACTTAAGCATTTCTATAGGCGAGAAGACCTCATAAATGATTTCTTCTTTCTGGGTAAAATCCCTTGCCATAAGTTTGCTCTAAAGTTTCTACTTTTTCGTCCATTTCTCCTTTTATCGTCTTGTAGAACCCAATTGTATCTAATAGGGTTTAATGCCTTCAGGCGCCTCTACAAGTTCAAGACTTTGTTAGAATACACATATTTTAACTTAGATTCCATGGATATTGCCCAAACGGTCAGCGTCTATATCTTCTACAGCTTCATTACACGTGATAGGATCAGATATGTTAGATTCAACCACTTGGGTTAATCTTAGGTATCTTGTCAGGTGTCCTGACAATCCTCCCACTACAACGATGCTCTCGTGTACACGTCTCTACATCACATGTTGTATTTGGTACATCACATGTATCTCATACATTTTCAATTATCACGGGTTTATGGAAATTAGTGTCTAATACTGTTATTTCTTTTAACACTACTTTGCTTCCACCCTTTGTGGTTATCTATGTAATTATCTTTGAAATATTCACAAACATTTTTTGTGATTTCTCAAATTACAAAATATACCACCTCTTGTTCTTCTAGGATAACCTTAGAACAGGTGAACCTTTGTTCTTTATTCTAACTTGTCAGGATCCATCCTTAACTCGTGGACCAGACTACCTTAAATCCGAAGATAAAAGATACAGGGCTTTCACCCTAGCTACAGATCCATCAGTATTTTAGGAACTGACTTAGGTAGAACTAGGTTTGTCGTTTTATGTGTAAGACCTCAAAACGAAATTCATAGGGTAGCATGACTTTTCTTGAACCTTACCATCATTATCAGAGTTCTATTTCTCCTTTCTGCAATACATCTTTGCTAAGACGTATCTCATATATATGGTTGAGATCTAATCTCATTTGAGAAATTCTATTTAACTCTGAACTTAGATACTTATCACTACTTCGATCTAATCGAAGTGCCTTGATATGTTTCCTAATTTGACTCTTTGACTTCAGTCTTATATTCTTTGAACTCTTCAAAATTACAGACTTAAGTCTCATCAAATAAACATATCTGTATCTAGAGTATTCATTCAAATGAATGATGAAGTACCCAAAAACTTTCTCTTGCTTGAACATTCATAGTATCATACGTCCGTATGAACTAACTTAAGCAAGTTCATGGCTTAATACCTTTTGTCTCAAAAGGATTCTTTTTGGTCATTTTAACCTTCTAAATAGGATTCGTAGATTGATACTGTTTTCAAGTCAATAAGACTCAACAATCAGTCTTTGGATCCTATTCAGATTCAATTGACCAATAGATAGGTGCCACGTTGAAGTTTTTCCTCTCAGATGGTAAGTCAAGCGTCTTAATGTTAAACTTAAATTAGGGTTTTTCTTTTAGGTATAAAAGACCATCTTTTATTGTGCCAGAGCAAATAAACCTTTTATTTTGCTTAACGGTAACCGTTTGTTCAAAACAAACAGTTAAACCATTAATTATCAAATAACTTACAGAAATCAAATTTCTGTATATACGGCACGAATAATATTAAAACCCTATTGCCAAAATACGACTTTATAGTCTTTACTGCTAATACAATTACACTTGTATTATCCCCGAGCAGTAGTTGTGTGTTAGCCATTTTTCAAACTTTCTGGTTAGTTTGAATCTTTGCAACGACTTGCAAATACGGTTAGTTGATCTCAAGTTCACATACCAGGAGTCCGGTGAATTTCCAACTAAACATAATTTGAACGAGTAAGATATCTTCATATCTTATCCAAACGGCGTAGCAAACAGACAAACTAAGTATTTTGGACAATTTGCTTTCCAATACTCGTTACCACCGAAATAGAAACACTTTTCCATTGTCGGATTTGACTTTCTATTTATGAACCTTAGATTGGGAACTTTTCCTTTTCTTTCTTCCACTTACTCGCTTTCTAGGCCGTGGATACTGATGTTTGGTTAAAGAGAACTTTTCCCTTAGTATATATCACCCTTTCTGCCATATTAAGGTCGTTCATTGGTTTTAAAAAAAATTATTTAAAATAATCTTGAACGTTCAAATGACTTAGGCAGAGAATATAGGATCATATCCTATCTGTTAAGATTGTTTATTTAAGCACAGAGGCTTTCAATCTCGTTCAGATCAGTTATCATATTCATAATATGATTCTGAATTAGTGATCCTTCAAACATCTTTGACTAACAACATTTTTCGTGGCTCGTACCTTCGTACGATTCTGTCTTCAAAACATGTTCTTATCAGTGGACATCTCATGCATCTGATGCTTAAGAAATTTTAAGACAGATGTCAGGATATAAGACTAGCCAGATCATCACACTTGATCCATTTAGAATAAGAGACTTTCTAATCCTGACTGGTTATAGTTTCCGAAAAATTCGGATAAGGTTCAGTGAGTACGTAAACTTTCGTGTCTCAACACGATGTCAAGATTCATTTCCTAGTCAGCATAGTTGAACCCTTACTAGCCTATTTCCTTATAGACAAAAAATTTGGAGTGGGCTAAGAGAGATCGTAATTATAAAACTGAAATAAATAAATAAATGCAAGTTATGATTATGCATTTCACTTTCTTTCGCGTTCAACCAATAAAATGAAATCCACATAAGCATTTTGGTTTACGCAATGGTGACGTAACTAACTGCAGTTGACTCCCCGGAGGCGAGGTCGAAAACCGCTTAGAAAAGCAAGAACTATTTTTAATTAACATGTCATCTAGGTAACTCTTACCAAACAATGTTAATTCACCACGTCAACCCTTGACCTCTAAGTAAATGTAACAGAGCTCCGAAGGGAGGTTAATACATTACTTAGTCAAGTGTGCACCATTACCTAGAAGTCCGTACGAGTAGGTCAAGACACTCCACGGAGGCGTGGTCGAGCTGACTTTCCCGTATTTCATTCTATCCGTAGAAGTCTAATCTTGTATACCGCGAATATATACCCGCCGAAGGGAGTAGTACATATTCACTATACTATAGACCGGTAATGGAGGCCGTGAGAACCCAACTCTTTTCATCTCGCTCCCACTTGAATTTTTAAAAGGTGTGGATTATCTTTTGATTATTTAATAATCACTTTTGGCGTCTTATTGTTGGAAGTAATTAATACCCTCCCACTAGGATTACTAAATCATATTTAAAATCCCAATAATAATATTTTAAGGCAATCTAATAACTATTTATTAATTAGGCCCAAAAATATGCATCGCGTCTAATCTCTATTAAACAATACTATTTAATCACATTAAATAAAATATGCATAATTGCAATATCATAATATCTCATATTATCAGGATCATGCCATAAAATAAAATAATTAAGCATGCTTTCATATAATTATCCCATAATTATCATGCTTAAAATTTTAAATGACACAAAATAAATATGCCATAAATTAAATCAATTAAGCATGCTGGTATAATTATCACATACTTATCATGCTTAAAATAAATGGCATAAAGTAAACATGTTATAAATAAATTATCTCATAATTTAAATCATGTTTACTGATTCGGTAATTAACCAGGAAGATTATTGAAATCGATTCCCAGAAAAATTACCATTCCACGTAAATTCCCAGGAAACACTGGAGGGGTCACAAACGGTCCCACTTAAAAACCAGCCTCCTTTGACAGAATTTACGTGCACAGTAGCAGATTTAAAATTATGCATTGCATGCATCATATCAATGCATGTATATATCTAGAGCACGGCTCTGATACCAGTTGCTGGGAGGCGGGCCCACAACAGTAGCGGTCCGTGAACACATTTTAAAATTTTTTAATACAATACAAGTATTAAAATATTTCTAAAACATTTTAATACAAAGCGGAAGACTTAGCCGGATCTACTCAAGTATATACATGCAATTGATAATAAATTTTAAATCACTTAAGCAGATAAATATCTAACATGCAATTAACACTTAAGAGCACATAATTTATCATGCTTAAAATAAAATAACTGAAAAATATTACCGTACTGCAAATATGGCTATCTAACGGCATTTTTCCAGCTCCTTGCCCTTTCGTGAGACCGGCAGAGCTTCCCCGTAATATCCCCAGAGAAACCCTCGGAGTGTGGGCTCCGAGAGTATTTCCCTAAATACTCGAGAAAATATTTTCTAGAAAAAATCATTTTTCTAGACTAGAAAATTCCCTAATTTTCTAATAATTAAGCGGATTATATATTAATTATGTAACCACCTAATTATATATCAATTAATCCCCTAATTAGGGATCAATTAATTTGAGAGAGGAGAGCTCTCTCTAAAGCCAAAGTTGGCTGAAAATTGGAATGAGAAATAATGGCAAGGGGGTCAGCCATTTATAGGCAAAAACCGGAGGGTATTTTGGTCACTTTGGACATGAAATGAAGGGCAAAATCGTCATTTTACCATTCCGCGTACAAACCGCATCCCGGACGGCCAATCCAATTGCACCACGTTGAAGAGCTCGTCGCCGCGGATCCAACGCCACCAACCACGCGCCGCCACGTGTCCTCACTCGCCTCCACGCGCCGTCGGAAGGTAGACGCCTCCAGACAGCGACACGTGTCCGGGTCTGGTCCTACCCGGACCGGACCCGGTTTGACCCTGCCCGAGATCCTACCCTTTTGACCCGACCCAAAACCGGGTTGACCGACCCGTTGACCCGTCTGCACTGATCTCATCCGGGCCGTCCGCGTGGCTCGATCTATACCGTACGCGTGTCACGCCACGCGGCACTGCATCAGCGCCAGCTGGGGCCCAACCTGCTGACGTGGCGTGCCACGTCAGCGCCACGTCAGCAAAATGCCACATCACTTTTTTTTTTTATTTAAATTTAAAATTTTATTTTCTCCAAAATAAAATTCCGGGCATTTCCAACTCTTTGGAACTTGATTTATTTTCTTAAAATAAATCCCTTGGCTATTTTCAAACACTTTGAAAATTTCATTTCTCTCTCTCCTTTTAATATTTTCTCTTTGGGTTTTCAATTTTCGGGCTTGCAGGGGGACCTGCAGGACTAATTAATTTTAGCTCCAAACGGATTAATATATTATCATCTCATGACAATAATTAATTACCGTTTAACAATATTTAATTCCACTAAATAAATATTGTTGCACTCTAAAATTAATTAAATTATTCACGAATTTCTCGATCTAGAATAATTTTGCATTTTACTCCTCCGTGTAGATATCCATGAAAAATAAATTGCAACTATTATCATTTATTTTTCATTTCTAATTTGAAATTTATTGATTCGCTTCAAGTTCAAATTCTCTGTATGTGAAACACATTCAACATACAACTTCGGTGACGTATCACGCGAAGTGCTTTGGCCAAAGTCTTAATTCGAACTTTTGCAAAATCTATTTCAAGGATATCTTTTACCTTCCAGCAAGGCCACAGATTCCTCGATCAATATAACTCTTTAGCACATTTCATGTTGTCACCGAATCATACAAAGTATTTTGGCCACCCGTTACCGAGACCTCACTTCAAGTATGTTAAAGTGACTAATACTACATGCCTAAAGCCGAAATATTATCAGGATTAAGAGTACAATGCTTCCTGAGATTTTATTCATTTTAGATAGCAGTATAAAATGAATTATCTCAGTGGTCCAGTTCGATGTTTCCAATCCTATAGAAAATCATCAACGTGTTATAATTGGAATCACCATTCCCTATGACGAAAGACTAATCATCTTATATAACCACGTTATAGTCTTGATAAGAACATATTCTTATCTTACCGACTAGAACTTTAATGACAAGTGATTTCGGTATTCAAAGTTTTTTCCTATGAAACACATTTCATATAAGAATACCATCACACATCATTAATTATTAATATGTGAAATACTCATAACTTGCTGCAAATTCAGTTTTATTAATTCAATAAATTGAATTTTTAGGGCACTATTCCCAACAATCTCCCACTTGCCCTAAATTCAATTTGGCCATACATCTAAGTCTTATTCCTTTCACACGAGTGTCAAAACTCGTTTTACACTCTTTTACGCCAATACTTTAGTGAAGGAATCTTTTAGACGTTTCTCTGAGCCAACAACTAGGAAATCATGAATCCAATACAACTAACTGGTTGCTTCTCAAGCTACCATGTATTTGACTTTCATGGCGGTGTAAGCAATACAAGTCTGCTTAACATTCTCCAATTTAACGGTTGCTCGTACTAGAATAAATACGTATTCTAATGTCAAACATCTAGAATACAAATCAGATTGTAAATCCGAATATGTGCACTCTATTGAAACGAGCTCACCACTGTGGTAGACAAGCATATAATCTCAAGTCCTTCTCAAGTACTCCAATATATGCTTTCACTACTACCCAGTGTCAGATTCTAGGGTTTGACTAATATCCACTGACTTAGACCTAATTCATAATAGACATCTGGCCCTGTACATAATATGACATACATAAAGCTTCCGCTGCGGAACTCTAATCATGTCTTCTATCTCTTCAGTTGTCTCAGGACACTGATCCCGAGATAGATAAATTCCATATCTAAAAGGTAACGAACCCTTCTTGGAATTTGTCATATTATACCTCGCCAATATCTTATTCATATATGCTTCTTGTGATAAACCAATCTCCTTATTCCTATGATCACGACAACAGTCTGATCCTTGGAATAACATTGGTCTCACATAGGTCTTTTCTTGTCAAAATGATTTGACGTCCGAATCTTGACTACTAACAAAATTCTTTCATCATTCCCAATGAGCAGAATATTAATTACGTACAAAGTGAAAATGTTACAACGCTATCATGATGTCATTTTGTACACTTCATGGTTCATCAGGCAATTATACAAATCCAAAGAATCTAAATTGCCTTATATTTCTGATGCTCCATAATCTGGACGCTTGCTTAGGATCATAAATCGATCTATCAAGCTTGCATTATATGCACCTGATTTCTGGCTGTGAAGCCTTCAGGTTGTACCATGTATCTCTTCTTCTTGAAGTTGCCCGTTCAAGAACATAGTCTTTACATCCATTTATCTAATCTCATAATCAATAATGAGATAAAATGGAGAGGATAATGGACTTAAGCATTTCTATAGGCGAGAAGACCTCATAAATGATTTCTTCTTTCTGGGTAAAATCCCTTGCCATAAGTTTGCTCTAAAGTCTCTACTTTTTCGTCCATTTCTCCTTTTATCGTCTTGTAGAACCCAATTGTATCTAATAGGGTTTAATGCCTTCAGGCGCCTCTACAAGTTCAAGACTTTGTTAGAATACAGATATTCTAACTTAGATTCCATGGATATTGCCCAAACGGTCAGCGTCTATATCTTCTACAGCTTCATTACACGTGATAGGATCAGATATGTTAGATTCAACCACTTGGGTTAATCTTAGGTATCTTGTCAGGTGTCCTGACAATCCTCCCACTACAACGATGCTCTCGTGTACACGTCTCTACATCACATGTTGTATTTGGTACATCACATGTATCTCATACATTTTCAATTATCACGGGTTTATGGAAATTAGTGTCTAATACTGTTATTTCTTTTAACACTACTTTGCTTCCACCCTTTGTGGTTATCTATGTAATTATCTTTGAAATATTCACAAACATTTTTTGTGATTTCTCAAATTACAAAATATACCACCTCTTGTTCTTCTAGGATAACCTTAGAACAGGTGAACCTTTGTTCTTTATTCTAACTTGTCAGGATCCATCCTTAACTCGTGGACCAGACTACCTTAAATCCGAAGATAAAAGATACAGGGCTTTCACCCTAGCTACAGATCCATCAGTATTTTAGGAACTGACTTAGGTAGAACTAGGTTTGTCGTTTTGTGTGTAAGACCTCAAAACGAAATTCATAGGGTAGCATGACTTTTCTTGAACCTTACCATCATTATCAGAGTTCTATTTCTCCTTTCTGCAATACATCTTTGCTAAGACGTATCTCATATATATGGTTGAGATCTAATCTCATTTGAGAAATTCTATTTAACTCTGAACTTAGATACTTATCACTACTTCGATCTAATCGAAGTGCCTTGATATGTTTCCTAATTTGACTCTTTGACTTCAGTCTTATATTCTTTGAACTCTTCAAAATTACAGACTTAAGTCTCATCAAATAAACATATCTGTATCTAGAGTATTCATTCAAATGAATGATGAAGTACCCAAAAACTTTCTCTTGCTTGAACATTCATAGTATCATACGTCCGTATGAACTAACTTAAGCAAGTTCATGGCTTAATACCTTTTGTCTCAAAAGGATTCTTTTTGGTCATTTTAACCTTCTAAATAGGATTCGTAGATTGATACTGTTTTCAAGTCAATAAGACTCAACAATCAGTCTTTGGATCCTATTCAGATTCAATTGACCAATAGATAGGTGCCACGTTGAAGTTTTTCCTCTCAGATGGTAAGTCAAGCGTCTTAATGTTAAACTTAAATTAGGGTTTTTCTTTTAGGTATAAAAGACCATCTTTTATTGTGCCAGAGCAAATAAACCTTTTATTTTGCTTAACGGTAACCGTTTGTTCAAAACAAACAGTTAAACCATTAATTATCAAATAACTTACAGAAATCAAATTTCTGTATATACGGCACGAATAATATTAAAACCCTATTGCCAAAATACGACTTTATAGTCTTTACTGCTAATACAATTACACTTGTATTATCCCCGAGCAGTAGTTGTGTGTTAGCCATTTTTCAAACTTTCTGGTTAGTTTGAATCTTTGCAACGACTTGCAAATACGGTTAGTTGATCTCAAGTTCACATACCAGGAGTCCGGTGAATTTCCAACTAAACATAATTTGAACGAGTAAGATATCTTCATATCTTATCCAAACGGCGTAGCAAACAGACAAACTAAGTATTTTGGACAATTTGCTTTCCAATACTCGTTACCACCGAAATAGAAACACTTTTCCATTGTCGGATTTGACTTTCTATTTATGAACCTTAGATTGGGAACTTTTCCTTTTCTTTCTTCCACTTACTCGCTTTCTAGGCCGTGGATACTGATGTTTGGTTAAAGAGAACTTTTCCCTTAGTATGTATCACCCTTTCTGCCATATTAAGGTCGTTCATTGGTTTTAAAAAAAATTATTTAAAATAATCTTGAACGTTCAAATGACTTAGGCAGAGAATATAGGATCATATCCTATCTGTTAAGATTGTTTATTTAAGCACAGAGGCTTTCAATCTCGTTCAGATCAGTTATCATATTCATAATATGATTCTGAATTAGTGATCCTTCAAACATCTTTGACTAACAGCCTTTTTCATGGCTCGTACCTTCGTACGATTCTGTCTTCAAAACATGTTCTTATCAGTGGACATCTCATGCATCTGATGCTTAAGAACTTTTAAGACAGATGTCAGGATATAAGACTAGCCAGATCATCACACTTGATCCATTTAGAATAAGAGACTTTCTAATCCTGACTGGTTATAGTTTCCGAAAAATTCGGATAAGGTTGAGTGAGTACGTAAACTTTCGTGTCTCAACACGATGTCAAGATTCATTTCCTAGTCAGCATAGTTGAACCCTTACTAGCCTATTTCCTTATAGACAAAAAATTTGGAGTGGGCTAAGAGAGATCGTAATTATAAAACTGAAATAAATAAATAAATGCAAGTTATGATTATGCATTTCACATTCTTTTACGTTCAACCAATAAAATGAAATCCACATAAGCATTTTGGTTTACGCAATGGTGACTTAACTAACTGCAGTTGACTCCCCGGAGGCGAGGTCGAAAACCGCTTAGAAAAGCAAGAACTATTTTTAATTAACATGTCATCTAGGTAACTCTTACCAAACAATGTTAATTCACCACGTCAACCCTTGGCCTCTAATTAAATGTAACAGAGCTCCGAAGGGAGGTTAATACATTACTTAGTCAAGTGTGCACCATTACCTAGAAGTCCGTACGAGTAGGTCAAGACACTCCACGGAGGCGTGGTCGAGCTGACTTTCCCGTATTTCATTCTATCCGTAGAAGTCTAATCTTGTATACCGCGAATATATACCCGCCGAAGGGAGTAGTACATATTCACTATACTATAGACCGGTAATGGAGGCCGTGAGAATCCAACTCTTTTCATCTCGCTCCCACTTGAATTTTTAAAAGGTGTGGATTATCTTTTGATTATTTAATAATCACTTTTGGCGTCTTATTGTTGGAAGTAATTAATACCCTCCCACTAGGATTACTAAATCATATTCAAAATCCCAGTAATAATATTTTAAGGCAATCTAATAACTATTTATTAATTAGGCCCAAAAATATTAGTTTAATTATGCATCGCGTCTAATCTCTATTAAACAATACTATTTAATCACATTAAATAAAATATGCATAATTGCAATATCATAATATCTCATATTATCGTGATCATGCCATAAAATAAAATAATTAAGCATGCTTTCATATAATTATCCCATAATTATCATGCTTAAAATTTTAAATGACACAAAATAAATATGCCATAAATTAAATCAATTAAGCATGCTGGTATAATTATCACATACTTATCATGCTTAAAATAAATGGCATAAAGTAAACATGTTATAAATAAATTATCTCATAATTTAAATCATGTTTACTGATTCGGTAATTAACCAGGAAGATTATTGAAATCGATTCCCAGAAAAATTACCATTCCACGTAAATTCCCAGGAAACACTGGAGGGGTCACAAACGGTCCCACTTAAAAACCAGCCTCCTTTGACAGAATTTACGTGCACAGTAGCAGATTTAAAATTATGCATTGCATGCATCATATCAATGCATGTATATATCTAGAGCACGGCTCTGATACCAGTTGCTGGGAGGCGGGCCCACAACAGTAGCAGTCCGTGACCACATTTTAAAATTTTTTAATACAATACAAGTATTAAAATATTTCTAAAACATTTTAATACAAAGCGGAAGACTTAGCCGGATCTACTCAAGTATATACATGCAATTGAGAACAAATTTTAAATCACTTAAGCAGATAAATATCTAACATGCAATTAACACTTAAGAGCACATAATTTATCATGCTTAAAATAAAATAACTGAAAAATATTACCGTACTGCAAATATGGCTATCTAACGGCATTTTTCCAGCTCCTTGCCCTTTCGTGAGACCGGCAGAGCTTCCCCGTAATATCCCCAGAGAAACCCTCGGAGTGTGGGCTCCGCGAGTATTTCCCTAAATACTCGAGAAAATATTTTCTAGAAAAAATCATTTTTCTAGACTAGAAAATTCCCTAATTTTCTAATAATTAAGCGGATTATATATTAATTATGTAACCACCTAATTATATATCAATTAATCCCCTAATTAGGGATCAATTAATTTGAGAGAGGAGAGCTCTCTCTAAAGCCAAAGTTGGCTGAAAATTGGAATGAGAAATAATGGCAAGGGGGTCAGCTATTTATAGGCAAAAACCGGAGGGTATTTTGGTCACTTTGGACATGAAATGAAGGGCAAAATCGTCATTTTACCATTTCGCGTACAAACCGCATCCCGGACGGCCAATCCAATTGCACCACGTTGAAGAGCTCGTCGCCGCGGATCCAACGCCACCAACCACGCGCCGCCACGTGTCCTCACTCGCCTTCACGCGCCGCCGGAAGGTAGACGCCTCCAGACAGCGACACGTGTCCGGGTCTGGTCCTACCCGGACCGGACCCGGTTTGACCCTGCCCGAGATCCTACCCTTTTGACCCGACCCGAAACCGGGTTGACCGACCCGTTGACCCGTCTGCACTGATCTCATCCGGGCCGTCCGCGTGGCTCGATCTATACCGTACGCGTGTCACGCCACGCGGCACTGCATCAGCACCAGTTGGGGCCCAACCTGCTGACGTGGCGTGACACGTCAGATGCCACGTCAGCGCCACGTCAGCAAAATGCCACATCACTTTTTTTTTTATTTAAATTTAAAATTTTATTTTCTCCAAAATAAAATTCCGGGCATTTCCAACTCTTTGGAACTTAAAATAAATCCCTTGGCTATTTTCAAACACTTTGAAAATTTCATTTCTCTCTCTCCTTTTAATATTTTCTCTTTGGGTTTTCAATTTTGGGGCTTGCAGGGGGACCTGCAGGACTAATTAATTTTAGCTCCAAACGGATTAATATATTATCATCTCATGACAATAATTAATTACCGTTTAACAATATTTAATTCCACTAAATAAATATTGTTGCACTCTAAAATTAATTAAATTATTCATGAATTTCTCGATCTAGAATAATTTTGCATTTTACTCCTCCGTGTAGATATCCATGAAAAATAAATTGCAACTACTATCATTTATTTTTCATTTCTAATTTGAAATTTATTGATTCGCTTCAAGTTCAAATTCTCTGTATGTGAAACACATTCAACATACAACTTCGGTGACGTATCACGCGAAGTGCTTTGGCCAAAGTCTTAATTCGAACTTTTGCAAAATCTATTTCAAGGATATCTTTTACCTTCCAGCAAGGCCACAGATTCCTCGATCAATATAACTCTTTAGCACATTTCATGTTGTCACCGAATCATACAAAGTATTTTGGCCACCCGTTACCGAGACCTCACTTCAAGTATGTTAAAGTGACTAATACTACATGCCTAAAGCCGAAATATTATCAGGATTAAGAGTACAATGCTTCCTGAGATTTTATTCATTTTAGATAGCAGTATAAAATGAATTATCTCAGTGGTCCAGTTCGATGTTTCCAATCCTATTGAAAATCATCAACGTGTTATAATTGGAGTCACCATTCCCTATGACGAAAGACTAATCATCTTATATAACCACGTTATAGTCTTGATAAGAACATATTCTTATCTTACCGACTAGAACTTTAATGACACGTGATTTCGGTATTCAAAGTTTTTTCCTATGAAACACATTTCATATAAGAATACCATCACACATCATTAATTATTAATATGTGAAATACTCATAACTTGCTGCAAATTCAGTTTTATTAATTCAATAAATTGAATTTTTAGGGCACTATTCCCAACAAGCCAATCACGCTCGTAGAGACGAGGGACGTGGGTCATATCCATTCGCGCAATTTATCAGCAGAAGTAAAGGAATAATCAGGAAAATGCATTCTAACTTACTTGAGATTTGAAGAAGTACATAGAACCCATCAGGGATTGTTACATCATCGCTTATAAAGAGCTTTTAAACATAAAACCGCCGGAGGTTGCATGCGTTCCAAGGACGAGGCAAACGCTCACCTTGAAGTGTCTAAAGGGTGTAGGTGTTGTTAGCTCTGATTTGTATAACTTTGAACGGACCCTCCCAGTTGGGGTCCAGTTTCCCCACATGTTTAGATACTTCCACCTTCTTCAAAACCAGGTATCCTAGCTGGAAAGTTCTTTCTTGCACACACTTGTTGTATTGATGTGCTACGTTTGCTTTGTATCTGTGTATTTTGGCCCAGGCCTTGTTTCTTCTCTCCTCCACTAGGTCCAACTCTAAGCCTCTGTTAACTTCGTTAGCTTGGGGCTCAAAGTAAGCTACACGAGCGGATTCATGCACAATTTCTGCTGGTATCATCCCTTCTGGCCCATAAACGAGCGCGGAGGGTGTTTCGCCAGTGGCCACTCGTGGAGTAGTGCGATAAGCCCAGAGTGCACCTTGCAGTTCTTCTGCCCATTCGCTCTTTTTGATTTCTAGCATTGTCTTCAAATGCTGTAAAATAATCCTGTTGGTAACTTCAGCCTGTCCGTTGGCTTGAGGATGGCCCACGGAGGTAAAGCGCTGTTCAATCCCCAACTCTGAACACCACTCCCGTGTGTCAGTCGCTATGAATTGGGACCCATTATCTGAGATAAGCACCCTCGGAATACCATACCTGCAGATGATATTTTTCCAAATAAAATCCCTTACCACCCTGAAGGTGATTTTTACCACATCTTCAGCCTCGGCCCATTTGGTAAAATAATCGACGGCCAGAATAACGAACTTCTTCTGCCCGACCGCAATGGGCAAGGGGCCAACAATGTCGATTCCCCACTGGTCAAAGGGCCAGGAGACATCTATAGGGATCATTTGAGCGGCGGGCAGCTGAGGGAGATTAGAATGGAACTGGCATTTAGGGCATTTTCTGGAAAACTCAAGGGCGTCTTGGAGAACTGTGGGCCAATAAAATCCACTCCTCAGAATCTTCTTCGCCAGGATACGCCCTCCTGAGTTATTCCCACAGCTCCCATTGTGAATAAGTTCGAGCGTTTCCTTTGCCTGCGAGGGCCTTAGACACCTCATTGGGGGTCCGTGAAATGACTTCTTGAACAATCTACCTTCAGAGTCTATAGAAAACCGAGGGGCCTTGTTTCGGATTTTTCGAGCCTCTACCTTGTCAGTGGGACAAACGCCATTTTAAAGAAATCGAATAATATCGTCAAGCCAACAAGGCTCGTGCGGATCAATCATAACGACCATTCGCTGGGTGATTTTCTCCCTGATCAGAGGTTCTTCCGTTCTAAGGAACGTGACTGAACGCTCAGTAGTGCCTTCTAATACCGAAGCAAATTTAGATAGAGCGTCAGCGCGCTCGTTCTCCGCTCGTGGGACTTGGAGTAGGTGGAACTCTTTGAACTTCCCGATGATCTCCCTGGTGGTTTCTCGAGCCTCATAAGTTCCTTCAATCTGGCTCGCGATTGACTGTGAATCAACATAAGCAGTGATTCGGGAAGCTCCGTTCTGAAAAGCAATTTTCAATCCTTGTATCAGGGCTTCATTTTCTGCCTCGTTATTGGTGACTTGAAAATCCAATCTGATAGCAAAGTCTAATTCAATCCCATTGGGGTCTCTAAGGGCTATCCCTGCTCCTCCCCCCTGAGAGGTTGAGGAACCATCTGTGTGCAGGACCCATAGACCCTCGTTCTCTGGGGCAGCTGGTTCTAATCCGAATCGTTCAACGAGTAGCTCCGCTACTACCTGAGCCTGTATAGCGGTTCTAGGCTCGAAATTTAAGTCAAATTAACTCAATTCAATGGCCCATTTTATCAACCTTCCCGATACGTCCGGTTTGGACAAAACTTGTTTCAAGGGCTGATCTGTTAGGACCGTTATTGAGTGCGCTTGAAAGTAAGGCCTCAATCGCCTTGATGCATTGATGAGGGCGAACGCAAATTTCTCAATTTCCAAATACTTCTTCTCCACCCCTTGCAACGTCTTGCTCAAATAATAAACCGGCAGATGTTTACGTTCCCGCACGGCTATCAATACCGTGCTTGTTGCTTCGGTCGAAACGGAGAGATACATAAACAGCCTTTCGCCTTCAACGGGTTTGGTCAGGAGCGGGGCGCTCGAAAGGTAAGCCTTTATGTCTTGCAATGCCTTTTCACACTCCTCAGTCCAAGTAAAATTTCGTTCGTTTCTCAAAATCTTGAAGAAAGGAAGGTTTCTGTCTGCCGATCGGGAAATGAACCTTTTCAAAGAAATGATTTTTCCCACTAGCACTTGTACTTCCCGGAGGTTTCCAAGGGAAGGGATTTCCAGGATAGCCTTAATTTTCTCGGGGTTGGCTTCAATCCCCCTCTGACTGACAATGTAGCCCAAGAATTTTCCCCCTCGAACTCCAAAAGTACATTTTGAAGGATTCAATTTCATCCCATACTTACGCAAAATGGAAAAAGTGTGTTTGAGATCGTCCAGATGTGAGCCCTGACGCTCGCTTTTGACAATCATGTCGTCAACGTAAACCTCCATGGATCCCCCAATTTCCTTCTCGAACATCTTATTAACCAAGCGCTGATAGGTGGCTCCAGCGTTCTTTAGCCCGAAGGGCATGACTAAGAAGCAGTATACCCCTAAGTGGACGACAAATGAAGTTTTGGGGCGATCCTCCGGCGCCATAAAGATTTGATAGTACCCTTGGAAGGCGTCCATCATGCTCATGAGTTCACAGCCAGCGGTCGAATCCACCAGTTGGTCTATTCTGGGCAAGGGGTAAAGATCCTTAGGGCAAGCCTTGTTAAGATCAGTAAAATCATTGCACATGCGCCATTTGTTTGCGCTCTTAGGTACCAACACCACGTTGCACAGCCACTCCGGGTATAAGATGGGCTCAATATATTGAGCCTCCAGAAGCTTGTTAACTTCTTCCTCAATGACCTTCTTCCGAAACCCATGTACATCCCGTTTCTTCTGTTTGATGGGCTTAAACGTGGGGTCCATATTGAGCCTGTGGACTATGACGCTAGGGTCAATCCCTGTGAGGTCAGATGCCTTCCATGCAAAGACGTCAAAGTTTTCCCTGAGAAAGTCAATCATCATGATCTGCGAGGGCCCCGAGAGGTTGGACCCAATTTGAGTTGTTTTATCCTTGTTTCCTGGCTCCAGCTCAATGGTGAGAAATTTTTCCGAGGGCTCAATCCTTACTTCAGGACGGGGAAGCTCGAGCGCCCTCTTCTTTCCTATCAAGCGCCCATCGTTAAGGGGCTCGCCACCCTCACGCTCATCTTCCTCTAAGGAGGATTCTTCCACTGTTTCTGGTGGAGCGTTTTCGAGGGAGCCTTTGACACTGGGATCCTTCTTTTTGTTCTTTTTCTTGTTCAATTTGGCCCTCTTGCGCACGGGACCATCCTCATCCAGATGGGGAAAGTCAACAGTTTGCTTTGTGGACCCAATCTGGAATGCTTTCTCCACTTTAGGCTTCCTGAGGGACAACATGTAACACTCCTAAGCCTCTCGCACATTGCATAGTACTTCTCCAACGCCCTCGGGGGTGGGGAATTTGATCTTCTGGTGGTAGGTGAAAATAATAGCCTTGAATTCAACGAGGGCTGGCCGTCTAATTATGATGTTGTAGGGGATATCAATTTCTACCACTGCATAAGTGACCAATAGCGTCTTGCGCTGTGGGGCTTGGCCGAATGAAGTGGTCAGGCGAATCTGTCCTCCTGGGACGACCTCAGAACCTCCAAAGCCAATGAGGGCTGTTTTGAGAGGTTCGAGCGGGATGTTGGCATTCATCTTTTGAAAAGTAGTGCAAGGCAAAACATTAACGGAGCTTCCACTATCCACTAACACCCTCTTTACAACGTGATTGTGGACATCTATGCTAACCACCATAGGACAGTCAGAGGTTTCACCGTCCCCATGGGGCGTTAAAATGTGCCCTAAGTCCCTATCGTCAAAGCCTATTACATCATTCTCTTTCAAGCACTGATCTTTGGCCTCCTGAATGGTGTAGACGGATTTGGGCACTGATGGACGCTGGTCATAACTCCGGACGTACCGTCGTCGGGCTGCATTAGAATCTCCACTAGAGGAACCTCCTGCTATCATGTTGATGACTGCGAAAGGGGTATTTTCTTGCTCAGGAGCCTTGCCCTTGCCCCGGTGGCTATTCTCCGTGGGAACCCGCCTCCGCGGGCTTCTAGAACGCGATGGGCTCCTCCTTCTTTCTCCAGTGCGCTCGTTACAGTGTTCATCATAACGCTCTAATACCCGGACAAACTCTTTCAAGTGACCCCCAGCGATGAGTCTTTGAATTTCAGCTTCCAGTTGGCGACATTCATCCGTATCATGCCCCTTCTGCTTGTGGAAAGCACAGTATTTGTTCGAGCGCTTCAGTGACTCGGTTTCCCTCATCTTGATAGGTCTCTTGAATAGTTTCTTATCAGAGAGGTTATAGACTTCTGAGTTCGGCCTTGTGAGCGGGATTCGCTCGAAACGTCGAGGGGGCAGTGGTGATCTTTTGCGTTCCTGGTGGCGCTCCCTTTTGACAACCACTTCTCGGCCCCACTCTTGGTGGCGCTCGTTTCTTACTGGGCTATGATGCCGGGGACCATTAGTCCCATACATATCTTCGAGCGCGAAGAATGGCTCGGCCACTTCCCTTAAGACCATGAGGGTTCCTGGCCTTCTCTCCACAATGGCATCGGCGAATTTCTTGCTCACATACTGTTTGTGATCCACAGCCTGAAAGAGCAATGGGATCAAAAAATCTCTGGACGGCCTCTCCACCTGCAGGATCTCTTTGTTGAAGCGGGCGAAGAACGAGCGAAGAGACTCATTCCTGCCCTGCACTATGTTGTAAAGGGCGGTGGGCGCAGTGACTGGAGCTTTCAGAGAATTGAAGTGGTTGAGAAAAGCGTCGGCCAACTCCTGATACGAATGTATCGAGCGTGGCGACAGGCGCTTGTACCATTCCTGAGCCATTCCCACCAAGGAAGTGACAAAGACGTTGGCCCAGTAGTTGCTCGAGTGCTCGTACAGGTGCATTAAGTGCAGAAAATGATCCAAGTGCTCAGCTGGATCGGTTGTTCCGTCGTAGCGATTGACGGAAGTGGGGACTTTGGCCATTCCGGCTTGGGCCATCAGAACTTCTTCCACGAGGGGAGAGCCACTCGCCAGGGGATGGTATTCATAAGTGCAAAAGTTCTCCTCTTGGTCCTTGCGGTGGGGGACTCATGACGGCCGGTCTTTGTGACGAGCGTCTCTGGCGTTGACCCGTTCATCCCTGTTGTGGGAGATCTGAGTCCGCGCTCGAGAGATCTGTCCTATCATATCCTTTAAACCCTGCAGCTGGTGTTGCACAGCCGCGAGGATGTTAGGATGCACATCTCATTCTTTGTCTCCCTACCTCGTGGCCCTGGAGGTGCTTCTGGAGGCGTGGGAGTCCCCTTCATTTTCATTGACCCTCTCCGTGGGCTCCCTGTTTCGGTCCCCAGGGGGGGCGCTCGTTGTCACCCTGGTGATGCGTCTCTTTGGCAGGAGGTGGTGGTGGTTGAGCCCCCAGGACGGCCTGAGCTTCCGTGAGTGGAAATGTTTGCAAACCCCCCAAAGGAGCTGCAGTTGGAGTGGCCTACCCAGGGGGAAAGTATAGGGAGTGAAATTTCTCCCATGCCCCTTGGGCCGCCTGAAGCTCACATTGGGCGTAAATATCCCTCAGCTGCTGAGTGGTCATAGGGGGAAGCTCCACCCCCTCAATTTCTTTCGGAACCACCGCCGGGAGCTAGATTTGCCCGGCCTGGTAAGGTTGGATTTGCGGCATCATAACGGTGGGGGTAAGCATGTATCCCGGTGGCGGCATCATATAGGACGGCCCCCCTGGGTTCGCGTGGGTAGGGATCCAGGGGTGCGGAGGAAGC
Source organism: Lantana camara (assembly GCA_037501455.1). NCBI lineage: Eukaryota > Viridiplantae > Streptophyta > Magnoliopsida > Lamiales > Verbenaceae > Lantana > Lantana camara. The sequence goes on along the minus strand of CM074859.1, from coordinate 105,606,614 downwards.
TGAGGAAGTATGGAGAGAGAGGTACCTCCCGCGGTTTTGGGAATTGACGGTGCGGGTGGCGTTGGTGGCAGAATTGTAGATTCTGCAAGGGGAGTCACTCCTCCGGCAGGCGGTGCTCCTCCAGCGGCACCGGAAGGCGGTGGTGCGTCGCCAGCCGCGACGGAGGAAATGATAATATTGGCATCGTGAGAACCTCCTCCTACAGCTCCTGATCTTGTAGCCACCATGGTTGAGATGATTCTGGGTGTTTGCTCTTCAACTAGCAGAAAAGTAGAAATGACTTGAGAGCTGGATTCCCACAGACGGCGCCAAAAATGATGGGTCCGAATACGGGGTAAGGAATCCGATCACTTTAGAATTTTTTTGGGTGAAGAAACCAGTCGGTGATGGAAACGATGGGGGTTCTACCTGCTAGGACAAACACGCAGACAAAAGTCAGAAGGCCAAGCTGGGGGAACTGGGGGTGATTCCCAGTTTGGCTCTCCGACGCTCAAGTCAGATGAAGATCTGAAAGAGAAGAAATGCTAAGTATGAAATTGCTGTAATGGAAGTTGCTTACATTGGAGAAGATGACCTTGTCTATTTATAGTTGAGGGTCAAGGACCCTTTGGTCATTTGCGCCGTGTGGTCTTGGCCGAATGTTGCCCTAACACGTGGCATTGCGAGAGGAACCTAGGAGGAATATTCTCGGCAAAAGCTGGGGAAAGGTGGTGCTGGCAACAGTGGTAGGTGCGCTGGCATGTACGGTGCGTCAGAGAGCTGTTTTGGGGGTTGGTAACGAGGGCTTAAGAGCGTGCTCGTGACAACCGAAAGCCTTGGAGGTCAAGGAATCCGCTGGGGGGATGAAGGCCAGGGCTTGTGTTGTAGTGGAAGCCTCCCTGAGGGAGTGTAGCGCTCGAAGAGGGCTTCATTGATTGATTGGAACGTTAGCCTTGTAGTGCATGACGCTAGTGAGAGAGCAGTAACAATGATCATGTGCGAACGTGACAGGGACGACACGTGACCTTGGTGGATATTGGCGCATCAAGGGTTCCAGCGCTCGTGTATGACTACCATAATCATTTGACAGGTGTCGTCATCTTTGAGGTGCCACGTGTCCAAACGTGGGACGAGCGCATTTTGACCCTATCATATATATATATGATGGTGCAGGAAATGGATTCCTAATATGCAACCAACACTTTAAGATTTGTTTAGGAAAGGGAAGACCATCACAGGCGTTCGAGCCCCAAGAACCGGGTTTTCTTTTGAGCTTGGGTTCTTCCAGCTAGGATAACACAAAGAGTGTAAGTGCAAGAAGGATGCAACTGAGGTATGTGTAACGCAGAGCTTGGGAAGAAAGAAATGGAGGAAAATGTGCCCAGTTTTAAAGTGCAGTGTATTGTGGAGAAGATGACTTGACGAAGAATGCATGGGTTTCTCCCTATTTATATGTTAGGGGTGAGGGTGCTTTGGGTATTTTGACCAAGTGGTCCCAAACCTGTGTTGCCCTAACATGTGGCAAACCGTGATGATATGAAAATGATGGCTCTGAAAGTGGGCGGCGTGTCGGGTACGAGGTGCACACTGCCAATGTGTCAGAGGTTGTTTGCGAGAGTCGTGCGCTGGGAGACTCAAGATCTATCGCGCAGGCGAACGGATGCCTCTCCTGGGGCAGATCTTACCCAAGCGAGGGTGACACTCGAAGGGGTGCACGAGAAGGTTTCCTCTGACAGATAACCCACGAGCGTCAAATAATTGAGTGTAAGAAAGGAACTCTCGGATGAAGTGTTTCCCTGGGAAGGGTGGCTTTGAGGGACCACAGCATATGCGTCGGGTTTGACAGTTGGAACCCCCGCTCGAAGGGGGGCGAGGCTCATGGACCTGGATCCGTAGTCCACAAGTGAGTGGGCTGGGTTGTTCCGCGAGCCAAGTAATGCGAACGTCCAAGCTCTAAGTCTGTAGAGGGTGACACGTGGATGGTGTTGATCCAAGTGCAATTTAGCCTCATCATTTGCCCCCCAAATTCTATAGTTACGCTTGAGCGTACTGTAGAATTTTGACCACTAAGCCCTGAATTTGAATTTTTGAGGGTCAATCTTTTGGAGGGATGTGACTGCCCGTCTTTAGTAACGGACATTCCCTGACACAGCCATAAATGAAGTCCCATCCGCATTTAATGCGGAGTGGAGACGTGGGCACGTGGGAAGCTGAGTGGGCGCGTGCACGTGGGGAGGTGTGAGGCGGTTACCAAAAGCTGGAGTCTCCCAAGGCGGGAAATGATTGCATTTTCAAATCCCAAGCCTTAATTAAATGCCAATTTTCCTCTATAAATAGGGATCCGGAAGGCTTTTGCATCTTTTACGCCTTCAGAGTCTTCCTAAGCACAATTTCAGCGAAACTTTTCTGTGCCTTTCTGCGATTCTCTGCAATTTCCGGCAAGCTCCTCTTCGACTTTAGGTAACCTTCTGAAAACATTGATAGTAACCCTAGATTTTGGTTGTGTTCGAGCGTCTTTTCCTATGATAAAAATTTCTTCCTGCAACTTACCACACCAGACCCTTCCTCCCCTCCACCAATTTCTTCGCCAATTATCCTCTGAATCTTCTGAAACAAGACCAACAATGGCGGACAATGTGGTAGATGCTTTGGTGAGGAAGATTGATGAGATGTCCGTGGGGAGTTCTTCCCCTTACGACGAAATTCCTACAGCTATCCCAATAGCAAAGGCCCCAGAGGAAGCAGGCGATGAGGAACTGGGGGCGGCTGTTCAAGGAATGAACGAGCGCAATCCAGGCTGTGTAGACCACTTGTTTGAGGAGATGGATTTGTCCCTGAGCATGTAGCAGCAAGGGGAAAGGGTATTCCCCTTGCTTAACAGCGCTGTAAGGCCCCAGGATCATCAAGTAACTGTGGCGATCGTAGCTCCTGAAGGAGAGGCCGGACCATCCGAGCGTCAGGCTGAGGGCGAGGCCCCCCGCAAACGTCGCCGCCAGGGGAAGGAGCCTTTGACGCAAGTGAGGGTAAATAACCATCGCCAAACTGATAGGACCCCAGATGAAATAGAGAGCATACTGACGCCCGGGGATCTAGAAGACTTGAGGGTTAAGGTATATTGGGATGAGACAGTGTTCCCCATTCGCCTACCTGTGGAGGGGGAGAGGGCCAACCATCCACCACCAGGGATGATGACCGTCTATCTCGATTCCGTGCTGGACGGTGGTTTAAGGTTTCCCATTCCGCCCGCTGTTGCCAAAATTTGTAACTACCTCGTCCTTAGCCCTTCTCAAATTCTCCCAAACGGCATAGCCTTAATAAATACTTTTGTGATCCTGATGAGGGTCATGGGCTATGAGCCTTCGATAGATAACTTCAACAGTCTAATCCAGGTGGCCCGTTCACCGCGCTCGTCTTCGACAGATGGGTTTTATTACGCCCAAGCTAAATCTGGATTTAAGATGATTGACTCGCCCTCGACCTTATACGGCGAGAACTGAAAAGAGAAATATTTCTTCGTGGGGGCGCTCGGGGGGATTTTTAGAGCTCACCGAGGGTGGATAGTTCATGGAGAGGGGCCCTTGGTTAGGAACAGATCAGGGGATAAACTTTTCGAGCGTTGGGCTAAGAACTTGGCTCTTGTCATGAAAAATGAAAAGAAGTGGATAAAGGCTAAGGAATTGATAAAGGATGAAGAAATATTGTTCCGCTATGGGTTAGTGTATCCTTCGGAGATGGTGCTCAGTCCTCCCGCCCGGACCATGTTCCGTGATGGTTAGATTCTAGGAACTAACACTTCTAACATTTAGCGCAGGAACAAACCTTAAACTTCTGCCTTGTTTTATAAACACAATATTTCTGATGCTCGATTGCTTTTCACTCGTAGGTGGACATTCTCATGGTCGGGATTGATGCCGAGACCATTACAGAGATGATTCGCGCTCGCCAAGCGGGCCGCAACTAGCAGCAGCAACAACAGCAGGATACCCAACTCCCCAATGCCCTGAGGGGAAGAGGTGCCCGTCGGGGTACGGGACAAGGTGATGGCGGAAGGGGCGCTCGTCGGAGCGGAGAAAATACTGGCCGAGGTGGAGGCCAAAACGAAGATCCAACGCACGAGGTTGCTCGCGAGGCTACTCCTCCCGCCGCCCCTGAGGGGCCTATAGCATTGAGCTCAGGCAGCTCGCGCAATCGCTCGGGGGAGCTGACCAGAATGTACGACGAAGTGAAAAGGAAGAGAATGCCGGACTCCATTCCCATCACTGGAAAAGGAAAGGAAATTGTCGTGGGCCCTCAGGGCGAGGGTGGTGATACCTCATCCTCGAAGGATGAGGATTTTTGGAAAATCGGGTGCCAAGGGAACACACGATACAAACGCCAGAAGAGAGATGGCCCGGTCCTCCTGAAGAAAAGCCTATCTTCTTACAATCTGGTCACAGAGGTTGTAAGCAAACTCCAATTCTCTGGCGACCATGATAAACTGAACGAGCATGATGCCGGTCGGGTTGCTGACGATGCTTGTCGTGCCCTCTTGACGGTGAGTTTTCCTAAGTTATTCTGAAAAGTTCTAGCTTTTGAACGAATCCGGTGTTAACTTCTGTTTTTGTCCTTTAGGAGGTGATTCGCAGGCTGAAGAATTTGCAGGGACGAGCGCAAGCTTACGCCGAGCACAAGGCCAAATACAAGAGGTTGCTGCGCATTTCTAACCCTGGTCAACTGCAGGCGGACTATAACAACGCCTGCGCTCAATTGACGGTGTCTGAGCTGGAGCAGGAGGAGTTAAGGGAGGCCCTGAAGAAATCCGACGACGCATTCCTGACCTTGGAAGAGCGTCACAAAAAGCTCAAGGAGGAGCGTGACCAACTGAGGGTTGCCAATGGGGATCTGAGCAGGTAATTAAATGAGAGCGTCCAGCAGATTGAGGCAACCAAAGGGGAGCTCGCCAGCTTACAGGAGAAGGTGCTCACCCTAGAGTCGAGGGTGGCTTGGGATGCGGTAACCAGATTCGTGCGTTCCAAAGCCTTTGCCTTCGCTGCCAACCTCCACTGCTTTGACAACGCACGGTGCTTCTTCTGGAAGGCGCTGGGGCAAATGGTAAAACTGGGAATGGCACCCGAGAGCGCTCGAACTGATGAACGTCTGCTCATGAACCTAGATGAAAATCTGGAGCCAATCGTTCGCAACAGGGATCCATCCGCTGACTTGACAGAGCCTGAGTACGATGAATTGGTGATGATGCTACAGAGGGACTTCATACCTGCCAACCCAGTGGACCCCGAGCCTATCACGGTGGAAGACGATAACATTACTCTCAATGCTCAGGACGGCGTGGGCCCAAGCTCAAACTTCAGATGCTAATGTATTGGCCCTGTCCCCATTTCAACTGCCCCCCCGGAGCCCGAGAATCAACCTCAGTGATGCTCCTCCATCTGTTGCTTCATAACTCTGCTTTTCTGTTTCCTGTGAACATTTGAACCTTTGGCACTTGTATTTTTGATACTTTTGACAGTGTGTTTGAACTTGTTTTCTGCTTTTTGCTTGAACGTTTCTATTAATGTATTTTGATTCCCTTCAATACTGAATGTTGAGCACTGTTCACCTGTTCTTGTATGATACTTGCATGCTTGTTTTTACTGGTGTTCGAATGTCTGCAATGGTAATGTACGAGCACGAAGGTGTTTCCTTTTAGGGTACCCTGGCTGTCTTCCATCATGGATTTTAAGATTAGGACTTAGAAATACTTGAACATTAGTGAGGGGAATATATGGGCGCGAGGGTGTTCCTTACGAGGGTACCCTGGTTATATCCATAATTGGGCTCGAATTTGAACTTAGAAATCCGCTAAGGATTTAGCTAAGTATTGGACTTAAACGTGTGATGCACATTTCTAATTTGAGCGTTCCAGTAGCTCGAGTGAACTTAGAAATCAACTGTAGGATTTGCTAAGAATGGGACTAAAGCGAGCGCAGCTGCAGTGATTAGGTATTTGTGAGAGGATTAGCCCAGCGTTGGTATTTGCGAGCGCATTCATACCTAAGAAGGTGAGGGTCATCGGGGGTTTACGAGCGGGAACTGGTGTGATCGGCATCCAGTTGGTGTAAATTAAGCATTTAGCATCCCACCTTTTCGACACGCTCATTCTTAGGGTTTACACGCTCACGAGCGTCAAACTAGTCAGTGTGGAGGGTTCTCGACACACAGATAGCGTTGATTTGAAACAAATTGGGTGGTCATCAAGCCGTTCGACGTGGAGAATGCTCGACACGGAGTGGCCGTTGACGCAATTGAATACTCAAGTCATTAATTAAGGTAAAAGCAAGTAAATGACAAATAATAATTAGTAAAATGCTTACTGTTATACTTGCAATTAATAATAATGACTGTCATGCTTTCCGTCAAAAGGAAATACAAAGTACTACGAGCGGGTAATTACAAAGGTTGGCGTTTACACGTAGAACCGTCTAAGGTTACATGCATTCCACGGTCTAGGGAGACGCTCGCCTTGCAAAGTCTCTAGCAGGTAGGTATTGTTCGCGCGTACCTGAATGACTTTGAAGGGGCCCTCCCAATTGGGGTCCAACTTACCCACAAGTTTGGAGACTTCAACTTTTTTGAGAACCAAGTCCCCTAGCTGGAAGGTCCTTTCTTTGACGCGTTTGTTATACTGGTGGGCTACGGTCGCCTTGTACTTGTGGATATGAGCCCAAACAACATTTCTTCTCTCATCTAGCAAATCCAACTCGAGCGTCCGATTAGCCTCGTTGGTTGCAGGCTCGAAATAGGCAACGCGTGCGGATTCTTAGGCAATTTCCGCAGGTATCATAGCCTCGGAACCATACACGAGGGAGTAAGGGGTTTCTCCTGTTGCCGCTCGTGGGGTAGTACGGTACGCCCAGAGAGCTCCTTGAAGTTCTTCTGCCCATTCCCCCTTCTTAATTTCGAGCATTGTTTTCAGATGCTGAAGTATGGTTCGGTTGGTCACCTCAGCTTGACCGTTGGCCTGAGGGTGGCCCACGGAAGTGAAGCGTTGCTCAATCCCCAGTTCGTAGCACCAATCTCGTGTGTCAGCGACGATGAATTGGGAACCGTTTTCTGAGATGAGCACCCTCGGGATGCCATATCTACAGATGATGTTCTTCCAAATGAAGTCCCTCACCACTTTGAACGTTATCTTTGCAACCGCTTCAGCTTCGGCCCACTTGGTGAAATAGTCCACAGCGAGGATTATGAACTTCTTTTGTCCGACCGCCATTGGAAGAGGTCCCACTATATCGATGCCCCACTGGTCGAAGGGCCATGAAACGTCAATAGGGATCATTTGGGCTGCAGGCAGTTGAGGGGTGTTGGAATGAAACTGACACTTAAGACATTTCTTGGAGTAGTTGATGGCATCATGCAGTAGCGAGGGCTAGTAAAACCCACTCCTTAATACTTTCTTAGCCAGAATTCGACCGCCAGAGTGATTTCCACAACTTCCGTTGTGCACATGCTCTAATACTTCTTTGGCTTGCGAGGGTCTCAGGCACCTTAATGGTGGACCCTGGAAAGACCGCTTGAATAGTCGCCCGCCTCTGTCAAGAGAGAAGCGAGGGGTCTTACTCTTAACGTTCCGTGCTTCCACTTTGTCGCTCGGGCAGGTTCCATCCCTCAGAAACTTAATGATGTCATCGAGCCAACAGGGTTCGGAGGGATCGATCATCCTCACTTCACCCGAGGGTCTCGTCTCGCGAATCAATGGCTTCTCCGTTCTGAGGAATGTAACTGAACGCTCACAGGAATCTTCCAGGGCGGATGCAAACTTGGAAAGAGCATCCGCACGCTCGTTTTTCGTTCTTGGGATCTGCAACAGATGGAACTCTTTGAATTTGGAGATCACTTCCTTGGCACTCGCCAGGTACTGCACCATCGTGGCTTCTCGAGCCTCATAAGTGCCATCAATTTGACTTGCAATCAGCTGGGAGTCAACATATGCAGTGACCTGGAAGGGCTATGCTGAGCCCATGGATTAGAGCCTCATATTCTGCCTCGTTGTTGGTGACCTGGAACGCTAGTTTGATAGCGTAGTCTACTTCGGTTCCATGAGGATCTCTGAGGGTCACCCCAGCTCCCCCCCTTTGTGAGGTCGAGGAGCCATCTGTGTGCAGAAGCCACAGCCCCTTTTGCACCGAGGGCATGGTATCCAGGTTGAAGCGCTCCACTAATAGGTCTGCCACTGCCTGAGCCTGTATCGCTGTGCGAGGCTCGAAAGTGATGTCGAATTGACTGAGTTCAATTGACCATTTGATTAACCTCCCTGAAACGTCCGGTTTCGGAAGCACCTATTTGAGGGGTTGGTCCGTGAGCACTGTGATGGAGTACGCTTGGAAATATGGTCTTAACCTCCGGGAGGTAGTAACGAGCGCAAAGACAAATTTCTCTATCTCCATACATCTTTTCTCCGCCCCCTGCAAGGTCTTGTTTAAGTAATACACCGGTAAATGCTTTCGTTTTCGTACAGCTACGAGGACTGCGCTCGTGGCTTCGGAGGAGACGAAAAGGTAAATGAACAAGTTTTCCCCTGGGTTGGACTTGGTCAGCAGTGGGGCGCTCGTGTAACGCCCCGGTTCCGGATGAACAGGTAAGCACGCCACGTGTGAGTTTTGAGCGTAGGATTTATTTTAATTCTCTAATTTCACAATATTCTTACGTGTCATTTCATATTTTTATAAAATTCATGAAACATCATTTACGCAAATTACTTGAATTCATATCGTTGAAAATATTGATTCATGACACGGAAAAATATTTATTGCATAAAATCACAACCGAGATTGTTGAATTACCGAATCGTCCCTACTTGATTATTTTTCTAACTTTAGGGACCTAATTGCATATTATTCCAAGGACTTAATTGATCATAATTCAAAACCTCATATACTTCATTGCATGACTTGAATCTTTGGAGGATTAATTGGCAATTAGCACATTTCACATAAATCAAGGATGGTGAATCACGTTATTAGGCTTCCATGAGCTTCCTTGATCAAAATTCATCCAAATTTCCCAACAATTTGCTCCTTTCTCTCTCGGTTTGTTCAAGCTAGAAGAAAGAAGAGATTTTCATCATTCCATACAAGATTTCAAGAAATATTTCAAAGTTTGGGAGCTTAGACATCATCATCATCCATCTTCTTCATTTCTTAGTCTTGAAAGGTTGGTTTGGCATGAATTGGTGATTTTGATCATATTTGATATAGCTAGGGTTTAGGAATTACATGCTAGATGAAGTATTTATTGAGCAAAGCATGATTATGTGACAAAGAATTGATTGGAAGCATGAATCCTTGGTTGAATTTGGCTTGGATGATCAAAATATGCATGAACATGGAAGCTTGAATCATTGATGATTTTCATGAATTATGTGTTTAAATGTTATATTTTCATATCTTGAACATATATGCATGGATATTGATTGAAATCATTGTCTTTTATTGATTAAAACTGGAATTTTGGTGATTTGTTGTGGTTGTCGTAGCCTTGCTCTGTTTTCTGCTCTGTTTTTTCGGACCAGACTGCAGGTCGCGACCGCGACCAAAATACACACCATTTCGGTTGCGCCCGCGACCCACTCACAGTTTTGGCATACGCGACCAAATTTACACATAAAACCGGTAGCGGCCGCGACCCAAATTTGGCTTGTCTCGACTTCTTGCAAAATTAGCCGAAAAATTCCTGAAAAAATAAGGTCGCGCCCGCGACCAAAAATAGAGCAAAAATGGTCGCGACCGCGACCCTCTCACAGACTGCAAAAAATTTCAATATTTCACATTTCAATCCAAAGGTTTTATTGGTTCCAAATTCCTATTATATGATACATTTATAGCAAAACAGGATCATTGCATGTTACATTGATCATGACATGATATTTCATTGCATTTCCGCCGTTCGTCGTATTTAGTTCATTTTAGGTCATGTCTCATGTATACGTGTCGTGTTTGCACAGGTCACGAGGGTGAGGACGAGGAGCAGGCTCCGTAGAGTATATCCTTGTCACATTTTGTTAGAAAGGTGAGGTTTTGTTTTCGGTAAAACGAACCCTATAACCTCTACGTGTCCTTTTCGTCCAAAACATATTATAGTTATAAATGTTTTCAAAGTTATAAACATTTCAAGCAAGCAAGCCATGATTGTCATGATTTTTAAGCAAGTTGGCGAGTACATGATTGCACGTGGGCCCTAGGGTAATTCTTGAGCCAACCGGGAAAGCAAGGGCTGACGGGTAACTTCTGAATTATCCTCACATTGTTGGGATCACCCCCGAAGCCACTAGGAGATTAGTGGTGGAAGGAGTTCCGTGTCTAGGGGGTCATGTCCCCTACACACACCATGTCGTGGATAGTCGAGCCTTGCAAACTCGCTATCACCCGGAGGAAGAAGGAGACTGGGGATTAATCCGGCATGTCGGGTTATCCTCGGGTTATTGCATGATTTCAAGCATGAAACTGTCTATGTGAACACTAAATGGAATTGCATGGTCATGTATTGGATCGATAAAGCAAGCACGTATTGTCACGTTTGGTGTAAAGGTTGGAGAATCACCCCTGCTCGCCGGGGTCACATGTTCATGAAATGATCAAGCTAAACTGTTAAATTGGATTAATCGTAATCTCGGGCAAAGAACGAGTTTCTTGAACTATACAAGTATTTTGATTCCAAAGTCTTCACCCGAGGCTACAACTTGCATGTGATTTGTGTTATATATATTTATTGCCCCTCACTCAGTCATCGGTAGACTGATACTTCACTTTTCAGGTACTTGAGTGCTTGGTCGTGCTAGGCGGGAGTCCGGTCAAGTCTTGCACTGTCACGGGTCTATAATTGTACCTTTCATGTATAGCTTTGAACATCTCATGATATGACCGGTGTTAGGATATTTTGAATACCCGATTATGTATATTATGAATAGATGATAATGTATTGATAGTTAAGTTGGTACCTATACGTATCTATTGTTGGAAAACACGAATCAGAAAGCAGCGGAATTTAAAAAAAATTTCCCAACAAAAGGATCTTGGACTCGCAATCGTGTAACCAAATTCGAAGGAATTAAGAAACTTACTTTTCTTTTGTTCTTTCTTGAAGCGTTTCAAGCCACCCAAGAACGCTCTTCTCGCGGATTGATCCCCTCTCCTTGGTAAAGCTCGAATCTTCAAACTTCTAACTTGAAGTCTCTAGAGAAAGTCCACCAACTTGATCACAATCTAACTAGTAAGGATGCTAGTTCTCTAGTTAGTGTTTAGGCTTAACCTAGGGTTTTATTTAATCTTGGAGAAAGGAAGGTGTTCAACACATGAACCAAAAGAATTGTCAATCAGCTCTAAAGGGGAGCATGAGCTCCCCTATATATAGGAAAGGGAGAGGGACGGCCGAACCTATTCCTTGTTGGACAAGGATTTGGTTCCTCTCTCTCCTATTACTTGATCATCAAGTATTTTCCAACTTTGACTTTGAATTCTAATTCAAGTCAACTTTTAAGAGAGCTAAAAATATCCAAACTATTTTTGGATAATTTTATACTTTATTTATTTAAAATAAATAACTTATTTTATCTAATTAATTAATTCGTAATTAATCAACTAGATTATTTTCTCCAAAATAAGACTTTCTTTTTAATTCAAAATTAAACCAAAGTCTATTAAATAATTAACACATTTAATTATTTAATACATATATAATATATATATATATATTCACACGTGTGTGACACGTGTCACAGTGACACGTGTCACTCACGTGAGCCACACGTGTGATTTCACACGTGTGGAACCCTCTTGGCCCGATTAACTCGTTTAATCATTTTAAAGCCTCAACTCATGTAACCAAGTTGTTGTGTGTGACCCTCTAGGTTCTCAATTCAATTAGCAGTGACCCTAATTAATTAATTCACTAATTAATTAATCAGTCCACAGATTAAACGACCATAGTCTAGCAACAGATGTTTAACCCCTAGCTGAATTGGAATGTTCGGATTCGACAGAACCTTTAAGTCATTGATTCATGTGAGATACAATCCCCCTACTTACTATCTCTCAACCAAGATCTAGGGCAAGGGAATAATCAGAACCCTAATAATCCGGTCTTAAAGCTAAGTGCATTTCATATCCATTTGATCTCAATCCAAGAAACCCTTTTCTTGATGTCTTGATCTACTGCCTTGGCCAAGGACTCCATATGGCATATTAATGATTTACACAATAAGAGATCACCTTGCAAATGCAAGTGTAGGTCCTATCTTGATTCTCATTCACTTTCATGAATCACTTGTGCAGCCCCAGCATAAGCCTTGAATCAGTTGTCTAAGGCGACACCCTTTAAAGCTTATACCTAAGACTACAGAGTTAACTCATAAAGTGACAAGGAACCTCAAGTCTAAGGATCAATTAATCACATCAATGATTCGTGAGATATTTCCTAATCTGGAAGTTTCCATTTCCTGAAATAGAAACTTCCTTTCCCATTTAGGAATGTTCTCACACGGGGCACCTCAGTGAACTTACTTATTAAAGTAAGCACCCTCATGTATCACGCACGTATCAACTATACACTTTGCACCTCCATGAAACAAGGTGGTCCTTCTTAAGGGCGTGATCCCACAAGCAAGCCTTAGAGGAGTCAAGTTGACACTCCCACTGTCTGTAGGACTCATCGGCTTGGAGTATTTTACTAATCATGACTTATGTGATATAGGGCTCGTTTCATGAACCATTTCACCTAAATGGTAGAGTCCTAAAGTCATCAGGATTAGGGGAGTTCTCATACATGCACAGCTAAAGTAAACGCATACCAAACAAGAGCATATAAAGAAGTGTTGCCTCAATTCGTTATTTCATTCAAAGATTGTCTGTGATTACAATAAGGAAAAGCACAAAGCGGATATACAATCGGATTTCTAGGGTACTATTCCTAACAATCTCCCACTTGCCCGTCAAAGCCATTCTGAAGCTACTCTAAGTCCCATCTTCTGAAGATGACCTTGGAAAGCTTCTCGACTAAGGGGTTTAGTAAGTGGATCTGCCATGTTCTCTGCTGATGTGACGCTCTCAATTTGCACATCTCCTCTTTTGATAATATCACGGATTAGGTGATACTTCCTCATAATGTTCTTGGTCCGTTGGTGAGATCTTTGTTCTCTTGTTTGAGCAACCGCCCCAGTGTTGTCACAAAACACAGTAATGGGGTCTTTCATGCTAGGAACAACATTCAACTCTTGAATGAAGTTTCTTACCCAAACACCTTCCTTAGCTGCATCATTTGCAGCTAAGTATTCGGCCTCAGTGGTCGAATCTGCAGTGGTAGTTTGCTTGGAACTCTTCCAACTCACTGCTCCGCCGTTCAGGCAGAAAATGTATCCTGACATTGACTTAAAATCATCTAAGTCAGATGCAAAGCTTGCATCGCAGTATCCTTCGACAGTAAGATCTTTCTGACCTCCGTAAACTAAGAATAAATCTTTAGTACTTTTCAAGTACTTAAGAATATTCTTCACGGCAGCCCAGTGACCATCTCCAGGCTCAGATTGGAAACGACTTGTCACACTAAGTGCATAAGCCACATCCGGTCGAGTACATGACATTGCATACATTATGCTACCTATTGCTGACGCATAAGGTGTATGAGTCATTCTCTCCTTCTCAAGGTTAGTCTTAGGACACATCTTCTTTGAAAGACATGTTCCTGCACTCATGGGAAGGTTCTTAACCTTTGCTGACTCCATATTGAATCTCTTAAATACTTTGTCAATGTACATCGACTGTGATAGTCCTATTAACCTTCTAGATCTATCTCTATAGATTTTAATTCCAAGGATATAGGACGCATCACCAAGATCTTTCATCTCGAATTGGTTCGATAACCATAACTTAGTCACTTTCATGTCATCCTTCGAATTCCCAATAAGAAGGATGTCATCAACATAAAGTACTAAGAATTGCACTGAGGTCTCCAATTCCTTTCTATACACACAAGACTCATTCGAAATTTGAATAAAGCCAAACGCTTTGACTGATTCATCAAATCGAATGTTCCAATTCCTAGAAGCCTGTTTCAATCCATAGATTGATCTTTGGAGTTTGCAAACCTTTTGTTCACTCCCACTGAATGTGAAACCTATGGGTTGCTCCATATAAATGTCTTTGTCAATGTCACCATTGAGAAAGGCAGTTTTCACATCCATTTGCCATATCTCATAGTCATAATATGCAGCAATGGCAAGCATGATCCGAATAGACTTTTGCATTGCAACTGGCGAAAAAGTTTCATCAAAGTCCACGCCGGGTCTTTGAGTGAATCCTTTTACAACCAGTCTTGCTTTGTAAGCTGCAATGCTTCCATCAACTCCAAGCTTTCTTCTTAAAGATCCATTTGCAACCTATGGGTTTGACCCCATCAGGCAAATCTACCAAGGTCCAAACTTGGTTGGAGTTCATGGAATCCATTTCGGATTTCATGGCTTCTATCCACTGTTCAGAGTCAGAATGTGAAAGTGCCTCCTCATATGTTGAAGGATCATTATCCTTTTGAGAGATTTCATGGAAGAATCCATACCATCTCTCCGGCTGTCTAGGAGTGCGTTCAGAACGCCTTAGAGGAGGATTTACATGTGTATCGAAATTCGTGATTGGTTGTGGTTGATCAGTAGGGGACGTCTCTTCAGTGGGTGGCGTGGGGTTACTTTGTACTTCTTCTAATTCTATGATCTTGCCTTTCTTTTCTTTAAGGAACGGTTCCTCAAGAAAAGTGGCATTTCTGGAAACAAACACCTTTTGCTCAGATTGATCATAGAAGTAGTATCCTGTGGATTCCTCAGGATAACCTACAAAGTAGCATAAGTTAGAACGAGATTCTAACTTATCTCCCACTGTCCTCTTCACGTAAGCAGGACAACCCCAAATTCTTAAGTAAGAATAACTAGGGATTTTACCATGCCACATTTCATAGGGCGTTTTGGGCACTGACTTAGAGGGAACTAGATTCAGAATCTTTGCTGCACTTTCTAGGGCATAACCCCAGAAAGAAGGTGGTAAGTCAGTGAAACTCATCATAGAACGAACCATATCAAGTAGGGTTCGATTCCTTCTCTCAGAAACTCCATTAAGCTGAGGAATTCCCGGAGGAGTCCACTGAGAGATAATCCCATTATCTTTGAGATGATTAAGGAATTCTTCACTAAGATACTCGCCTCCTCGATCAGATCGAAGTGCTTTGATCTTGTGACCAGTTTGGTTCTCAACCTCCTTTTGAAATTCTAAGAATTTCTCAAAAGCTTCAGATTTATACTTCATTAAGTATACATAACCATACCGACTAAAGTCATCAGTAAAGGTTATGAAATACTGATGATTGTTTCTAGTGCTTACACTAAGCGGTCCACAAACATCAGTATGGATCAAATCCAAAACCTTAGTGGCACGTTCCACAGTTCCTTTAAAAGGGACTTTGGACATTTTTCCTTTGAGACAGGATTCGCAAGAAGTTAACTCCTTAAGATCATTTTCAGAGAATGATCCTAAAGTGTTTATCTTGCTAATTCTGTTCTTGGAAATGTGTCCTAATCTAGCGTGCCATAAGGGAGCTGAAACTTTGTCATCTCTCTTACGCTTTGTTTCTCGTTGTATATTCATAATATTGATATTTTGAGTTAGGTAAAGTCCATTACTTAGAGTACCGATATGAACGGAAGAGTTGTTCCGTTTGATAAAGTATTTACCATTCTTAATATAAGTTTCATAACCTTCACAATCTAATATTGGAACTGAAATTATATTATGAATAATGCTCGGTACATAAAGGACTTTATTTAAGACTAACTCAAAACTACCTAAATCTAATCTAATTGTGCCTAAAGCTCGAGCTTCAACGTTTGAGCCGTCACCGATCTTCAAGACACATTCTCCTTCTTTGAGTTGTTGGACTTCACTTAGCATCTGTACATCATTACAGATATGAGTTCCACAACCGGTATCAAGTACCCAAGAACTAGAATTAATAGAAAGATTTACTTCAACGAGAAAGATACCTTTCTTTAGAGTAGCCTTGTACTCTGGGCAGTTTCTCCTCCAATGTCCCGCTTTGCCACAATGGAAGCAAACATCCTCTTTCTGATCACGCTTCTTCTTTTGGGCCTTTCCCTTCGAAATGCCACCAGTGGGCCTAAGGGGTTTCTTCTTCTTCTTTTGGGCTTTCTTGCCCTTACCTTTAGAACGCCCAGAAGAGGAAGATGGACCATTCACCATCAAAACCTTATTGTCCTTCTTGATCGTGCTTTCAGCAGTCACAAGCTGACTAATCAGCTCAGCTACAGTAGCACCAGCATGATTCATGTTGAAGTTAAGGACAAATGGGTTGAATGATGGTGGGAGCGAAGCTAGCAACAAATCCACTGAAAGCTCATCTTTCAGTGGCATGTCCATGGAAGCAAGTTTCTCAGTAAGGGCAAGAAACTTGAGTCCATATTCATGGACACTTGAACCTTCCCTCATTCTCAAGTGGAACAATTCCTTTGAAGTGTTATACCTTGTAACACGTTCATGAGGGCGGTAAAGTTGCTCTAAGTGGTCGTAAATCTCCCAAGCAAATTCCATGGCCTCATGTTGTCTTTGCAAGTCCAGAGACATGTTAGCCAACATAAGGCAACGGGCTTGGAGATTATCATCCTTCCACTTCTGAATCGCATCCCGCTCGGCCCGAGTGGGAGCCTCCCCTTCGGGACTGGGCTCCCCTTCGAAGAGAACATAAGTTCTCTTCTCAGAATCTAAAATGATTTTTAGATTCCTCAGCCAATCAGAATAGTTTGGACCAGTCAACTTGTTTGACTCGAGGATCGATACAAGAGGGTTTTTGGTTGTCATTTCAAAACACGTAGAGAATCACAGAATCTACGACCTAAATGGTAAAACAGAGAAATAGTGAGCATGCTGAATTATAACGATATACAAAAGATAAGGTCTTTAATCTAATGTAGCTCCCACTGTTTTTCAAAGATCTATAATTCCCAAAGATCTAAGAGGAACACGTTTCCCAATGGGTAATAAGATCCTAGGCATTTTACCTCGAACCCACGACTCGCGGACATTCTAAGTAAGAACCCTAGGTAGGTACAACTTACCAATTCTAACACCTTTAGAACTCTTAGTAATTGGTTTTTGCATCACCTATCTTTCAATATGGACCCACGACTCGTGCGACATCCATATTTTCTTAGGCGTTAAGCTAAACCCATCAATCATAAGATCATGACCAAAACTTAGTTCGAACGACCCACGACTCGCGGATATCGCCCTTGCTAAAATCGATCATGAAATATTGATCATTTAAAATGACCAATTAGGTAACTAAGAACTAATAAGCTCCACTAGCTATCCCATGACTCGCGGACAATAACCAGCTTCACTTACTAAACTTAAAACCTATTGATGGAATGCTAGGAATTTAATTCAAAATTTGCATCTCGAATTAAACACCTATTTGTTCGAAATTAGCTTAATATTTAAGGGGAATTTTCGAATCAACCGGAGAGTTGTCCGGTTCGACCTCACCAACATATATGTTATCCAATTTTATTAGTCTTGATTAATGCAAGTACACTTAAATGCATATCAAACAAGCACATAAACAGATAACATGTCCTAGCATGATACTAACATGTAATGATCATGGGTTCTACCTATCTTATGCGTGATATGTGGGAGCCACTCCACAATCACAAGTTCTAACATACATGCCACACAAACAGTTTAAATCACATAAGGGAAAGCGGTAACAAAATACGAGCCCTATCTCTATTACATTTAACAATTGAGATTCCCCTCCCTAACATTTTGAGGGGTCTTCACTTATGGCCTCCTTGTTACTTGAATGTGGTCCATCTTACTCCATGGGTGCATTGTCTCCAAAATGAAAATAAAACCTCACCACCTATCTCTACTCTCAAATTACAATAACAAGAAAAAGACATAAAGTAATAAGGCTCAATCTTCATATTGGCCTTAGACAATTACACGGGGCATACCCCGGCCTCAAAAACAGTAATACGGAAAGCCACATAATAAATCACATAACAGTACGCACATAAGTGAGGCTCCAACCTCAATTGAAAAACGCAACTATAGGGCTCCAACCCCAATTTAAACCATCCATGTGCATAAATTAAAACCATACATAGATCTAAACCCATGATCACCTAACATGCTTTTGCGAGAATTTAAATTTAGCCAATAAATTAAAATTCTCGTTTCAAGTCCTAATGACTTAAAACACGACTTAGATGCAATTCTTGTTCAAGAGCCTTTTCAATAAAACCCGAAAAACAACAAACCAATAAAATTCCAATTAATTTCCAAAATTAATAATTTTATTCTTTCATTATTTTCAGAAAATAAAATTCATAATTTTCCCAAAATCCAAATCGCTTTAATTTCTCAAAAATCCCAATTTAATCAAAATTTTAGAATAATTTTATTTTAGCAAAACTGATTTTAAAAGATAAAATTAAATCGGGATTTTCAAGGACCGAAAACGCGAAACACGAAACACGAAGATTGGCCCGAAACCATCCGCCCAAAGGAGGGCATCGCCGCGCGGCATCAGGCGCGCGCGCGCGCCAGCTGTGCGCACAGCGTGCGACAATTGCCGCCCGCGTGCGCGCGCCTCGTGCGCTTGTCGAGCGCAGCAATGCCCGCCCGATGGCGGGCGGTCTCGGCCAGGGCGTCCCGCTCTGTTGCGGGACGGTGCGGGCGGCTGTCCCGCGCGGTTGCGGGACAGGCGAGCAGTCGCGCCTAGGCGCGGGCGGGAGGGCATCCCGCGCGGTTGCGGGAGGGCTGGGCGGTGGCGACGGGCTGGGTGTGCGACTTGCTAGCACGCCTAGGCTCGTCCTATTTCGTGTTCGTTTCGTATTTTTAAAGTTTCTCCAAAACCCGTTTCAATTAAAAAAATCGATTTAGATAAATTTCAACTAAAACAATTTTCAAAAACACGATTTGAGAAAACAGTTTTAGAAATTCAGGAAAAATTACAGTTTCGTATTTCAGGCTTTCTAAAAGAACTCATGAATACCTAATTCGCATCTAAGCCTAAGAATTTCTACCAAATTCAGAATAATTGAGACGAATCAGAAACACGATTAACGAGGTGGCTATGATACCACTTGTTGGAAAACACGAATCAGAAAGCAGCGGAATTTAAAAAAATTTTCCCAACAAGAGGATCTTGGACTCGCAATCGTGTAACCAAATTCGAAGGAATTAAGAAACTTACTTTTCTTTTGTTCTTTCTTGAAGCGTTTCAAGCCACCCAAGAACGCTCTTCTCGCGGCTAGATCCCCTCTCCTTGGTAAAGCTCGAATCTTCAAACTTCTAACTTGAAGTCTCTAGAGAAAGTCCACCAACTAACGCTCTTCTCGCGGCTAGATCCCCTCTCCTTGGTAAAGCTCGAATCTTCAAACTTCTAACTTGAAGTCTCTAGAGAAAGTCCACCAACTTGATCACAATCTAACTAGTAAGGATGCTAGTTCTCTGGTTAGTGTTTAGGCTTAACCTAGGGTTTTATTTAATCTTGGAGAAAGGAAGGTGTTCAACACATGAACCAAAAGAATTGTCAATCAGCTCTAAAGGGGAGCATGAGCTCCCCTATATATAGGAAAGGGAGAGGGACGGCCGAACCTATTCCTTGTTGGACAAGGATTTGGTTCCTCTCTCTCCTATTACTTGATCATCAAGTATTTTCCAACTTTGACTTTGAATTCTAATTCAAGTCAACTTTTAAGAGAGCTAAAAATATCCAAACTATTTTTGGATAATTTTATACTTTATTTATTTAAAATAAATAACTTATTTTATCTAATTAATTAATTCGTAATTAATCAACTAGATTATTTTCTCCAAAATAAGACTTTCTTTTTAATTCAAAATTAAACCAAAGTCTATTAAATAATTAACACATTTAATTATTTAATACATATATATAATATATATATATATATTCACACGTGTGAGACACGTGTCACTCACGTGAGCCACACGTGTGATTTCACACGTGTGGAACCCTCTTGGCCCGATTAACTCGTTTAATCATTTTAAAGCCTCAACTCAAGTAACCAAGTTGTTGTGTGTGACCCTCTAGGTTCTCAATTCAATTAGCAGTGACCCTAATTAATTAATTCACTAATTAATTAATCAGTCCACAGATTAAACGACCATAGTCTAGCAACAGGTGTTTAACCCCTAGCTGAATTGGAATGTTCGGATTCGACAGAACCTTTAAGTCATTGATTCATGTGAGATACAATCCCCCTACTTACTATCTCTCAACCAAGATCTAGGGCAAGGGAATAATCAGAACCCTAATAATCCAGTCTTAAAGCTAAGTGCATTTCATATCCATTTGATCTCAATCCAAGAAACCCTTTTCTTGATGTCTTGATCTACTGCCTTGGCCAAGGACTCCATATGGTATATTAATGACTTACACAATAAGAGATCACCTTGCAAATGCAAGTGTAGGTCCTATCTTGATTCTCATTCACTTTCATGAATCACTTGTGCAGCCCCAGCATAAGCCTTGAATCAGTTGTCTAAGGCGACACCCTTTAAAACTTATACCTAAGACTACAGAGTTAACTCATAAAGTGACAAGGAACCTCAAGTCTAAGGATCAATTAATCACATCAATGACTCGTGAGATATTTCCTAATCTGGAAGTTTCCATTTCCTGAAATAGAAACTTCCTTTCCCATTTAGGAATGTTCTCACACGGGGCACCTCAGTGAACTTACTTATTAAAGTAAGCACCCTCATGTATCACGCACGTATCAACTATACACTTTGCACCTCCATGAAACAAGGTGGTCCTTCTTAAGGGCGTGATCCCACAAGCAAGCCTTAGAGGAGTCAAGTTGACACTCCCACTGTCTGTAGGACTCATCGGCTTGGAGTATTTTACTAATCATGACTTATGTGATATAGGGCTCGTTTCATGAACCATTTCACCTAAATGGTAGAGTCCTAAAGTCATCAGGATTAGGGAAGTGTTGCCTCAATTCGTTATTTCATTCAAAGATTGTCTGTGATTACAATAAGGAAAAGCACAAAGCGGATATACAATCGGCTTTCTAGGGCACTATTCCTAACAATCTCCCACTTGCCCGTCAAAGCCATTCTGAAGCTACTCTAAGTCCCATCTTCTGAAGATGACCTTGGAAAGCTTCTCGACTAAGGGGTTTAGTAAGTGGATCTGCCATGTTCTCTGCTGATGTGACCCTCTCAATTTGCACATCTCCTCTTTTGATAATATCACGGATTAGGTGATACTTCCTCATAATGTGCTTGGTCCGTTGGTGAGATCTTGGTTCTCTTGCTTGAGCAACCGCCCCAGTGTTGTCACAAAACACAGTAATGGGGTCTTTCATGCTAGGAACAACATTCAACTCTTGAATGAAGTTTCTTACCCAAACACCTTCCTTAGCTGCATCATTTGCAGCTAAGTATTCGGCCTCAGTGGTCGAATCTGCAGTGGTAGTTTGCTTGGAACTCTTCCAACTCACTGCTCCGCCGTTCAGGCAGAAAATGTATCCTGACATTGACTTAAAATCATCTAAGTCAGATGCAAAGCTTGCATCGCAGTATCCTTCGACAGTAAGATCTTTCTGACCTCCGTAAACTAAGAATAAATCTTTAGTACTTTTCAAGTACTTAAGAATATTCTTCACGGCAGCCCAGTGACCATCTCCAGGGTCAGATTGGAAACGACTTGTCACACTAAGTGCATAAGCCACATCCGGTCGAGTACATAAAATTGCATACATTATGCTACCTATTGCTGACGCATAAGGTGTATGAGTCATTCTCTCCTTCTCAAGGTTAGTCTTAGGACACATCTTCTTTGAAAGACATGTTCCAGCACTCATGGGAAGGTTCTTAACCTTTGTTGACTCCATATTGAATCTCTTAAATACTTTGTTAATGTACATCGACTGTGATCGTCCTATTAACCTTCTAGATCTATCTCTATAGATTTTAATTCCAAGGATATAGGACGCATCACCAAGATCTTTCATCTCGAATTGGTTCGATAACCATAACTTAGTCACTTTCATGTCATCCTTCGAATTCCCAATAAGAAGGATGTCATCAACATAAAGTACTAAGAATTGCACTGAGGTCTCCAATTCCTTTCTATACACACAAGACTCATTCGAAATTTGAATAAAGCCAAACGCTTTGACTGATTCATCAAATCGAATGTTCCAATTCCTAGAAGCCTGTTTCAATCCATAGATTGATCTTTGGAGTTTGCAAACCTTTTGTTCACTCCCACTGAATGTGAAACCTATGGGTTGCTCCATATAAATGTCTTTGTCAATGTCACCATTGAGAAAGGCAGTTTTCACATCCATTTGCCATATCTCATAGTCATAATATGCAGCAATGGCAAGCATGATCCGAATAGACTTTTGCATTGCAACTGGCGAAAAAGTTTCATCAAAGTCCACGCCGGGTCTTTGAGTGAACCCTTTTGCAACCAGTCTTGCTTTGTAAGCTGCAATGCTTCCATCAACTCCAAGCTTTCTTCTTAAAGATCCATTTGCAACCTATGGGTTTGACCCCATCAGGCAAATCTACCAAGGTCCAAACTTGGTTGGAGTTCATGGAATCCATTTCGGATTTCATGGCTTCTATCCACTGTTCAGAGTCAGAATCTGAAAGTGCCTCCTCATATGTTGAAGGATCATTATCCTTTTGAGAGATTTCATGGAAGAATCCATACCATCTCTCCGGCTGTCTAGGAGTGCGTTCAGAACGCCTTAGAGGAGGATTTACATGTGTATCAAAATTCGTGATTGGTTGTGGTTGATCAGTAGGGGACGTCTCTTCAGTGGGTGGCGTGGGGTTACTTTGTACTTCTTCTAATTCTATGATCTTGCCTTTCTTTTCTTTAAGGAACGGTTCCTCAAGAAAAGTGGCATTTCTGGAAACAAACACCTTTTGCTCAGATTGATCATAGAAGTAGTATCCTGTGGATTCCTCAGGATAACCTACAAAGTAGCATAAGTTAGAACGAGATTCTAACTTATCTCCCACTGTCCTCTTCACGTAAGCAGGACAACCCCAAATTCTTAAGTAAGAATAACTAGGGATTTTGCCATGCCACATTTCATAGGGCGTTTTGGGCACTGACTTAGAGGGAACTAGATTCAGAATCTTTGCTGCACTTTCTAGGGCATAACCCCAGAAAGAAGGTGATAAGTCAGTGAAACTCATCATAGAACGAACCATATCAAGTAGGGTTCGATTCCTTCTCTCAGAAACTCCATTAAGCTGAGGAGTTCCCGGAGGAGTCCACTGAGAGATAATCCCATTATCTTTGAGATGATTAAGGAATTCTTCACTAAGATACTCGCCTCCTCGATCAGATCGAAGTGCTTTGATCTTGTGACCAGTTTGGTTCTCAACCTCCTTTTGAAATTCTAAGAATTTCTCAAAAGCTTCAGATTTATACTTCAGTAAGTATACATAACCATACCGACTAAAGTCATCAGTAAAGGTTATGAAATACTGATGATTGTTTCTAGTGCTTACACTAAGCGGTCCACAAACATCAGTATGGATCAAATCCAAAACCTTAGTGGCACGTTCCATAGTTCCTTTAAAAGGGACTTTGGACATTTTTCCTTTGAGACAGGATTCGCAAGAAGTTAACTCCTTAAGATCATTTTCAGAGAATGATCCTAAAGTGTTTATCTTGTTAATTCTGTTCTTGGAAATGTGTCCTAATCTAGCGTGCCATAAGGGAGCTGAAACTTTGTCATCTCTCTTACGCTTTGTTTCTCGTTGTATATTCATAATATTGATATTTTCAGTTAGGTAAAGTCCATTACTTAGAGTACCGATATGAGCGGAAGAGTTGTTCCGTTTGATAAAGTATTTACCATTCTTAATATAAGTTTCATAACCTTCACAATCTAATATTGGAACTGAAATTATATTACGAATAATGCTCGGTACATAAAGGACTTTATTTAAGACTAACTCAAAACTACCTAAATCTAATCTAATTGTGCCTAAAGCTCGAGCTTCAACGTTTGAGCCGTCACCGATCTTCAAGAAACATTCTCCTTCTTTGAATTGTTGGACTTCACTTAGCATCTGTACATCATTACAGATATGAGTTCCACAACCGGTATCAAGTACCCAAGAACTAGAATTAATAGAAAGATTTACTTCAACGAGAAAGATACCTTTCTTTAGAGTAGCCTTGTACTCTGGGCAGTTTCTCCTCCAATGTCCCGCTTTGCCACAATGGAAGCAAACATCCTCTTTCTGATCACGCTTCTTCTTTTGGGCCTTTCCCTTCGAAATGCCACCAGTGGGCCTAAGGGGTTTCTTCTTCTTCTTTTGGGCTTTCTTGCCCTTACCTTTAGAACGCCCAGAAGAGGAAGATGGACCATTCACCATCAAAACCTTATTGTCCTTCTTGATCGTGCTTTCAGCAGTCACAAGCTGACTAATCAGCTCAGCTACAGTAGCACCAGCATGATTCATGTTGAAGTTAAGGACAAATGGGTTGAATGATGGTGGGAGCGAAGCTAGCAACAAATCCACTGAAAGCTCATCTTTCAGTGGCATGTCCATGGAAGCAAGTTTCTCAGTAAGGGCAAGAAACTTGAGTCCATATTCATGGACAATTGAACCTTCCCTCATTCTCAAGTGGAACAATTCCTTTGAAGTGTTATACCTTGTAACACGTTCATGAGGGCGGTAAAGTTGCTCTAAGTGGTCGTAAATCTCCCAAGTAAATTCCATGGCCTCATGTTGTCTTTGCAAGTCCGGAGACATGTTAGCCAACATAAGGCAACGGGCTTGGAGATTATCATCCTTCCACTTCTGAATCGCATCCCGCTCGGCCCGAGTGGGAGCCTCCCCTTCGGGACTGGGCTCCCCTTCGAAGAGAACATAAGTTCTCTTCTCAGAATCTAAAATGATTTTTAGATTCCTCAGCCAATCAGAATAGTTGGGACCAGTCAACTTGTTTGACTCGAGGATCGATACAAGAGGGTTTTTGGTTACCATTTCAAAACACGTAGAGAATCACAGAATCTACGACCTAAATGGTAAAACAGAGAACTAGTGAGCATGCTGAATTATAACGATATACAAAAGATAAGGTCTTTAATCTAATGTAGCTCCCACTGTTTTTTAAAGATCTATAATTCCCAAAGATCTAAGAGGAACACGTTTCCCAATGGGTACTAAGATCCTAGGCATTTTACCTCGAACCCACGACTCGCGGACATTCTAAGTAAGAACCCTAGGTAGGTACAACTTACCAATTCTAACACCTTTAGAACTCTTAGTAATTGGTTTTTGCATCACCTATCTTTCAATATGGACCCACGACTCGTGCGACATCCATATTTTCTTAGGCGTTAAGCTAAACCCATCAATCATAAGATCATGACCAAAACTTAGTTCGAACGACCCACGACTCGCGGACATCGCCCTTGCTAAAATCGATCATGAAATATTGATCATTTAAAATGATCAATTAGGTAACTAAGAACTAATAAGCTCCACTAGCTATCCCACGACTCGCGGACAATAACCAGCTTCACTTACTAAACTTAAAACCTATTGATGGAATGCTAGGAATTTAATTCAAAATTTGCATCTCGAATTAAACACCTATTTGTTCGAAATTAGCTTAATATTTAAGGGGAATTTTCGAATCAACCGGAGAGTTGTCCGGTTCGACCTCACCAACATATATGTTATCCAATTTTATTAGTCTTGATTAATGCAAGTACACTTAAATGCATATCAAACAAGCACATAAATAGATAACATGTCCTAGCATGATACTAACATGTAATGATCATGGGTTCTACCTATCTTATGCGTGATATGTGGGAGCCACTCCACAATCACAAGTTCTAACATACATGCCACACAAACAGTTTAAATCACATAAGGGAAAGCGGTAACAAAATACGAGCCCTATCTCTATTACATTTAACAATTGAGATTCCCCTCCCTAACATTTTGAGGGGTCTTCACTTATGGCCTCCTTGTTACTTGAATGTGGTCCATCTTACTCCATGGGTGCATTGTCTCCAAAATGAAAATAAAACCTCACCACCTATCTCTACTCTCAAATTACAATAATAAGAAAAAGACATAAAGTAATAAGGCTCAATCTTCATATTGGCCTTAGACAATTACACGGGGCATACCCCGGCCTCAAAAACAGTAATATGGAAAGCCACATAATAAATCACATAACAGTACGCACATAAGTGAGGCTCCAACCTCAATTGAAAAACGCAACTATAGGGCTCCAACCCCAATTTAAACCATCCATGTGCATAAATTAAATCCATACATAGATCTAAACCCATGATCACCTAACATGCTTTTGCGAGAATTTAAATTTAGCCAATAAATTAAAATTCTCGTTTCAAGTCCTAATGACTTAAAACACGACTTAGATGCAATTCTTGTTCAAGAGCCTTTTCAATAAAACCCGAAAAACAACAAACCAATAAAATTCCAATTAATTTCCAAAATTAATAATTTTATTCTTTCATTATTTTCAGAAAATAAAATTCATAATTTTCCCAAAATCCAAATCGCTTTAATTTCTCAAAAATCCCAATTTAATCAAAATTTTAGAATAATTTTAATTTAGCAAAACTGATTTTAAAAGATAAAATTAAATCGGGATTTTCAAGGACCGAAAACGCGAAACACGAAACACGAAGATTGGCCCGAAACCATCCGCCCAAAGGAGGGCATCGCCGCGCGGCATCAGGCGCGCGCGCGCGCCAGCTGTGCGCACAGCGTGCGGCAATTGCCGCCCGCGTGCGCGCGCCTCGTGCGCTTGTCGCGCGCAGCAATGCCCGCCCGATGGAGGGCGGTCTCGGCCAGGGCGTCCTGCTCTGTTGCGGGACGGTGCGGGCGGCTGTCCCGCGCGGTTGCGGGACAGGCGAGCAGTCGCGCCTAGGCGCGGGCGGGAGGGCTGGGCGGTGGCGACGGGCTGGGCGTGCGACTTGCTAGCACGCCTAGGCTCGTCCTATTTCGTGTTCGTTTCGTATTTTTAAAGTTTCTCCAAAACCCGTTTCAATTAAAAAATTCGATTTAGATAAATTTCAACTAAAACAATTTTCAAAAACACGATTTGAGAAAACAGTTTTAGAAATTCAGGAAAAATTATAGTTTCGTATTTCAGGCTTTCTAAAAGAACTCATGAATACCTAATTCGCATCTAAGCCTAAGAATTTCTACCAAATTCAGAATAATTGAGACGAATCAGAAACACGATTAACGAGGTGGCTCTGATACCACTTGTTGGAAAACACGAATCAGAAATCAGCGGAATTTAAAAAAATTTTCCCAACAAAAGGATCTTGGACTCGCAATCGTGTAACCAAATTTGAAGGAATTAAGAAACTTACTTTTCTTTTGTTCTTTCTTGAAGCGTTTCAAGCCACCCAAGAACGCTCTTCTCGCGGCTTGATCCCCTCTCCTTGGTAAAGCTCGAATCTTCAAACTTCTAACTTGAAGTCTCTAGAGAAAGTCCACCAACTTGATCACAATCTAATTAGTAAGGATGCTAGTTCTCTAGTTAGTGTTTAGGCTTAACCTAGGGTTTTATTTAATCTTGGAGAAAGGAAGGTGTTCAACACATGAACCAAAAGAATTGTCAATCAGCTCTAAAGGGGAGCATGAGCTCCCCTATATATAGGAAAGGGAGAGGGACGGCCGAACCTATTCCTTGTTGGACAAGGATTTGGTTCCTCTCTCTCCTATTACTTGATCATCAAGTATTTTCCAACTTTGACTTTGAATTCTAATTCAAGTCAACTTTTAAGAGAGCTAAAAATATCCAAACTATTTTTGGATAATTTTATACTTTATTTATTTAAAATAAATAACTTATTTTATCTAATTAATTAATTCGTAATTAATCAACTAGATTATTTTCTCCAAAATAAGACTTTCTTTTTAATTCAAAATTAAACCAAAGTCTATTAAATAATTAACACATTTAATTATTTAATACATATATATAATATATATATATATATTCACACGTGTGAGACACGTGTCACTCACGTGAGCCACACGTGTGATTTCACACGTGTGGAACCCTCTTGGCCCGATTAACTCGTTTAATCATTTTAAAGCCTCAACTCATGTAACCAAGTTGTTGTGTGTGACCCTCTAGGTTCTCAATTCAATTAGCAGTGACCCTAATTAATTAATTCACTAATTAATTAATCAGTCCACAGATTAAACGACCATAGTCTAGCAACAGGTGTTTAACCCCTAGCTGAATTGGAATGCTCGGATTCGACAGAACCTTTAATTCATTGATTCATGTGAGATACAATCCTCCTACTTACTATCTCTCAACCAAGATCTAGGGCAAGGGAATAATCAGAACCCTAATAATCCGGTCTTAAAGCTAAGTGCATTTCATATCCATTTGATCTCAATCCAAGAAACCCTTTTCTTGATGTCTTGATCTACTGCCTTGGCCAAGGACTCCATATGGTATATTAATGACTTACACAATAAGAGATCACCTTGCAAATGCAAGTGTAGGTCCTATCTTGATTCTCATTCACTTTCATGAATCACTTGTGCAGCCCCAGCATAAGCCTTGAATCAGTTGTCTAAGGCGACACCCTTTAAAGCTTATACCTAAGACTACAGAGTTAACTCATAAAGTGACAAGGAACCTCAAGTCTAAGGATCAATTAATCACATCAATGACTCGTGAGATATTTCCTAATCTGGAAGTTTCCATTTCCTGAAATAGAAACTTCCTTTCCCATTTAGGAATGTTCTCACACGGGGCACCTCAGTGAACTTACTTATTAAAGTAAGCACCCTCATGTATCACGCACGTATCAACTATACACTTTGCACCTCCATGAAACAAGGTGGTCCTTCTTAAGGGCGTGATCCCACAAGCAAGCCTTAGAGGAGTCAAGTTGACACTCCCACTGTCTGTAGGACTCATCGGCTTGGAGTATTTTACTAATCATGACTTATGTGATATAGGGCTCGTTTCATGAACCATTTCACCTAAATGGTAGAGTCCTAAAGTCATCAGGATTAGGGGAGTTCTCATACATGCACAGCTAAAGTAAACGCATACCAAACAAGAGCATATAAAGAAGTGTTGCCTCAATTCGTTATTTCATTCAAAGATTGTCTGTGATTACAATAAGGAAAAGCACAAAGCGGATATACAATCGGCTTTCTAGGGCACTATTCCTAACATCTATTCGGTAAATATGGTACCTATATGTATGACTGTTTTATTTCTTCCGCTTTTGAATTCATGGTTGGCTCTTTTTGTTGGGGAGTGTCCCGCCTAGTTCGTCATTTTTATTGTCACCCGTTCGCAATAGTTTTGGTTTATGTATGGATTTTCCATTTCATACGTGGATCGAGGCTATAGTGCGGGGGATGTAGTGCCTGGGGGTTAGGGTGCTACATCTACAGGTGGTATCAGAGCCCGGTTGCAAAACCGAGGTTCTCGAGTCGTGTCGAGTCAGTGTAGGTCGCACGGCATAGGATTATTTGATACTTGAGAGTCTGCATTTCACTGAATTACTTATCCTACTTGAAATTTTGTGTTAATTGAGTTACTTGATCTTTCTTGAATATGTGCTTATTGACCCTATGGAATTATATGCACCCATTTGCATTTATTAATTAAACCACGCATGTGTAGTGATCTGATTTCAGGATGGATCGTGATGGACCTCTCCGTGACCGATCTCCTTGGCACAGGCATCATCATCGCCGGCATCATCGCCGTGAGAGATCACCACCTCCTCCTCCACCAGCTCCGGCACAGCCTCAGGATTTTATGAATGCAGTGGTGGGGATGATTGATCAGAGGTTACATGAAAGGGTACCTCCACCACCACCAGTGCCGGTAGCTCTTCAGGAGAACCCTATTTCTGCTGTTTTGCGAGAGTTTCAGAAACAACGTCCCCCGAAGTTCTACAAGGGCGACGATATTCAGGCAGAAATGTGGCTAAAGGAGATTGAGAGGATCTGGCAGCTTATACCTTGTAATACTCAGGAGAAGGCTCGCTGTACACTCACTTTGATCCAGGGCGAGGCCTATTCATGGTGGGAGAGCACACAGATTATTCTAGAGGCCGCGGGTGCTGCTATTACTTGGGAGGCCTTCGTACGGGAGTTTAAGAACAAGTATATTCCTCCAGCTTCCCGCACTCGCAGATTGAGGGAGTTTACCGAGCTGAAGCAGGGAGGAAGGTCTGTAGGGCAGTACATTGAAGAGTTTGAGAGACTTTCTCGCTATGCACCTAACATAGCGAATGATGATTTCCACAAGGCGATGCAGTTCGTCAGGGACTCAGGCCCGACATTCAGGAGGCCTTAAAAGCAGCTAACACAAGCACCTGGGCGAAAGCTACCGCAAAGGCTCTAAAGGTTGAGGATTCTGATACTGCCAAGAGGTCTACTCAGCGTACTGGACAGGCTTCAGGATCGAGAGCAGGCCAGGGATCGAGCTCAGGAAAGAGGCCGATGATTTACTCTACACCTCCAGCGCAGAGGGATTCCGGGAAGAAGCCTAAGGTTGCAGGACCGTTACAGAGGGGTCCGAGAGCTCCAGCACCACCACAGCCACCTCAGAGACCGGGCTGCAGATACTGTGGACTTCCTACTCACACCTATGATAACTGCAGACGACGTTTGGGGCTATGTTTGATCTGCGGGAGTGATGAGCACATGGTTGATGGTTGCCCGGATCGTCGGGATCCGCCACCTGCAGGTCCGAGGCCACTTGTGAGAGCTCGGGCTTATGCCCTCGCTGGAGAGGAGCAGGATGCAGAGGTCGACCCTGCCGCGGTAGTTGAAGGTATTATTTGCATCCATGGCACGAACATCCATACATTATTTGATCCAGGAGCTACACACTCCTTTCTTGCGCATTCTATTGCTAGTACATTACCTTTGCCTACTATGTGTACTTCTGTGTGCTATTTAGTTAGTACTCCTTTCGGTAGTAGGCGAGAGACGGATCAGGTTTGCAGGGATGTTCCAGTGGTAATTGAAGGCAAGGAATTTCTGACCAATTTCATTGTGATGCCAATGGAGAGATACGGGTCTATACTGGGGATGGATTGGTTATACCGGCACTGTGCTACCGTGGATTGTCGGGCAAAGAAGGTACAGTTGGGTTCATATGTTCTCACGGGTTATACATCGAAGACCGTACCCCTACTTTCGTTCTCAGAGGCTCAGAAATTAGTCAGAGACGGGGCTACAGGGTTCATTGCTTATATACTAAATAAGCCAAAGGATCAGGTGAAGTTGGAAGACACCGAAGTGGTAAAGGACTTTCCCGAAGTATTTCCAGAGAAGCTGGATTCTTTACCTCCTGAGCGAGAGATCGAGTTTGTAATCGATCTTTTTCCAAATGCCGAGCCGTATTCAAAGACTCCCTACCGGATGGCTCCAGCGGAATTAAAGGAATTAAAAGTTCAGCTTGAGGCACTATTGGAAGTTGGGTACATTCGGTCGAGTTCTTCACCTTGGGGAGCACCAGTTTTATTTGTAAAGAAAAAGGACGGAACTTTAAGAATGTGCATCGATTACAGAGAGTTGAACCGGATGACTATTAAGAACAAGTATCCCCTCCCACATATCGAGGAGTTATTCGATATACTTCAGGGTTCCAAAGTCTACTCAAAATTGGATTTAAGACAGGGATACTATCAGCTGCAAATCCGAGCAGAGAATATTCCTAAGACAGGATTCAATACTCGGTATGGGCACTACGAGTTCGTGGTTATGCCGTTTGGATTAACGAACGCGCCAGCAGCTTTCATGGATATGATGCACCGGATTTTCAGGCCTTTTTTCGACAAGTTTGTGGTGATATTCATTGATGACATTTTGGTTTTCTCAAAATCAGCCGAGGAGCACGCAAGGCATCTTAAGCTCGTTCTACAGACTTTGAAAGAGCATCAGCTGCTTGCTAAGTTTAGCAAGTGTGAATTTTGGATCGATTGGGTTTCTTTCTTGGGTCATGTAATTTCAGGAAAAGGTTTGGAAGTCGATCCCTCGAAAATTGAGGCCGTGTTGAAATGGGAGAAACCAAAGAATGCCTCGGAAATTAGAAGCTTTTTGGGATTGGCCGGGTATTACAGAAGGTTTGTTCAGGACTTCTCTAAGATTGCTGCACCGTTAACCCGATTGACAAAGAAAGATGTCAAGTTTGTCTGGGATGAGAAGTGTGATCAAAGCTTTAACTTTTTGAAGGGTAAGTTAGTTTCAGCTCCGGTGTTAGCACTTCCCGTAGGTTCAGAAGAGTATGCAGTGTATACAGATGCTTCTAAGGAGGGCCTAGGTTGTGTTTTGACTCAGAAAGGAAAGGTAATCGCTTATGCTTCCCGAAAGCTAAAGGAATATGAAAGGAATTATCCGACACACGACCTAGAGCTTGCAGCCGTGATTTTTGCTCTCGGGAAATGGAGGCACTACTTATACGGGACTTCCTTTGAGATTTTCACCGACCACAAGAGCCTCCAGTATTTATTCACACAAAAAGAGTTGAATATGAGGCAACGGCGTTGGATAGAAAAGTTGGAAGATTATGATTGTACGATCAAGTATCATCCAGGGAAAGCCAACGTGGTCGCCGATGCACTTAGCAGGAAGGCGAGTGTGTCGAGTTTGGAAATAAAGGAAAGTGATGAAGTTGTTCCAATTGTGTTAAAAGCTCGGGTTTCTAGTATCACAATTCAGCCGGAATTGAAGTATCAGTTGTTTGAGGCTCACAGTAAGGATCCGAAAGTTCAGAAGCTTGTAAGTAAGGCTAGAGTTGATTCGGAGAGTCCTTTCGGGTTCGATGAGACCGGTTTGCTTCGGTTTAAAAACAGAGTGGTAGTACCTGAGGAATTGAAACGGGTTCTACTTGAAGAAGCTCACAAGTCAGCCTATTCGATCCACCCAGGAGGAAACAAAATGTATAAGGATTTAAGGCAATATTATTGGTGGAACGGGATGAAGAGAGATGTGGCTGAGTATGTGAAACATTGTTTGACGTGTCAGAAAGTGAAAGCTGAGCATCAAAAGCCCGCGGGACTTCTACAACCGTGACCTATTCCCGAATGGAAGTGGGAACAAGTAACGATGGACTTTGTTTCCGGATTACCGAGGGTTAAAGGCGGGTTTGATGGAATTTGGGTAATCGTGGATAGATTTACAAAGTCTGCTCACTTTCTACCAATCCGGTTGTCCTATAAAATTCCAAAGTTGGCCGAGATCTATAACAGAGAGATTATTCGACTTCATGGTATTCCGGTGAGCATAGTTTCAGACCGAGACCCGAGGTTCACATCCAAGTTGTGGCAAGAGTTACAGGCTGTTTTGGGAACGAGGCTCAAGTTCAGTACAACATTTCACCCGCAAACAGACGGCCAAACAGAAAGGCTAATAAGATATTTGGAAGATCTACTTCGGGCGTGCGCTATGGATTTCCAGAGTTCTTGGCAAGAACAGCTTCCTTTAGTGGAGTTTGCTTATAATAACAACTTTCAGGCTTCGATCGGAATGGCTCCTTATGAACTTCTTTATGGAAGAAAGTGCCGATCTCCGTTGTTTTCCGACTTGGAAGAGTGGAAATGGTCGAAACAGGAAGGGGTGAAGAAAGGTGAAAGATTTGAAAGACCTTCCAAAGTCGTTCAAGCTATGATTGAGAAAGTGCAAATAATACAACAACGGATGAAAGCCGCGCAAGATAGACAAAAGAGCTATGCCGATAAGCGCCGAAGAGATCTAGAATTTGAAGTGGGTGACCGAGTATTCTTGAAGGTGTCACCAAGGAAAGGTTTCACCCGGATCGGGAAAGGAGGGAAACTTAACCCTCGCTACTTAGGTCCTTTCGAGATTCTCGAAAGAATAGGCGAGGTAGCCTATCGACTGGACCTACCACCGAGTCTTACGGGGATTCACAACGTGTTCCATGTCTCGCAGTTAAGGAAATATTACCCCGATGAGACCACGATTCTCCCCGTGGAAGAAGTTGAGCTGGAACCGAACTTAACATTTGTTCAGAGACCGGTTAGAATCTTGGATCGGAAGTTTCAGGAATTAAGAAACCGGAGGATTCCCATGGTTAAAGTTTTGTGGAGAAGTGACAAAACCGAGGAAGCTACGTGGGAAACCGAAAATAAGATGAGACGGTTCTACCCGGAGTTGTTCTCTCAGGACTAGAGAATGTGCGGACCAGATTCTTTTAAGGGGGGGAGAGTTGTAACGCCCCGGTTCCGGATGAACAGGTAAGCACGCCACGTGTGAGTTTTGAGCGTAGGATTTATTTTAATTCTCTAATTTCACAATATTCTTACGTGTCATTTCATATTTTTATAAAATTCATGAAACATCATTTACGCAAATTACTTGAATTCATATCGTTGAAAATATTGATTCATGACACGGAAAAATATTTATTGCATAAAATCACAACCGAGAGTGTTGAATTACCGAATCGTCCCTACTTGATTATTTTTCTAACTTTAGGGACCTAATTGCATATTATTCCAAGGACTTAATTGATCATAATTCAAAACCTCATATACTTCATTGCATGACTTGAATCTTTGGAGGATTAATTGGCAATTAGCACATTTCACATAAATCAAGGATGGTGAATCACGTTATTAGGCTTCCATGAGCTTCCTTGATCAAAATTCATCCAAATTTCCCAACAATTTGCTCCTTTCTCTCTCGGTTTGTTCAAGCTAGAAGAAAGAAGAGATTTTCATCATTCCATACAAGATTTCAAGAAATATTTCAAAGTTTGGGAGCTTAGACATCATCATCATCCATCTTCTTCATTTCTTAGTCTTGAAAGGTTGGTTTGGCATGAATTGGTGATTTTGATCATATTTGATATTGCTAGGGTTTAGGAATTATATGCTAGATGAAGTATTTATTGAGCAAAGCATGATTATGTGACAAAGAATTGATTGGAAGCATGAATCGTTGGTTGAATTTGGCTTGGATGATCAAAATATGCATGAACATGGAAGCTTGAATCATTGATGATTTTCATGAATTATGTGTTTAAATGTTATATTTTCATATCTTGAACATATATGCATGGATATTCCTTGAAATCATTGTCTTTTATTGATCAAAACTGGAATTTTGGTGCTTTGTTGTGATTGCCGTAGCCTTGCTCAGTTTTCTGCTCTGTTTTTTCGGACCAGACTGCAGGTCGCGACCGCGACCAAAATACACACCATTTCGGTCGCGCCCGCGACCCACTCACAGTTTTGGCATAACTGCAGGTCGCGCCCGCGACCAAATTTACACATAAAACCGGTAGAGGCCGCGACCCAAATTTGGCTTGTCTCGACTTCTTGCAAAATTAGCAGAAAAAATCCTGAAAAAATAAGGTCGCGCCCGCGACCAAAAATAGAGCAAAAATGGTCGCGACCGCGACCCTCTCACAGACTGCCAAAAATTTCAATATTTCACATTTCAATCCAAAGGTTTTATTGGTTCCAAATTCCTATTATATGATACATTTATAGCAAAACAGGATCATTGCATGTTGCATTGATCATAACACGATATTTCATTGCATTTCCGCCGTTCGTCGTATTTATTTCAATTTAGGTCATGTCTCATGTATACGTGTCGTGTTTGCACAGGTCACGAGGGTGAGGACGAGGAGCAGGCTCCGTAGAGTATATCCTTGTCACATTTTGTTAGAAAGGTGAGGTTTTGTTTTCGGTAAAACGAACCCTATAACCTCTACGTGTCCTTTTCGGCCAAAACATATTATAGTTATAAATGTTTTCAAAGTTATAAACATTTCAAGCAAGCAAGCCATGATTGTCATGATTTTTAAGCAAGTTGGCGAGTACATGATTGCACGTGGGCCCGAGGGTAATTCTTGAGCCAACCGGGAAAGCAAGGGCTGACGGGTAACTTCTGAATTATCCTCACATTGTTGGGATCACCCCCGAAGCCACTAGGAGATTAGTGGTGGAAGGAGTTCCGTGTCTAGGGGGTCATGTCCCCTACACACACCATGTCGTGGATAGTCGAGCCTTGCAAACTCGCTATCACCCGGAGGAATAAGGAGACTGGGGATTAATCCGGCATGTCGGGTTATCCTCGGGTTATTGCATGATTTCAAGCATGAAACTGTCTATGTGAACACTAAATGGAATTGCATGGTCATGTATTGAATCGATAAAGCAAGCACGTATTGTCACGTTTGGTGTAAAGGTTGGAGAATCACCCCTGCTCGCCGGGGTCACATGTTCATGAAATGATCAAGCTAAACAGTTAAATTGGATTAGTCGTAATCTCGGGCAAAGAACGAGTTTCTTGAACTATACAAGTATTTTGATTCCAAAGTCTTCACCCGAGGCTACAACTTGCATGTGATGTGTGTTATATATATTTATTGCCCCTCACTCAGTCTTCGGTAGACTGATACTTCACTTTTCAGGTACTTGAGCGCTTGGTCGTGCTAGGCGGGAGTCCGGCCAAGTCTTGCACTGTCACGGGTCTAGAATTGTACCTTTCATGTATAGCTTTGAACATCTCATGATATGACCGGTGTTAGGATATTTTGAATACCCGATTATGTATATTATGAATAGATGATAATGTATTGATAGTTAAGTTCGTACCTATACGTATCTATTCGGTAAATATGGTACCTATATGTATGACTGTTTTATTGCTTCCGCTTTTGAATTCATGGTTGGCTCTTTTTGTTGGGGAGCGTCCCGCCTAGTTCGTCATTTTTATTGTCACCCGTTCGCTATAGTTTTGGTTTATGTATGGATTTTCCATTTCATACGTGGATCGAGGCTATAGTGCGGGGGATGTAGTGCCCTGGGGTTTAGGGTGCTACAGCTCGAGAGATAAGCCTTCATGTCATGCAATGCTTTCTCACAATCCGCGCTCCAAGTGAAGTTACGAGCGTTGCGCAAGATTTTGAAGAAAGGCAAGTTTCTGTCCGCCGAGCGGGAAATGAACCTGTTTAACGAAATGATCTTTCCCACTAGCACCTGGACCTCTCTCAAATTTCGAGGGGAGGGAATATCTAGGATCGCTTTAATCTTATCCGGATTTGCCTCTATGCCTCGCTGACTGACCATGTACCCCAAGAACTTGCCCCCTCCCCCCCCCCCCCCCCCACCCGCCCCCCGAATGCCAAATGTGAACTTGGAAGGGTTCAATTTCATACCATAATGACGTAGGATATTGAATGCTCGCCTGAGATCCTCCAAATGGGAAGGCTGGCGCTCGCTCTTGACAATCATGTCATCCACATATACTTCCATGGACTTTCCAATCTCACGCTCGAACATTCTGTTGACGAGGCGTTGATAGGTTGCTCCTGCGTTCTTGAGTCCGAACGACATAACCTTGAAACAATAAACGCCCACATGGACCACGAACGAGGTTTTTGGGCGATCCTCAGGTGCCATGAAGATCTGATAATACCCTTGGAAGGCATCCATGATACTCATAAGCTCACATCTAGCAGTCGAATCCACCAACTGGTCGATCCTAGGCAGAGGGTATGGATCCTTTGGGCACGCCTTGTTGAGGTCTGTGAAGTCATTGCACATGCGCTATTTATTAGTGCTCTTGGGCACAAGAACAACGTTACAAAGCCATTTCGGGTATAAGATCTCCTCAATGTATTGAGCCTCAAGCAGTTTATTGAATTCCTCCTCGCTGACTTGCCTTCGGAACCCATGGACATCCCTCTTCTTTTGTTTGATGGGTTTGAAGGCTGGATCCACGTTGAGCCTGTGGACGATGACGCTCGGATCTATTCCAGTAAGATCTGAAGCCTTCCAGGCGAATACGTCGAGGTTTTCCCGGAGAAAATCGATCATCATGATCTGAGAGGGACCGTCGAGGTTTGAGCCAATCTGGGTGGTCCTATCTGGATTCCCGGGTTCCAATTTAATGGTCAGGAACTTCTCAATGGGCTCAATACGAATTTCAGGCCGAGGGGCCTCGAGCGCCCATTTCTTCCCAGTAAGCCTGCCGTTATTCGCGTCCGAGGGCCCGGTACCCTCGTCCTCGGAGGAGGATCCTTCGACGGCCCCAGGTGGGCCGTTCTCCGCAGGTTGGGCCTTGCTCGAAGTCTTCTTTTTGCTCTTCTTTTTGTAAAGTTTGGCCCTTTTACGCTCTGGGCCATCCTCATCCAATTTGGGGAAGTCGACTGACTTCTTGGTGGAACCTACTTGAATAGTTTGTTTGGGCTTGTGGCTTTGAAGGGGAAAGGATGTAGCATTCCCAAGCCTCTTTAACGTTGCATAGAACCTCGCCCGTCCCCTCGGGAGTGGGGAATTTGACTTTCTGATGGTATGTTAAAATTACTGCTTTGAAGTCAACGAGCGCCGGGCGTCCAATGATGATGTTGTAGGGGAGATCCACTTCGACTACTGCATAATGAACGCTCAAAGTCTTTCGCTGTGGGGAGCGACCAAAAGAGGTAGCCAAGCGAATCTGTCCGTGAGGGACAATCTCAGAACCCCCAAAGCCGACGAGGGCTGTTTTGAGGGGTTCGAGGGGAATGTTTGTTATATTCATCTTTTGAAACGTTGAGTACGAGAGAACATTCACAGAGCTTCCACTATCAATTAAGACCCTCTTTACAACATGGTTATGAACGTCTAAACTAACCACCATGGGGCAGTCAGAGGTTTTACCGACCCATGGGGTGTTACAATGTGCTCTAGGTCTTTCTCTGTAAACCCTACAACGTCATCCTCCTTCGAGCGTGAAGTGCTATTATTGGAAAGCACAGGCTTAGGCTGGGAAGGTCTCTGATCATAGCTTCGGATATGGCTGTGCCGGGACGCGTTGGAATCTCCTCCCGAGGGTCCTCCAGCGATCTTATGAATGACCGAGAAGGGTTGGTTCTCAACTTCGATGGCCTTCTCTTTGCCGCGGTCGCTTGTCCCAGCCTGATGGCTACGGGGGCTCCTTGAGCGTGAACGGCTTCTTCCCCTGGCCCTCGCTCGCTCAGCACAGTGCTCATCATATCTCTCCAATATTTTCACGAACTCCTTGAGATGTCCCCCAGCGATAAGCCTCTGGATCTCACTCTCAAGCTGGCGGCACTCATTTGTGTCGTGCCCTTTCTGTTTGTGAAAGGCAAAGTATTTTCCCGAGCGCTTTTGAGCCTCGGTCTCCCTCATCTTGGACGGTCTCTTGAACAGTTTTTTGTCCGCCATGGAATAGACCTCAGCAATGGACCTGTTGAGAGGGATGCACTCGAACCTGCGGGGAGGAGGAGAGTTCCTTCGAGCGCGAGGGGGACTACGGCGGCGGTTCTTGTGGGCTTCCCCCTTGTCTTGTTGAATCCTATCAGGCCGTGGGGCACTGGCAAGCTTCTGGACCCTCGCAATGTACATATCTTCGAGGGTGAAGTAGGAATCCGCAATATCTCTCAATTCTGTTAAGGAGCAGGGCTTCTTTTTGGCCACTTCCTCAGCAAATTCCTCGCTGACATAGTTCTTTGAGTTGATGGCTCCAAACAGGATGTGACTCACAAAATCCATCGAGGGTCTTTCCACCAATAAGACCTCTTTGTTGAATCTGCCCATGAAGGACCTAAGAGTCTCGTTCGGTCCTTGCATGAGGCTATAAAGGGCCATGGCAGCAGGTGCCTTCAAAGAGTTGAAGTGGCTCAAGAAAGACTCGGTCAAATCGTTGTACCCTCGAATTGAGCAAGGTGGGGAGTTTCTTGTACCATTCCTGAGCCATCCCAATGAGTGAGGTGACGAAAACCTTGGCCCAATAATGGTTGGGATGCTCGTACAAGTGCATCAAGTGCACAAAGTGATCCAGGTGCTCGGCCGGATCGATTGTTCCATCGTACCGGTTGACGGACATGGGGATTTTGCCTTTCCCCGCGTGGGTCATCGGGACCTCGTCGATGAGGGGAGATGCGCCTGTCAAGGGCCTGTGGTTCCCGTCCTCCTCTCTCCACCGGCAGGAATTATGGCTGTGTGGGTTGCGAGCGTCTCTGGCCCTGGACCACTCACCCCCAGCATGGGGGGCGCGAGGCCGTGCATGAGAAAGCTGCTCCACCATATTCTAGAGTCCGACGAGTTGGTCCTGTATAGCTGACAGTTGAGGGTCGCCGACATTTCTGCGGCTTGCCCTCTCTGTGGCCCTCGATTGGACCTTCTCACCATCAGCCCGCTCATCTTGAGGGGTTTTTTCCTTTTCAACAGGCTGCCGCACCTGTGGGACCCTCGG
Source organism: Lantana camara (assembly GCA_037501455.1). Lineage (NCBI taxonomy): Eukaryota > Viridiplantae > Streptophyta > Magnoliopsida > Lamiales > Verbenaceae > Lantana > Lantana camara. Next base: position 105,566,298 of record CM074859.1, on the reverse strand, counting down.
TGGGGCCTCATTTCCGTTTACTGGTGGTGGCGGTGGTGGCTGGGCCCTTAACACATTCTGGGCCGTAGTCAGCCGATGGGCTGGGAGCCCTCCTATTGGTGGAGCGACTCGAGCGCCTGCCGCTGAGCGGAAATAGACGGTGGTAAAGTGTTCCCAGGCGTTCTGTACCGCCTGCGCCTCACATTGCGCATAGAGCGCCTGAAGATGTTGGGTGGTGATTTGGGGCATTTCAACCCCTTGTATTTCGTTTGGAAGTGATATGGGAAGGCGCAGTGTGCCCACTTGGTACGACTAAATCATAGGCACCATGCTGGGCACCACTCCAGGCTGCATGTATCCATACCCCAGTGGCGGCATGGCCATGGAATAGGCGGCTGGGTTGATGACGGTGGTGGAGGGAATGAGCGTCGCCGGGGGAAGGATGAAGCTAGTCCCTCCGACAGTGTTTCCTCTGGCGGGGAGAGTTCCAGCGGCAGTTTCTTTGTCCCCTTCTCCGCCTCCAACAGCGGGCGGAATCGCGCCTCCGGATGGGGTGTTGTTCTCCACATTTCCTTTGTTGACAGGCGGCAGAGCGCCTCTGTTGTCTAAGATCCCAGATCTGGGAGCTGTTACCATGGTTGAAGATGCAGGTGTTACTGTTCACTAGCTCAAAGAGGCAGAATAACCTGAAGACGCAGATGAAGAAGATGGTTTCCCACAGACGGCGCCAAAAATGATGGTGCAGGAAATGGATTCCTAATATGCAACCAACACTTTAAGATTTGTTTAGGAAAGCAAAGACCATCACAGGCGTTTGAGCCTCAGGAACTGGGTTTCCTTTTGAGCGTGGGTTCTTCCAGCTAGGATAACACCAAGAGTGCTAGTGCAAGAAGGATGCAGCTGAGGTATGTGTAACGCAGAGCTTGGGAAGAAGGAAATGGAGGAAAATGTGCCCAGTTTTAGAGTGCAGTGTATCGTGGAGAAGATGACTTGAGGAAGAATGCATGGGTTTCTCCCTATTTATATGTAAGGGGTGAGGGTGCTTTGGGTATTTTGACCAAGTGGTCCCAAACCTGTGTTGCCCTAACATGTGGCGAACCGTGATGGTATGAAAATGATGGCTCTGAAAGTGGGCAGCGTGTCAGGTACGAGGTGCACACTGTCACTGTGTCAGAGGTTATTGGCGAGAGTCGTGCGCTGGGAGACTTAAGATCTATCGCGCAGGCGTACGGATGCCTCTCCTGGGGCAGATCTTACCCGAGCGAGGGTGACGCTCGAAGGGGTGCACGAGAAGGTTTCCTCTGGCAGATGACCCATGAGCATCAAATAATCGACCGTAAGAGAGGAACCCTCGAATGAATTGTTCCCTTGGGAAGGGTGGCTTTGAGGGACCACAGCATGTGCTTCGGGTTTGATAGTTGGAACCCCCGCTCGAAGGGGGGACCGAGGCTCATGGGCCTGGATCCGTAGTCCACAAGTGAGTGGGCTGGGTTGTTCGGCGGCCCCAGTAATGCGAGCGTCCAAGCTCTAAGTTTGTAGAGGGTGACACGTGGATGGCGTTGATCCGAGTGCAATTTGGCCCCATCAATATATATATATATATATATATATATATATATATATATATATATATATATATATATTGTAAAATTGGACCAATACTTATGCCTTAATTGACATTTTCAGACAATAATTGTGGCAGTTACAATTTAAGATTTTAATTTTTAAAAAAAAATATCAATTTTGAGTCCAATATATATATATTTTTAATTTCTCATATATATATATATATAGACACAAGTATATATGTATTGTCCCACAGTTTCCGATGACTGACAACAAAACATTTCGAAAAATTATTTCAAATTATAAAACATAATAAACATGCCTAATTAGTTTATTATTGACAACGAATTGTGCCTAACCAATAAGCTCTAAATATACACGAATATCAACCCAAATTGAAGGTCTATATACAAATTAAATTTAGTTGTTAATAGACAAGGTAAGCTAATAAAGAAATTAGCAGAAAAGAAGAATAATTAATTAACTCAATAATGTCTTTCCATTAAAAAGGGAAAGATGAGTATTCATTAATCTAATCACATGCACAGCGAAAACAAGTCACGTTGTTTAGACAAGAAAATTTAATTGACTGCTCAGCATTATGGAAACTAACATTCAAAATGTTAGAACATACTGCACTTCATTAATTTAGATATAAGTAATCGAACATTAATATTTTCTACCTGAAAAACTTTTTCTTATTTTAGAAACTTTTCCTTAATTTTTAAAAATGAAAACAAGGTGGGAAAATAATAAATTACATGTCAGTCTGTGTGTCGCTCTGACAAATATGTGGATGTGGGTGATCGGTTCTAGCTACCTGAAAAACTTTTCCTTATTTTTTAAACTGACAATAGGGTGGAAAATAATAAATTGCATACATGTTAGCCTATGTCTCGTTCTAACAAAATACGTGGATACGGGGTGATTGGCCCGATAAAATTTTTCAAATTTCAATCACTAACTGTTCATTAATTTCATAATTTTGAATGGCACGTGCTTACATTTATAAATTAGGAAAATTATATTCAAATATTACAAGGTAAAATAACTTACAGAATGAATTGAACAATTTTTCATAAAAGAAAACATTAGTCTAAACAGTAAACACCGACACACAGAGAGAAGGAAGAATAGAGGAAATTATTACATAAGTGTCTTGAAAATGCCAAATGTCATATTAAGGTCCACATTATCAAAATAGGTTTGGTTAAGATTCCGATTATACAACTTTCCCAATTGAATTGATTATTTAGGGATCACCTAAATCTTGTTAAACATATTAATTAAGGAGCGTGATTCTTACATTTTCTGGTTTGAATTTTCTGTTATTTTTCATACTTTATTCATATACACACGCTATTTGTATAAGTGGTCGGTTGAAATTAGAAGAGAAAAATAATTATTTTATAAAAAACATTAAAAAAATCTCTTTCCTAATTTTAATCGTCCACCAATGTCTTGACATGTGTAGATGGATGAAGTAGGAGAAAATCTAATAGGTATATCTTCCAACTTGATCCCTATGATGCACGACCATAGTGATTAAGTCCTAAATGGTGAGAGTATCTCCCATGCCTAAGGGTGTATTAACTTTCTAAACTTTTTCCAGAATTGCTTTATGAATAAACCTGATGTTTTAGAGTTATTTCACAATGATAAATGTACCCCGACTGTCAACCAAACACATTATCGTGTTGATATATATTACATCAAATTGTCGCGTCGTGGCAAAAATTGTCACCTATCAGCAAAACTTTATCATTCACGTACTTTATCATTTTCCAACATATAAAAGGAGGCTCGTATTAACACACATATTCACATACTTTACCGCGCAACTCAACGGTTATTTGAACTCAACATTCCAACTCTTAAATTTTCAAACACAAAAAGCACAACTCCATTTTCAATCCAACATGGAATCCAAACCAAACCCCATTCCCATGGAATTCTTATTGTTTCTTGCACTAGGCCTTGCATCCTTAATCTTCCATAAATATCGACTCAAAATCACCAAAAGAGGGCAGTATCCTCTTCCTCCTGGCCCGAAGGGCCTCCCCATCATCGGCTGCATACCAGAAATGATGAAAAAGAAGCCAACTTTCAAATGGATACACAAACTCATGCAAGATATGAACACGGAAATAGCATGCATCCGTCTGGGTGGGACCTACATCATTCCGGTCACCTCTCCCGAACTTTCTAAAGAGTTCCTGAAGAAGCAAGACGCTGTATTCTCCTCGCGGCCAGACTGTATGTCGGGCAGGATAACAGGCAATGGGTATCTAACTACAGCCATTTCGCCTGTTGGTGATCAATGGAAGAAAATGAAGAGAGTACTCGTTGCGGAAGTTCTTTCACCAAAGACGCATCACTGGCTTCGTGGTAAAAGATGTGAAGAAGCTGATCATCTTGTGAAATATGTTTACGACCAATGCACAAATCCTCTCACAAATGGGCTTGTGAATGTGAGGCTTGTAGCACGGCATTATGCCGGGAACGTGATAAGGAAAATGATCTTTAGCAAAAGGTTTTTTGGGGAGGGGGCGGAAGATGGAGGTCCGGGAATTGAAGAGATAGAGTATGTGGAAGGATCATTCACTATTTTATCGTATCTCTATTCTTTTGGTATTGCAGACTATCTTCCATGGTTGCAAGCTTTTGATTTGGATGGCCATAAGAAGATTCTCGTTGATGCTGTAAAGTTACTGAGGAAATATCATCATGCAGAGATTTCTAAGAGGGTTGAAATGTGGGAACAAGGGATTAGAAAGACAAAGGAGGATATCCTTGATGTCTTCATTAACCTTAGAGACTCAAAAAACAATCCGTTGTTGTCCATTCAAGAGATGGAAGCACAAATTCTGGTGAGTATTCTATCTTACTTTGAGAAAAAAAATAATTTGGGGTGATTATAAAAAAAAGAAAAAATTTTTTTTGACCCAATTATAAAAAAAGTTTGGATGATTACATTTACTCTACAATAGGTTTGGAAACAAAATTTGTCAATTTTCAGAGATACGTCATCTGATACGGATTTTAATAGGAAATTGCAATTTTTTAATCATTCCCGATACATTATTATGTATTACCTCAACCCCCAAACGTAGGAAGTAGGAACTAAAAAGTTCACCCTGTTACTTTTTTCTTTTTTTTTGATTCCCTAGCTCATTTAATTGAGTTATATCATTATGTGCTCACCCTAATACTTATGAGTTTCTTCTTATCTTTCTTTTCACTCATGACATAAACAGGAAATGGTGTTAGCCATAATTGACAATCCATCAAATGCCATTGAGTGGTGCATTGCCGAGATGATCAATCAACCAGATATCTTCAAAAGGGCACGTCAAGAATTAGATCAAGTGGTTGGCAGAGATAGACTTGCCAACGAAACAGATTTATCTAAGCTAAACTATATAAAAGCTTGTATAAAAGAGGCATTCAGACTGCATCCCGTAGCTCCTTTCAACCTCCCACACGTGTCAACTAAAGATACGATTGTCGACGGCTATCTCATTCCGAAAGGTAGCCACGTGTTGTTGAGTCGCCTCGGCCTAGGGCGAAACTCTAGGGTTTGGGATAGCCCTCTCGAGTACAAACCTGAGCGCCACATTATTGATGAAACTTCAGAATTAGTGCTTTCCGATCCCGACTTGACCATACTGTCCTTTAGTATTGGAAGGCGAGGATGCCCGGGGATTGTACTTGGTTCCACTACGATGACCATGCTTTTGGCTAGGCTTATTCAAGCTTTCGATTGGAGTGCGACGAATGTTGACCTGGTTGAGTCGAAGGTCGATTTGTCGATGGCCAATCCATTGATCGCATATGCAAATCCACGATTGGTCGACTATGTTTACAAGCAACTCCTATAGTATTATGCAAGACCTTTATTTTTTTAATTAAAACCGGCAAGAAGTTGTGGGATTTATGCAACCCCTCCCCCTCCCTCATGTATAAATCAATGTCCAAAGCACCGAAGCGAAAATACAAATATTTAAAGGAGATTGGTGGGTATAAAACGGGGCATAATATATAATTATTGTGGAATTTAAACATACACATGCAAGCTATAATCCCGTACGAGGTTTTTATAACATTTCCCAAGTGGGTAAAACTAAATAAAATCAACACACGGGATTACAACAGTCATATTCATTCATGAGGTCTTTATGTGAGCCCGGTGAGAGGGCTAAGCCTCCAACCTTCACCTTGTGTAATCATTAACATTATTCATTAAGTTATCACACACATAATCTTTTGTTCACATTCATTCGATCATTCGTAAACGTTCATATACACCTTTTTCCTCCAGGTGGTGGACGGGTTTGCAAGGCCCGACCACCCATTCATTATGGCTACTGGGTGACATAAATCCCCAAAAGCCATATTCCCATTCCTCGCTAATCTCCTAGCGAGGGCTGGTAACATCGTAGTTTTGCAAGAACTAGTATACGGGGATCATCGTCAGCCCAAGCTTCCCCGGATAGCCACGTATACTAAGTCCCAGGGCCCCCATTCAGTGCATTCACTCAACTTGCCAAAAACATTAGGTATGATTCATTAAAGAAAAAGAGCTTTACGTTGAAATCATTTACTCTTGAAAAGACTCGATATATAGGTATAATAAGTTGGCTTAAAACTTTACACATTGGAGATATATCGGGTCATTTTATCTAATAGAAGAGAAACCCACCTTAAAAGTAGAAAGAACGGCACAAGAACCTCAAAGACCAGTCTCGCCTCTGTCCGTACCAAAATATGTGCAAAAGAGGTGAAGTGAGACTCAATATGACCACAAACGACGCATGGTAATGCAATGAACATGATATGAAATGCATAAAAGATAAACTCATGTTGTGGAGATGTTCATGTGTACAGTTAAAACCTTAAAGACACATAAACGAGCAATTCATTCAACAAGGAAGAGATCACGTTCATTGCTTTCAAAATCATATCAATTCAATCCATGAATCTTATACAACGATCATAATACGTAGTTCAACAAGTTCACATTGCATATAAGTCATAAACGGGACGGGAAAAAGTAACGAGAAGCATCGAAAGAACACCTCGAGGCTGTCATCTTGTATGAAACTGCCATGTCATGTTTTCAAAGGGGTTGGACACGGTCGTGTCTGATTTTAGGAAATTAAAAACCAAGCTCCGAAAGACAAACACGACCGTGTCAAGTTTTCTTTGTATTTGGACACAACCATGTCCGAACTTTTCACAAAATTCGAACACACAACATGGCCGTATCCATTTTAAAGCCATACATGACATGGCCGTGTCATGCTTCGTGATCGAAAATGAGCAGCAGAAACAACTCTGTTTTTTGAAGGAAAAATCAAGGGAAACAGGGGCAACTCCAAGGGAGGCAGAAAATTAGACATGGAAACGGACATAAAAACATGACAAATTCTTCACCCAAACACATGTATCAACCGAGCAAGAAAGGATTGAAATGGATGATCATGTATGCTTCTTTATCTTCAAGAAAACCTTGCTCCACTAATGGTAACTAAATAAATGCTCAACAACCATCAATCATGAGGCCATAAATGCAATATAGATGCAAGAGTGATCAAGATCCAAGCTTCAATCTAACAAATAACTCAAGGAATGCATATGATCAAGAAATTCATTAAAAACCTAACTATTCATTCATATCATCATACCATGCTCAAATCTTCATGAAAATAAGCAAAATATAGCTTGAAATGATCACAAGGAAGTGGAGAACAAAAATATATGCTTACCTTTCAAATTGGAGAAGAATTTGTGAAGTTATGAGCTCAAATGTGGGGAAGGTGAATAGTGATGGGGAAAAGACTTTCTCTTCTTGGCTTTAACTGCACTTTTCCTTCTTTCTTGTGGGAGAAACGAAATGAAGAGGTTGGAATCAGGTAGGGGTTCAAGTTGGGGTCATGTGGGGCCAAAGTTTTATTTATTTGGTTAAGTATTGGGTGAGTTATGATCAAAATGGCTAAGGGTGGCAGTTCTACGAATGAGGCTCGTTTTGGTGGAATTTTGGAGAATCAAACGGGCTTAGAAAAATATAAAGCTTGTTCCATTGAACCCAAATCGTCAAAACAAGTCCAATGATGGAGATGTAATTTGAATCCGAATTCCCGAGTTCAAGTTATGCCGCCCGGAACCAAGGTGCGCTAAATGCTCTTTAGCCCCTTTTCGGTCCCGTTACTCAAAATAAATCAGAAACTAAATCAAACAAATTCGAAATCATGTCATGAGCATTAAAACATGTTCATAACACACATATCTCATACATACCAAGTTTTCATGAAAATCGAAAATCAATTCGGATACCAACGACACACATTCATATTCATATAAGTATACGTTCAAGAATTCGAATTTAACTCATAACAAATATTCATAAAAATCAAAGAATAACAATTAACATTATAAATAAAACATATAACAACATAAATAATTAATTAAAATGCATAAATAGTAAACACATACGCCATACCTGTACGATAAAAAAGTCGGGGAGTCACAACCTCTCCCCCTTAAAAGAATCCGTCCTCGGATTCACTGCTCGCCCGGAAACAACTCGGAATGGAACTTCTTCATCTTATCCTCCGTTTCCCACGTAGCCTTTTCTATCTTATCACTTTTCCATAAGACTTGTACTAGCGGGATATGCTAAATTCTGAGTTCCTAAAACTTCCGATCCAAAATCTTAATCGGTTTCTGAACGAAGGTGAGATTAGGCTCAAGTTCCACTTCTTCAACAGGGAAAATCTCTGACTCATCCCGGTAGTACTTCCGGAGTTGGGAAACGTGAAACACGTTGTGAATCCCAATTACACTTGGAGGTAGGTCCAAACGGTAAGCTGTATCCCCAATCTTCTCCAAGATCTCAAATGGATTCAAGTATCGAGGGTTCAACTTCCCTCCTCTACCGATCCTTGCAAATCCCTTCCGTGGAGAGGCTTTCAAGAAAACCGTATCGCTAACTTCTAACTCAAGATTCTTTCTTCGTTGGTCAGCATAGCTATTTTGTCGATCTTGAGCTGTTTTTATCCGTTGTCTAATTAATTGGACCTTATCACTTGTATCTTGAACGGCTTTAGAGGGTTTTTCCTTCTTCTCCCCTCTCTTCACGCTTTCTTGCTTGGTCCAATTCCACTCTTCCAGGTTGAAAAACAACGGAGACCTGCACTTCCTTCCATAGAAGACTTCATACGGTGCCATTCCTATCGAGGCTTGGTAGCTATTGTTATAAGCAAACTCGATTAATGGCAATTGGTCATTCCACGAGCTCTGAAAGTCCAAAGCACACGCTCTCAACATATCTTCTAGGCACTTAATCAACCTCTCAGACTACCCATCTATCTGAGGATTGAAAGCTGTGCTGAAATGAATTCTCGACCACAAGTTCTTCTGAAGTTCTTACCAAAACCTTGAAGTATATCTTGGATCTCGATCCGACACAATACTAACCGGTAAGCCATGAAGTTTAACAATCTCATCACAATACTTCTTGGCTAGTTTTCTCACTTTGTCGGATATCCAAATGGCAAGAAAATGAGGAAACTTCGTTAACCGATCCACGATCACCCAAATCCCATCAAAGCCACCTTTCACTCTTGGTAGTCCTGAAACAAAATCCATTACCACCTATTGCCATTTCCACTCTGGAATAGGCAATGACTGAAGTAGCCCTGACGACTTCTGATGTTCTGCCTTCACCAACTGGTAGGTCAAGCAACGTCTCACGAAGTTCACTACATCCTTTTTCAACCCATTCCACCAATAGTATTTCTTGAGATCCTTATACATCTTGTTCCCTCAGGGATGTATACAATAAGCTGACCGATGAGCCTCTTCAAGGATAACCCGTTTCAACTCTTCGGGAACAACAACTCTATTCTTGAACCTGAGAATTCTTGTATCATCAAACTCAAACGGACACTCCGGATCAGCCCAAGCCTTCTCAGTTAGCCTTTGAATCTCAGGATCAATTCTCTGAGCCTCAAACAACAGGTGCTGAAGATCTGGTTGAACTGAAATATTAGAGACACGAGCCTTTAGCTTGATTGACTCTACTCCATCTCTAATATCCACTTCTACATTAAACACGCTAGCCTTCCTACTAAGTGCATCCACAACCACATTGGCTTTGTCGGGATGGTATCGGATTGTACACTCATAATCCTCAAGGAATTCCATCCAACGCTGTTGTCTCATGTTCAACTCTTTCTGAGAAAACAAGTACTGGAGACTTTTGTGGTCAGAAAAAATCTCAAAGGAGACTCCATAAAGGTAATATCTCCATTTAGCCAAAGCAAAGATCACCGCTGCTAACTCAAGATCGTGCGTGGGATAGTTCTTCTCGTGCTCCTTCAACTTCTTAGAGGCGTAGGCAATCACCTTCCCATGCTGCATCAAAACACAACCCAAACCCTCTCTCGAGGCATCTGTGTACACTGTATACCCTTCAGTATCTTTGGGAAGTGATAACACTAGTGCAGTCATCAACTTCTCCTTTAAGAGTTGGAAGCTCGCCTCACACGCCTCATCCCACTCAAATTTAGCCTCTTTCTTAGTCAATCGTGTCAGAGGGGCAGCAATCTTCGAGAAGTCCTGCACAAATCTTCGACAATAACATACCAGACCCAAGAAACTTCTTATGTCTGAGGTATTCTTCGGACTTTGCCACTGTAAGACAGTCTCAATTTTCGAAGGTTCTACTTCTAGACCTCTACTCGAGACAATGTGGCCTAGAAAAGTCACCTGGTCAATCCAAAACTCACACTTACTGAACTTCGCATACAACCGATGCTATCTCAAGGTTTCCAACACCAATCTAAGTGTCGAGCATGATCTTCTGTTGTCCTCGAGTACACAAGAATATCGTCTACGAAGATCACCACTAACTTGCCGAGGTAAGGACGAAAAATTATGTGCATCATATCCATGAAAGCTGTTGGGGCATTAGTTAAACCGAAGGACATCACTACAAACTCATAATTCCCATAGCGGGTGTTGAATCCCATCTTTGGAATATCTTACTTCCCGGATTTTCAGTTGATAGTATCCTTGTCTCAAATCCAGCTTTGAATATACCCCTGAACCTTGCTAAAGATCAAACAAATACTCAATGTGGGGCAAAGGATACTTGTTCTTCATGGTCATCCGATTCAACTCTTGATAATTGATGCACATTCTCAAGGTCCCATCATCTTTCTTGACAACGAGAACCAGTGCACCCCAAGGTAGTCGGATATACCCGGTCTTGAGTAATTCCTTAAGCTGAACCTTCAACTCTTTCAGCTCGGTCGGAGCCATATGGTAGGGAGTCCTAGAATAGGGATCTGCTCCCGGATACAAATCTATCACGAACTCGATCTTCCGATCTGGTGGTAAGGAATCCAGATTCTCAGGGAAAACATCGGGATATTTCTTTACAACGGTTGTCTCCTCGAACCGTGCTTGATCCTTCGGCTTATTGAGGAGATAAACAATATACCCCGTGGCTCCATCTTTCACTAACTTGTGAGCTTCTGTAAAAGACGAGTGGTACGATCTTCGAACCAATACCCACTATCACTTCTTCACCCAACCGAACCATCTTAGCAAAATAATAAACCACGGCCCGGTTCTTGAACAACCAATCCATTCCCAAAATAACTCCATACTTCCTTATTGGCATCACAATGAAGTCTGCGGGGTAGTCTCTGCCTTCCACACTCACTAAGTAACCTCGAACAACATGATCTGTCTCAAGGCTCCCCCCGAGAGGGGAACTAACCACATAACAAGAATCCAGGCAAATAACAGGCAAGCACAGAGTAGAAGCAAGTCCATATGAAATAAAAGAATGTGTGGCTCCAGGATCAAAGAGTGCATGTATGTTCATGTTATGCATGCATATGGTACCTTTCACAATTGCAGTAGGGCCGGCCTCGACATCCTGCTCCTCGCCCTCAAGGGCATAGGCACGTGCTTGGATCATAGGCCTCGGTGCTCTAGCTTGATAACCCAGAGTCTTGTCAGGACAAGCATTTTCCATATAGTTCCCTTTCTCGTATATGAGGCATAGACCCTGCCTCTTTCGACAATTGAGATAAATATGAGTTGGACCTCCACAAAAAGTGCATGGTGGCTTATCCTGTCGGTTCCCAGATGGAGTCGGTAAAGCTAGCGGTGCCTGTGGAGCCGATCCTATAATACGGGGCTTCTTATTTGGGCTTTTAATTGGTGGAGCTGAATAATTGATAGGTTTCTTGCCCGGATTGAACCCCGTTCCCGATCCTGATCCTTGCCCAGAACGATGAGTAGCCCTCCTACTCACAACTCCATCTTCAACCTCCAAGGCTTTAGAAGTTGCTTTCGTCCAAGTGCTAGTATTAACAACCTCAATAGCTATCTGAATGTCAGGCCTCAATCCTTGAACAAATTGCATAGCCTTATGAACATCATCGCTAGCTATGTTTGGAGCTTATCGAACCAACCTGTCAAATTCAGATATATACTCCGAGACAGTCCTAATCCCTTATGTCAGTTCCATGAATTCCTTCAATCTCCGACATCTTGCAGAAGGTGGAATAAATTTATTTTTGAACTCTAGGACCAAAACATCCCAATCCACCTCTTCCCTGGCGGAATCTAAACGAATCTTAGCAGTTTTCCACCTTGAGAAGGCCTACCCCTGTAATAAAGCAATAGTGCACCTAGCCTTTTCTGGAGAATTGCAAGCAATAAGCTCCCATATCCTCTCAATCTCCTTAAGCCACTGCTCGGCTTGTATATCATTGTGAGAATAGAATTTAGGGGATTTTGATTCTTGAATTCCCGATAAACTGCCGTAATTCCTCCTTCTTGTACTCCGACATGTGTAGGTGCAGGTGGAACGTAATCTCAAAGCCTTTGATCAATAATATTAATCACCGAGTTGACAAAAGCCTCAACCTGCGGTTGTTGTTGTGGTTTTGGTTGTGGTTGGGGAGTAGGAGAACGATCACGGCGCCGGTCCGGAGATCGATCTCTATGTCTACGGGAAGGCATCCTATCAAAGAAACACTGAAATATGTGCTAGTTTTAGTTCATGCATGAGAGTGCAAGTAATTCAATCAAATGTCAAGAATTAAGGCACATAAGCACATAAGAAATGCATATAATACACATTGACAAGTAGTTCCTAAAGCCGTATGACTTAGACTGACTCAACACGACACGAGATCCTGGGTTTTGCAACTCTAAGCTCTGATACCACTTAAGGATGTAGCACCCGAGTGCGTGACACCACATCCCCCGAACCAAGACCCGACCCGTATATGAAATGGAAAATCCATACACATGCCAAGTCAAAGTGAATAGGGACATGTAACATCCCGATCGTCCGATTTATAAGGTACGTCACTATTTAACCCTTTTATGTGTTTAATTATGTGATTTTATATTTTTTGTGGCCCTATTTTGAACTCTTTTAGAGTTTAGGGGCCCCTTTGTAATTTTATCTTTTTAGGGGTTTTTCGGTCATTCCTCGTTCGATCGAGATTTCGACCTTTTTGACCCCTTCAACGCGTTCGGGGCATCGAGACGAGTCCGTAGACTCTGAGTTTGCCCAATTCTGACTTCGTTAGCCCGTTCTTCCGACCGTTTTCGCGTACGAGGACCCGAGATAAATACCCCGGATCCTCGTTTTGCGTGGGAAGCGCAGCAAACTTCAGCTTTTCTCTCTCTCTCCCCGCGTTTCACGATGCTCACACACACCGGAGGTGTGATTTCACACACAACCCGGAACTCGCTCGTTTCTCGACGGAATTCGACGTTCCGATAGTGCTTTTCGACTAGCTCGACGACGCGGTCACAACCGTACCAAGATCTCGACCAACCGACGACCGACGGCGGAGTTACCGGCCATTTTCAGACGCGGCTGGAGGAGGGTGGTGGAGCTGCCACTTCGCCGCCCTTTCGCGGCGGCTTCCGGCCACTCTCCGGCGACACGCGCCCCACAGACGGCAAGAGGGGCTTCCGGCGCAGTGGATGACGTTGGCGGCGCGGCCAATGGCCACCGGACGGCGGCGCACGCGCCGCCTGAAGCTCACGCCGCCGCCGCGTGAACAGTGTCACGGCGGCGCTCCGGCGACCTTTTCCGACCAAGGTTAGTGTTTTCCAAGGTTTTTCGACCTCCCGAGTCCATTTCCGGCATCGTTTTCACCCAATTTTGGCCGTAGGTGGTGGTTCCGGGGTGGTGTTCGGCGGCAGAAACTTCGGAGCTCAACGGGGGCCTTTTTCGGTCATCTTTTGGCCTCGGGCCCTTCACGAAAGTTGTTCGGAACGACGAGAACTAATAAACCCCGTTTGCTCGACTCCAGATTTTGCCGTTTGGCGGCGGTTCGCGGTAGCTACAGTGGCGGCGCACCGGTGGCGCCACCTCCGATGATTTTTCCGGCGAGAAAGCTTAGGGCTTTCGTAAAGCTCGTCAAGGGTAAGCCGATGCCTCTTTCGGATCTCACTTTGGTTCACCGGTTTGAAAGTAATTGAAGTTTGAAGATTCTAGGGTTTTCGTATTCTTGGATTTTAAATTGGTGACGATTGGCTTGGAATTTGCAGGAATTAATCGAGGAATTGGATTGAGCACGATGAATCCTTGCACGGGTGATTTTTCGGGATTTTTCCGGCACGTTCCGGCGGCGGCCGAACGTCGGCCGGCCACTATTCCGGCAGCTACAGTGGCGGCGATCCGGCGGGCTTCGGACAGAATGTCCGCCTCGTTGTGGTGAGTCCAACACCACTTTCCGTTCGTCAATCGGACGCTCGGTTTATTTTCTATGAATTTATTTGTGTATTTGAGAATTATTTGATTAATTGTTCTATTTGTAAATTAATTGTCATATGCTTGAATTGCCGATTGAAATGTATTCCGTTATGTATGAAATCATGTATGATATGAAATGTGACAAATATGAATTTGGTATGCCATGAATGAATTATATGAACTTAGCATGGTTAGAATTTAATATGTAATTTCGTGAGATTTAAATGAAATTCGAAACATGTTATTATATCATTTGTTTGTTCTCGTACTACATGCTTTTATATGAAATGTAACATGTGAACTTGCGTGATTTGAATTAATTGAACTTTAATTTGCCTCTTAGTAAATAAATATGTTAATCACGTAAATTGGAATTTGATATGTAACTTCGTGATCTTTAAATAGAATTTGTAGCATTTTATTATATGATTTGTTTGGCTTTGTAATACGTATAAATTTATGAAATGTTATATGTGAGTTTAATTTGATTGCTTTGTAAATGTGCAATATATGAATTGATACGAAATAATGTGAATTCCATTGCCTTTCGAGTTCCCTTAATGGCATTAATTGCGCTTATAGACAGGCCTTAATATTTTGTTTTGCTTGAAATTAATATGAATTTGAAACCTGCTCATGTGATTGCATCTCATAAATGCTTCAGCATTGCCGTGCGTCTCTGTATGGTTGTCTGAGTTTGAGTCTGAGCCCTGTGTCGTGTTTGTGTGTTCAGTTGGTTCAGGTGCACCCGGGGTGGTGACAAGTGAGTCGTGCAGGTTCCGGGGTGGACCTTCTGCTTTGTCTTCGACTGTGTTTGGTGCCAGGTGAGGTTAGGTTATAGTTAAACCCTAAAGATATATGCTGATATGTATGTGAATATAAGCCCTATGGATACGCCTGATATGATTTTTGTTCTAGAATCTGATTATGCTAGGATCTGATATGATAGGATTATGAATATGCTATGATTATGCCTATGTTTTGACTGCTGATATGATATGCCTCTGATATGCTTCCGGATATGATTTGCGCTTGCCTTGGACCTTGTTGTGCCTCTGATTCTGGTATGTTTCCGACTCTGCTTTGTTTGGGGGCCCGGTGATTATGGGTAAGGAGCCTCGGAGCGTCGAGTATTACTCCTGTGCATGATCATCGGGATGTGGGTAAGGAGCCTCGGAGTGTCGAGTATTACTCCTGTGCACATTTCCCCTCTGATTTGATGGTTTGACTCTGCTTTGTTTGGGGCCCGGTGATTATGGGTAAGGAGCCTCGGGGCGTCGAGTATTACTCCTGTGCATGATCATCGGGATGTGGGTAAGGAGCCTCGGAGCGTCGAGTATTACTCCTGTGCACATTTTCCCCTTTTGTCTGAACGTTTGCTTGGTGTGTTTGTTTTCGTTAAGTTAGTTTGTTAGGAAATTGTTCGGGAAACGGGAGTGGATTTCTAATTAATAAAATTGGGATTGTTTTGGCCTTTGGCCTAACTCTTTTACTCTCCTATATCTAGTATCACGTGCGAAATATCTTAGAATGCAAAAACCACGCCCTGGTTCACGAACTCCCCTTTATGATATGTGTTGTGCTCTATATATATATCCGCGTGTGTGTGTAGCCCCTCGCTCAGTCTTTGGACTGACCCCTCCCCTTTTATGTTTTTAGTTTGCAGGCTTTGCTTTGGAGGTCGTTGGAGTTCGTGCTAGGCGGCTGTGTGTCGGGTCTGTCGAGTCTGTGTCCGTCTGATTAAGTTTATTAAGTTCTGGCTCTGGTTATGATTTGTAAATGTTATATAAGATGTTTGTGCAGGTTTGCATTTATGATTTGAATTTATGGAATTCGGGACAGGTTAGGACAGGTGCTCGGCTTAGTTGAACCCGTTGTGAATATATGATTGCTCGGGACAGGTTAGGACAGGTTTGCTGGATTAGTCGAACCCGTTTAGTTGTTTTGATGTTTGTATGATACTGTGTGTTTAAGGTATGAAAGTTTTTGAAAGTTGGCATTTCGTATTACTTCCGCTGTCATGCTTCGCATATCTTCTTTTGTACAGGGTTAGGTACCGCCTAGCTAGTGTGTGCGTTTTCGTTTGTCACCCGTTCGCTGTGACTTGGTACGTGTGCGGACTCTCCATTTCGTACACGTGTCGGGTCATAGTGCGGGGGATGTGGCGCCTCACGTGCGGGGTGTTACAGGACACAACACACTTGCTATACTAGGCGGGAGCTAACCCTTAAACTATTTAAGTACTATAGATAATTAAAATCAGAGCAATGCAATAAAAACGGAAGTTGTATATAATCATAACATATACAATGAGCGATCAAGCTCCAAATAACAAAATATTACAAGTATCCATGGCCATCACAGCCCAACAAAACAAAATACACCCAAAGCCTTCGTAATCATAATAACAAAATAGTATGAGTGTATGTGTAACAAAAGAAATTTCTAGGCCCGAATACAAGATACACACACCGCTCGGATTCCCGCCTAGCACTCCCAAAAACCTGGAAGAAGAAGTTGAAAACAAAGCGGCTTCAGTCTAAAGGAGACTGATGGGTATAAAATTGGGCATAATATATAAGTACTGCGGAATTTAAACATATACATGCAAGCTATAATCCCGTACGAGGTTTTTATAACATTTCCCAAGTGGGTGAAACTAAATAAAATCAACACACGGGGATTACAACAGTCATATTCATTCATTAGGTCTTTATGTAAGCCCGGCGAGAGGGCTAAGTGTCCAACCTTCACCTTGTGTAATCATTAACATTATTCATTAAGTTATCACACACATAATCTTTTGTTCACATTCATTCGATCATTCGTAAACGTTCATATACACCTTTTTCCTTCGGGTGGTGGTCGGGTTTGCAAGATTCGGCCACCCATTCATATAGCTAGTGGGGTACATGAATCCCCAAGATCCCGATTTCCATTCCTCGCTAATCCTCTAGCGAGGGCCGATAACATCGTAGTTTTGGCGGAACTAGTATACAGGGATCACCGTCAGCCCAAGCTTCCCCGGGTAGCCACGTATACTAAGTGGAGATGTTCGTGTGCACAATTAAAACCTTAAAGACACATAAACGAGCAATTCATTCAACAAGGAAGAGATCACGTTCATTGCTTTCATAATCATATCAATTCAATCTAGGGATGTAATCAAGCAAAGCCGAGCTGAGCCTAGAGTTTTTTTACTGATTCGGGCTCGGCCATACTGGAGGTGGCTCGGGCTTGGGTTGGGAGCCAGTGAGCCCCCCAAAAACAGGCTTGGGTTTGGCTCGAGCAACTCGTGAGCCAGGATACTTTTTCTGTTTTTTTTTTTTTTGCATCTAAATGTGTATTTGCATAATTTTAATAGCACAAAATAAAAACTTAAACGTTTATAGAATTTCTCAATGTCAGTAGTACAGAAATTCGGCCATAAAACGAACCTAAAACATCAAACAACAATATTACAGTAGCCATAATCATAGAACATTAAAGTTTAAACAACTCCCATGACATAAACCTTAATTCATAAGTCATAACAAGATTACACTTTGAACTTTGAAGCTTGAAGAATATGCTGAATTTGGAAAGGCTCCATCCATACAACTTGAAAAACTTTCGTCAACCAACCAGTGTGTCCAAGAATCATGCTAAAGTTTCAAAATGAGAAAAACAACAAATTTCAATTTGTAAAGTTTCAATTTGTAAAAATACCTCGTGAGAATCACTTGTTATTTATCATATATCAAATGACCGGTAGCTTGATTATTAATGGCCCTCGTTCTTCCTAAAAATTTATAGAGATCATTAGAAACATACTAACATTGAATTACAAATAAGCAATTTTAATAAGAAACTACTTACTTTAACTTTAGTCTTGACACCGTAACATTTTCTCAACCAATCTCCACCACATAGTAACATCTCCACAGTCTCTGACTTTAGTCGGGCATGATATTTATCAATCACACGACTACTAGCGCTGAATGTAGCCTCGGATACCACGGTTGTAACCGGAATGGGTAGAATATCCTTAGCCATTATGGAAAATATAGGGAATTTATATAAGTTTTGGTGCCACCACGCCAATGCATCAAATGCACTTGGAGCCAAACTTGGATCGTATTCATGGCATCTCTCTTCAAGATAAACCTCCAACTCACTCTTTGTTGGGTTAACCGTCTCGTTAGTCTGAACCACGACATTGAATAGACTCCATCCACCAAATGAACTAGAAGATGTTCCACTACTCCCTCCACTTACTTCAATTGAGTGATGCTTTCTTTTAGATCCCGAAAGTTCCGACTTTCTAGCATTTCCCATCTCAAAATAATCCGAGTATAGTTTTGTGACAAAACTTGCACTCGTATCTCACCACTTGCCCCTTACTATCCAAAATTTTTTCCATCACGACCTACATTGGTGATGTTAGCTGTCTCTTTGCGGCCTTTTCGAAATCCACCACAATTGTTGGATCCTGTCTCATCCCCATTTGAGTGTTTGTGAAACGTACCTAATCTTCATCCTGCAAATTAATTTCTTCTCCAGAAAATGTTATAGGAGCTACAGGAGTTGTTGGATCCTGTCTCATCCCCATTTCTTGATGCAGAAGTTGACATTTCTTGTAGGCCTTAAAAATAATAAAGAAAAAATGTGTCAAACTCCATTATCAGACTACCAGCAGAGAGAACATAAAAGAGATTTGTGAAAAACAGAATCTTGAACACATTGAACAAGAATTGAAGGAAAAAAAAAATAAAAAAATCAAGAAACAACACTTCATTTCCATTTTCTGCATACAGATTACAGACGCAAAAGCACAAGAATTCAAGAATTCAAGAAAGAACACTTCATTTCCTCAATTGAATCTGTATTACACTCAATGCTAAGATAAAATTAAAATATAGATAAAGAAATGAAGAATGCTGGAAATACCTGGGCTGGAATCTGGAGCTGCTGGAGGTTCCATGGTGGCCGGCGTCGCTTGAGCTTGTTGTAGCAGTGGCGTCAGAGAAATGGTGGTGGTGGCGTGGTCGATGGAGCTGGCGGAGGAGGTGGCGGCGGCGTCGCTGGAGCTTGGAGTTGAAAGTGGGCGGCTGAAAGAGAAATGGGGAAAATGAATTAGGGTTGAAGTCCATTGTATTTGTATATTAGTATATCAGGCATTTAGAAATTTAGATTTTAGGCCGATAAAGTGATAATATATATAATATATAAATTGATAATATATATAATTCATATACACACACACACACACACACACACATATATATATTAATTAATAGTGTGACTCGCGAGCTATGAGCTGAGAAATAGGTGGCTCGGGCTTGGATTCGACTCCCCACGAGCCGAGCCAAGCCATGGCTCGGCTCGGTATTCCCGAACCCAAGCTCAAGCTAAATGCTAGCGCGCTGGCTCATCTCATTTACATCCCTGATTCAATCCATGAATCCCATATAACGATAATAACACGTAGTTCAACAAGTTCACATTGCATATAAGTCATAAACGGGGCAGGAAAAAGTAACGAGAAGCAACGAAAGAACACCTCGATGCTACCATCTTGTGTGACACGACCGTGTCATGTTTTAAAAGGGGTTGAACAAGGCCGTGTTCAATTTTAGAAAATTAAAAACCAAGCTCTGAAACATAACATAGCCGTTTCAAGTTTTCTTTGTATTTGGACAAGGTCGTGTCCGAATTTTTCACAAAATTCGAATACACAACACGGCCATATCCATTTTAAAGCCATACATGACACGGCTGTGTCATGCTTCGTGATCGAAAATGAGCAGCAGAAACAACTCTGTTTTTCGAAGGAAAAATCAAGGGAAACAGGGGCAACTCCAAAAGACTCTTAGGTAACAAATTAGGCATGGAAATGGACATATAAACATGACAAATTCTTCACCCAAACACATGTATCAACTGAGCAAGAAAGGAATGAAATGGATGATCATGTATGCTTCTTCATCTTCAAGAAAACCTTACTCCATTAATGGTAACTCAATAAATGCTCAACAACCATGAATCATGAGGCCAAAAATACAATATCGATGCAAGAGTGATCATGATCCAAGATTCAATCCAACAAATAACTCAAGGAATGCATATGATTATGAAATTCATTAAAAACCTAACTATTCATTCATATCATCATACCATGCTTAAATCTTCATGAAAATAAGCAAACTATAGCTTGAAATGATCACAAGGAAGTGGAGAACACAAATATATTCTTACCTTTCCTATTGGAGAAGAATTGGTGAAGTTATGAGCTCAAATGTGGGGAAGGTGAATAGTGACGGGGAAAGGGCTTTCTCTTATTGGCTTTAACTGCACTTTTCCTTTTTTCTTGTGGGAGAAACGAAATGAAGAGGTTGGCATCAGGTAGGGGTTCAAGTTGGGGTCATGTGGGGCCAAAGTTTGATTTATTTGGTTAAGTATTGGGTGAGTTATGATCAAAATGGCTAAGGGTAGCAGTTCTGGGAACGAGGCTTGTTTTGGTGGAATTTTGAAGGTTCAAACAGGCTTATAAAATATAAGGTTTGTTCTATTGAACCCGAATCGTCGAAACAAGTCTAGCGGTAACAGAATTCGAATCCAAAATTCCGAACTCAAGTTATGCCGTCCGGAGCCCAAGGTGCGTCAAATGCTCTTTTGCCCCTTTTTGGTCCCGTTACTCAAAATAAATCTGAAACCAAATCAAACAAATTTGAAATCATGCGACAAACATATAAACATGCTCATAACACACATATCTCATGCATACTAAGTTTTCACAAAAATCGAAAGTATAAGCATACGCTCAAGAATTCGAATATAATTCATAACAATTATTCATAAAAATCAAAGAATAACAATTAACATTATAAATTAAACATATAACAACATAAATAATTAATTAAAATGTGCAAATGGTAAACACATATGTCATACCTGCATGACTGAAAAGTCGGGCATCACAATATATGTGTGCGGTTTATGTTCATCTTATTAGCATAGTTTCAATAGACAATGATCTCCCTTTGAATTCTACTACTTCCAGAGTTTCCCCGTTTTAAGATAGAGATACGACATCAACCTTCACCCAAAGGTTATTACATCGTAAAGAGCTACTATTACAACTCTGGTTCCTATTGCACACAACTCAACTTCAATGTTAATTGTTTGGCCAATACCATTACTTTAGGCATAAGTCACAGTTCCATTACAATCTCTTATAAGTCCCCCAATACCCGTTTTTCCTGGCTTACCACGTGAAACCCCATCTGTGTTCAGTTTAAACCAACGTTCTGGGGTTTTTCCCACTCAACGAAGATAAGCCTCCGAGGGGTTCCATCCTCCACATCAATTCCAAAAGAGCGTGCAACATTTATATAACCAAGCCACCATTCCCTGTGTAAAAAACAAATTTGATTAAGCTGGAAATTATGACATCGACTTATAATATAGAGATAGGAGAAAGTGCTCCCTTGGTGTTTGCTTTTATTCCTTTCTAGCCACGTATACCAAAAGGTTAAAATGGGGACTATGATCCTGATGTGTTTCGCAGAGCAATACTGAATGGATGTGGTCCAGAGTTGAAATATGTCAGTAGGAGTATTAAGGCCTATATGTTGTAAGGCAAAGAGACCCTTGAAATCATCCCAAACTTTCTTAATTTTGTTGCTTGTAAGAAGGCATGCTCCATTGTTTCCCGGGCCGTACATCAGGTACACTTCTATGGTACAACAAAGCCTTTTCTCTCCAATCGTTCATCAAGAGGGAGTGAATCCTTCAAATAAATATCTATATAGTGGGCGTGAGGTTCACACTTCAGGTGCCATTAAGTAAGCTAGAAGGCGCTCTGGTGTCTCATAAAGATTCATAATCTGACTTTATGGTGAACTTTCTTGCTGTGTCCAAACCCTACGAAGAAGTGTGAGAGAGTTGCAAATCTATCAGGACGTATATAATCTCCTTCACCATTGCAAGTCCAACAAAAGTTTGTAAAGTTTGAGCGCACCATTCGCACTATTCCAGAAAGTGCTAACACTTACTCACTGTCAAGTCCTGGTTTAAAATTAGCCAGTTTCTGCCCATTCTTCCAATGGTCCTCTGCAAAGGAAATATCACTTATTCCAAGAGTCCAGTTTATATGTTGATTTGTTACACAATTAACACGGACAAATAAAAGCAAATAATAAATCGATACAAGAATTTATGTAGTTCACCAATTTGGCTACGTCCACAGGCGAGAAAGAGAGAGAGAGATTAATTTACTATCTTGAGGGAGTTACAAACGGAGTCACAAAGGTGCTATCTAAATTCGTAGAAACTAACGCACAAAAAATCTCAGTTTTTCTTCTGCTTAAAACTATCAGTTACTAAATAAGATGTGTCCTAAATGGGCTCAAAAAGTGATTCTAAAACCACCTCTATCAAAGTTGCCTAAAATTTGTGGATTTTGGAAGCCACATAAACAAATCTCCACCTTGGCTCTACAAAGTCCAAATTACACAAATCTCAAATGCAAAACAAAATAGTAAATTCCTCACAATCCCTCCAATAAGCCCGAACGGGCATTCAATTAATACTGCAAACTCGCACCAAATTCAAGCAATGCTTGAATTTGCTCAAAGGCAATGGCTTTGTCATCTTGTCAGCTGGATTAACTTCTGTAGCTACCTTTGTAACACAAACCTCACCATTAGATATGTGATCACGAACAAAATAGTACCGAATATCAATATGTTTGGTTCTCTCGTGGAACATCTAATTTTGTGTGAGGTGAACTGCACTCTGACTATCACAAAATATAGTAAGAACCTCCACCTCGAGTCTCAAACTCCGAGTTAAACCTTTCAACCACAAGCCTTCTTTAACTGCTTCAGTAATCACCATATACTCCACTTTTGCAGTTGATAAGGCAATTGTAGGCTAAAGAACTGCCTTCCAACTAATTGTACCTCCAAACAAAGTGAAAATATATCCTGTGAGAGAACGTCTTTTATCCAAGTCTCCAACAAAATCTGAATTAACATAGCCAATAACTCCACATCCAGCTGTACTTCCCGAACCATCAAATAGAATACCAAAATGAGATGTACCTTTCAAATACCTCAAAATCCATTTGACAGCTTGCCAATGTTCTTCACCGGGATGCGCCATGTATCGACTCACCACACTAACAGCTTGTGAGATATCGGGTCTAGTGCATACCATGGCATACATCATACTTCCAACAGCACTAGAATACGGAACACGAGACATGTGTTCTTCTTCTTAGGTAGACTGAGGTGACAAAGAAGCTGATAACTTAAAATGTAGTGCCATCGAAGTGCTAACATATTTTGCATCATGCATCTCGAATTTCTCAATTACTTTCTCAATGTAGTGCTTCTGAGATAAGAACAACTTCTCGGCACGAAGATTCCATTGTATCTCCATACCTAAAATCTTCTTAGCACCACCTAAGTCTTTCGTCTTGAACTCACAACTCAACTACTTTTTCAGCTCATTAACATTAGACATGCTTCGTGCAACCATTAACATGTCATCTACATAAAGGAGTAAGTAGATGAAAGAACCGTCATTCAATATCCGATAGTAGACACAAGCATCAAAATCACTTCTATTATATCCGATAGTGATCATATAAGAATGAAAACGCTTGTACCACTATCTCGGGGATTATTTCAAACCATAAAGAGACTTTTTCAAAAGACAAACATGGCTTTCCTTTCCTTCAACAGCGAATATCCCTCCGGTTGATCCATAAAGATGGTTTTCTCAAGCTCACCGTGCAAGAAAGTAATCTTCACATCTAATTGCTCAAGTTCCAAATTAAATTGAGCAACAATAGATAGTAAAAAACGTATAGAATTATGTTTTACCACCGGTGAGAATACTTGATTGAAGTTGACTCCATACTTCTGTGTATAGCCCTTTGCAATCAATCTCGCTTTGAATCTCACATCACCAACACTGGGTGCACCCTGTTTCTTTTTGAACACCCATTTATCTCCAACAATTTTCTGATTCTTTGGAGGCTTTACCAAAATCTAAGTCTTATTTTTATACAAAGACTCAATTTCATCTGCCATTGCACCAATCCACTGTGCAAACTCATTGCAGGACTTAGCATCTGAGAATGAAACGGGTTCATCAGAAACTATATCCTCAGCAATAGTAAGAGCATATGCGACCAAATCAGGTTCAGCAAATCTTTGAGGAGGTTTAATCTGCCTCCTTGGTCTATCTCTTGCAATCGAACGAGTCTCAACAGATGTATGAGATAGCTCATTTTGAACTAAATCATCCGAAGTTATCTCATGTGTAGGAATATGGACTTCTGACTCCAACTGATTGGGTAATGTATGAGCACGTGCATCAAACTCAATAATGCTTTCCTCTCTCGGAGTAATCATGGCAGATTCATCAAATATAACATTTCTACTAGTAATAACTTTACATGTTTTAGGTCACCAAACTCTAAAACCTTTGACACCATTTGTATAACCAAGAAAAATACACTTTCTAGATCTAGGTTCAAGTTTTCCCTCATTAACATGTATGTAGCACTACAACTAAATACTTTAAGATTAGAATAATCAGGTGCAATACTAGACCATACCTCCTCAGGAGTTTTCAATTCAATGGATGCGGATGGAGATCGATTCACCAAATAACAGGCTGTAGATGCTACCTTAGCCCAATTCTCTAGGCAATCTAGAATTGGAGAGCATACAATGGGTTCTCTTAATCAATGTTCGATTCATCTGTTCAGTTACGCCATTTTGTTGTGGCGTCCCAACAACTATATGGTGCCTCACAATTCCTGTCTCTTTACAATACTTCTCAAAATCACCGAAACAAAACTCCAGGCCATTATCAGTTCGAAGACGTTTTATGACCTTTCCTGTCTGTTTTTCAATCATAGTCCTCCAATACTTGAATGTAACATAGATATCACTTTTCTACTTCAAAAAGAATGCCCAAACCTTCCTAGAGTAGTCATCAATGAAGGTTAGCATATATCTAGCATCGCCCTTCAATGGCTCCTTAGACAAACCCCAAAGATCCGAATGCACGTAATCAAGAGTTTTTTTGGTTCAATGAACACCTTTGCTGAAACTGGTTCTTTTATGTTTTCCAAAAATGCAGTGTTCACAAAAGTCCAATACTGAAGTGCTTTGACCACAAAGCAAGTTCCGCTTGCTCAAAATAGTGAGTCCTCATTCGCTCATATGTCCCAGTTGCATATGCCACAACTTAGTAACCTGTGAATCTGTCATAGAAGATGATGAAACTGCACTCCACCTGACACAGTAGTTCCCTGCATAATATGCAAACTGCCACTTTGACATCTTTCATAACAACAAGCGCTCCTGTGGAAACCTTCAAAACAACATCTGAGCCAATGTACTTATATCCAAGAGTGTCCAGAGTGCCCAAGGATATAAGATTCTTCTTTAAATCAGGTACATGTCTAACATCTGTTAAAATTCTGATCACGCTGTCATGCATTCGAATCTTTATTGTTCTTTTCCCAACTACTTTACACACAACATCATTGCCCATAAGAACGACTCCATCCAACTTTTCATATGAGGAGAACGAATCCTTATTAAGACACATATGGAAGGAACATGCAGAATCCATGATCCAGAGATTGTTTGATTTTGAATTATCTGAACTGACTAAAAGAACACCACCTTCACTATATGTCTCAGCAATACTAGCCTCACAGGTTTTTTCTTTTTCACCTTCTAATTTTTTTTTTTCAGTTTCCAACATTCTGCTTTTGAGTGTCCCTTTTTCATATAGTAGCGACACCTAATTGGCTTACTAGACTGTGCTCTACCTCTCTGTTTGTTGTTGTCATAATTGCTCTTCTCATTTCTTCCATGTACAAAAAGACCTTCACCTTGATTTTCAGAGATACTACGTAATCTCTCCATCAACAAAGTATTTACTTAAAAGGTCTTCTTGGACATCTTTCAAAGTAATCGTATCTCTACCATATAAAATAGTATCTCAAAAATTCGAATAAACCGAAGGTAAAGAACACAACAACAGTAAAGCCAAATCTTTATCATCATATTTTACTTCTAACTTCTCTAAATCAGTAAGGATAATTCTGAAGTTATCAATATGAGACTGAATTGAGTTACCTTCAACCATATTGCAGGAATAAAGAAGTTACTTTAAACGCAACTGTTGGAAACACGAAAGAGTTGAGCAGCGGAAGTTTAAAATTTTACAAAAGTTTAATCGTTGTCTTGCAATTTTCGTATCGTATCGTAGGGTGTTTTACAAACTTACAAAGGTAGAAGCTTTCTAGTGATGTCGTTACCGCCTAACGAACACCCTTCAAGCGAAATCCCTCGAACAGCCTTTGAATTAGACTCCAAATTAGAAGCCCTCCAAAGCGTATCCACACCATCCCTAGAACACGATCAAGCGAGTGAGAATGCTAGTTTTATGGCTTGTGTTAGGCTAGGATTTTTTACTTTGAAAACTTTTCTTTTATTTTTCTCAAAAACTTAACACTTCTTGAGTGTTGGTCTAAAGAATAAGAGAAGCCCCAACCTCGTTATTTATACTATATGGTTCAAACCCCCTAGGGTTTCCAAGAACCAATTGGATTGTTTTCTTGCTCACTAATTAACTCATTTAATTATTATTTTAATCGGAATAATAAGTTCTCAACTTATTCTTTATTCTCCAAGTCTAGTAAGAGATGCCTTCTCTCTCCTACAATAGGAAGTTTGACTTTTCAAATTTCCCAAAGTTAAAAGTCAATATTTAATAAATAATTTAATTCCTAATTAATTATTTATTGGGTTAAGTTTATTTAAGAATAGTCTTAACAACTAATTCAAAATTAATTAAAAGACTAAAATTAATTAATTACAATTTAATTAATTAATTCTAGAAAAGAATTCGTGTATGAAATAAATCGCACGCATGAGGCCACGTTAGTGATTCCTGTATATGACACTTGTCGGCCACGTATGCGTAAAACGTGGCTGTCACGTACCATGCGTGACACGTGGCGGGTCCACATCATCGTGGGCCTTTTTCGATCAACATTTTGATCCTTCGTTAATCATATTAACATCCTACCATAACCCCCATATCCTGGTATTTGTGTGTGACCCTTTAGGTTCTTTATTCGATTAACAGTGACAATAATTAATTGATTCCCTAATTAATTAATCACTTCACAGATCACATTACCATAATCTAGCAACGGGTGTGTGACCCCTAGTCGAATAATGAAATGAATCGAAGAGCCTTTCAGTCAATGACAATCAATGAAATACGATCCTCTTACAACTCCATCTCTCAATCAAGAACTAAGGCATGGGAATATTCTCAGAGCCTAAATATTCTTGATTTTTAAAGTTAAGTTCGTTCCTTATCCATTTCGATCTCAATCCTAGAAAACCCCATTTTCTAGATGTCTTGATCTTTTATCCACCTTGGCCAAGGGTTTATTGTTTAATGGACTACGAATAACTTAATCAGTAAAAGATCATTCTTGTTCTTAACAAGTGTAGGTCATTTATCGATTCTACTAATTCTACATATGCCACTTGTGTAATCCCAACATAGGCCGTGGTTCAGGTGTCAAATGGCGACACCCTTTTGAGTCTATATCAAAGATTACAGAGTTAGCTCATATGAGACATTACAAAATCTCAAGTCTAAGGATTAATGAATCATGTCATTGACTTGTGAGATATTTCCTAATCTGGAAGTTTCTGGAAACTTCCTTTCCCATTTAGGAATGTTCTCACGCGGGACATCTCAGTGATGAAGTTCTTGTAACAATCACGCTTATGTATTATGAAGCATCAACATATGCACTTATCACTCCATGAAACTGAGTGATCCTTCAAAAGGACATAATCACAAAAGCAAGTCCCATCAGAGTCAAGGTCGACACTCCCACTGTCTGTCGGACTCATTGACTTGGAAAAGTTTCTAATCCTCGCCTATGGAGTTAAGAGCTTGTTTCATGTGTCGTTCCCATAACGACAAAGTTCTTAAAGGCCTCTTCGGATTACGGAAGTTCTATACATGCAAAATACAGTCAAACCCAAACAAACATAAGTAAGCACATAAAGAAGTGATTGTCTATGAACAAAATCATTTCGTTTATTATTCAAAGACTGTTTATGATTTTACAAGGAAATAGTAAAGCAAACATCTGCTTTAAGGGCACTATTCCTAAAAGCAACTCATTTGTCAAATTATTTTTCATGTAAATCTCCAATTTATGCCACAATTTTATAGCATTCTATTCTTTCATCACATTTTGTTGGATTTTGTTAAACAAGTGCAATTACATCTATTCTACAACTTTTCTGATAACTTTATCTTCCTTGTCATCAGATCAATCCACAGGCATCTTATCTTTTCCTAGCAAAACATCATCAAGATCCATTTATGTCAAAACTGTCAACATCCTTTTTTTTCATAACAAAAAATGGGTCTTGCTATCAAGCTTTTCGATTTCGTGTTTAACGGAAGCCATCCCAGAAAAATAAAACAAATATACGTGGTTTACCAATTTCACTACCTCTATGAACAAATAAAAGCAAACAAAAAATTGATACAAGAATATACGTGGTTCACCAATTTCGCTACGTCCACGAGCGAGAAAGAGAGAAATTAATTTACTATCTTGAGGGAGTTACAAATGGAGCCACAAAGGTGCTCTCTGAATTCTTAGAAACTAACGCAGAAAAATCTCAAATTTTCTTCTATTAAAACTATCAGAAAACTGCCCACTAAATAAGACGTACCCAAAGTGGGGTCAAAAACTAATTCTAAAACCACCTCTATCAAAGTTGCCTAAGAGATTTGTTTTAATGCCCCGTACAGGTATGATGTATGTGTTTACCAAATTGCGTAATTTAAATTTATATATGTAATTGCTTTTATATATTTATTTCTTTTATTTGTTTATATTATTTGAATTTGAATTTTCATATGAACTTTTGAACATTATGCCCTTATGTGATATGATCCCGTGCCATTTTTATGTGATTTAAATTCTGATTTTTGTGTAAATTTGGTATGTTGGAGATTTATATGTTATGAACATGTCTAAATGCTCATTTTATGTTTTCGGACTCGTTGTTTGGGTTTTGGATTTATTTTGAGTTTTGGAACCAAAACGGGGGCTAAATAGAATTAAGCGCACCTTTGGTTCCGGCGATATATCTTGAGCTCGGGAATTTGGATTCAAATTCCATCACGTCCATTAAACTCAAATCGACGATTTGGATTTAATATGATAAGATTCATTTTTTTCTAAACCCATTTGAACCTTTGAAATTTTGCCGAAACAAGCTCCACCCGCCTAAATGACCACCCTTAACCATTTTAGCCATAACTTGATCTCTACTTAACCAAATTGAGCAAAACTTGGACCCACGTAACCCTCACTTAACCCTTAATCAACCAACATTTCTCCCATTCCATTTCATACACCAAGAGAAGGCAAAAAGTAGCTGCAAATCGTGACCCCCTTGAGAAGACAAGAGAACACTATTCATTTTCACCCTCTTGAGCTCAATACTCTATCTTTTCACACCATATTTGAAAGGTAAGTCCATGGTTTTAATCTTCGTCTTCTCTTCTTTCATTTAAGACTTAACTTGTTGGATTTCAAGATGATTTGTATATGCAATGAAGATTTGATGAATAGTTAGTTTTTGTTAGAAATTCTTGAACCCTTGCTCTCCTAGATATATTTGTTGAATTGATGGTGGAATATTGGTCCTTTGTGATCCTTTAATGCATATTTGGAGTCATGATTCATGGTAGTTGAAATAATTAAGAGTTTCCATTAATGAACTTATTTTCTTAAACCTGAAGATGCAAGAATTGATCAATCATTTGCCTTTCTTATCTCTTGGATTCTTGATCATACATGATTGTATTTTGAATTTCCTTGATTATGTGATCATTTTTTGCCTTGGAGTGTTGGATTCCCTGCCTTTTTCTTGATCTTTTGGAATAGGGGTGTGTATGGGTTTGTTTCTTTGGAGAAGAAGAAGAAAAGAAGAAAAGAAGAACAGATGAGGTTCTCGGATAGGGGTAGTGCCTGTTATCCCGAATCCCTTACTAGGAGGTAAACCCCGTTACCTCCATTTCTTTTTAAGAGCTTGGTTGTCTGCCTGGGGTAATGCCCGTTACCCCAGATGTACTAGAAGTTGGTAACCTCTGTTACCAACAAGAGAGAGAGCTCCTGCCTCCAGCAACAGACGTTCCTCCAATTGCTCTTGCTGGGGGTAACCCCCGTTACCCCCCTTGTATCCTTGATTTATTTTTCATGTTAATTATATTGCTAACCTTGTTTATTTTATGCTTTAATCTTGTTTTAATCTTGCTAATGTCTTATATTATGAATGATTATGAATATGCTCCTTAATTGATATAAATTGATTGTCTTGAATACGTGCAATGTGATTACCTGCTACCAACGTGACTTGAAGTGAATATATGATTATGAATGTTTACGGTTCTTCCGTATAGTGAATGAAATAATCGTTTACGTGCCTATGTGAAGTTAATTGTGCACAAGAACATCTCCATAACATATTAATGTCTCATATGCATCTCATAGCATGTTTATCACATTGCCGTGCGTCATAATTGGTCATTTTGAGTCTCACACTACCTCTTTTGCACAGATTTGGGTCCGATCGGAGACGAGGGCGAGCTTTGAGACTCTTGTGCTTCTTGTTTTGCTCTTATAAGGTAGGTTTCTCTTCGAATAGCTATGATGACCCGATATATCCCTTATGTGAAAAGTTTCAAGCCAAATTAGTAAATTTATATATCGAGTCTTTTCAAGAGTAAATGATTTTGAACATAAGCCTTTCTTTTATGTATCCCTACTTTATGATTTTGGCGAGAGCATAAATGAAACACGGGCCCAGGGACTAAGTGCATGTGGCTATCCGGGGAGGCAAGGGCATACGATGATCCCATGTACTAGTTCCAACCAAACTACGGCGAAACCGACCTCGTTAGGAGATTTGACGAGAAAGGGAAACCGCGCTTTTGAGGATTCATGTACCTCACTAGCCAATATGTATGGGTTCTCGGGCCTTGCAAACCCGTCCACCACCCGGAGAAAAAAGGTGTCTATGTATGATTATGATTATGAAGGAATCGTCTGAATGTGCACAAAAGATTATGTGTGTGATAACCTAATAATTAATACTTACGTTTACACAAGGTGTAGGTGGGAGATTATGCACGCCCACTCTTTGGGCCATGGATACCCTTATGAATGAATGAATATGATAGTTGTAATCTCGTTGATGTTTTTCTTTGCTTTACCCACTTGGGAATTTGTTGCAAAACTTCACACGGGATTATGACTTGGATGTATATGTTTAAATTTCGCTATATTATATATTATGCCTCATTTTTTACCCACCAGTCTCTTTTAGACTGAACCCGATTTGTTTTCCGTTGTGTTGTGCAGGTTGGGGAGTGCTAGGCGGGACTACGAGTCGTCTAGGTCTTGCATTTGGGTCTTGCACTTTCTTTTACACTCATACACTCTTATTATTGCTATTTTGTATTATGATTATGATCATGTTGGTCGTTTATAGATTTTATAGGCCGTGAGGGCCGTTGATACTTGAATTTTGTATATACTTGGATTTTGGAGCTTGATGGCTCATTGTATATGTTTTATGATATGCTTCCGCTTTTATATCTTTACTCTGATTTTATTGTATCTCGTTCTTGAATGGTTAAGGGTTAGCTCTCACTTAGTATAGTGTGTGTGTTGTATCCCTGTTCGCCGTGATTTGGCACGTGTATAGACTATCCATTTCATATGCAGGTTGGGTCTCGGTGCGGGAGATGTGGTGCCTTACGCTTGGGTGCTGCATCCTTAAGTGGTATCAGAGATTAGGGTTGCAAAACCCGGGCTCTTGTGTTGTGTTGAGTTAGTCTAAGTCGTACGGCTTTAGAAACAACTTGTCAACGTGTTGCATGTGCATTCCTTATGTGCTTAAGTGCTCTAATTCTTGATACTTGTTTGAATTATTTGCCCTCTCATGCATGGACTAAAAATAGCATGCATTTTAGTGTTTCATTATAGGATGCCTCCTTGTAGACACGGATCTCCAGAGAGACGTCGTCGCCGTGACCGTACTCCCACACCACAACAATAAGAACCACAAGAACCACAACCGCCCCCGATGAACATGGAAAATTTCAGGGATGCGGTTTATAATTATATTGAGCAACGTAGGGCTCAAGCTCCACCACCACCACAACCGGCTGAGCAACAAGCACCGGCACCTCCACCAAACCATAGGGATCCTCATGGGGTGTTTCTAAGTTGTAATCCCCCTCGGTTTTCTGGCTCCATAGATGATGCGGTCTCGGATGGGTGCTTGACAAGGATAGAAAGGATTTTTAGTGGTCGGCAATTTACTACTCAGGAGAAAGCTCAATTCTCCATATTTCAAATGGATGGCGAGGCATATGATTGGTGGGAAAGAACAAGAGAAAAGCTAGAGCTTGATGGAGAGGAAGTGACCTGGGTGGTATTTAAAAGAGAGTTTCGGGTGTGCTTTGTACCCGAGGTTGTGAGGGAACGCAAGGAACAGGAATTTATGTATTTAAAGCAAGGGAATCGCACCGTGGTTCAATATCTCGCCATTTTTAATAGACTCGGGAAGTATGCTCCTCACATCATCCGAGATGAGAAGAGGAAGGCCAGGAAATTCATTGCTGGGCTAAGGCAGGATCTGAGGCATGGTCATGCCGGTCACAATTTTGAGTCCTTCGCGGACTCGGTTCAGAGGGCTTTGGTACAGGAAGAAGAGTACAAGAAGAATGATCCGGTTTCTAGAGTATTCACAGGACAAGGGTCCAGATCTGGATAGGGGAAAAGGCCCATGGTTTAAGCTGCTCCACCTAAGGAACCTTTCCAGAAGCCTCGAAATAGAAGACAAGCCCCACAAGCTCCATAAGCCTTACCAGCGGCGCCTCCATCTTTACAAGCTCCAAGTGCGACTCGATTGCGTAAATCGCCATGTACACATTGTGGAGGACCAACCCATAACTACTGTAACTATCGAAGAAGGTTGGGATTACGCCTTATTTGTGGGAAAGATGATCACACGGCCGATGCTTGTCCTGATAAGGCTCCAGGTTTTCAAGGAGGAGCACCGAGGCCTATGATTCGAACCCATGCATATACCCTTGAGGGCAAAGAGTAGGATGTAGAGGCCGATCCTACCGGTGTGGTGGAAGGTACCATACGCATTCATAACATGCACATTCATGCACTTCCTGGTGCCACGCATTCTTTTATTTCGTGTGATCTAGCTACTACTCTGTGCTTGCCTGTTACTTGTTTACATTCTTGTTACCTGGTTAGTTCCTCTCTCGGGGGAAGTCTACAATAGATCGAGTTGTTTGGGGTTCTTCAATGGGTTTGGAAGGTAGAGATTACCCCGCAGACTTCTTTATGATGCCTATGAAGAAGTACGGGTTATTCAGGGAATTGATTGGTTGTTCAAGCATCGGGCCACGGTTGATTATTTCGCGAAGAAGGTTAAGTTGGGTAAAGAGCTGATTGTGGGTATTGGCTCGAAGACGGTACCACTCTTGTCATTTACAGAAGCTCACAAGTGGTAAGAGAGAGAGCTATTGGATTCATTGTTTATCTTCTGAACAAGCCGAAAGATCAAGCAAAGTTTGAGGATACCGCAGTTGTGAAGGAATATCCTGATGTGTTTCCGGAGAATTTGGGTTCCTTGCCACCGTATCGAGAGCTCGAGTTTGTAATAGACTTATATCCGGGAGCAGACCAGTATTCTAAGACTCCCTACTGTATGGCCCCGGGAGAGTTGAAAGAGTTAAACATTCAACTTGAAGAGTTACTTAAAACTGGGTATATTCGGCCGAGTTCTTCACCTAGGGGTGCACCGGTTCTCTTTGTCAAGAAGAAGGATGGGACTTTGAGAATGTGTATAGATTATCGAGAGCTAAACCGGATAACTGTGAAGAACAAGTATCCTTTGCCCCATATTGAGGATTTATTTGATATGTTCAAGGTTCAGGGGTGTATTCGAAATTGGATTTGAGATAAGGATACTATCAGTTGAAAATCCAGGAGGAAGATATTCCAAAGACGGGATTCAACACCTGGTATGGGCATTATGAGTTTGTAGTAATGCGATTTGGACTAACCAATGCCCCAACAGCTTTCATGGATATGATGCAACGGATTTTTCGTCCCTACCTCAACAAGTTTGTGGTTATCTTCATCGATGATATTCTTCTATACTCTAGGACTCCGGAAGATCATGCTCGACATCTCAGAGTAGTTTTAGATACCTTGAGGGAGCATCGGTTATATGCTAAGTTTAGTAAGTGCAAGTTTTGGATCGACCGGGTAACTTTCTTAGGCCACATTGTCTCGAGTAGAGGTTTAGAAGTAGATCCTTCGAAAATTAAGATAGTCTTAAAGTGGAAAAGTCCGAAGAATGCCTCAGAGGTAAAAAGTTTCTTGGGTTTGGTAGGTTATTATCGGAGATTCGTGCCAGACTTTTCGAAGATAGCTACCCCTTTGACCCGATTGACTAAGAAAGAGGCTAAATATGAGCGGGATGAGGCATATGAGGCGAGCTTCCAGCTCTTGAAGGAGAATTTAACAACTTGTAATGTCCCACATCGGAAGTGAGGGGAACGAAGTCTCCCCTTATAAGGGGAGATGGATACCTCACCATGTGGACACGTTCTGCGCTACGGCTGGGTTCTCCAGTGGGCGCAGGAACAAAACCGTGAGGCCATTTCGATTAAGGGCGTGCAAAGCGGATAATATTCACAGGAAGGTGGTTCTGGGCTGTTACAAAATGGTATCAGAGCCGGGACCCGGGCCGGTGTGCCAACGAGGACGCTGGGCTTTTATAGGGGGGGGTGGACTGTAAAGCTCAAAATGCTTGTCCCACATCGGTTGGGGAGGAGAACTAAGCCCACTTTATAAGTGGGTGGAAACCTCCCACTGTTGAGGCCTTTTCCTGGTTGGGCACCTTCGGGCTTAAATTCCAGCGGGAGAAACAAAACCGTGAGGGTGGTGTCGCTTAGCCCACCAAAGCGGACAATATCGACAGACGGGTTTTCGGGCTGTTACACAACTGCACCTGTATTAGCACTTCCCGAAGGTACAGAAGGATATAAAGTCTATACGGATTCCTCGAAGGAGGGTTTGGGATGTGTATTGATGCAGCTTGGAAAAGTGATTGCCTACGCCTCGAGGAAGTTGAAGGAGCATGAACAGAACTACCCCACTCATGATCTCGAATTAGCAGCGGTGATTTTTGCTTTGGGAAAGTAGAGACATTACCTCTGCGAAGTTTCTTTCGAGATCTTTTTCGACCACAAGAGTCTCCAGTACTTATTCTCTCAGAAGGAGTAGAACAAGAGACAATGGCGTTGGATAGAATTCCTTGCGGATTTTGAGTGTACAATCCGGTACCATCCCGGCAAAGCCAACGTGGTCACGGATGCACTTAGTAGGAAGGCTAGCATATCCAATGTGAAAGTGGAAATTGAGGATGAAGAAGATCCTTTCAAGCTAAGGGCTAGTGTTCGGAATATTTCGGTTTAACCAGATCTTCAGCAAAGATTGTTTGAGGTTCAGAGGGTCGATCCCGAGGTTCAAAAACTAGCGGAGAAAACTAGGGCTGATCCAGAATGCCTGTTTGGGTTCGATGATACGGGGCTTCTAAGGTTCAAGAATAGAATTGTCGTACCTGGAGAGTTAAAAAGGATTATTCTCGAAGAGGCTCATCGGTCAGGGTATTCGATACATTCCGGAGGGAATAAAATGTACAAGGATCTTAAGAAATTTTATTGGTGGAATGTTTTGAAATGGGATGCGATCAACTTTGTAAAACATTGTATGACTTGCAGGTAGTGAAGGCAGAACATCAGAAGCCATCGGGGCTACTTCAATCATTACCGATGCCAGAGTGGAAGTGACAACAGATTGTTATGGATTTCATTTCGGGTTTGCCAGGAGTGAAGGGTGGACTTGATGGGATTTGGATGATTGTAGACCATTTTACGAAGTCGGCTCATTTTTTTGCCATCCGGATGTCCAACAAAGTGAGTAAACTAGCCAAGAAGTATTGTGATGAGATTGTCAGACTTCATGGAGTACCGGTTAGCATCATGTCGGACAGAGACCCGAGATTTACTTTAAGATTTTGGTAAGAGCTTCAGAAGAATTTGGGATCAAGGCTTCAGTTTAGCATGGCTTTCCATCCTTAGACAAACGGGCAGTCCGAGAGGTTAATCAAGTATTTGGAGGATATGTTGAGAGCGTGTGCCTTAGATTTTCAGAGCTCGTGGAATAAGCAGTTGCCACTAATCGAGTTTGCCTACAATAATAGTTACCAAGCCTCAATAGAGATTGCACCTTATGAAGCTCTATATGTACGGAAGTGCAGGTCTCCATTGTTCTTTGATTTGGAAGAGTGGAATTGGACCAAACAAGAAGGTGTGAAAAGAGGGAAAAAGAAGGAAAAACCCTCTAAGGTCGTGCAAGATGCAATAGACAAGGTCCAACTAGTTAGACAACGGATGAAGGTAGCTCAAGATCATCAGAAGAGCTACGCCAACCTACGAAGGAAGAATCTTGAATTTGAAGTTGGAGATAGAGTCTTTCTAAAGTCTTCTCCACGAAAAAGGTTCTCAAGGATTGGGAAAGGAGGGAAGTTGAACCCTCGTTATTTGGGCCCATTTGAGATTTTAGAGAAGATTGAGAATACAGCCTACCGTTTGGATTTGCCTTCGAGTTTGACTGGAATTCACAATGTGTTCCATGTGTCGCAACTCCGAAAATACTACCGAGATGAATCCGAGGTTCTACCGGTTGAAGAAGTGTTACTTGAGCCGAATCTCACCTTCGTTCAGGAGAAAATTAAGATTTTGGATCGAAAGTTCAGGAACTCAGAAATCGACGTATTCTACTAGTTAAGGTCCTTTGGAGAAGTGATGAGACCGAAGAGGCTACTTGGGAAACGGAGGAAAAAATGAAATGGTTTCACCCCGAGCTGTTTCCAGGCGAGCAGTGAATCCGAGGACGGATTCTTTTAAGGGGGAGAGGTTGTAACGCCCCGACTTTTCGGCCGTACAGGTATGACGTATGTGTTTACCAAGTTGCGTAATTTAAATTTATATATATAATTGCTTTTATATATTTATTTCTTTTATTTGTTTATATTATTTGAATTTTCATTTTCATATGAACTTTTGAACGTTATGCCCTTATGTGATATGATCCTGTGTCGTTCTTATATGTTTTGAATTCTGATTTTTGTGTAAATTTGGTATGTTGGACATTTATATGTTATGAACATGTCTATATGCTCGTTTTACATTTTCGGACTCGTTGTTTGGGTTTTGGATTTATTTTGAGTTTTTGGACCAAAACTGGGGCTGAATAGAATTAAGCGCAAGTTTGGTTTCGGGCGACAAATCTTGAGCTCGGGAATTCAGATTTGAATTCTGTCACCTCCATTGAACTCAAATCGATGATTCGGATTCAGTGGGACAAGATTCATATTTTTCTAAACCCGTTTGAACCTCCGAAATTTAACCGAAACAAGCTCCACCCGCCTAAATGACCACACTTAACCATTTTAGCCATAACTTGATCTCTACTTAACCAAATAGAGCAAAAATTGGACCCAAATGACCCTCACTGAACCCTTAATCAGCTAAAATTTCTCCCATTCCATTTCATGCACCAAAAGAAGACAAAAAGTAGCTGCAAATCGTGACCCCCTTGAGAAGATAAGAGAACACTATTCATTTTCACCCTCTTGAGCTCAATACTCCATATTTGAAAGGTAAGTCCATGGTTTTACTCTCCATCTTCTCTTCTTTCATTTAAGCCTTAACTTGTTGGATTTCATGATGATTTGTATGTACAATGAAGATTTGATGAATAGTTAGGTTTTGTTAGAAATTCTTGAACCCTTGCTCTCCTAGATATATTTGCTGAATTGATGGTGGAATATTGGTCCTTTGTGATCCTTTAATGCATATTTGGACTCATGGTTCATGGTAGTTGAAATAATTAAGAGTTGCCATTAATGAACTTATTTTCTTGAGCTTGAAGATGTAAGAATTGATCAATGCTTTGCTTTTCTTTTCTCTTGGATTATTGATCATACATGATTGTATTTTGAATTGCCTTGATTATGTGATGATTTTGTGCCTTGGAGTGTTGGATTTTTGCCTTTTCCTTGATCTTTTAGAACAGGGGTGTATATGGGTTTGTTTCGTTGGAGAAGAAGAAGAAAAGAAGAACAGGGGAGGTTCTCGAACAGAGGTAACGCCCGTTACCCCGAATGCCTTTCTAGCAGGTAACCCCCATTACCTATATTCCTTTTCAAGAGCTTAGCCGTCTGCCTGGGGTAAAGCCCGTTACCCCAGATATACTAGAAGTTGGTAACCCCATTACCAACAAGAGAGGGAGCTCCTGCCTCCAGGAACGGGCGTTCCTCCAATTGATCTTGCAGGGGTAACCCCCATTACCCCCTTGTATCCTTGATTCGTTTTTCATGTTAATTATATTGCTAACCTTGTTTATTTTATGCTTTAATCTTGTGTTAATCTTGCTAATATCTTAAATTATGAATGATTATGAATATACTCCTTAATTGATATAAATTGATTATCTTGAATACGTGCAATGTGATTACATGCTACCAACGTGACTTTAAGTGAATATATGATTATGAATGAATACGGTTCTTCCGTATAGTGAATGAAATAATCGTTTACGTGCCTATGTGAAGTTAATTGTGCACAAGAACATCTCCATAACATATTAATGTCTCATATGCATCTCATATCATGTTTATTACATTGTCGTGCGTCATAATTGGTCATTTTGAGTCTCACACTACCTCTTTTGCACAGATTTAGGTCCGATCGGAGACGAGGGCAAGCTTTGAGACTCTTGTGCTTCTTCTTTTGCTCTTATAAGGTAGGTTTCTCTTCGAATAGCTATGATGACCCGATATATCCCTTATGTGAAAAGTTTCAAGCCAAATTAGTATATTTATATATCGAGTCTTTTCAAGAGTAAATGATTTCAAACGTAAGCCTTTCTTTTATGTATCCCTACCTTATGATTTTGGCGAGAGCATGAATGAAACACGGGCCCAGGGACTTAGTGTATATGGCTCTCCAGGGAGGCAAGGGCCGACAGTGATCCCATGTACTAGTTCCAACCAAACTACGTCGAAACCGACCTCGTTAGGAGATTTGGTGAGGAAGGGGAACCGAGCTTTTGAGGATTCATGTACCTCACAAGCCAATATGTATGGGTTGTCGGGCCTTGCAAACCCGTCCACCACCCGGAGGAAAAAGGTGTATATGTATGATTATGATTATGAAGGAATCGTATGAATGTGCACGAAAGATTATGTGTGTAATAACCTAATAATTAATACTCACGGTTACACAAGGTGTAGGTTGGAGATTATGCACGCCCACTCTCCGGGCCATGGCTACCTTTATGAATGAATGAATATGATAGTTGTAATTTCGTTGATGTTTTTCTTTGTTTTACCCACTTGGGAATTGGTTGCAAAACTTCACACGGGATTATGACGTGCATGTATATGTTTAAATATCGCTATATTATATATTATTCCTCGTTTTTTACCCACCAGTCTCTTTTAGACTGAACCCGGTTTGTTTTCAGTTTGTTGTGCAAGTTGGGGAGTGCTAGACGGGAATACGTGTCGTCAAGGTCTTGCCTTTGGGTCTAGCACTTTCTTTTACACTCATACACTCTTTTTATTGCTATTTTGTATTATGATTATGATCATGTTGGGCGTTTATGGGTTTTGTAGGCCGTGAGGGCCGTTGATACTTGAATCTTGTATATACTTGGATTTTGGAGCTTGATGGCTCATTGTATATGTTTTATGATACGCTTCCGCTTTTATATCTTTAGTCTGATTTTATTGTATCTCGTTCTTGAATGGTTAAGGGTTACCTCCCACCTAGCATAGTGTGTGTGTTGTGTCCCTGTTCATCGTGATTTGGCATGTGTATGGACTATCCATTTCATATACGGATCGGGTCTCGGTGCGGGGGATGTAATGCCTTACGCTTGGGTGCTGCATCCTTAAGTGGTATCAGA
The DNA here is from genome assembly GCA_037501455.1 of Lantana camara. Classification (NCBI taxonomy): domain Eukaryota; kingdom Viridiplantae; phylum Streptophyta; class Magnoliopsida; order Lamiales; family Verbenaceae; genus Lantana; species Lantana camara. The sequence goes on along the minus strand of CM074859.1, from coordinate 105,525,745 downwards.
GCTTAGGGTTGCAAAACCCGGGCTCTTGTGCTGTGTTGAGTCAGTCTAAGTCATACGGCTTTAGAAACAACTTGTCAACGTGTTGCATGTGCATTCCTTATGTGCTTAAGTGCACTAATTCTTGATACTTGTTTGAATTATTTGCCCTCTCATGCATGGACTAAAAATAGCATGCATTTCAGTGTTTTATTATAGGATTACTCCTTGTAGATACAGATCTCCAGAACGACATCATCGCCGTGATCGTACTCCCACACCACAACAATAAGAACCACAACAGCCACAACCACCCCCGATGAACATGGAAAATTTCAGGGATGCGGTTTATAATTATGTTGAGCAACGTAGGGCTCAAGCTCCACCACCACCACAACCGGCTGAGCAACAAGCACGTGCACCTCCACCAAACCATACAGATCCTCATGGGTTATTTCTAAGTTGTAAGCCCCCTCGTTTTTCTAGCTCCATAGATGATGCGGTCTCGGAGGGGTGGTTGACAAGGATAGAAAGGATTTTTAGTGGTCGAAAATTTACTACTCAGGAGAAAGCTCAATTCGACATATTTCAAATGGATGACGAGGCATATGATTGGTGGGAAAGAACAAGAGAAAAGCTAGAGGTTGATGGAGAGTAAGTGACCTGGGAGGTATTTAAAAGAGAGTTTTGGGAATGCTTTGTGCCCGAGGTTGTGAGGGAACGCAAGGAACAGGAATTTATGGATTTAAAGCAAGGGAATCGCACCGTGGTTTAATATCTCGCCATTTTTAATAGACTCGGGAAGTACGCTCCTTACATCACCCGAGATGAGAAGAGGAAGGCCAGGAAATTCATTGCTGGGCTGAGGCAGGATTTGAGGCATGGTTATGCCGGTCACAATTTTGAGTCCTTCGAGGGCATGGTTCAGGGGGCTTTGGCACAGGAAGAAGAGTACAAGAAGAAGGATCCGGTTTCTAGAGTATTCACAGGACAAAGGTCCGGATCTGGATAGGGGAAAAGGCCCATGGTTTAAGCTACTCCACCTAAGGGACCTTTCAAGATACCTCGAAATAGAGGACAAGCCCCACAAGCTCCACAAGCCTTACCAGTGGTGCCTCTGGCTTTACAAGCTCCAAGTGTAGCTCGATTGCGTAAATCGCTATGTACACATTGTGGAGGACCAACCCATAACTACTATAACTATCAAAAAAGGTTGGGATTATGCCTTATTTGTGGGAAAAATGATCACACGACCGATGCTTGTCCTGACAAGACTCTAGGTTTTCAAGGAAGAGCACCGAGGCCTATGATTCGAGCCCATGCATATGCCCTTGAGGGCGAAGAGCAGGATGTAGTGGCCGATCCTACCGCTGTGGTGGAAGGTACCATATTCATTCATAACATGCACATTCATGTACTTTTTCATCCTGGTGCCATACATTCTTTTCTTTCATGTCATCTAGCTGCTACTCTGTGCTTGCCTGTTACCTGTTTAAATTCTTGTTACCTGGTTAGTTCCTCTCTCGGGGGAAGTCTATAGATAGATCGAGTTGTTTGGGGTTGTTCAATGGGTTTGGAAGGTAGAGATTACCCGACAGACTTCAATGTGATCCCTATGAAGAAGTACGGGGTTATGCTGGGAATGGATTGGTTGTTCAAGCATCGGGCTACGGTTGATTGTTTCGCGAAGAAGGTTAAGTTGGGTGAAGAGCTGATTGTGGGTATTGGCTCGAAGATGGTACCACTCTTATCATTTACAGAAGCTCACAAGTGGTAAGAGAGGGAGCTATTGGATTCATTGTTTATCTTCTGAACAAGCCGAAAGATCAAGCAAAGTTTGAGGATACCACAGTTGTGAAGGAATATCCTGATGTGTTTCCGGAGAATTTGGATTCCTTGCCACCAGATCAAGAGATCGAGTTTGTAATAGACTTATATCCGGGAGCGGAGCCGTATTCTAAGACTCCCTACCGTATGGCCCCGGGAGAGTTGAAAGAGTTAAAGATTCAGCTTGAAGAGTTACTTAAGACTAGGTATATTCGGCCGAGTTCTTCACCTAGGGGTGCACCAGTTCTCTTTGTCAAGAAGAAGGACGGGACTTTAAGAATGTGTATAGATTATTGAGAGCTGAACCGGATGACTGTGAAGAACAAGCATCCTTTGGCCCATATTGAGGATTTATTTGATATATTCAAGGTTCAGGGGTGTATTCGAAATTGAATTTGAGATAAGGATACTATCAGTTGAAAATCCGGGAAGAGGATATTCCAAAGACGGGATTCAACACCCGGTATGGGCATTATGAGTTTGTAGTAATGCCATTTGGACTAACCAATGCCCCAGCAGCTTTCATGGATATGATGCATCCGATTTTTCGGCCCTTCCTCGACAAGTTTGTGGTTATCTTCATCGATGATATTCTTCTATACTCCAGGACTCCGGAAGATCATGCTCGACATCTCAGAGTGGTTTTAGATACCTTGAGTGAGCATCGGTTATATGCTAAGTTCAGTAAGTGCGAGTTTTGGATTGACCTGGTAACTTTCTTAGGCCATATTATCCCGAGTAGAGGTCTAGAAGTAGATCCTTCGAAAATTGAGACAGTCTTAAAGTGGCAAAGTCCGAAGAATGCCTCAGAGGTAAGAAGTTTCTTGGGTTTGGCAGGTTATTATCGGAGATTCGTGCAGGACTTTTCGAAGATAGCTGCCCCTTTGACCCGATTAACTAAGAAAGAGGCTAAATATGAGTGGGATGAGGCATGTGAGGCGAGCTTCCAGCTCTTGAAGGAGAAGTTAACAACTGCACCAGTATTAGCACTTCCTGAAGGTACAGAAGGATATACAGTCTATACGGATGCCTCGAAGGAGGGTTTGGGATGTGTATTGATGCAACATGGAAAGTTGATTGCCTACGCCTCGAGAAAGTTGAAGGAGCATGAACAGAACTACCCCACTCATGATTTCGAATTAGCAGCGGTGATTTTTGCTTTGGGAAAATAGAGACATTTGTTAGAAAACACGAATCAGAAAAGCAGCGGAAATTTAAAAATTTTCCAACAAAAGGATCTTAGGCTCGCAATCGTGTATCCAAATTCTTAGGGATTAGAAACTTACTTTCTTAATTATCATTCTTGAAGCGTTTCAAGCCTCCCAAGAACGCTCTTCTCGCTACTTGATCCCCTCTCCTTGGTAAAGCTCGAATCTTCAAACTTCTAACTTGAAGCTCTCTAGAGATAGTCCACCAACTTGACTACAATCTAACTAGTAAGGATGCTAGTTCTCTAGTTAGTGTTTAGGCTTAACCTAGGGTTTCGTTTTATCTTGGAGAAAGGATGGTGTTCAACACATGAACCAAAAGAATTGCCAATTAGCTCCAAGAGGAGCTCAAGCTCCTCTATTTATATGAAGGGAGTGGCCGAAAATCCTAGTCCTTATGGGCTAGGGTGTTGGTCTCTCTCTCCTATTACTTGATCATCAAGTATTTTTCAACTTTTATTTTGAATTCTAATTCAAATCAACTTTTAAGAGAGCTAAAATATCCAAACTATTTTTGGATAATTTTATACTTTATTTATTTAAAATAAATAACTTATTTTTATCTAACTAATTAATTCGTAATTAATTAACTAGATTATTTTTCTCCAAAATAAGACTTTCTTTTTAATTCAAAATTAAACCAAAGTCTATTAAATAATTAATAAATTAATTATTTAATATATAAATTAATTATTTAATATATATACAATATATATATATATATATATATATATATATATATATATATATATTCACGTGAGACACGTGTCATAATGACATGTGTCACTCACGTGACCCACACGTGTGGTTTCACACGTGTGGAACCCTCTCGGCCCGATTAACTCGTTTAATCATTTTAGAGCCTTAACTAATGTAACCAAGTTGTTGTGTGTGACCCTCTAGGTTCACAATTCAATTAGCAGTGACCCTAATTAATTAATTCACTAATTAATTAATCAGTTCACAGATTAAATGACCATAGTCTAACAACAGGTGTTTAACCCCTAGCTGAATTGGAATGTTCGGATTCGACAGAACCTTTAAGTCATTGATTCATGTGAGATACAATCCTCCTACTTACTATCTCTCAACCAAGATCTAGGGTAAGGGAATAATCAGAACCCTAATAATCCGGTCTTAAAGCTAAGTGCATTTCATATCCATTTGATCTCAATCCAAGAAACTTTTTTCTTGATGTCTTGATCTACTGCCTTGGCCAAGGACTCCATATGGCATATGAATGACTTACACAATAAGAGATCACCTTGCAAATGCAAGTGTAGGTCCTTTCTTGATTCTCATTCACTTTCATGAATCACTTGTGCAGCCCCAGCATAAGCCTTATATCAGTTGTCTAAGGCGACACCCTTTAAAGCTTATACCTAAGACTACAGAGTTAACTCATAAAGTGACAAGGAACCTCAAGTCTAAGGATCAATTAATCACATCAATGACTCGTGAGATATTTCCTAATCTGGAAGTTTCTATTTCCTGAAATAGAAACTTCCTTTCCCATTTAGGAATGTTCTCACACGGGGCACCTCAGTGAACTTACTTATTGAAGTAAGCACCCTCATGTATCACGCACGTATCAATTATACACTTTGCACCTCCATGAAATAAGGTGGTCCTTCTTAAGGGCGTGATCCCACAAGCAAGCCTTAGAGGAGTCAGGTTGACACTCCCACTGTCTGTAGGACTCATCGGCTTGGAGTATTTTACTAATCATGACTTATGTGATATAGGGCTCGTTTCATGAACCATTTCACCTAAATGGTAGAGTCCTGAAGTCATCAGGATTAGGGGAGTTCTCATACATGCACAGCTAAAGTAAACGCATACCAAACAAGAGCATATAAAGAAGTGTTGCCTCAATTCGTTATTTCATTCAAAGATTGTCTGTGATTACAATAAGGAAAAGCACAAAGCGGATATACAGTCGGCTTTCTAGGGCACTATTCCTAACAACATTACCTCTATGGAGTTTCTTTCGAGATCTTTTTTGACCACAAGAGTCTCCAGTACTTATTTTCTCAGAAGGAGTTGAACAAGAGACAACGGCGTTGGATGGAATTCCTTGCGGATTTTGAGTGTACAATCCGGTACCATCCCGACAAAGCCAACGTGGTCGTGGATGCACTTAGTAGGAAGGTAGCGTGTCCAATGTGAAAGTGGAAATTGAGGATGAAGAAGAGTCTTTCAAGCTAAGGGCTAGTGTTTGGAACATTTCGGTTTAGCCAGATCTTCAGCAGAGATTGTTTGAGGTTCAGAGGGTCGATCCCGAGGTTCAGAAATTAGCGGAGAAAGCTAGGGCTGATCCAGAATGCCCGTTTGGGTTAGATGATACGGGGTTTCTAAGGTCCAAGAACAGAATTGTCGCACCTGGAGAGTTAAAAAGGATTATTCTCGAAGAGGCTCATCGTTCAGGGTATTCGATACATCCCGGAGGGAATAAAATGTACAAGGATTTTAAGCAATTTTATTGGTGGAATGGTTTGAAACGGGATGCGATCAACTTTGTAAAGCATTGTGTGACTAGCCAGGTAGTGAAGGCAAAACATCAGAAGCCATTGGGGCTACTTCAATCATTACCGATGCCAGAGTGGAAGTGAGAACAGATTGCTATGGATTTCATTTCGGGTTTGCCAGGAGTGAAGGGTGGACTTTATGGGATTTGGATGATTGTAGACCATTTGACGAAGGCGGCTCATTTTTTTGCCATCCGGATGTCCAACAAAGTGAGTAAACTAGCCAAGAAGTATTGTGATGAGATTGTCAGACTTCATGGAGTACCGGTTAGCATCGTGTCGGACAGAGACCCGAGATTTACTTTAAGATTTTGGTAAGAGCTTCAGAAGAATTTGGGATCAAGGCTTCAGTTTAGCATGGCTTTCCATCCTTAGACAAACGGGCAGTCCGAGAGGTTAATCAAGTATTTGGAGGATATGTTGAGAGCCTGTGCCTTAGATTTTCAGAGCTCGTGGAATAAGCAGTTGCCACTAATCGAGTTTGCCTACAATAATAGTTACCAAGCCTCAATAGAGATTGCACCTTATGAAGCTCTATATGGACGGAAGTGCAGGTCTCCATTGTTCTTTGATTTGGAAGAGTGGAATTGGACCAAACAAGAAGGTGTGAAAAGAGGGAAAAAGAAGGAAAAACCCTCTAAGGTAGTGCAAGATGCAATAGACAAGGTCCAACTAATTAGACAACGGATGAAGGTAGCTCAAGATCATCAGAAGAGCTACGCCAACCTACGAAGGAAGAATCTTGAATTTGAAGTTGGAGATAGAGTCTTTCTAAAGTCTTCTCCACGAAAAAGGTTCTCAAGGATTGGGAAAGGAGGGAAGTTGAACCCTCGTTATTTGGGCCCGTTTGAGATTTTAGAGAAGATTGAGGATACAGCCTACCGTTTGGATTTGCCTCCGAGTTTGACTGGAATTCACAATATGTTCCATGTGTCGCAACTCCGGAAATACTACCGAGATGAATCCGAGGTTCTACCGGTTGAAGAAGTGGAACTAGAGCCGAATCTCACCTTCGTTCAGAAGCCGATTAAGATTTTGGATCGAAAGTTTCAGGAACTCAGAAATCAGCGTATTCCACTAGTCAAGGTCCTTTGGAGAAGTGATGAGACCGAGGAGGCTACGTGGGAAACGGAGGAAAAGATGAAAAAGTTTCACCCCGAGCTGTTTCGAGGCGAGCAGTGAATACGAGGACGGATTCTTTTAAGGTGGAGAGGTTGTAACGCCCCGACTTTTCGGCCGTACAGGTATGACGTATGTGTTTACCAAATTACGTAATTTAAATTTATATATATAATTGCTTTTATATATTTATTTATTTTATTTGTTTATATTATTTGAATTTGAATTTTCATATGAACTTTTGAACGTTATGCCCTTATGTGATATGATCCCGTGTCGTTCTTAAATGATTTGAATTCCGATTTTTGTGTAAATTTGGTATGTTGGAGATTTATATGTTATGAACATGTCTATATGCTTGTTTTATGTTTTGGACTCGTTGTTTGGGTTTTAGATTTCTTTTGAGTTGTGGGACTAAAACGGTGGCTAAATAGAATTAAGCGCACCTTTGGTTTCGGGCGACATATCTTGAGCTCGGGAATTCGGATTCAAATTCTGTACCTCCATTGAACTCAAATCAACAATTCGGATTCAGTGGGACAAGATTTATAATTTTCTAAACCCGTTTGAACCTCCGAAATTTAACCGAAACAAGCTCCACCTGCCTAAATGACCACACTTAACCATTTTAGCCATAACTTGATCTCTACTTAACCAAATTGAGCAAAACTTGGACCCACATGACCCTCACTTAACCCTTAATCTGCTAAAATTTCTCCCATTCCATTTCATGCACCAAGAGAAGGCAAAAAGTAGCTGCAAATCGTGACCCCCTTGAGAAGATAAGAGAACACTATTCATTTTCACCCTCTCAATATTCCATCTTTTCTCTCCACATTTGAAAGGTAAGTCCATAGTTTTACTCTCCATCTTCTCTTCTTTAATTTAAGCCTTAACTTTTTGGATTTCATGATGATTTGTATATATAATGAAGATTTGGTAAATAGTTAGGTTTTGTTAGAAATTCTTGAACCCTTGCTCTCCTAGAAATATTTATTGAATTGATGGTGGAATATTGGTCCTTTGTGATCCTTTAATGCATATTTGGACTCATGATTCATGGTAGTTGAAATAATTAAGAGTTGTCATTAATGAACTTATTTTCTTGAGCTTAAAGATGCAAGAATTGATCAATCCTTTGCCTTTCTTTTCTCTTGGATTATTGATCATTCATGATTGTATTTTTGATTATGTGATGATTTTGTGCCTTCGAGTGTTGGATTCCCTGCCTTTTTCTTGATCTTTTGGAACAGGGATGTGTATGGGTTTGTTTCGTTGGAGAAGAAGAAGAAAAGAAGAACAGGGGAGGTTCTCGGACAGGGGTAACGCCCGTTACCCTGATTACTATGAGGTAACCCCCGTTACCTCCATTCCTTTTCAAGGCTTGGTCGTCTGCCTGGGGTAAAGCCCGTTACCCCAAATGTACTAGAAGTTGGTAACCCTCATTAGCAACAAGAGAGGGAGCTCCTGCCTCTAGGAACGGACGTTCCTCCAATTGCTCTTGCAGGGCTTATATCCTTGATTCGTTTTTCATGCTAATTATTTTGCTAACCTTGTTTATTTTATGCTTTAATCTTATTTTAATCTTGCTAATATCTTATATTATGAATGATTATGAATATGCTCCTTAATTGATATAAATTGATTGTCTTGAATACGTGCAATGTGATTACATACTACCAACGTGACTTGAAGTGAATATATGATTATGAATGTAACGCCTCGACGAGGGCATCCACGCCTATCCCGTGCTACGGACCTAGCTTGTATATAGAATTGCTATCCATATAACCGTCAAGTACGAAGCAAGTGGTGACAAACGGACATCCTAGCTAGGCGGTACTAGACTCATAAAGCGAGTAAACAATCACAAGTATGCGGAAGCTTAAATCATAACATATCAAGTGCATAAATTCATTCATTCAACAACTAAGTGAACGTCACGGTCCAGCACGAAATGCTCAAAGTACGGAATGTAAAATCATCCTAATGACCATCACGGTCCAAACTAGCATAATAAAACATCATACATATTAAGTCCATAATTCCCAAAACAAAGCATAAGACATAAGTAACAAAGTATGCTACAAGCATAACGAGTACAAACTAGACCACTTAAACAAGACTCTCAAAAGACCCCGCCTAGCTTGACTCCAAAACGTAACCTGCGGACACGAAAGGTAAAGGGAGTCAGCTTAAAAGGAACAGGTGAGGAGAAGATTACATAGTTTAAATAAGAGGCCAATGCATACTCAATTCAAAGATGCTCATGATCCGAACTCATTTGGAAAACAATGCAAGTTTTATAAAAATCGAATCATGAACCCTACACATAACCGGCTCGGCGAGTTCAAGCACTCCATCCTTTCTCCCAAAAACCAAAACACAATAATCCATCCTTCGCACCATTGATGTCGAGGGTGTACGGCCCCCGAACATCCTTACCGTATGAAGAGACGGGTCCATGAAACCGGCCTCTTCCTTGCAACCTCAACCCCGAAACCTCCTCGGAGTCTTAGTTAGCAAGTTTCTTACATGTGGGGACTTGAATGAGGACAACCGTCGGCCCTTGCCTTCCCGGAATATCACTCACCTTGGCCCCGAGTGCTAAAATCCAACCAAGTAAGCGTCCTTGCGTGGGGCAACAAACCTCGCTACACAACTCTTACGTACATAATATCCGAAACATTTTGGGTATCTATCCTATATACCAAAACTCAAGTTTTACTTGTAAACCGTTTTCCATAAGCGAATATTCAATATACGAGCAAAGCTCACAAAACTTGGCTTATAAAGCCTAAATATACGTTTTCAAAACGGGAGTTCAAAACTAACAAATATGAAAGGCTATAGGTGTCTACAGTTTTGAAATCGTTTCATATATATATATATCTCCTCACCTTTACCGAGAACTTCGAAGGCCAACCACGAGCAACAAGCTACTCGACCGGAGACTCACCACCTAACAAGACAAACGTACTAACAACAGTAAGACACGACTCAAACCAATTAAGACGACACACGGCTTCAAGAAAGTGTAAACATGCTCATGAGATGCAATGAATGTCCAAGTATAGCATAAGTTCAATAATGATGATCAAACAACATCATATAAGTCATATAACAACTTCCAAGTCATGACATATACAATTGATAACAAGTAAACCATACTTAGTACAATCTCACACATAATCGAAGCATGCAAGACATTACAATGCACATAAACATGATTCCAAGTCATATATATCATATTAGGGGTGTAAGAAGTGCATAGGAAGTGAAAACGAAGCAAAACGAACGAAATCACAAAAACTCAAATTTTAGACCCGAGAGCACCCAAACGGGCGTTTGGTGTTCCTTTGAAAAGTTCAAACGGGCGTTTGGCCCTTGAAAAAACGTAACAATAATTTTTCAAACGGGGGTTTGGCTTTTCAATGCATTTTCTTTTCAATGCATTTTTCACACGGGCGTTTAACATGCTACTGTAGGAAATCTGATTTATGAACATAAGCTTGCAAATGGTGGATTTTAGGCTCTAAACACTCCTAAATCATGTTTCAAAGCTAATGCAATATGTATAAACGAATTTAAACATCAAATATCATGCCATGAACATTTAGGAATGAATATGCATCAAAATTCCAACAAATTACAAACATGAACTGCATCTTCTTCAAGCATTCAAAGCTTCAAACTAAAAAATGGTGAAATCTCCAATCATGCAAGAAACTCAAGGAAATTAATCACATTCTCCATGAAATTGCTCAAGGAACAAGAATCTAACACGAAATCAAGCAAAAACATACAAGAACATGGGCATGCAAGAATTCTCCAAAAAGCTTCAAAGGTCAACAATCGTGGATTTCACATAAGAGCATAAGAGCAAGTAATTCTCATACCAAAATGTTCCCAACATCAAAATAAGCACATTTCCAATCACAAATTCAAGTTTAATCCAACACATAAGAACCCTAGTTCAAATTCAAGTTCAAAAGCTTCAAGAACATAAACCCAACAAAGAGCACATAATCCTTACCTCAATAGCTGAAAATCAAAGGAAATAACTCGTCTTCTAATCTCGAATTCCCAGCTTCAATCTCCACTTTTGCCTCTTGAAAATGGCTTGAAGTGTTCTTGGAAGAATATGGATAGTCTTGAGAGAAAAGTGAGGGAGGGAAGGTTTTGAATCTTGCAAATAACGTAATATGAGTCTCAAGGTGTTAAAATTTGATTTTTGTTATTTGGGTCAGCTATTAGGGTCACGAACCTGGTCAATTGGAGCGGGTCAGGAGTGAAATTGGGTTTCAAATTGGGCTAAATTCGGAATTGGGTCATAAGTCTTATAAAAAGGTTGACTTTTCGTAGAATGGCCATAACTTCTTCGTCCGAACTCCAAATCGAACGATTCAAGAACCCACGAACTCGTAATCGAATTATCTACTCAATTTTAACAAGTTCTATCCAGTGTCAGGCTTGGAAAATAAATTTATCTTTTAGTCCCTAAATTATGCTTTAATGTCCAAATAAGCACATTGTTTTGTTTAAGCATAAAGCATGCTATCAAAGCCCAATAAGAACAATACGAGCACATAATTAACACATCAATTAGTCACGTGTTTCATACAAATCATAGATTCCACATAAGTTCAAGCATAACGGTCAATTAAGGCATATTATTCACATAATTCATGCAAAGAAAAGTAAATCGTTCACTCTCGTAACAAGCTTACATTGATCGAGAAACGGAGCGTCACAACCTCCCCTCCTTAAAGAAATCTGGTCCCCAGATTTACCATCAGAAAACAACTCAGGATGAAATCTTCGCATCTTCTCTTCCGTTTCCCAAGTTGCTTCTTCGGACTTAAGATCCTTCCAAAGTACCTTAACCAACGGAATTTGCCGATTCCTCAACTCTTGGACCTTCTTATCCAAGATCTTTACCGGTTGTTGCTTAAATGTCAAGTCTGGATCCAATTATACCTTTTCAATCGGCATAGTTTCCATCTCATCCCGAAAATACTTTCTTAATTGTGACACATGAAACACGTTATGAATTCCCGTGAGAATCGGAGGCAAATCCAAGCGATAGGCAACTTCCCCAATACGTTCCACAATCTCAAACGGACCAATGAACCTCGGATTCAACTTACCACCCTTTCCAACTCGTGAGAAACCCTTTCTCGGTGTTGCCTTTAAGAAAACCCGATCACCCACTTCGAATTCCAAATCTTTCCTTCTCCGATCGGCATAACTCTTTTGCCGGTCTTGTGCCGCTTTCATGTGTTGCTTAATCTTTTCCACTTTCTCAATTGCTCCTTTAATCAAATCGGGCTCGGTTCCTCGCTCCAAACCATTTTCCTCAGTCCATTTCCATTCCTCAAGATCCCAATAAAGAGGAGACCTACACTTACGGCCATACAAAGCTTCATACGGTGCCATCTTGATCGAAGATTGGTAACTATTGTTGTAGGCGAATTCGATCAAAGTCAATTCCTTATCCCACTCATTCGAAAAGTCCAATATACAAGCCCTTAATAAATCCTCAAGAAACTTAATTACCCATTCGGATTGTCCATCGGTTTGCGGGTGAAATGCGGTACTAAAACTCAACTTCGTACCCCATAATCTGTTAAGAACCTTCCACAACTTAGAAGTGAAACGAGGATCTCTATCCGAAATGATACTAGCGGGTATCCCATGTAATCTCATAATTTCTCGATGATACAACTCCGCTAATTTCTACACTTTATCGGTCGATCGAATCGGTAGAAAGTGTGCAAATTTGGTGAGGCGATCCACGACAACCCAAATTCCATCAAACCCCTTTCGAACCCTCGGAAGCCCGGTCACGAAATTCATGGTGACTTGTTCCCATTTCCACTCGGGTATTGGTATCGGTTGCAACTTACCCGCCGGTAATTGATGTTTGGCCTTAACTTGTTGACAAACTCGACATCTCTTAACAAAATTAGCCACATCCCGTTTCATTCCATGCCACCAAAAGTACTTCTTGAGATCCCGGTATATCTTGCTGCCACTCGGATGCATCGTATAAACAGTCCTATGTGCTTCCTCAAGCACTAACCTTTGCAATCCATCCGGTATACATACTCGGCCCTTGTACATAAAGATCCCCAAATCATCGAATCCAAACTTAGACTTCGGATTAGCCTTTGCTCGAATCACTTGTCTTTGAATCCACTCATCCCTTGATTGAGCATCTAGGATCCTTTGCCTCAAATCCGGCCTTATAGTGATGTTAGCCAACCTCGATTGCGAAACAAGGATCTCGGTTTCACCCTTACCGGAATCAACCTCAAGATTAGCAATCTTTGCTTTCCGACTCAAGGCATCCGCAACTACATTCGCCTTACCCGGATGATATTATATGACACAATCGTAGTCTTCCAAGAATTCCATCCACCGACGTTATCTCATGTTTAAATCCTTTTATATGAACAAGTAACGGAGACTCTTGTGGTCGGTGAATACATCAAACTTAATCCCATAGAGATAGTGTCGCCATTTCGCTAAGGCGAATATCACCGCGGCCAACTCAAGATCGTGTGTCGGGTAATTCTGCTCGTGCTCCTTCAATTTCCTCGAAGCATAAGCAATCACCCGACCATTTTGCATAAGCACACATCCCAATCCTTCCTTGGATGCATCGGTGTAAACTGAAAACCCATCCGAACCTTCCGGTAAGGTCAACACCGGAGCCGTTGTCAATTTCTCCTTAAGCACACGGAAGCTCTCTTCACAAGCTTCATCCCACACAAACTTTGTTTCCTTCTTAGTTAATCGTGTTAGAGGTGCGGCAATCTTAGAAAAATCCTTGACGAATCGACGGTAATAACCTGCTAAGCCGAGAAAGCTCCTTACTTCTGACACATTCTTTGGTTGCTCCCAAAGAGAAACTGTTTCTATCTTAGAAGGATCCATTGAAATCCCATCACCGGAAATAATATGTCCCAAGAATGATACCCGATCAATCCAGAAATCACATTTGCTAAACTTGGCGTACAACTTGTGCTCACGAAGCTTCTCAAGTACCAAACGAAGATGTAGAGCGTGTTCCTCAACCGACTTAGAGAAAACCAAGATGTCGTCAATGAAAATAACAACGAACTTGTCCAAGAACTCCTTGAAAACACGGTGCATTAAATCCATAAAAGTTGCGGGTGCGTTGGTTAGTCCGAAGGGCATCACAACGAACTCATAGTGTCCGTATCTCATGTTAAAGCCCGTCTTCGGTATATCCGACTCCTTAATCCTTAGTTGATAGTAACCTTGTCTGAGATCGAGCTTCGAATATACCTTCGAACCTTGTAATAAGTCGAACAACTCTTCGATGTGCGGGAGGGGATACTTATTCTTCACCGTCATCCTATTCAACTCCCGATAGTCTATGCACATACGAAGTGTCCCATCCTTCTTCTTAACGAACAATACCGGAGCACCCCAAGGTGAAGTACTCGGTCGTACAAACCCACACGCCAATAACTCGTCTAGTTATGTCTTAAGTTCTTTGAGTTGGGCGGGAGCCATTCTATACGGCGTCTTCGAAAACGGCTCGGCCTCTTGGAATAGATCAATAACAAATTCGATCTCTCTTTCCGGTGGCAAAGTCCCCAAGTTCTCCGTAAAGACCTCGGGGAACTCATTTTCCACTTTCATCTCTTCAAGCTTGACTTGATCCTTAGGCCGGTTCAACACATATGCCATATACCCAGTAGCTCCATCCCGAATGAGCTTCTTAGCTTCCATCAAACAAATAAACGGGCTCCCACGAACACTCGAACCCGTAATCACACCGTTACCCAACTCAACCTTCTTCCCGAAACAATCCATCTTCGCCCGATGCACATACAACCAATCCATACCGAGTATCACGTCGTACTTCTTCATCGGAATAACAATCAAATTCGTCGGGTAAACGCGTCCCTCAATACTCACTGAAAAATTACGGTACAAGCAATCAGTTCTAATCATACCACCCAAAGGAGAACACACAATATAAAGCATAGAATCACTCGCAAGAGGTAAATTTAACATAGTAGCCATAGTAGGAGTAACAAACGAATGAGATGCACCCAGATATATAATGCATGTATGGGAATGTCATGTATGTGGAGTGTACCTTCCACCGTGGCGGTAGGGTTGATCTCGGCATTCTCTTGCTCCCCATCCAAAGCATAAGTACGTGCATGTGCCACGAGCCTCGCCATGCCTCCCGATCCTTGAGCTTTCGGCTCGGTACAATTCCTTGCTATGTGTCCGGTGCTCCCACAATTAAAGCATTTACCAAGCTTCTTCCAACAATGATCTTCGTCATGGGTGATACTATCACAATGTCCATATGGTTTACGCCCTTGTGTAGTCGGAGGTGTCTTCTTTCCTTTCCCTTTGTTGCCCGTAAAACGGCCTCTAGAAGATGGTTGTGGTGACTTAGAGAACGATTGTGGAGTTGTCCTCTTAAATCCCGAACCGGAACCCATAACACCCTTCTTGGTTCCAAGCCTTTGTTCTTCCGCTTCCACTTTCAACGCTAACCCGGTAGCATCAGCCCAATTATCAATGTGTACCGGAGCCAAAGATCTTGAAATCTCCCCACGAAGTCCTTCCACAAATTTCTCACACTTGCGGTCTTCCTCATCGGTAATATGAGGTGCAAATGGAGACAATCGGTTGAACTCGGCAATGTACTCGGTCACGGACATATTCCCTTGCTCCAAATTCGTGAATTCCCTCTCACGGCGCTTCCTTGCTTGTTTCGGTATGTAGTGTGCCCGAAATTCTCTTGCAAACATCTCCCAAGTAACATTGTCTTCACCAACCCCAAGGCGGGACATGGTGCTACGCCACCAATTATAAGCCTCATCACGAAGAAGATCGATAGCACACAAAGACTTCTCCGTTTCGGTACAAGTAACAACCCGAAAAATCCTCTCAATGGTAGTGATCCAATACTCCGCTTTCAAATCATCCGTAGTACCCGGAAATATAGGTGGACGGCGCCTACTAAATCGGTCATAAACACTCTCAACCGGAACCGGTGGTGGAGGAGGTGCCGGAGGAGGTGCTTGCGCGGCTTGTTGTGCATTCACGGCTTGCACAAACTGAGTCATAAGAGCCATAAGATCCGCTGCGTTAGGTAGAGGCGGCGGCGGAGATGGACTCGGATTATTCCCCGGAGGATCTTGCTCATTTCCACGAGCCGGAGAACGGTCACGACGACGTGAAGGCATCCTACACAATTCAATCATGTATGCGTGTTGGTTAGTCGTATGCTCATGTCACGTAATATCAAGTAAGAAATGCAATTACATAAATTAAGAGCAAGAATTAACAAGATATAAGTAACATAGAGTCATATGCAAAAGCAAAATAAATGAACACGAAAGCACATTATCCCTAAGCCGTACAACCTAGACGACTCAAGATGACTCAAGAGCCCGGTTTTGAACCTTCGGCTCTGATACCAACCAAATAGGGGTGTAACGCCCCGACGAGGGCATCCAAGCTAGCTTGTATATAGAATTGCTATCCATATACCCGCCAAGTACGAAGCAAGCGGTGACAAACGGACATCCTAGCTAGGCGGTACTAGACTCACAAAGCGAGTAAACAATCACAAGTATGCGGAAGCTTAAATCATAACATATCAAGTGCGTAAATTCATTCATTCAACAACTAAGTAACCGTCACGGTCCAGCACGAAATGCTTAATGTACGGAATGTAAAATCATCCTAATGACCATCACGGTCAAAAATAGCATAATAAAACATCATACATATTAAGTCCATAATTCCCAAAACAAAGCATAAGACATAAGTAACAAAGTATGCTTCAAGCATAACGAGTACAAACTAGACCACTTAAACAAGACTCTCAAAAGACCCCGCCTAGCTTGACTCGAAAACGCAACCTGCGGACACGAAAGGTAAAGGGAGTCAGCTCAAAAGGAACCGGTGAGGAGAAGATTACATAGTTTAAATAAGAGTCCAATACATGCTCAAATCAAAGACGCTCATGATCCGAACTCATTTGGAAAACAATGCAAGTTTTATAAAAATCGAATCATGAACCGTACACATAACCGGCTCGGCGAGTTCGAGCACTCCATCCTTTCTCCCAAAAACCAAAACGCAATAATCCATCCTTCGCACCATTGATGTCGAGGGTGTACGGTCCCCGAACATCCTTACCGTATGAAGAGATGGGTCCATGAAACCGGCCTCTCCCTTGCAACCTCAACCCCAAAACCTCCTCGGAGTCTTAGTTATCAAGATTCTTACATGTGGGGACTTGAATGAGGACAACCGTCGGCCCTTGCCTTCCCGGAATATCACTCACCTTGGCCCCGAGCGCTAAAATCCAACCAAGCAAGCGTCCTTGCGTGGGGCAACAAACCTCGCTACACAACTCTTACGTACATAATATCCGAAACCATTTTGGGTATCTATCCCATATACCAAAACTCAAGTTTTACTTGTAAACCGTTTTCCAAAAGCGAATATTCAATATACGAGCAAAGCTCACAAAACTTAACTTATAAAGCCTAAATATACGTTTTCAAAACGGGAGTTCAAAACCAACAAATATAAAAGGCTATAGGTGTCCACAGTTTTGAAATCGTTTCATATATATATATCTCCTCACCTTTACCGAGAACTTCGAAGGCCAACCACGAGCAACAAGCTACTCGACCGGAGACTCACCACCTAACAAGACAAACGTACTAACAACGGTAAGACACGACTCAAACCAATTAAGACGACGCACGTTTTCAAGAATGTGTAAACATGCTCATGAGATGCAATGAATGTCCAAGTATAGGATAAGTTCAATAATGATGATCAAAGAACATCATATAAGTTATATAACAACTTCCAAGTCATGACATATACAATTGATAACAAGTAAACCATACTTAGTACAATCTCACACATAATCGAGGCATGCAAGACATTACAATGCACATAAACATGATTCCAAGTCATAAATATCATATTAGGGGTGTAAGAAGTGCATAGGAAGTGAAAATGAAGCAAAACGAACTAAATCACAAAAACTCAAATTTTAGACCCGAGAGCACCCAAACGGGCGTTTGGTGTTCCTTTGAAAAGTTCAAACGGGCGTTTGGCCCTTGAAAAAACATAACAGTAATTTTTCAAACGGGGGTTTGGCTTTTCCATGCATTTTTCACACGGGCGTTTAACATGCTACTGTAGCAAATCTGATTTACGAACATAAGCTTGCAAATCTAAACACTCCTAAATCATATTTCAAAGCTAATGCAATATGTATAAACGAATTTAAACATCAAATATCATGCCATGAACATTTAGGAATGAATATGCATCAAAATTCCAACAAATTACAAACATGAACTTCATCTTCTTCAAGCATTCAAAGCGTCAAACTAAAAAATGGTGAAATCTCCAATCATGCAAGAAACTCAAGGAAATTAATCACTTTCTCCATGAAATTGCTCAAGGAACAAGAATCTAACACGAAATCAGGCAAAAACATACAAGAACATGGGCATGCAAGAATTCTCCAAAAAGCTTCAAAGGTCAACAATGGTGGGTTTCACATAAGAGCATGAGAGCAAGTAATTCTCATACCAAAATGTTCCCAACATCAAAATAAGCACATTTCCAATCACAAATTCAAGTTTAATCCAACACATAAGAACCCTAGTTCAAATTCAAGTTCAAAAGCTTCAAGAACATAAACCCAACAAAGAGCACATAATCCTTACCTCAAGAGCTGAAAATCAAAGGAAATAACTCGTCTTCTAATCTCGAATTCCCAGCTTCAATCTCCACTTTTGCCTCTTGAAAATGGCTTGAAGTGTTCTTGGAAGAATATGGATAGTCTTGAGAGAAAAGTGAAGGAGAGAAGGGTTTGAATCTTGCAAATAACGTAATATAAGTCTCAAGGTTTTAAAATCTGATTTTTGTTATTTGGGTCAGCTATTAAGGTCACGAACCCGGTCAATTGGAGCGGGTCAGGAGTGAAATTGGGTCTCAAATTGGGCTAAATTCGGAATTAGGTCATAAGTCTTATAAAAAGGTTGACTTTTCGTAGAATGGCCATAACTTCTTCGTCCGAACTCCAAATCGAGCGATTCAAGAACCCATGAACTCGTAATCGAATTATCTACTCAATTTCAACAAGTTCTATCCAGTTTCAGGCTTGGAAAATAAATTTACCCTTTAGTCCCTAAATTATGCTTTAATGTCCAAATAAGCACATTGTTTTGTTTAAGCATAAAACATGCTATCAAAGCCCAATAAGAACAATACGAGCACATAATTAACACATCAATTAGTCACGTATTTCATAAAAATCATAAATTCCACATAAGTTCAAGCATAACGGTCAATTAAGGCATATTATTCAGATAATCAATGCAAAGAAAAGTAAATCGTTCACTCTCGCAACAAGCTTACCTTGATCGAGAAACGGGGCGTCTCAACGAGTGAATACGGTTCTTCCATATAGTGAATGAAATGATCATTTACAAGCTTATGCGAAGTTGATTGTGCACAAGAACATCTCCATAACATATTAATGTCTCATATGCATCTCATATCATGTTTATCACATTGTCGTGCGTCATAATTGGTCATTTTGAGACTCACACTACCTCTTTTGCACAGATTTAGGTCCGGTCGGAGACGAGGGCGAGCTTTGAGACTCTTGTGCTTATTCTTTTGCTCTTATAAGGTGGGTTTCTGTTCTAATAGCTATGATGACCTGATATATCCCTTATGTGAAAAGTTTTAAGCCAAATTAGTATATTTATATATCAAGTCTTTTCAAGAGTAAATGATTTCAAACGTAAGCCTTTCTTTTATGTATCCCTACCTTATGATTTTGGCGAGAGCATGAATGAAACACGGGCCCAGGGACTTAGTGTATATGGCTCTCCAGGGAGGCAAGGGGCGACAGTGATCCCATGTACTAGTTCCAACCAAACTATGGTGAAACCGACCTCGTTAGGAGATTTAGCGAGAAAGGGGAACCGGGCTTTTGAGGATTAATGTACCTCACTAGCCAATATGTATGGGTGGCCGGGCCTTGCAAACCCGTCCACCACCCGGAGGAAAAAGGTGTATATGTATGATTATGATTATGAAGGAATCGTATGAATGTGCTTGAAAGATTATGTGTGTGATAACCTAATAATTAATACTCATGGTTACACAAGGTGTAGGTTGGAGATTATGCACGCCCACTCTCCAGGCCATGGATACCCTTATGAATGAATGAATATGATAGTTGTAATCTCGTTGATGTTTTTCTTCGTTTTACCCACTTGGTAATTTGTTGTAAAACTTCACACGGGATTATAACTTGCATGTATATGTTTAAATTTCGCTATATTATATATTATGCCTCATTTTTTATCCACCAGTCTCTTTTAGACTGAACCCGATTTGTTTTCAGTTGTGTTGTGCAGGTTGGAGAGCGCTAGGTGGGAATACGAGTCATCTAGGTCTTGCATTTGGGTCTAGCACTTTGTTTTACACTCATACACTCTTATTATTGCTATTTTGTATTATGATTATGATCATGTTGGGCATTTATGGATTTTGCAGGCCGTGAGGGCTGTTTGTACGTGAATCTTGTATATACTTGGATTTTGGAGCTTGATGGCTTATTGTATATGTTTTATGATATGCTTCCGCTTTCATGTCTTTACTCTGATTTTATTGTATCTCGTTCTTGAATGGTTAAGGATTAGTTCCCGCCTAGCATAGTGTGTGTGTGTTGTGTCCCCGTTTGACGTGATTTGGCACGTGTATAGACTATCCATTTCATATGCGGGTCGGGTCTTGTTGCGGGGGATATGGTGTCTTACGCTCGGGTGCTACATTTGTGGACTTTTGGAGCTACGTCAATATGATCTTTATTTCTTATTTCACATATACGTCGCCAAATCAAAGAGAAATGCTTCGAGAAATATGCCCTATTAGGATGAATGTCCCCATAATATTTTCTTTTAGTAAGTCTAGCCCAAAGCGTATCCAAGGATCTAAATTTGTTGAAAGTTAATTTGTACTTTTTAAATTTTACGTTGAATGTGAAGAGTTAGTCAAAATTTATTAATGATTCAAATTCTATGTATTTTGTTAGTTTGAAAGCCATCTTGTGAGGAATCTAAAAGTCTAAGATCAGTATTGTAAATCTGATCTAAATTTATCGTGTATTAAGCAGGAAAACAACTATCTCAATATTATATTAAAAATAGAACAACAATTTTTTTCTAACTTTTTTTGCTTTTAAAGTTCCAATAAATTTGGTATCAAGAGCCATTTTAAAATTTTTGAATATTTGAAAACATGATAACAAATTCAGTTTCTACCATGTTTAAATATTCTCCATGTACCGTACCAATATTTGAAAGAGAACATTACGATTATTGGAGCAGTGAGATGAGAAACTTCTTCATCTCTTATGATTTTTGGGATATTATTGAGCCTTTTTATTATCCGGAGCCACGTAAAACAAGAAACTCTCAAGGATGGACTGCTCAAGAATAAAAAAAAATACAAAGAAAATCAAAAGATGGGTGCTACAGTTCTTCGTTACATTAAGTAACGCCTGAGCAAATCCATCTATCCTCAAATTTTCAATAAGAAAAAGACAAAAGATGCATGGGAAGTTTTGTAGAAAAAGTTTTGAGGAAATAATAAAACTGTTTCCATCAAGTTACAATCATTATGGAGAGACTTTAACAATTTGACAATGAAAGAAAGTTGAAAAATAGCAGATTTTTACACAAAAGTTGTTTCAATTGTAAATCATATTAAATGTCTAGGTGACACCATCTAAGAAAGAAAAGTGATTAAGAAAATTCTGAGATGTCTGTCCCCAAAATTCGATCACTGTGTTGTAGCCATAGAGGAGTCCAAAGATTTATGTAAAATGTCAATGCATGAGTTGATGAGTTCTTTACAAGCTCAAGAACAAAGAATTAATAGGTCTTGGAATCAATCTATTAAGCAAGCTTTTCAATCGAAAGTTAACATTTTGGAGAAATCTTATTTTAACTCACAACAAAGAAGAGGTTCCTTTTGTAGGAATCAGTATGGTCAAGACGGATATCAAAGAAAAGATAAGTGTGGCAAAGGCAAAGAAGAAAACATGCAACAAAAATTTGATGACTGTTTTTTCTGCATTATTTGTGAAAGGACCAATCACGACTCAAATGATTCAGTTTTGGATGCAAAATTTGCAATCATTTACAACGGCATTGCTGGTTCCAAAAGAAAGAGACAGCGACTGCAAATTTCACCAAAAAAAGATAGTGATGAAGTACTATTTTATACTTGCTTAAATGCTGAGCAAGAGTCATCCACTGTTTGGTACTTGAACAGTGGTTGTAGCAGCCGCATGACAGGAAACCACAATTATTTTGAGAAGCTTGACAATACCTTCACATCTCAAGTGAAACTTGGCGATGCAAAGACACTTAAGTGCAGAAAAAAAAGGTTTTGTTTCAATTTACACCAAAGGAGGTAAAAAGAAGTTTATTCATGATGTTCTTTATATACCAAACTTAGCACAAAATTTACTAAGTGCTGGTTAGCTCATACAAAATGGAAACTCAGTTCTTTTTGATAATGGAGAAGGAAAAACTTTTGATAAGAAAATTAATATTTTGGTTGTTAAAGTTAAAATGACCCAAAATAGAATTTTTCCTTTTGCTATACCATCTCATTATCTCATAAACAATTTTCTTTGACAAGTGAATTAGATGCTTGTTCTTTATGGCATTTGAGATATGGTCTCTTAAATATGAAGGGGTTGCATATTTTGACGTAAAAGAAAATGACCATTGGTTTTCCTGATATAAAAATTGAAGCAAAAGTTTGTGAAGGTTGTGTTTATGGAAAGATGCACATATTACCTTTTCCCAAAACTTCTTTGCGAGCAAAAGCACAGTTGGAACTTGTGCATTCTGACATTTGTGGTCCTATGAGTACTCCATTTGTCAATGATAAAAGGTACTTTATCCTTTTTATCGATAATTATAGTAGAATGATGTGGGTTTATTTTTTGCAAGTTTTCATTTTTCTTCAATTTAAAGCAATGACAGAAAGACAAATTGGATATCAAATGAAGATACTTCGAACTGATCGTGTGATATGGATGAGCATGGTGGTGCAAGAAAGGAAGCAAGCGGTGATGATGTTCCAGTGCTTGGTGATGATGTTCCAGTACGTAGAAGTGAAAGAGTTACAAAGCCACCACCTTGGCAGAAGTCTTATATTATGAGTTAGGAGTTAGTCTGTTATTTACTTTGTTTCCTTGTTAGTTGGTTAGTTAGTTTTGGTGAGTCAATTGTCGATGTTTAATTCCCTTCCTTTCCAGAATCCTAAGGTTAGTAGGTCTTTTTTATTATATTATGTTTGAGTGTCGTATCCGAACTATGAATGAATAATATTTTATCATGTTTCCAACCTAATTCTTTGATCTCTTTTCTCATCTACTCTTTCACCATTCCGGTAGGTCTTTCCGGTAAATCGCTCGAGCTTGAGAAGGCTCTAAGGTCTCTTGGGGATAAGAATATTTATCACTAGTGCTTTCATTGACTCTTCACGATGTCTGAATTAATTACGGAAGAACGCTCCAAAGAATTCCAGCAGCAAATCGAGGTCCAAATAATCTCGCACAACGCGGCGTTGCAATAGTTGGTTCAACAGCTAAATCAGGCTGTTCAGAAATTATAGCAAGACGTGTCCGGGGGGATCTCTCGTCCCGATAAGTCACGACTGGAGATGGATTCATCTAGTGTGGTTAGGGGCGGCGAGTCGCTTCCAACAGCTGCGGTAGCAAGTCCGATCAATCGGCTGCGTATCGACATGCCCAAGTGTGATGGTTCTGACCCTCTCGGCTAGCTCTTTCAAGCATATGAGTATTTGTGTTCTATGATGTGCTGGAGGACTCGCGTTTTGCGATGATTGGATTGATGTTAGACGGTCCTGCGTTGGATTGGTTCCATTGGCGCCAGTGTAATAATTTATTGGATTCCTGGCAGGATTTCGTCAACAAATTCAAACTCCGTTTCGATCCGTTGAAATACTTCGATTATTTTGGCGGCCAAGGTTCAACAAACTAGGTCTGTTCTCGATTATCAAACTGCATTCGAGAAAATCCTGGTTAACGTCACCAATATCTCCGAGGTAAATTTATAATCTCTATTTCACGCGGGTCTGAAACCGCACTTGCAACATGAAATTGTCCTTCTTAAGTCGGATTCCTTGTCGGCTTCTTTCGCTCTCCCGCGTGAGTTGGAAGCCAAGTATCAGGCTTGAACTACCGACCTTCCTCCCCGCCTCATGGGCGGTTCGTCGGAACAATGGGTTGCTTTGACCCCTCTAGCAACCACGTTTGTGCCCCCGTCTTCTGTGCCCTTGCTGCCAACACCGGGATCGAATCCTTCCCCTCCAATTAAGCAGTCGCCAGCGCCACCGATTCGGCGTTTGACTCGTGCTGAGCGATTGGAACAGGATGCTAAGGGTTTATGTTAAATTGTGATGAAAAATGGATGAAGGGACACCGTTGTGGTTGGTATTTACTATTGTTAGAGGATGACGATGATGAGAAAGTTGCCGCTGATTGGGACGACACGAACGCAGTCGTGATACCGGACGTATCCACACTTCATAGCCTAGCGGGGAGTCCGACACCACGTTCCTTGCGTATATCGGGTATGATTGATGCTCTAGTTGTTGATGTGTTTATTGATGGTGGGAGTACTCACAACTTTATTCACCCGACCATCGTGGAGAAATTACGTTTGCCAGTGGCAGTGATCACGCCTTTTCGCGTGTATGTCGAAAACGGTGCTTCGTGGTTATGTAAGCAGCAGTACACGGGGGTTTTCTTATTAATGCAGGGGACGGTGTTTCCGGTTGATGTCTATGTTTTACCCGTTCATGGGAACCATGTGGTTTTAGGGGTAGAATGGTTGCAACTACTCGGCCGTGTGTGTCACGATTATGCAAACTTGATTATGGAATTCAATTGGAATGATAAATTGGTTACCGAGGGAGATTACATTTCATCACTTTTACAGCCTGCGCACAACGGACGAAATTTTCGAATGCTATGAACTGGTATTGGTGCCTCCTGACAGTAGCAAGGAGGGTGAGGGCGATCTGCCCACCGTCCCGCCGGACATTAAAGCGGTGTTGACCAAATTCCAGGAAGTGTTTTGTGTGCCTATAGGGTTGCCACCCCCGCGTTGGAGTGATCATCGGATCCGTTTGCTGCCGAGCACTGCTCCAATCAATGTACGCCCATACCGTTATCCATAATTTCAAAAAATGAAATTGAGCAGTTAGTGCGAGAGATGCTCGAGCATGGTCTCATTCGCCCGAGTCGTAGCCCTTTTTCCTCTTCGGTCTTGTTGGTTAAGAAGAAGGATCAAACTTACCGTTTTTATGTGGATTATCGGGCTTTGAATGCAGTCACGGTCCGACCGCTGATGAATTATTTGATGAGCTCGGGGTGGCCCGTTTCTTTACGAAGCTTGACTTGCACTCAGGTTATCACCAGATTCGCATGAATGATCGGGATATTTACAAGATAGCTTTCCGGATCTACGAAGGGCATTATGAATTCCGGGTGATGGCTTTTGGCCTCATGAATGCACCCTCCACCTTCCAAGCTTGCATGAACAGGTTTTTCGCTGCATATCTTCGTAAATTTGTGATTGTGGTTTTTGATGATATCCTGGTTTATAGCTCGTCTTTGTCTGATCATGTGTCCCATTTGGAAGTGGCTTTATCATTATTAAAAGCTAATGAGTTTTTTGTCAAGATGTCCAAGTGTTCCTTTGCGCAGGAATCTATCGATTATTTGGGTCATGTGATTTCGGCTGGGTGTTTGAAAGTGGATGAAAGTAAAATCACTGCCATGTTAACTTGGCCTATTCTTACGACGCTGAAATAGCTTTGCGGGTTCCTGGGTCTAACGGGGTATTACCTACGGTTTATTCATCAATTTGCTCATTTGGCTGCCCCTTTAACGGACCAATTAAAAAAGAATAAGTTCGTCTGGAATGAGGCCGCGGAAGCCACCTTTGTGAGCTTGAAAATTGTAATGAGTACCGCGCTGGTTCTGCGCTTGCCCGACTTTGGAGCGACGATTGTGGTGGATACCGACACCTCGGCTACGGGCATCGGAGAGGTTCTGCTCCAATTTGAGCAACTGGTTGCTTATTTCAGTAAGAAGTTGGGACCTCGTTGCTAATCGACATCCACTTACCATAAGAAGTTATATGCTATTGTCGAGGCAGTACAAATGTCATCAGTATTTGTTGGGTCAAGAATTTGTTATTCGCAACGATCAACGAAGTCTGCGCGAGTTAATACAGCAAGTTATTCAAAAACCTGATCAATAATTTTATGTGCGCAAGCTGTTGGGATTTCGTTTTAAAATTGAGTATAAAGCGGGTAGCAAAATTGAGTATAAAGCGGGTGCAACTAACGCAGTGGCCAACTCCCTCTCACGGCGAGAAGAGGAATCGACACTTCATCTTCTTTTCAATTTGGTATCTTTACCATTGACGGATATTTTGGGGTTGCTTATGAGCGAAAATATTTCTCAACCGGACTTACAGGCTCTTCACAAAGCCCACGCCGAGGGCTCCCTTCCACATCCGTTTGAAATTCACGATGGTATGGTATTCTATAATCATCGGCTATGTGTTGGTCGTAATTTGGATTTTCGGGCTCAACTTTTGCTTGAATACCATGATTCTCTATTAGGGGGGCATGTTGGGGTTTATAGGACTTTTCACCGACACTCGATGGCGTTTTATTGGCCGAATATATGCGAGGATATTCGCAAGCACATTGCTGCGTGTTTGCCATGTCAATCTACGAAATTTTCGACTCTTTCATCTTCCAGGTTGTTGCAACTGCTGCCCGTTTCGACTAAAGTTGGGGAGGATATGAGTATGGACTTCATAACGGGACTTCCGATGTCGCGGGGTTGTATGGTCATTTTTGTAGTAGTGGACCGGTTGTCTAAATATGCTCATTTTGGGGCTCTTCTAGGTGATTTTGACGCCTATCGCACGACGCATTTATTCACTGAAATGGTCGTTGAGCTTCATAGTATTCCCTCATCCATTGTTTCCGATCGTGATACGATATTCACGAGTCGTTTTTCGCGGGAAATTCATACTTTGAGCGGTACACCACTCAAGCATAGTTCGGCGTTTCATCCGCAGACGGATTGGCAGACTGAGGTCATGAACCGCACTCTTGAGCAATATTTGCCCGCGTTCTGCCATGAACCCGAATAATTAGACAGTGTTGCTTCCTTGGGTGGAATATTCCTTGAATATGAGTTATCATTCTGGGATTCGGATGATAGCTTTTCTGGCGGTTTATAGGAGACCTCCGCCCGATTTGGTTCCGTATAGGCGAGGTGAGAGAAGAGTGTTGGCGGTCGACGAGTGACAGGTGTCGAATCCGTCAAAATAAATTATAATCTGGTTTACGACTAAAATAGAGTATAGTGCAAACGGGTCGAATCCATAGAGATTGGTTGAAAATAATTCTAATTAATCACAGGATAATCACGAGAATTAACAAGTAAAAGCAGGGGGCTTTGGATTTTATCTAAACTAATTAAACTAAACTAATAAAGCAATTAAAATTAATAACTAAAAGAAATACGAAGAATCACGTTGGGAGTTGGTTTTGATAAATCAACGGGAAATTAATACCTAGCTAGGAATCACAATTCAGTTTAGGACATCGATCATAGACGCAAAAATAAATTCAGTTATTCAAATAGACTAGCTATGACGGATAGAGACACTCGACTCCGCCTCGTTTTCTCTTAAATAATAGAATAACCTAGAGACACTCGAAAGTTATTCCCTAATCAACTCACAACCCCTAGAGACACTCGACAGGATTCAATGAGTCAACAGCCTTAAGAATTAAGAAAACACTAGCCCAAATTAACCAAGTCACGATACATGCAAGATTCAAATTCAATTATTAACTCCCTTAGTGAATCAGATTCGACTTTATGACTTCCTATCACTAACGTACTACTAATTATCTATCAAGCACTACGTATACTTCATGCAATCAAGATTAGCAATATGCAAACATCTACTTAGAAAATCCGGCCGTTAATCAACTAAGTAAATAAATCACAATAAACAAGACACTCGGAGAATTAATAAATATTTGAATGAAAACTGAATTATAAAACCCAATTAGGCCTCACGATGTCAAAAACATAAGTTGTAAATTCCTAAATAGGTACTAAAGAAAATCTAACTAAAACACGGAATTAAAATAAGAAACAAAGAATGGAAGAGGTGGTCGCTGCTCCGGAAATCCTCCAACTGCTGCGTCAAAAGTGTATATGAAAGGTGTTTTTTGAAATCTGCACAAGGTCCGTGTATAAATAGCTTGCAAATTCCATGAAATCCTTGTCCAAATTGGATTATTATTCACGCCTAAACTTGTTGCTCAAGACTTGCCCATCAAGTTGGACTTGTTCTAATTAATTAATTTCCATGTAGGCCCACTAGGCAATCTTCCAATTAATACCCAACACAAAAGTGTAGCCCAATACTAATTAACTCCAAGAATGGTCATGCGGCCCACGATCAAGATTTGAAAGTCCACCTCCACTTCAAACCATGTCAGCCTCTCCAAAATATTACCAAATTGAGCCATCCACCTTTAATTAAATCAAGAACAATTCGTACAGCCCATTCCTAATTAATTCATTGGCCAAACCAACATTCCAAGCATCTGTCATCTTAATATGGCCCACTAAATCAAGAACAGCCTAATCTTCATTAAATCCACTACCAACCAAGCCAAATACCTTCAAATTGGTCGCCTTCTGGGCCAGCAACAACACGCACAACTCAACAGCCACGCACGCATATGGATCAATACGAAAAGCTTCACTTTTAGCCTAAAAATTCCAATAATTAAAAGAATGACCCAATCTGCACTACAAACCAAGAAAATACCTCAAAGCACCAATTATATCCAATAAAATTACTAAAAACAAAGCCACACACTCATGAATATTAGAGAATTATGCATGCTAACAACGAGGTGTTGGCAGAAAGCGAGCCTCTTCTTCGCAATTTGCAGCGAAACTTATTAGTGGCTCAGTCATGGATGAAGGAATTGGCTGATGCTAAGTGCCGTGATGTTCATTTTGAAGTTGGGGAGTTTGTGTTGTTGAAATTGCAGCCTGATCGTCAGCACTCCATGTGCATCGCCGAAATCAGAAGCATACGCAGATGTTTTATGGGCCTTTTGAAGTCATTGCGAAGGTGGGGCCGGTTGCATATAAGTTGCGTTTGCCGGAGTCTTCACGCGTGTATCCGGTGTTTCATGTGTCATTGCTGCATAAGTATAAAGGGGTAGTTGAAAAGGTGATGCACGGTACTTTGCCCACTGATTGTCTTCTTGGGAAGGTTCCTTCGCAACCTATCAAAGTTCATGAGGTTTGAACTGTGTTGCGAAACCGTTGTTTGGAGGAGTAGTGGTTGGTGAGTTGGTCGGATGGCTCGCTTGATGATGCTACGTGGGAGCCGGTTGTTAATATGTGGCGTTTCTTCCCGGATCTTCACCTTGAGGACAAGGTGGTTCTCGAAGGGGGGAGTGATATGGATGAACATGGCGGTGCAAGAAGGAAGCAAGCGGTGATGGTGCAAGAAAGGAAGCAAGCAGTGATGGTGTTCCAGTGATTGGTGATGATGTTCCAGTACGTAGAAGTGAAAGAGTTACAAAGTCACCACCTTGGCAGAAGTCTTATGTCATGAGTTAGGAGTTAGTCTGTTATTTACTTTGTTTCCTTGTTAGTTGGTTAGTTAGTTTTGGTGAGTCAATTGTCGATGTTTAATTCCTTTCCTTTCCAGAATCCTAGGGTTAGTAGGTCTCTTTTATTATATTATGTTTGAGTGTCGTATCCGAACTATGAATGAATAATATTTTCTCAAGTTTCCAACCTAATTCTCTGATCTCTTTTCTCATCTACTCTTTCACCTTTCCGGTTGGTTGTTCTGGTAAATTGCCCGAGCTTGAGATGGCGCTAAGGTCTCTTAGGGATAAGAATATTTATCATTGTGGAGGAGTGTGACGCCCCGAGCGTGGAGCTATCACATCCCCCGCACTAGAACCCAACACGTATACGAAATGGAAAATCCATATACGTGCTAAGAGCTAGCAAACGGGAGACACTCAAGACCACTCCTATCTAGGCGGCGCTATACAGACGATCAAAATAATTAAGCGCATAGCGGAAGCTACTCATCAAGTAAACAACAATTCAAGGGCTCAATATTTACTAATTTACATAAATAAGATTCACAACTAACATATCAAAAGTAATACAATATATAAGTTTGTAACTCCATCACATGCCACTATCATACAAGAAAGCATCACGACTAGGAGTTGACTCAAAAGAAAGCTAGACAACCCGCCGCCTAGTCGACCTCAAAACCTGCAATCAATACGAAGGAACAAGAAGGAAAGGGAAAGAGGGTCAGTCGAGTGACTGGCGAGGGATAACAATATACAAGTTATAATTAATGCAATAATAAGAGATGCAATGCACAATAACAATAACACTTCGCCTCGACCGGATATAGCCCATTTTACAATACAATCATTTCCATTAATACGATAATAAGGCGTATATCGGGTTAAGGGTTTTCAAGCAATCAATGGGTACCGAGTTATACCCGTTCTCCAACCTTACTTCACAATACGAGAACAATAACAATTCAAGAAACCATCCTTCTTCCTCCGGGTGATGGAAGGGTTAATTACGCCATATCCATCCAAGAACACGCGAGTCATAGCCCATTTCGGTACTATGCTCCTTCGGCCGAAGCCGGTTACAGGTAATACGTGATATCCACTACCTCAGAAGATAGTACGTACACCCATAGAGGTCGCAGAGTAGGTTCACCGTCAGCCCTATGCTTTCCCGGATCCCCTAAGCCATGTTGCCTCGGGCCCAACAATCACAAGACAAGCACTCGTTATGCAATGCATGCAAGATACCTTTTCATTTTCAATTGAGATTCATGAACACACGCTTGAGAAACATATATAAATAACTCATTTGGTATTAGAAATATCCTTTCCGGTAAAACCGGGAAAATAGTAGGCAATGGCTTATTTAATACATAATACATATATGTATAATAGTTCGGGGGAGGAACAATCAAATCGTGTAGGCCATAATATCAGTATAGTATTGATTACAGCAAGAGAATAACCTCACCTTGACCACCTCGACAAAAGAGAACCAAAACAAGTTACAATCTAAACCACCGGGTCCTTGGGAGGATCACCTGAACAAAAGACACGATTACAGTTGACATTAAACTCAAACGGACCAACTAAAGACGCTCGGCGATGCAAAACAATATCATGAAATGATATGAGTATACATTCATATGCAATGAAACTATACTTATATAAGGAATGGCAATTATGAGCAATCATGGCACTTTAAAATCAACTAGCATGTTGAAGATCATTAAGGACAACTTTAGGCATCTTTCATACAATTTTAGTAAAACAATATACCTATATAAGAGCACTTACACTTGAAATAAGGAGTGTATATCACATATGAGATTCAATAATTGGAAAGAAACGATGAAACACGCAAGAAATGATCATTTAAGCAAAACTTGGCAAAGCTGACAGTTTTCTCCAAACGTGCAAGCTGTAAAGAATTTGATATATCTTAAGATTTAGAAGTCAGAATTAAGTTTTGTTTTTTGGAAATGAAAGTAGACAAATATAGGTTTTCAACCATATATGGCCCAAATTTTAGTTCAAAGTGTATCAAAAATGGCATAGGTGCAAAGTTGGTTGAATGTAGATTTCCGACAATTTGGCGACACAATTTTGGATCGATCATATCTCCCTCCTCAGAAATGATTTTAAGGTGATTCCAATTGGAGAATTCTCTAAACTTAAATTAGTTTCAGTGGTCCAAAAATCAGCTCATTTGGAGTTCATTTGAGGGGGTACCCGGCCGGGTAAATTCTAAGGTAAAAATTCCCCGGCCGGGGAAAAACAGTCCAGAAAATCGTCTGGACAAGGCTACCCGCCCGGTTAGATTTTCTTCATGATTTTACCCGCCCGGGTAGAGTATTTCCAGCAGAAAAACGAGCAAAAATAGGGGAAAACAGGGGAGGAGAGAAAAGGAAGCAAATTGATCACCCAAATCATCCAATTTTGCAAATATATAACTAGAATCAAGTGTATTTATTCCATCACACACCAAAGCACACTTAGTAACAATTCAAGGAGCAAATATATACCAAGAACTCATGCTAATATTCATCATCATCAACCTCAAAACCATAAACTCCATTAATGAACCTTAAGCTTTCCCTTACTTATGAATCATGCATGATAGCTTCTTAAATTCCTCCTAGCACAAGATATCTAGCATAATTTCTTCTACTACTTCCTCCTAACATACTTTGCTATATGATTCTTCACCATAAACTAGATTCCATGGAAATATATTCATGCCATGCATGAAAACTCATGATTATGCAAGAATTAAACCATGGAGATATGTTTATGCATGAAGAGAAGCATGAATTCTACCTTAAATTTGGAAGAAATGAACTTGAGATGAAGGTGTGGGGATGGTGGTGATGAACGTGAGATGAGGGAGCAAGGAGGAAGAAGAGAAAAGCTTGTCTTATATTCTGGCAATTCTTGGAATAAAATGGAATGAAATAGAAGACATGATATTTTATAAAAAGTATACAAGCATTAATTAAATGCATGAGTCATAAAGTAAGCTTGACTTTAATAAACAAATTTAGAGTTTAATCCTCAAGTTATGAAATTTATGCAATTAGATGATCACTCTCTTGAATTAATAATATCTAAAGCCAAATAAATTTCATTTAAGTACCCATAATTTGTAAATTTGGCAATCAAGGACAAGTAGTTAACAATTAGACGTCAAACGAAAAATTATAACATATACTCTCAACGTTCACACACATTTTACCGGTTCCGAAAGACGGGTCGTTACAAGGAGAGTTCATATACAGTCCATTTATGGAACATTACAAAGAAAATGGAATTTTGAGGTAACTCAATGTCAGTTGCAGTCCACAACAAAACTATGTGGCAGAAAGAAAGAATCGGACAGTTGTGGAGAGGTGGGAAGAATGTTGAAAGGAAAAGGATTACCAAACAACCTTTGGGCTGAAGTGGAAAATACTTTTGTTTATATTTTGAACAGATCATCCACAAAAGCTGTTCGAAGTAAAACTCCCTTCGAGGCTTGAAACAAAAGAAAACCAATTGTGGATCATTTGAGAATTTTTGGTAGTGTTGCTTATGCACTTGTACCTGCGTAAAAAGAGAAAAGTTTGACAAAAAGGGCAAAAAATATGTGTTTATTGGTTATAGTGATGAATCAAAAGGGCTCCTAAATCCATCTTGTCTTTAGAGATGTCATTTTTTATGAAGAGACAACATGGGATACGAAGGTTGCACCCACCAAAGAACATGATGAAATTTCAGATTTTATGGAGCCATTGACAACTCAAAAGTGTGAAATTTTCAAATCAATCTCAAGAAAATTGGACATCAAGAGCACCATTAACACCTGAAAGAACATTAGCATCACAAACAAATATTGATGGTGATTCAAGTTCAGAAAGTTCGGCAAGAAAAATGCAATCTTTGCAAGATATTTATAATTCTTGTGATAATATTGCATTATTTTCGTGTGAGCCTCAAAATTTTCAAGAAGCTAAAAAGGAGCAGATTTGTGTTAAAACAATGAAAGAAAAAATTAGCATCAAGTTCGTTGGCACAAATGAACAACCAGCAGATATATATTCTCACCAAAGTTGTTAGCTTTGATAAATTGCAGAAATATAAGAATGAGCTGAAAATTAAAATTAAATAATAGTGTTGAAAGTTAATTTGTATTTTTTAGAATTTAAGTTGAATGTGAAAAGTTAGTCAAGAGTCATTAATAGTTCGAAGTTCTATGTATTTTGCTAGTTTGAAAGTCATCTTTTGAGAAGTGTAAGAGTCTAAGATCAGTATTATAAATTTGATCTAAGTTTATCATATATTAAGCGGAAAAACAATTCTCTCAATATTATATTAAAAATAGAGCAGCAGTTCTTTTCTATCTTTTTTTTTCTACTTCTACCATTCCACCAGAATTTCTAACATATTTTAAATGAAAAAGCCTCTATCACATCGTTCAGCTTACGAATATTAAGACAATCCTCTTCTGTGGGGAAACAAAGTCTCTCCCAAGTAACCCAATAAATCATTTTGGAGCTCAAGTTGCTCCCCCAATGAATCATTTTATGCGAGACCTTGTTTGTTGAGCTAAGTTTTTATAAGAATAAAGGCAAAGACAAAGAGATTTAACTCTCTTAGCCTGGTCTGAGTCAGTCCCATGCATGCTAATGTGTTTAAAGTGTTAGAACAATATATATTTGTTTAGAACATGAAAACTGTTAGCCCTGAAACCTCACTGGAACAAACAGGGGCTTATATGTTTTGAAGGCTGACAAAACAAATATTAGTTTGCATAAATTTCAATTAAAAGTTTGGACTATTTTAATTGACTTATTATTACCGTTGAGCTACTGTTTTCAAGTCTTCATTACAGGTTTGTGGAGAGAGAAAGTTGGTGACAGTTGGAATCAACAATGGTTCAAATATTCAAACACTTGCTGCCCAACGGTCATATTTGGAACTCTATATAAAGAGACTTTGGCTGATTATTTGAAGACTAACTAATGCAATAAAGCTTCTTCCTCCTACATTGCAGTAGTTGTTGGAAGCACATGGAGATGGTGTATTCTCATAGTATTAGGGTTGTAATGTAGTATGCATAAGAGTGATTGAGTTGAGTTCTGGGACTTCATCGCGATATTAGTAGTACCAGGCGCTCCTATGGGGCTTGACCTTTTGTACCGTTACCGGGCGTTCCAGTGTTGCTATCTATTGTATATCAGACCTTCGTGTCTCTCTTTTTAATGGATTCTCTCTTCAAAATCCTAAGTTTAACAACCTTATGTAGAGGATTCATCCTTTAGGCTTGTGTTTTACACGATCTTTAGGGTCAAACCTCTCTAAATCATCTTGTTCTTCAATTCTTATCTTTGCTGCTGACCGGTACATACCAGTGAAGTTGATACCACCCCACGCTCAAATTCTAACAAAAACCTTGTTTTAGTTTAGGGAGAATTACATCTGACTACCCTGCATTTAGGCCTAATTACAACGCAGTTCATCATTATCGAGAAATTATATTTTAGTCCCTAACTTTGAGAACCATTTGTGATTCCTAGGGTTCCGTTATGTCATTCCAAAAATACCCCTAATTTGTTGTTAAATTCATAATTTGTAGGGATTGTTTTGTTATTTTTGTAAACTTTAGGGATGATTTTGTAATTTTAGTCATATATTCAATGCAACACTCATAAAACCGTTAGGGGCATAAGTGTACTTTTACAAATTCCGTTAAGGGACCTCAAACCAAACAAGATTTATTGGGACTAAAATGTAATTTCCCAATAATGATGGATTGCGTTGTAATTAGGCCTAATTCCACGATAGTCAGATGTAATTCTCCCTTTAGTTTATGATCATAGGAAAGAAGTGCAGGAAATTGTAAGACTCAATTAATAAAATGTAAATTTTTTTTAAAATATTATGGTTTAATGAGTTACGAAATATTTTTTTATATTTATTTGAAATGTGTTAACTTAAAATTATTAATAGAGAATAATATGTTTTTTAAATATAAAAAGAATAAATGTAATAGGTGAAAAAATTTTCAAAATAAATATTGTGTAGTGAAACATCTATATTTTTCTTTTAATTCAGATGTTTTGGTTGTACTACCAGTCTGGTTCCTACATTATTTCTTTCTTTTTTGGATAGTTTTCTTTTTCCAATGTGAAATAAATAAATTTATTAGAAGTACGGAATTTGGTGAAAAGGAGCTAGTTAAGGCGATATTTTTTCTTTTTTTTCAACCAAGAAATTAAACAAACAGACAAATTAATGGCTTAAGTGGTAAGCATTGCACCTGTTAACTGATACATCATGTGTTCGAGTTTTATTAGGGTTAGTTGGAGAACCAATATTAATCCTCTTTATAAAATAAAAATAAAAAATAAAAAAAACTTCTGTTCATTGGCCACCATCAGAACCTCAGGAGGTTCATGCCAAACTCTTTACTCTTCATTCACGCTGTGCCTCACCTTAGCCATTAAGTCTGCAGCATTGTTACCAGCTTTTCGGATGTGGTTAGAAGCAGCCCCCAAAAATATGCTCTAACTGATGATCCGTTATACCCTTCCGTACTACCAAGTTCGCTACAAACCTCGAATCCACTTCAATCTCAATTTTTGGGCCGGGGATCTTTTGTACCAGGTCAGTTTTAACCCTTCTCGTAGCGCCAAAAGCTCCACTATATTTATTGAGACTGGCCCCAATTTCTTAGCGAAACCAACAACCTACTCCCCGCTAAGATGAGTTATTAATTTTAAAGTTTTAATTAAGTGTTACTTTTAAAACATCGAGAACTAAAAGTAATACAAATTAAGTTGAAACTTCAATAATTATTTGTTAAGTACATATAGTAAAGTGAGCAAAATACGATTGAGTTTGGTAAAAAATTCACTAGAACTTGTTCAGCATAAATTAGATGGATTATTCACTTTAAGGATTCAAATATCATACTGAGGACGAAAATTGATAAAAAGATAAAACTTTACGGACCAAATATAACCTTTGTCCTTATATTCTTTACTCAACTTTTGGTGTTATATATTATATATAAATCAGTGTCTTTTGATGCGAAGAAGCTGATCATCTCGTGAGATATATATGTTCAATCAACCACAAATCCTTAACAAGGTTCATGAAGAATTGGATCGAGTGGTAGGCAAGGACAGCTTGGTCGAGAATCAGACCTATATAAGCTAAACTACATAAAGGCTTGTACTAAATTAAAGCAGCATTCAGGTTGCACCCTATTGCTCCTCTCAAAGTTCCACATGTATAGACCGAAGATACAATTGTGGTTGGCTACTTTATTCTGAAAGGTAGTCATGTGCCCAGCGCGAAACCCTACGGTTTGGGAGGAGCCTCGAGTACAGCCGGACGTCATATTATAGATGACGCCTCCGAGGTTGTGCCCTAGGATGTCCGCCTGTGGTGCTCAGCTCGACCGTTACAACCATGCTCTTGGCTAGGCTTATTCAAAGGGTTCGATTGGAGTTTGCCGCCTGAGGGACGGGCATCGACTTGGCTGAGTTAGAACATGATTTGTTATTGACGGAACCACGGGTTGCCGCCCGGGCAGAAACAGAGTTTAAAATGGATGTTTACAAAGGCAGTTCCTTGTGAGAAGTCTCGTGTATGATATATTCAAACACTACATGTACTTGTTGCTCAATATTTGTCAAGTGCATAGTTATTTAGTGTAATTCTCTGGAACGAACCAATGAATTATGTATATTTTAAGTTAAAATTATATCTAACTACCCTTAATAATAACATAATTACAATGTAATTCATAATTATCCAAAAATTACAATATAGTCTCTAACCTAGTAACGGCATTTATGTTCTGTTTGTGGTCTCTCACTTCTGTTAGGGTAGAGACTGTTTTGTTGAATTTATAATTTGTATGGTTCATTTAGTTGAAATATATAGACATCACGGATGTTTTTATAATAATTTTTATTATTTTCAAAGCGAAAAAACATGTAAATTTTATTCTTGTTATGTATAACATAAATTTGTTATTTTGAATAAGATATAATATACTACGGTAATAATTTTAATAAACCCAAATATTACTAATATTATATAAATATTTGTATTAAATATTAATCATTAAATATAGAATATTTTATGTCAAAATGCATAAACATATTACATACCATTGGATATTGTAAGTTCTTAATATCAAAATTGAAAAGAAAAATTCACATATCCAACTACACATCTGAAATCTACAGAGCTCATAGCAAATTTTCAATTCACCTAAGAGTTCAGAAGCATAATGGGAATTGACTCAGAAAAGGCTAAGGTAGTAAAAACTTAATTCTGCAAGAACCATGTGTTGTCTACAACTCTAGTTCTTCATGAGGAGTCGCTTGTAAATATCATCGTCCAGCCTCAGATCCGCCCGTGCAATCAACGGCTTAGC
Organism: Lantana camara; assembly: GCA_037501455.1. Taxonomy (NCBI): domain Eukaryota; kingdom Viridiplantae; phylum Streptophyta; class Magnoliopsida; order Lamiales; family Verbenaceae; genus Lantana; species Lantana camara. The sequence goes on along the minus strand of CM074859.1, from coordinate 105,487,808 downwards.
CATCAACAAATTGACTTCTGACTCAACTAGTTCAACATTCGTCGCACTCCAGTCGAAGGCCTGAATGAGCCTAGCCAGAAGCATGGTCGTCGTAGTCGAGCCAAGTAGAATTCCCGGGCACCCTCGCCTTCCGATGCCAAAGGACAGTATGGTCAAGTCGGGATCGGTAAGGACTACCTCCGTGGTTTCATTAATCAAGTGTCGCTCGGGTATGTACTCAAGAGGGTTTTCCCAAACCCTAGGGTTCCGACCGAGGCCGGGGCGGCTCAACAACACGTGGCTACCTTTCGGGATGAGATAGCCGCCAACGGTTGTATCTTTTGTCGGCACGTGTGGGAGGTTGAAAGGAGCCAGAGGGTGCAGTCTAAATGCCTCTTTTGCACAAGCTTTTATGTAGTTTAGCTTAGATAAATCTGATTCATCGACAAATCTATCCTTGCCAACCACTTCATCCAATTCTTGACGTGCCCTTTTGAAAATATCTGGTTGATTGATCATCTCCGCAACGCACCACTCTGCTGTATTTGACGGACCGTCGATTATGGCCAACATCATTTCCTGTATGAAATAAATAATTAAATGTCATTCCGTGTAACTATATATTAATCTTTCTTATTTAGTATAATACAAAAACGTCACCCCTGAGGTTTCTGTATTCTTTAAGGATAATTTTTTGTTGGAATTGACTATTTTAACTTTCTTGTCACGATGGGAGAGGGAACAAGGATTTTTCGTTTTTACACATTTAGAGGCGGGATTAAAAGAAATTCAAAAGACCTAATCATAAATATAATCTCTGGACAAAGCAAGAAATTCATCAAAATACCTCACCATAATCCCCAGATACAGGCATACAGCTAAGGATATATACTCACCATAATTTGTGCTTCGATCTCTTTTACTGACATAAGTGGATTATTTGCCGAGTCCTTGAGATTAATCATAACATCAAGACAATCCTCTTCAACCTTTCTGATCCCTTGCTTCCACATCTCCACCCTCCTATAAATTTCCGGATTGTGATACTTCCTCACATTTTCCAGAAAACCCCTATGAGTCTTAGTATGGCCATCCAAATCAAAGACCTCTAACCATGGAAGAAAATCAGAAATAGCAAACCCGTAGATATATTGTATGACTCCAAACAACGACTCCACGTGCTCTATCTCTTCCTTTCCCGGGCCTCCATCGTCCATTCCCTTCCCCCAAAACCTCTTACCAAAAACCATTCTCCTCATCACATTCCCCGTGTACTGTCGCGCTGCAAGCCGCACATTCACAAGCCCGTTTGTGTGAGGGCTCGTGCATTGCCTGAACACGTACTTCACGAGGTGATCAGCTTCTTCACATCTCTTATCTTGTAGCCAATTGTGCATAGCCGGCGAAAGAACATTGTTGACAAGTACTCTCCTCATTTTCTTCCACTGATCACCGATGTCGGGCGAAAGGCCTGCAGATAAGTACCCGTTGCTGGTTACCCTGACGGTCGTGGTGTCGGGCCTTGCGGCAAAAACAAGGTCTTGCTTCTTCACGAACTCTCTGGAGAGTTCGGGAGAGGTGACGTGGATGATGTGGGTCCCACCGACGCGGACGCATAGTATTTCTGTGTTCAGTTCTTGCATGAGTTTGAGCATCCATCGGTAAATATTTGCCTTGTTCTTCAGCATTATTGGTAAGCAGCCAACAATGGGGAGACCTGACGGGCCAGGGGGGAGAGGGGGGCTTCTTTTCTTGAGGAATGGCCGATATTTATGGAAGATTATGGTGCCCAAAACTAGTGACAGAAACATGACTAGGAATTCGATCGGGAACAGGTTTGTTGTGGTTTCCATGGCTTCAGACATGGAACTATGTTGTGTTTGAGAAAAAGGTTTGATAGTTGCTAGGTTTTCTGATATTGTGAGTTGTATGCGAGCCTGCGTGTTCCTTTTTATAATGCAAGACTCGGGAATCAAATTAATTCGAAAAGACAAGAATGGGAAATTATATGATAATTGGCCATTTAAGTTGCTAATATATATAATATATATATGAACTCCCTTATTTAAGTTGCTATATATATATATATATATTCTGTAATCTTTTCCAAATTGAAATAGTTAATTGAAGGTTATGATTAATTATTAGCAACTTAAATAAGGGAGTTCATATATATATTAATCTTCTCCAAATTTGAATCCCCTTAATTAAGGTTATTAATGAACGGTTGGTATAGAAAATTAGCTCCTATATGGAAACAAAAAATTTAATTGGAAGCAGAATAATTCTTTTTCCCTCCTTTCTCTTTTTTTTTTTTTTTTTTTCCTTTTTTTTTTCCCACCCGTGATGGAAATGGTTGAGGAGGAGGCTACGACCAACGTGAGGGTGTATTAAAATTATGTATTTTTTGAAAAATATCTTCTACATTTATAATTAAATATTTATATAAATTGTATAATCTAGATTATGTAAGAATATTTATATAAATTGTATAATATATACTATTATATTAAGAGTTAGAGGTAGATAGAAATCGTTTTAGCGTCTTCGACTTTGGACTCCCTTTTTTGTCTATCCCTGATTTTTGAAATCTTTTCTTTTTTTTTTAATTTATTTATGTATTATCTTTTAATTCTCTTTTTGTCTTATATCACATTAATCTAATAAACTTTTCTATATTTTTTTTCTTATATTTTTTATTTTTTATTATTATTTTGACTGATAAAATTCTGGTTCTTCTTCTTATATTTTTAACTTATTTTATCTACACTCTTATATTAAGTATTTGATCGATTTAATAATTATTTATTTTTTATTTATATAAAACTTTAATTTTAATATATTTTAATAGTTTTTTTTTTTTTTTTCACTCGCACCGAGTGCACGACTAATATTAGATTCTAGATTATGTTATAATATAATTGAAAATAGCAAAAAATTCTAAAATTAGGCACATAATTAAATAGGTTGAAAAACAAGGAATAAAATATTGACGAAATGAGTTAACCGAGACCTGCTTAAATATGGGTAATCCCATTGTCAATGCATTGACAATTCTAGCTAAACATTTCTAATACAAAAATTATTCTCTACTATCCTTCACTAACGATCAATATTCTAATCACCTTTACTTTATTCCTTCTAACTAAATTTTTTCCTTCAAACTTTGCGCTTTTTTTTATTTTTTTCAAATTCTACTCTAAAATTACAGCAATTTTTATTCTTCTCTTCTTTACTATTATCATTCCTAACTGGCATAACTATTCATCTAATTTCCAATTTAAAAACAAAATTCCAACATTTGATGTAATGCCCCAATTCCGGAAGTTCAGGTAAGCACGCCATGAGCGGGTCTTCGGGAGTTTGGGGTTTAATTTAATTATTTCATTCTTCTAATTATCACCTTCATAACATATTATGTGCATTACACATTCTTATGTATCTATATGAATTAGCATATATGTGAATTTACGTATAATAAGTGATAATGTGTCTAATTGTATTATATGATTTTAATTGATCATTTCATAAAATTAGAGACCTAATTGCATAATATGAGTTGGGAGTTATATGATTATGTGGTTTATTTGCATTGTGTGTTTTAATTACACTCATTTGCACTTGTTAATCAAACATGCATGTACAGTGTTTGATTTTCAGGATGCCTCGTGGAAGACCTCGTAGAGAGCATTCTCCAGGTCATAGGCACCACCGCCATGAGCATTCTCCTCCACATCCACCCCCTCAAGCTCAGCCTCAGGACTTCTTGAACTCTATGGTACAGCTTATAGATCAGAGATTAAGAGATTATGTGCCTCCTGTTGGAAAACAGGAATCAGAAAGCAGCGGAAATTTAAAAAAATTTCCAACAAAAGGATCTTGGACTCGCAATCGTGTATCCAAATTCGTAGAGATTAGAAACTTATTTTTCAATAATCTTTCTTGAAGCGTTTCAAGCCACCCAAGAACGCTCTTCTCGCGGCTTGATCCCCTCTCCTTGTTAAAACTCGAATCTTCAAAAACTTCTAACTTGAAGCTCTCTAGAGATAGTCCACCAACTTGACTACAATCTAACTAGTAAGGATGCTAGTCCTCTAGTTAGTGTTTAGGCTTAACCTAGGGTTTAATTTATCTTGGAGAAAGGATGGTGTTCAACACATGAACCAAAAGAATTCAATCACTCTCTAAGGGGAGCATGAGCTCCCCTATATATAGGAAAGGGAGTGGCCGAAAATCCCTAGTCCTTATGGGCTAAGGATTTTGGTCCCTCTCTCCTATTACTTGATCATCAAGCAATTTTGACTTTGACTTTGAATTCTAATTCAAATCAACTTTTAAGAAAGCTAAAAAATATCCAAACCCCTTTTAGATAATTTTATACTTTATTTATTAAATAAATAAATAACTTATTTTTATCTAATTAATTAATTCATAATTAATTAACTAGATTAATTTTCTCCAAAATAAGACTTTATTTTTAATTCAAAAATTAAACCAAAGTCTATTAAATAATTAACACATTAATTATTTAATCACATATATCACATATATATATATATGTATATACACGTGTGAGACACGTGTCACTCACGTGACCCACACGTGTGGTTTCACACGTGTGGAACCCTCTTGGCCTGATTAACTCGTTTAATCATTTTAAAGCCTTAACTCATGTAACCAAGTTGTTGTGTGTGACCCTCTAGGTTCTCAATTCAATTAGCAGTGACCCTAATTAATTAATTCACTAATTAATTAATCAGTTCACAGATTAAGTGACCATATTCTAGCAACAGGTGTTTAACCCATACCTGAATTGGAATGTCTCGATTCGACAAAACCTTTAAGTCATTGATTCATGTGAGATATAATCCTCCTACTTACTATCTCTCAACCAAGATCTAGGGTAAGGGAATAATTATAACCCTAATAATCTGGTCTTAAAGCTAAGTGCATTTCATATCCATTTGATCTCAATCCAAGAAACCATTTTCTTGGTGTCTTGATCTTATGCCTTGGCCAAGGACTCCATATGGCATATGAATGACTTACACAATAAGAGATCACCTTGCAAATGCAAGTGTAGGTCCTTTCCTGATTCTCATTCACTTTCATGAGTCACTTGTGCAGCCCCAGCATAAGCCTTGAATCAGTTGTCTAAGGCGACACCCTTTAAAGCTTATACCTAAGACTAAGAGTTAACTCATAAAGTGACATGGAACCTCAAGTCTAAGGATCAATTAATCACATCAATGACTCGTGAGATATTTCCTAATCTGGAAGTTTCCATTTCCTGAAATAGAAACTTCCTTTCCCATTTGGGAATGCTCTCACACGGGGCACCTCAGTGAACTTACTTATTGAAGTAAGCACCCTCATGTATCACGCACGTATCAACTATACACTTTGCACCTCCATGAAACAAGGTGGTCCTTCTTAAGGGCATGATCCCACAAGCAAACCTTAGAGGAGTCAGGTTGACACTCCCACTGTCTGTAGGACTCATCGGCTTGGAGTATTTTACTAATCATGACTTATGTGATATAGGGCTCGTTTCATGAAACATTTCACCTAAATGGTAGAGTCCTAAAGTCATCAGGATTAGGGGAGTTCTCATACATGCACAGCTAAAGTAAACGCATACCAAACAAGAGCATATAAAGAAGTGTTGCCTCAATTCGTTATTTTATTCAAAGATTGTCTGTGATTACAATAAGGAAAAACACAAAACGGACATACAATCGGCTTTCTAGGGCACTATTCCTAATAACCTCCCACTTACCCGTCAAAGCCATTCTAAAGCTATTCTAAGTCCCATCTTCTGAAGATGACCTTGGAAAGCTTCTCGACTAAGGGGTTTAGTAAGTGGATCTGCCACGTTCTCTGCTAATGCGGCCCTCTCAATTTGCACATCTCCTCTTTTGATAATATCACGGATTAGGTGATACTTTCTCATAATGTGCTTTGTCCGTTGGTGAGATCTTGGTTCTCTTGCTTGAGCAACCGCCCCAGTGTCGTCACAAAACACAGTAATGGGGTTTTTCATGCTAGGAACAACATTCAACTCTTGAATGAAGTATCTAATCCAATCACCTTCCTTAGCTGCATCATTTGCAGCTAAGTATTCAGCCTCAATGGTCGAATCTGCAGTGGTAGTTTGCTTGGAACTCTTCCAACTCACTGCTCCGCCGTTTAGGCAGAAAATGTATCCTGACATTAACTTAAAATCATCTTAAGTCAAATGCAAAGCTTGCATCGCAGTATCCTTCGACAGTAAGATCTTTCTGACCTCCGTAAACTAAGAATAAATCTTTAGTACTTTTCAAGTACTTAAGAATATTCTTCACGGCAGCCCAGTGACCATCTCCAGGGTCAGATTGGAAACGACTAGTTACACTAAGTGCATACGCCACATCCGGTCGAGTACCTAACATTGAATACATTATGCTTCCTATTGTAGATGCATAAGGTGTATGAGTAATTCTTTCCTTCTCAAGGTTAGTCTTAGGACACATCTTCTTAGAGAGAGATATTCCTACACTCATAGGAAGGTTCTTAACCTTTGTTGACTCCATATTGAATCTTTTCAATACTTTGTCAATGTACATCGACTGTGATAGTGATAGACAAATCTTGAACCCAAGTGTAAGTTCTAAATCCGATTGCAACACTTAAGGTATCGTATCCACAGGGAAGGGAACTCAACAACCACTTCTATGACTATTTCTAATCTAGAGACCGAATAAGATTGACAATGTTGTACTATACTACTATGACGAAATTAAACTTAAGCAATAAGTAATCAATCACACGAACTAACAAATAAAAACAAGATTTAACCACTTAATTAAAACAGGTCGGGGAGTAATTCATATGCCCTTTTGTGATCAATTCAATACTCAAGTACGGATGTATGATTCTTCAACCTAATCACGATGTTATACCTAGCTTCTCTCGAAGGCTAGATGTCTAATTAATTAAGCCAAGTGTTGTTCTCACAATCACTTAGTAACCAAATTAATCGAATAAAGCAAGATTAGTGTATTCAAAACCTAGCGGCTTGGCATAGAATTCTAAATACTTGTTGTAGAAATTAGGGTTAAATTTCTTCAAGCCCAAAAGTCTAAGTTTTGGAAAACACTCTCAATTATCCTCAATCTCTCGATTATCGGATAATTTACAATATGTTCATGGATGGCCAATCCATTCCCAACCTACTCAATACCGTTTTCCTAACAAAGAATCACACAAATTAACTCAAGCATTAATTCAAACACCTTAGATGCATAATCCTTACCCCCTAACCCTAGGAGATTAGTTCCTCATAATTGGCTCAAAACTCATTAAGATCAAAAGAATTGCATTCAAAATATTCATGTCTAACATAAACATCAAAACGGAATTAATAATTCTGAATTCTAACCTAATTATCCAAAAACGAATCTAAGGCGAGAAACTAACTATACTAGAATTGAAAACCAAAACTTGAGGAATTAGTTTAATCGAAAAGCAGTAAATAAAACCAAATTGATAAAGTCTTGTGAATGGAATGAATCTTCAACTCTATTTCTTCGAGTTTCTTCCTTCTCCGGGTGTTCTTGAACTTCTGGGAAGCTATCCGTCCAAAAAGCTCCCCTTCTCCGCCTCAAAACCGTGTTTAAATAGAAGTTCACAATCCAAAACTGCCCCGTGACACGGGCGTGCAGAGTTCATGCCTTAAAATGTGACACGCCCGTGTCACATATTAAAAACGTATTCGCGCTTTTCTTATTGACACGGGGGTGTCAGGAATTGTTCTTCTTGATGACACGGGGGTGCAAAAGCTCCAGGCCTCTCTGTACCTAGTCACGGGCGTGCAGAAAATTGCTCTACGTTGGTGACACGGGCGTGTCACCATCCGGAATCCGAGGGCCACTTCTGTACTGAGACACGGGGGTGTCTCAGTTTACTCTTCCATGGGGACACGGGCGTGTCCCCTAGAATTTCTCGTTTTTCGCCCTTTATTGCATGGTTTTGCTTCTATCTTGTCTTTTCAACTCCAAGGTGAAAGATACCTAATAGGGAGCATAAATCACGTAATAAGTTCTTAAAACTGCTTGAATTTAACTAAATTTGCCCTACAATTCCATGCAATAAACCGATACATCAAACTCCCCCAAACTTGAATATTGCTCGTCCTCGAGCAATCGAGAAAATTACATCAAACCACCTCAAAATCAATCTCTCAATGGAGCAATTTTCAGAATTTCACTAAAGCAAGTCTAGCCTATCAAACACCTTATAATCAAGCACAAGTATCAACACAATGGTATAATTCAAATATCCTCGTGTAGTGTGTGAATTCGAACAAAATAATGTACAATGGTTAGAACACCAAACTAATGATTCCTTCCTAAGTACCAATGATAGACTTCGGAAAACATTCTTCGCACCTATCTCCACTAATGGAATTAACCTAGAATTAAGGATCGGAAGGTCTTTCGAGGCTTGTAATGTGGGCTCGGGTTTAAGGTTATGGAATTTTTAGTATAGTAGTGACTCAACACACCTAGCTCACCCATTCAAATCTCCTCGGTCGCCATCTTTGTCTTTCCCCGTCAAACTCCCCCAAACTTAGTCCTTGTCTAAGTTTGTCACATGCAGACAGTCTAAAAGTTTCTTCTGTTTCAAATTTGCTCAATGTTTTTCTCAATAGTATATATTTTTTTCTTTCTTCTTTTTCTTTTTTTTTTTCTTTTTTTCTTCTTATTGCTTACACAACTCGTTCTTTTACTACTTCCCTTTGAATTCTTCTTTTCTTTCAGCATCTAAGATTATCTCTTCTCTTGGTTTCTCATCAGGAATTTGGCAGCATCTTCAATCGATTCAAACGAGTGAGCAAAGTGTGACTTGAAGGTAGGTTTATGGTGCTGTGCCTGTGGCTTATAACACGGCAACAAAAATTCAATGGCACAACACTTAGGCTCAGCGGGGTCAATAGGATTTCGTTCTTTAGTACAAATGGCTCAATAGCGAGGCTACCTCCTACATGAATGCCTAAGTCATTTCCCTAATTCTTCGTCAATTCAAAATTTCGCTTCAATAGGACTAAAATGCATCCTAATCCACTTCTCAGTATTATTCAAGAATTACTAACTCAGCATCCTAACCTAAGTACATGACCTTGTTCAATTGTGTACAAAAATAAGGATATCCCACCATTCCAAGGTATCAATACTCACACCTAACTTCATGCATTTGACTAGCTTAACTCACTTTGGCAAAATTCCAACAATCAAACCTCATCGAAAAATTAAAAATTTTGGCTTATTTTCAGCAATCATCTTTTCATTGTCAAAGATATCACAAAATCAAGTAAGTCAATCCCCCAATGCATCTTCCTATGCGAAATATTAACAATACAATCCAAAACTTTTTGCCCCTCTCCCCCAAACTTAAACCATGCAATGTCCTCATGCATAAAAGAAAAAAGGAAAGAAGGCAAAAAGAAAACTCCCTCAATACAGCGAAGAACCCGGCAACAAGCTATTCATCAACCCTAACCTGCACTTAAATGACTAAAACACGGATCATAAGCTAAGCAAAGCAAATGATAATCAACATACAATTAACAAGAAGGCCCTGTCGTCAAGTACCTCATATAACCATAAGAATAGTTAGCATAGTGCAAATAGTTAGGTTAAAGTGGTGAATTAGATCATCATACAGACCAAAGCAAGGAAAATAAAAAGCTAGAAAAGAACCCAATCAAGGATAAGGTGGCGGGTAATGTGGGGGCTGGCTTGAGCTACTTGCTCCGGCACCTCCAAATTGTTTGGCAAGGTATGCGTGGAGATTTTCGAACTGTCCATCAATGTGGAGCTGCAAGGCATCAAGCCGGGAGTCCACATGTTCTACAAAACTATCCATCCGCGCATTCTGAGATGCCATATAATCCCGCATGTAGGCGGGGATCTCCTCATCGTCATCTTGGACCATTGGCATCGGTGCTCCTCGTCCGGCTTCCTCCCGATCCGGTATCTGTGCAAGCCTCCTTTGCTGATCAAGAGTGAGGTCATCATACTTGGCCACACCCCACCTGTACATCCGCTCAAAACGGTTCATTTCTCTTTCCGGATACCAGGGTAAAACCCTATCCTTTAAGCTCCCGGCAGACCATCGGATGAATAGATCCATCTTGATGAATGTCTGCTCTTCGACATAGGGAAAGTTGGATAAAGGCTCCGTTTCCTCTGCAAGCCATCCTACCTCTTTGGCGAGCTTCGTCACATAGGCTCCATGACCTATAGTTCCCGACGCCCTACCTGCCACCTCCTTCAGCTTATACATGAACTCTGTCGTGGCATCAAACTGCACCCCCTCCTTCATAAAATACATGATGGCCAACTCAAACCCGTTTATATTTCCATCACTCTCATGCCTAGCACATATTCCCACAGCTAGGAGTCTATGCACCAATCGCCAGACTAAGCTATCAATCCATGTGGCCTTAGTATTACGCGGGTTGTACGCCGGGGCACCAGCTTTGAGAGGGAATGAACGCCACACCGCCTCTCTGTCCTCCGTAGACCAATTGGGCAACGTTGTCATCTCGCAACAAGGAAACCCTAAGGCATCCCGAATCTCATCTAGATTTAATGATTCGGCGTCCTCCCCATCTAACGTGAAATTGAGCTTGGTGTTGACCTGGTCCCAAGTCATAGTGGTGAAGAATGCGGTTGTCAACTCCGGATAGGTGTTAGCCGGAACCATCATAAACGTCTTCCACCCTATGTTGTTGAATAAAGCCTCGATCTCCTCCCAGACTCCTAACCTCTGAAGCGTAGCGAGATGCGGGAACTTGGTGGGCATGATATTACGCGTGGTATTCCTGTTATAAGGGTTCCCAAGCCCTTCCAAAGTTACATTCACGGAATCCCGTGGTTGGCGGCCGGTTGGGCCGGATGATGAGGTGAGTTGCAGAGGGGCGGGTCTCTTGTTGCATCCCATATTTCCTGGTGACTCTGTACTCTGACACGGGGGTGTCGATTTTTCCTTAGGGCACTCGACACGCCCGTGTCTCCTCTCGGCTGGCAGCACTGTACCTAGACACGGGGGTGTCATGGATTTCTCCATGTGAGAGACACGCCCGTGTCTCCCCCAAACTTGGAATTTTCGCACATCACTCTGTATAAACTGTTCCTTGGTGTTTGCACCCGCTAAATTCACACCTGTTAGCTCAAATTCTGCAGAGTAGGACCTTAGTACACCATACACTTGATTCGAACCTCTTTACCTGAAACACAAGACAGAAGACATCACTCAATCACAAGCTTAACTAACTAACGAGAGGGAAAAGAAAAGATGACAAGGGAAAGAAAAATAGTTCTAAGTTATAGTCGTTAGCTTGACTTCATGACTCCGGTCTAAGGCGCTGGAGCTGTTAACAAGCACGAGACGTGTTCGCCAATTCGATCTCCGGCAAGATATGGCTTGAGTCTTTGTCCATTCACCACAAAGGATGGTGAGCCTTCATTGCCTATCTCCACCGCTCCATTCACCAAGACTTTTACTACTCTGAACGGACCGGACCACCTTGACTTAAGTTTCCCGGGAAAGAGCTTCAATCTAGAATTGTACAACAACACCAATTGACCCTCGACAAACTCCTTGACCCGAATATGCTTATCATGCCACTTCTTCGTTCTCTCCTTATAAATCCGAGCATTTTCGTAAGCTTCTAACCTTAATTCCTCCAACTCTTGTAAGTCAAGTATCCTTTTCTCTCCGGCTCTCGTGAGATCAAAATTTATAGCCTTAATGGCCCAATACGACTTATACTCGATCTCGACTGGGAGGTGACATGCTTTACCATAAACCAACTGATACGGAGAAGTTCTTATAGGTGTCTTGAACGCGGTCCTGTAAGCCCATAACGCGTCATCCAACTTCGAGGACCAATCTTTCCTAGAGGGGCTCACCACCTTCTCCAAAATCCACTTCAACTCCCTATTCGTGACCTCCGCTTGCCCACTTGCTTGGGGATGATACGCAGTAGTTACCCGATGCTGGACCCCGTATTTCTTCAGCAAAGCTTCCAAGGGCTTGTTGCAAAAGTGCGTACCTCTATCACTGATTAATGCCCGTGGGACTCCGAACCTATTGAAAATGTTCTTTTGTAAGAACTTAATCACCACCTTCGAGTCATTGGTCGGAGTTGCCACGGCTTCGGCCCACTTGGATACATAATCCACCGCCACCAAGATATACTGATTCCCATTCGACGGTGGGAAAGGTCCCATGAAATCGATCCCCCAAACATCAAACAATTCAACTTCCAAGATATACTTCATGGGCATCTCATCTCTTTTACTAATGTTCCCGGATCTCTGACAAGTATCACATTCCTTGGCAAATTTGTAAGCATCCTTAAACAGCGTTGGCCACCAAAACCCAGACTGTAATACCTTAGCTGTTGTCTTTCGACCACTTGAGTGCCCTCCATATAAGCTCGCATGACATCTCTCAAGCACTTCATCAGCCTCAACCTCCGGAACACATCTCCGTACTAAAACATCCGAGCAGTGCTTATATACATATGGCTCTTCCCAATAATAACGTTTCACTTCGGATAAGAATCTCTGTTTCTGATGGAAATTCATGCCTGGTGGTAGAGCTTTACAAACCATGTGATTCACGATATCTGCGTACCAAGGAACTATTGCATCGGTTGCAAACAACTCCTCGTCAGGGAAAGTCTCAGTAATCTCCTCCTCGTACTCATCCTCCTTTTCCCCAACCTCTAATCTTGACAAGTGATCTGCAACTAAGTTCTCCGTCCCCTTCTTGTCACGAATTTCAAGATCGAACTCCTGAAGCAATAGAATCCATCTAATCAAACGGGGCTTTGAATCCTTCTTCGAAAGGAGATATTTAATTGCTGCGTGGTCCGTGTAGACAATTGTCTTCGAACCTATCAAGTAAGACCGAAACTTGTCAAAAGCATGCACAATAGCTAATAATTCCTTCTCAGTAGTTGCATAATTTAATTGTGCATCATTTAAAGTTTTGCTAGAATATGCGATAACGTGTAAACGTTTCTCCCTTCGTTGGCCAAGAACAGCTCCAATGGCCAAATCGCTCGCATCGCACATTAGCTCAAACGGTATAGTCCAATCCGGTGCAACCATAATTGGTGCGGAGGTAAGCTCCTTCTTCAACCTATCAAATGCAAGTAAACAATCATCACTAAACACGAATTCAGTATATTTTTGTAGTAACTTGCATAACGGTAAGGTAATTTTTGAAAAGTCCTTGATGAACCGGCGATAGAACCCGGCATGACCAAGGAAACTTCTCACTCCCTTGATATTGGTGGGTGGAGGCAATTTTGCAATCACATCAATCTTGGCCCTATCCACCTCAATGCCTTTCTCTGAAACTTTGTGACCCAACACTATCCCTTCCTTTACCATGAAATGGCACTTCTCCCAATTTAGCACAAGGTTAGTTTCTTCACATCGCTGCAAAACTTGAGCAAGATTATGCAAGCATGAATCGAAAGAAGAACCAAACACAGAAAAGTCATCCATAAAGATTTCCATTGTGCGTTCTATAAAGTCAGAGAAAATGGCCATCATGCATCGTTGAAAGGTAGCCGGGGCATTACACAACCCAAAAGGCATACGCCTATACGCAAAAGTACCATAAGGGCAAGTAAACGTACATTTTTCCTGATCCTCTGGAGCTATAGCAATTTGGTTATACCCTGAATACCCATCCAGAAAACAGTAATAAGAATGTCCGGCTAACCTCTCTAACATCTGATCAATAAAGGGAAGTGGAAAGTGATCTTTACGAGTGGCATTGTTCAACTTTCTATAATCTATACAGACTCTCCAACCCGTGACTGTCCTAGTTGGTATTAACTCATTTTTCTCATTTTTAATTACAGTCATCCCCCCCTTCTTGGGCACTACCTGTACAGGGCTAACCCACTTGCTATCCGAGATAGGGTAAATTATCCCGGCATCTAACAGTTTCAGTACCTCAGCCCTAACTACCTCTTTCATGTTTGGGTTCAATCTACGCTGATGTTCTACGGAGGGTTTATGGTTATCTTCCATAAGAATTTTATGCATGCAAATGGATGGGCTAATCCCCTTGATGTCAGAAATAGTCCAACCTATCGCTCGTTTGTGTTCTCTCAAAACCCTCAACAAGGCATCATGATGTGAATCAGTTAAATCAGAGGCAACTATAACAGGCAATGTTTCAGATTCACCCAAATAAGCATATCTCAAATGAGCGGGGAGGGGTTTCAGTTCTAACTGGGGCGCTTTCTCAACAGAAGGGTGAAGAGTGGGCTTACCTGTACCCAACTCTTCATATACAAACCTATTTCGGAATGGTACGTAGGGGGTGGCTTCGTGTGCCTTTGCGTAGGCGGCCAATTCTTCTAATATGTCTTCCCCATCAATGTGGTCCGTGCGTCCTCTTAGACAGAGTTCGAGAGGGTCCTCGTTGCTTATGGACATCGGTGTCTGTGCTCTGATTTCCACCATATTGCAATGTTCTTCGATCACCGGTCCTTTCATTGCTTTGAACAGATTAAACTCCACCTGTTCGTCCCCCACACGAAGAGTTAGAATGCCACTCTTCACATCAATTAAGGCTCCTGCTGTGGCTAGGAAAGGCCTCCCTAAGATGAGCGGCATGTTTTGATCTTCCTCCATTTCCAACACTATGAAGTCTACTGGTAGGTAGAACTTCCCAACTCTGACTAAAACATTTTCCAGGATTCCCGTGGGGTACTTGACTGATCGATCCGCTAACTGTAGGGAAACGGTTGTTGGTTTCAATGAATTCAGTCCAAGTTTCCTGTAAACAGATAATGGCATTAGACTCACACTAGCACCAAGATCACATAAAGCTTTATTAAAGGACATATGGCCAATTGTGCAAGGAATTGAAAAACTCCCTGGATCCTTAGGCTTCGGGGGAAGCTTATGTTGTAGAATGGCGCTGCACTCTTCAGTAAGTGCTATAGTGGCATAGTCCTCCAATTTTCTCTTGTTGGAGAGGATCTCCTTTAAGAATTTGACGTAAGTGGGCATCTGAGCTAGGGCCTCGGCAAAGGGGATGTTAATATGTAGTTCCTTGAAGATATTCAAGAACTTCTCGAATTGTTTCTCCAACCTTTGCTTTTGAAATCTCTGCGGGAAAGGAAGTGGTGGCACATACGGCTTGGGTGCCACTGGTGTCTTTGGCTTGGAAGGGGGCTCACTCGTCTGTACTTCTTTCTCCTCCTTTGATGCCTCGACTACTTTCTCAGATTCCAAAACGGTGTCCTTTTCCTTTCTCACTTCGGTCTCCACCGGTATTGCAGGCCCCTTGTAAGTTGTGCCACTTCGTAGTGTAATGGCCTTACAATGCTCTTTCGGATTTTCCTCAGGTTTGCTTGGAAACATGCCTTGGGCTCTAACGTTGATTGTATTAGCCAACTGGCCCACCTGCACTTCCAAATTTTTATTTTGAACCAGCACCTGTTCTACCTGAGATTCGAGTTTCTGATACCTATCATTCGAGACATTGATGAACTTCTCGAGGGCCGCCTCCCATCCCGGCTTCTGTTCTTGCGGTGGTTGTGGAGGGGGTACGAATCTCGGCTGATTTTGATGTGGTGGATGCTGTCCCTGTTGTCTTGGTTGGAACTGTGGTCTCTGGTTTGGGTTTGGGTTTTGAACATTCTGATTGTTTGACCACGAGAAGTGCGGATGATTCTTCCACCCTGGGTTGTAGGTGTTCGAGTATGGGTCATTTGCTGGTTTTTGATTCTGCACGTAATTGACTTGCTCTTGACCAACAACAACCTGTGCACCTACATTGGTAGAAGGACAAATATCAAACGAATGGGGACCACCACAAATTTCACATAATACCTGTAGGGCGTTTGACTGTGCCACTGTGTTTCGTGCTATAGAAATTGCAAGTCGGTCTAGCTTCTGGTTCAGTGCTTCGAACTTGGCATTGAAAGCTGTCACAGTGTCAGTGGTGAGTATGCCTGCCTCAGGTTTCGGTGGAGGAGGATTGCTCCTCTCCTTTGTCCAACTGCTATTTGCTGCCATCTTATTCAGAAGTTACATTCCTACTTCTTCGGACAGTGCCATAAATGCTCCTCCCGCTGCTGCATCGACCATGATTTTCATGTTTTCTGTCATTCCGTTGTAAAAGATTTGTACCAGTTGCCATCCTGGAACACGGTGATGTGGGCATTTCCTTTGCAATTCCTTATATCTTTCCCATCCTTCGTACAACGTTTCCCCATCATAGAGCCTGAAGCTCGTTATTTCGTCTCTGTACCTCATGGTCTTACTAGGAGGGTAGAACTTGGCTAAAAAGGCCTTAGAGAGGTCTGCCCATGTCTGAAGTGTCTCATTTGACAAGGTCGAAATCCATGTCCGGGCTTTGTCCCTTAGGGAGAAGGGAAAAAGCCTAACTCTGATCGCATCATCTGAAGCATTATGGATCTTAAAAGTCGAGCAAACGTCCAAAAAGTAGGACAAATGCGATGCGGGATCTTCATGTGGTAAACCCCCAAACGGGTTCTGTTGTAAGAGGTTGATGAACCCAGTTTTGATTTCAAAGTTGTTCGCCTCCACTGCGGGGCGAGTCAAATTGTTCTGGATTAAGCCAATGTTGGGAATGGCATAATCCTGAAGTGTGGTTGGTTGCTCGTTAATGGGTTGTGCCATTGGAATTGGGTTTACTTCCTGCTTCTTTTCCTTTCTTCGCTTCGTTCGATTTGCCCGACAAGTCCTCTCAATTTCAGGGTCATAAGGCAACGGTTCCAAGCCTTTCGATCGTAGCATGCACTAGGTACCTGCAATTGGGAAAACCCGTGGTCAAATTCAACGCACTTCAAAAAGAAATCAAGCAGAAAGGGTGGTCTAAAGCACCAGAAAAAGTCAATAAAGTAATATTGAATTAGACGCCTTCCCCGGCAACGGCGCCAAAAACTTGATAGACAAATCTTGAACCCAAGTGTAAGTTCTAAATCCGATTGCAACACTTAAGGTATCGTATCCACAGGGAAGGGAACTCAACAACCACTTCTATGACTATTTCTAATCTAGAGACCGAATAAGATTGACAATGTTGTACTATACTACTATGACGAAATTAAACTTAAGCAATAAGTAATCAATCACACGAACTAACAAATAAAAACAAGATTTAACCACTTAATTAAAACAGGTCGGGGAGTAATTCATATGCCCTTTTGTGATCAATTCAATACTCAAGTACGGATGTATGATTCTTCAACCTAATCACGATGTTATACCTAGCTTCTCTCGAAGGCTAGATGTCTAATTAATTAAGCCAAGTGTTGTTCTCACAATCACTTAGTAACCAAATTAATCGAATAAAGCAAGATTAGTGTATTCAAAACCTAGCGGCTTGGCATAGAATTCTAAATACTTGTTGTAGAAATTAGGGTTAAATTTCTTCAAGCCCAAAAGTCTAAGTTTTGGAAAACACTCTCAATTATCCTCAATCTCTCGATTATCGGATAATTTACAATATGTTCATAGATGGCCAATCCATTCCCAACCTACTCAATACCGTTTTCCTAACAAAGAATCACACAAATTAACTCAAGCATTAATTCAAACACCTTAGATGCATAATCCTTACCCCCTAACCCTAGGAGATTAGTTCCTCATAATTGGCTCAAAACTCATTAAGATCAAAAGAATTGCATTCAAAATATTCATGTCTAACATTAACATCAAAACGGAATTAATAATTCTGAATTCTAACCTAATTATCCAAAAACGAATCTAAGGCGAGAAACTAACTATACTAGAATTGAAAACCAAAACTAGAGGAATTAGTTTAATCGAAAAGCAGTAAATAAAACCAAATTGATAAAGTCTTGTGAATGGAATGAATCTTCAACTCTATTTCTTCGAGTTTCTTCCTTCTCCGGGTGTTCTTGAACTTCTGGGAAGCTATCCGTCCAAAAAGCTCCCCTTCTCCGCCTCAAAACCGTGTTTAAATAGAAGTTCACAATCCAAAACTGCCCCGTGACACGGGCATGCAGAGTTCATGCCTTAAAATGTGACACGCTCGTGTCACATATTAAAAACGTATTCGCGCTTTTCTTATTGACACGGGGGTGTCAGGAATTGTTCTTCTTGATGACACGGGGGTGCAAAAGCTCCAGGCCTCTCTGTACCTAGTCACAGGCGTGCAGAAAATTGCTCTACGTTGGTGACACGGGCGTGTCACCATCCGGAATCCGAGGGCCACTTCTGTACTGAGACACGGGGGTGTCTCAGTTTACTCTTCCATGGGGACACGGGCGTGTCCCCTAGAATTTCTCGTTTTTCGCCCTTTATTGCATGGTTTTGCTTCTATCTTGTCTTTTCAACTCCAAGGTGAAAGATACCTAATAGGGAGCATAAATCACGTAATAAGTTCTTAAAACTGCTTGAATTTAACTAAATTTGCCCTACAATTCCATGCAATAAACCGATACATCAGATAGTCTTATTAACCTTCTAGATCTATCTCGATAGATTTTAATTCCAAGGATATAGGACGCATCACCAAGATCTTTCATCTCGAATTGGTTCGATAACCATAACTTAGTTACTTTCATGTCATACTTCGAATTCCCTATAAGAAGGATGTCATCAACATAAAGTACTAAGAATTACACCGCGGTCTCCAATTCCTTTCTATACACACATGATTCATTCGAAATTCGAATGAAGCCAAACGCTTTGACTGATTCATCAAATCGAATGTTCCAATTCCTAGAAGCCTGTTTCAATCCATAGATTGATCTTTGGAGTTTGTAAACCTTTTGCTCACTCCCACTGAATGTGAAACCTATGGGTTGCTCCATATAAATGTCTTTATCAATGTCACCATTGAGAAAGGCAATTTTCACATCCATTTGCCATATCTCATAGTCATAATATGCAGCAATGGCAAGCATGATCCGAATGGACTTTTGCATTGCAACTGGCGAAAAAATTTCATCAAAGTCCACACCGGGTCTTTGAGTGAATCCTTTTGCAACCAGTCTTGCCTTGTAGGCTGCAATGCTTCCATCAACTCCAAGCTTTCTCTTAAAGATCCATTTGCAACCTATGCGTTTGACCTCATCAGGCAAATCTACCAAGGTCCAAACTTGGTTGGAGTTCATGGAATCCATTTCGGATTTCATGGCTTCTATCCACTGTTCAAAGTCAGAATCTGAAAGTGCCTCCTCATATGTTAAAGGATCATTATCCTTTTGAGAGATCTCATGGAAGAATCCATACCATCTCTCTGGCTGTCTAGGAGTGCGTTCAGAACGCCTTAGAGGAGGATTTGCATGTGTATCGATATTCGTGATTGGTTGCGGTTGGTCAGAAGGGGACGTTTCTTCAGTGGGTGGTGTGGGATCACTTTATACTTCTTCTAATTCTATGATCTTGCCTTTCTTTTCTTTAAGGAACTGTTCCTCCAGAAAAGTGGCATTTCTGGAAACAAACAACTTTTGCTCAGATTGATCATAGAAGTAGTATTATATGGATCCCTTAGGATAACCTACAAAGTAGCATAAGTTAGAATGAGATTCTAACTTATCTCCCACTGTCCTCTTCACGTAAGTAGGACAACCCCAAATTCTTAAGCAAGAATAACTAGGGATTTTACCATGCCACATTTCATGGGGCGTTTTAGGGACTGATTTAGAGGGAACTAGATTCAAAATCTTTGCTGCATTTTCTAAGGCATAACCCCAGAAAGAAGGTGGTAAGTCAGTGAAACTCATCATGGAACGAACCATATCGAGTAGGGTTCGATTCCTTCTCTCAGAAACTCCATTGAGTTGAGGAGTTCCCGGAGGTGTCCACTGAGAGATAATCCCATTATCTTTGAGATGATTAAGGAATTCTTCACTAAGATACTCGCCTCCTCGATCAGATCGAAGTGCTTTGATCTTGTGACCAGTTTGGTTCTCAACCTCCTTTTGAAATTCTAGGAATTTCTCAAAAGCTTCAGATTTATACTTCATTAAGTATACATAACCATATCGACTAAAGTCATCGGTAAAGGTTACGAAATATTGATGATTGTTTCTAGTGCTTACACTAAGTGGTCCACAAACATCAGAATGGATCAAATCCAAAACCTCAGTGGCACGTTCGACAGTTCCTTTAAAAGGAACTATGGACATCTTTCCTTTGAGACAGGATTCGCAAGAAGTTAACTCTTTGAGATCATTTTCAGAGAATGATCCTAAAGTGTTTATCTTGCTAATTCTGTTCTTGGAAATGTGTCCTAATCTAGCGTACCATAAGGGAGCTGAAACTTTGTCATCTCTCTTACGTTTAGTTTCTCGTTGTATATTTATAATATTGATATTCTGAGTTAGATAAAGTCCATTACTTAGAGTACCGATGTGAACAGAAGAGTTGTTCCGTTTGATAAAGTATTTACCATTCTTAATATAAGTTTCATAACCTTCACAATCTAAAATTGGAACTGAAATTATATTACGAATAATGCTCGGTACATAAAGGACTTTATTTAAAACTAACTCAAAACTAGCTAAATCTAATCTAATTGTGCTTAAAGCTCGAGCTTCAACATTTGAGCCATCGCCGATCTTCAAGACACATTCTTCTTCTTTGAGTTGTTGGACTTCACTTAGCATCTGTACATCATTACAGATATGAGTTTCACAACCTGTATCAAGTACCCAAGAACTAGAATTAATAGAAAGATTTATTTCAACGAGAAACATACCTTTCTTTAGAGTAGCTTTGTACTCTGGGCAGTTTCTCCTCCAATATCCCGCTTTGCCACAATGGAAGCAAACATCCTCTTTCTGATCACGCTTCTTCTTTTGGGCTTTCCCCTTCGAAACGCCACCAGTGGGCCTAAGGGGTTTCTTCTTCTTCTTTTGGGCTTTCTTGCCCTTACCTTTAGAAGGCCCACAAGAGGAAGATGGAGCATTCACCATCATAACCTTATTGTCCTTCTTGATTGTGCTTTCAGCAGTCACAAGTTGACTAATCAGCTCAGCTACAGTAACACCAGCATGATTCATATTGAAGTTAAGGACAAATGGGTTAAATGATGGTGGGAGTGAGGCTAGCAACAAGTCCACTGAAAGCTCATCTTTCAGTGGCATGTCCATGGAAGCAAGTTTCTCAGTAAGGGCAAGAAACTTGAGTCCATATTCATGGACACTTGAACCTTCCCTCATTCTCAAGTGGAACAATTCCTTTGAAGTGTTATACCTTGTAACACGTTCATGAGGGCGGTAAAGTTGCTCTAAGTGGTCGTAAATCTCCCAAGCGAATTCCATGGCCTCATGTTGCCTTTGCAAGTCCGAAGACATGTTAGCCAACATAAGGCAACGGGCTTGGAGATTATCATCCTTCCACTTCTGGATCGCGTCCCGCTCGGCCCGAGTGGGAGCGTCCCCTTCGGGACTAGGCTCCCCTTCGAAGAGAACATAAGTTCTCTTCTCAGAATCTAAAATGATTTTCAGATTCCTCAGCCAATCAGAATAATTGGGGCCAGTCAACTTGTTTGACTCGAGGATCGATATAAGAGGGTTTTTGGTTGCCATTTCAAAACACGAAGAGAATCACAGAATCTACGACCTAAATGGTAAAACAGAGAACTAGTGAGCATGCTGAATTATAACGATATACGAAAGATAAGGTCTTTAATCTAATGTAGCTCCCACTGTTTTTCAAAAATCTATAATTCCCAAAGATCTAAGAGGAACGCGTTTCCCAATGGGTACTAAGATCCTAAGCATTTTACCTCGAACCCACGACTCGCGGACATTCTAAGTAAAACCCTAGGTAGGTACAACTTACCAATTCTAACACCTTTAGAACTCTTAGTAATTGTTTTTGCATCACCTATCTTTCAATATGGACCCACGACTCGTGCGACATCCATATTTACTTAGGCGTTAAGCTAGACCCATCAATCAGAAGATCATGATCAAAACTAAGTTCGAACGACCCACGACTCGCGGACATCGCCATTGCCAAAATTGATCACGAAATATTGATCATTTAAAATGATCAATTAGGTAATTAAGAACTAATAAGCTCTACTAGCTATCCCACGACTCGCGGACAATAACTAGTTTCACTTACTAAACTTAAAACCTATTGATGGAATGCTAGGAATTTAATTCGAAATTTACATCTCGAATTAAACACCTATTTGTTCGAAATTAGCTTAATATTTAATTGGAATTTTCGAATCAACCGGAGAGTTGTCCGGTTCGACCTCACCAACATATATGTTATCCAATTTTATTAGTCTTGATTAATGCAAGTACAACTTAAATGCATTTCAAACAAGCACATAAACAGATAACATGTCTTAGCATGATACTAACATGAGATGATCATGGGTTCTACCTATCTTATGCGTGATATGTGGGAGCCACTCCACAATCACAAGTTCTAACATACATGCCATATAAACAGTTTAAATCACATAAGGGAAAGCGGTAACAAAATACGAGCCCTATCTCTATTACATTTTACAATTGAGATTCCCCTCCCTAACATTTTGAGGGGTCTTCACTTATGGCCTCCTTGTTACTTGAATGTGGTCTATCTTACTCCATGGGTGCATTGTCTCCAAAATGAAAATAAAACCTCACCATCTATTCTACTCTCAAAAAAATGAAAAAAGTACTGAAAAGTAATATGGCTCAATCTTCATATTGGCCTTAGACAAATACACGGGGCATACCCCGGCCTCAAAAACAGTAATATGGAAAGCCACATAATAAATCACATAACAGTACGCACATAAGTGAGGCTCCAACCTCAATTGAAAAACGCAACTATAGGGCTCCAACCCCAATTTAAACCATCCATGTGCATAAATTAAAACCATACATAAGTCTAAACCCATGATCACCTAACATGCAACTTGCGAGAATTTAAATTTAGCCAATAAATTAAAATTCCCGTTTCAAGTCCTAATGACTTAAAACATGACTTGATGTGAGTCTTATTTATAAAAGTTTTCAATAAATTCCAAATTACCAAACAAATAAAATTCCAATTAATTTATGAAAATTAATAATTTTTTTTAAAGATGTATTTTCCCAAAATATAAACCGCTTCTATTTCTCGAAAATCCCAATTTTAAGCTTTATTCAAAATTAAAAAAAAATAAATTAAATTAAATTTTAATAATAAAAAGAAGATAAATTTAAAATCGGGAATGGATTACACGAAATACGAAAAATCGGATTGCGATGGAGAAAACGGGGCCCGTACGCAAAAGGGCTGCGCGAGTTGTAACGCCCCAATTTCGGAAGTTCAGGTAAGCACGCCACGAGCGGGTCTTCGGGAGTTTGGGGTTTAATTTAATTATTTCATTCTTCTATAACATATTATGTGCATTACACATTCTTATGTATCTATATGAATTAGCATGTATGTGAATTTACGTATAATAAGTGATAATGTGTCTAACTGTATTATATGATTTTAATTGATCAATTCATAAAATTAGAGACCTAATTGCATAATATGAGTTGGGAGTTATATGATTATTTGGTTAGGAATAGAACTTGCTTGCAACCATTCAAATAATTCAAGGGCTTAAGTGCAAATATTGATGATTCATGCATTTAGTGGGAGATATAATATATCTTATATGCATCTCTTCTCTCACATTTCATACATTACATATTATATCAAGAACTTCACACACACACACTAAACTTCGATCAAAACACCAAGAGAGGAAAGGGAAGATTTTATCTCAATTTCAAGCTAGACTTTTGGAGGAATTGTGAAGCTAGGATCATCATCATCATCATACCTCCATTTCATCCCATCTTTCTTTTATCTTAAGGTATAAATGAGAATTTGTTGATCTCTTGAATATGTGAAGTTGTAGGGTTTGATGATTATATGAGGTTTCCTTATTTATCCTTGGTTAGGAGCATGTTTAGGGGCTTTATATTTCAAGTTTTGCATGAAAACATGAAGTTATGTGAAGGTTGGAAAGCATGTATATTTTTGGGGTTTTGATGATTGAATCTTGAAGATTTGATGCATGTTTCATGGTTTAATTGTTGTATAAGTGTAGTATTATGTGTATATGTTGTGTTTGATCATTTGTTATGGATTGAATTTGGTTTTATTGGTTGATTTGGGTGTTTGGCTGAAATCTCCTGTTTTTCCCCTGATTTTTTTCGCCCAGCAGCTTCCCAAACGCCCGTTTGGTCGCCTAGTTCATTTCCTAAATTGGGTACCTACTGTCGTTACAGACAGTTTCCAAACGCCCGTTTTTGCTTTCAGTGTATTTTGTAAATGCCCGTTTCTCCCTCATACGAACTCCAATTGACCTAATTTTTGAACCGTTGGAAACCTCTTGAAGTCTAGAACAACTCTAATTAATTATCTTTTGTCATTTGTGAGATATAATCAATTCTTTTTGGTGTCGCCACTTCGCCGGAAAACTACCTTCACCCAACTTCAAGCTTAAGCCATTTTCACCTCGCTTTGAACTAGAAAACGAGCCATATACCATTTCAAAGGTCTACTTGTCTAGTTTCATTCCCAATAAACAAAAACCAATTCCAATTTCTAAAACTTGAGATATTCCCATTTTTCCATAGCATGGTCATTTTCGTAAATTGTCGGTTTTTGCCAAACTTCACCAAAACCCTTCTTCTTGCATTCCTTTCACTTCCTTGGCTCCTGTATATGACTTATATGAATTATATGCTTACTTAATTGATAATTATGCTCCTATTTGACACTTCTTGATACTTTATTTGGGAATTTGGACATATTCATAATATTTATTGATTGTAAACGCATGATTGACATCGCATGACATTGTTGTTCGTCTTAAATGGTTCATACGAGTCGAGTCTCATGTACACTTGTCCTTGTTATACAGATCACATTCCCGGTGATGAGGAGCACGCTCCTTAGGGTGTTTCCTTGCTTCTTTTGCTTGGTAAAGTTAAGTTGAGGTTTAATTCTAGATATAGAACCCTTACAACCCTATGTGACTTTCCGGACAAAAGTATTTATATATCTATAGATTTCAAACTTAATGATTTTCAAATGATTTTATAAAATGGATTGAACAAGATTGACTGATTGATTGTCTTTAGCGAGTAACTATTGTTCACGTTGGGCCCGAGGGTAGTGTATTGAGCCAACAGGGAAAGAAAGGGCTGACGGGTAACTCTTGCACTATCCTCACCATGTGGGATCATCTCTGAATCCACCTGGAGGTTTGGTGGAGGAAGAAATCCCGTGCATGGGAGTCATGTTCCCGACGTACACCATGATTGGATGGTTGGGTCTTGCAAGCCTACCATCACCCGGAGGAAGAAGGAGTTATTGAAAATGCTATTTGTGCACTGAAATGGTCTGTGTGATCACCTAATCAATTAATAAATTAAATTATTTTACACAATCGGAGAAAGGTTGGAGATTTGCCCTCACTCGTCGGGCTACAAATTGAATTGATAATAATTGTATTGTTAAATTGGTTTTGTTGTAATTTCGGGCGAGAATTTAATTCTATTCTTGAATGTATATTGCTTCTTTATAAAACCTTACCCGAAATTATGACTTGCATGGTAATTGCGCTTATAATTATAAACCCCTCACTCAGTCTTTCATAGACTGACACCCCACATTTTCAGTTTTGCAGGTTAAGTGCTAGGCGGCCTTTGAGTCTTTTGTTGGGTCTAGCATTTCATTTTCATATTGGTGGTTATGTATAAGTTTTGTATCATAATGATGCTTATGTAATTTACGAATTGTTCTTGCAAGTTTGGGATTATGTACGTTGGAAATGATGGATATGAATTGCTAATAGAATGTATGTACATTATGCTTTCGCTTATGGTTTATGCATGTTGTTCTAATTGAGGGTTAGTCCCGCCTAGCTTTAGAGTTGTTTTTTTTATGTCTCCCGTTCGCTATAGGCTTGATTCATGTATGGGTGATCGTTCCATATGTGGATTGAACTATAGTGCGGGGGATGTGGTTACCCTGCGTTCCGGGTGCTACATCTGACATCAAAATCTACTTGATAATAACTGGGCATGTTAAAATTTGTTTCCGCTATGACAACTAATTTGCCAAGTAACAATATTCCATTACCAAATCTTTAATGGAGAAAATTATGATTATTGGACTATAAAAATGAAGACATACTTTTTGTCCCAAAATTTATGGGACATCATTGAAGAAGAAATTACAATTTTCTGTGGCTTTGTTTGTACAATATACAAATAACATTGGTGGATCAAATATTTAATTTTGTTGGAAGATTTTTTGCTAATGACCTCTTCCCTCTATTGTCGTTTTCAATCTTGCAGGATTAAAGTAATCACTGAGACTGCCAAAATTAGGGGAATCAAATCACAAGGATTGTGGTGACCACCATCCAATCAAGCCAACGGATTCTTTCCTTATGGAGATAGCCCTGCAACTATTTATACGAGAATCATTCATAAGAGAAGAAGCAATTTTCTTATAGTGGAAAAGTGTAATTGAGAGTTTTGGCAAACTGTGAGAATAGTGTGAAGAGGTGGTTAATCTCTGGTGTTCAATCTCAGTGAGTTATTAAAGGTTGAGGTTAGAGGAAGTGATCCTCTAGAAGTTCAGATACTTAGCTTGGTATTTGAGGTAGATCTTTTGTGTGAGTAAGTAAGATAGATAGACTAAAGGGATCCATCTATCCTGCTTGTAAGGTGTACGGATTCACAAAGCTTTGTTTGTTGAGTCCAAAGTTCTTAATAAATTCCCTTTAAAAACTCCCAAGCTAAACACTTGGGGACAGGAGTAGGCTTGCCGAACCTGTATAAATCTTGAGTCTCTCTTTTCTTTTACCTTGGCATGGTTTCTTCACTTTGTGTACGTTAATTTCTATTCTAAACCACTGTCTCAAAGTTCTAGCTGGGATCCTTCACGGTTTCAATTGGTACCAGAGCAGGTTTTCAAAAACACAAAGGCTTAAAAACCTGTTTTTTGATCCTAAATCTTCAAAATGGAATACTTTGCTGAAGCACCATCACACACACGTGCACCACTTTTTGATGGTACTAACTATTCCACTTGGAAGAATCGTATGGAGGAGTTTTTTATGGGTGTAGATTTCAAACTATGGCACATCATCACCATAGGACCTAAGATTCCAATGAAAGAAGTTGATGGGAAAATGGTCCCAAAAACACTGGAAGACCTTGATGAAAAAGATAAGAAAGCCTGGTTAATGAATGCTCGAGCAAAAAACGTTCTATCAGTGGCTCTCACCAAGGAGGAATACAACCGAGTCTCCACATGTAAAACGGCCAAAGAAATGTGAGACATACTGCAAGTCACTCACGAAGGGACTGAACACGTCAGGGAAGAAAGAGCAGCAATCCTAACCACTTAGTACGAGGCATTTCAAATGATCTCCGGTGAAACCATGAGTCAGATGCACACCTGATTCGTCGCTCTCGTAAATCAGATGAATGCCTTTGGAGAACCAATATCCGAGGGGCAGTAAGTACGGAAATTCCTAAGGTCCCTACCCAAAGAATGGACGCCTAAGGTCACAGCCATAACTGAAGCAAAAAGGCTAAGTACACTCACCATGGCGGAACTCATCGGATCTCTAATCTCACATGAACTCACGTTTCTTCCTAAGGAAGAAGTCTCAGATAAGAAAAAGAACATCGCCTTCTCCGTGGATCAAGACACCAGCCTGGAAGACAAATCAGATGAAGAACTGGTACTTTTGACCAGAAGGATAAAAGAGATTGCTTACAATCGAAACAGGAACAAGAAATTCCAGAATCCCTCAAACAGCAGCTACCAGCAAAATGGGGGGTTTCAATACCCTCAACACAACAAAAATATTGTCTGTCACGAGTGCAGGAAGCCGAGACACATCAAATCCAACTATCCATAGCTCAGAAAGGCTCGGAACATGACGGGAAGCAAAACTCCTATGTGGCCAACTGGGACCAGGAACTGGAACGTGAGCTCTTTGACAGTGAAGAGGACTGCATTGCCTTCATGGCAAATGATCAAGTAAGCTCCTCTAACTTACCTCAAAATAAATCTGAATGTTACGATGATCAAACCATTAATGAGATAGATATGCAAAACCTTCTCGAAACGTGTTCATCCAGAACTAAAAATCTATCCAGTAGGAACAAGGACCTTGAAGGTAAACTCTTGAAAATCATAAAAGAAAAACAAGATATGAAATATAGAATGCTGCAGGCCATTGATCAATTAAGATTTGAAAAAGAACTTTTGGAAAAAGAAAAAGAACACATGATTGAAGAAAACTCCAGATTAAGTGACGCTCTTCATAAAGAAGCACCAAGAAAAACTAGGAAAATCGGCAGAAAAAGGTGCTACAATTGCAACACAATTGGTCATACACAATATTTTTTGCACACATCCATTAAATCCAAAAAAAAAGTGGGTATGGATTCCAAAGAAACTTGATAAAAAAAACCCCTACCACTCACACTGCACTTCACTCTAACAATGAATGACCTTTAAAAAACTGGGTACCTATGACTAAATGACTATTGCAGGGCACCTGCCTTGGAGCGCTCAGGAACAAGAAATAGGTACTTGATAGCGGCTGTTCAAGGCATATGACAGGTGATGCACATTGTTTTTCTGAGATTCGAGAATGTGAAGGTGGAAATGTCATCTTCGTTGATAACACCAAAGGGAAGATCATTGGGAAAGGCACAATTGGTAAGAAATCCACTAACTGTATTGAAGAAGTCTGGCTGGTACAAGGGTTGGAACATAACCTGATTACTATCAGTCAACTTTGTGATAGTGGATATGAGGTAAAATTTTGTCGTTCCAAATTTCTGATTACTAAAAACGAAGAAACTGTTGGAAAACGAGTATAGAAACGCAGCGAAAATTTAAAATTTTCCAAAAGATTGATCATGGACTTGTAATTCTCGTATCGTATCACAGGGTGTTAAGAAACTTACGTAGGTTGAAGCTTTCTAGTGATGTCAGTACCGCCTACTGAACACCCTTCAAGCGGAACGTCCCCTGAACGGTTCTCGATAGATCCCAAAGCAGCGACCCTCCAAAGCGTATCCACACCAGTCCTAGAACACGATCAAGCTAGTGAGAATGCTAGTTCTATAGCTTGTGTTAAAGGCTAGGATTTTGCTTTGAAAACTTTTCTTTTATTTTTCTCAAAAACTTAACACTTCGTGAGTGTTGGTCTAAAAAAAAATAGGAGAAGCCCCAACCCCTTTATTTATACTATATGGTTCGAACCCCTAGGGTTTTCAAGAACCAATGGAATTATTTTCTTGCTCACTAATTAACTAATTTAATTATTAATTTAAATGGAGAAAATAAGTTCCCAACTTGTTCTCCAAGTCTTGCAAGAATCAACTTTCTCTCTCCTACAATAGGAAGTTGGACTTTTCAACTTTCCCAAAGCTAAAAGTCAAGATTCAATAAATAATTTAATTCTCAATTAATTATTTATTGGGTTAAGCTTGAGAAATAAAATCTTAATGATTAATTCAAAATTAATTAAAAGACTTAAATTAATTAATTATAATTTAATTAATTAATTCTAGAAAAGAATTCACGTGTAATAAAATTACACGTCCGGAGACACGTACATGCCATGTATGCGTGACACGTGGCGCCACGTGGACTGCGTGGCAGCTACTCACGCCATCCTTGCTCCGTTTTGATCAACAATTTGATCCTTTGTTAAACATATTAAGATCCTACCATAACCCTCATGTCCTGGCATTTGTGTGTGACCCTTTAGGTTTATTATTCGATTAGCAGTGATAGTAATTAATTAATTCACTAATTAATTAATCACTTCACAGATCACATTATCGTAATCTAGCAATGGATGTGTGACCCTAGCCGAATAATGAAATAAATCGAAGAACCTTTCAGTCAATAACATACAGTGAAATACGATCCTCCTACAACTCCATCTCTCAATCAAGAACTAAGGCATGTGAATATTCTCAGAGCCCAAATATTCTTGATCTTTAAAGTTAAGTTCGCTTCATATCCATTTAGACCTCAATCCAAGAAAACCCCATTTTCTTGATGTCTTGATCTTTTATCCACCTTGGACAAGGGTTTAAGTTTAATGAACTACGAACAACTCAATCAGTAAGAGATCATCCTTGTTCTTGCAATAAGTGTAGGTCCTTTGTCGATTCTACTAATTCTACATATGCCACTTGTGTAATCCCAACATAGGCCGTGGTTCAGGTGTCTATATGGCGACACCTTTTCGAGCTTATATCAATGATTACAGAGTTAGATCATATGAGACATTACAGAATCTCAAGTCTAAGGATTAATGAATCACGTTATTGACCTGTGAGATATTTCCTGATTAGAAAGTTTCTAGGAGACTTCCTTTCCCATTTAGGAATGTTCTCACGTGGGACATCTCAGTGATTAAGTTCTAGTAACAATCACCCTCATGTATTATGAACGCATCATTGTATACACTTATCACTCCATGAAACTGAGTGATCCTTCAAAAGGATATAATCACATAAGTAAGTCTCAGCAGAGTCAAGGTTGACACTCCCACTGTCTGTCGGACTCTCGACTTGGAGAAGTTTCTAATCCTCGCCTATGGAATTAAGAACTTGTTTCATGTGTCATTCCCATAACAACAAAGTTCTTAACGGCCTCATCGGATTAGGGGAGTTCAATACATGCAAAAACACAGTCAACCCAAACAAACATAAATAAGCACATAAAGAAGTGAATGCCTATGAACAAAATCATCTCGTTTATTATTCAAAGACTCTTTGTGATTTTACAAGGAAATAGTAAAGCCAAAAGCTGCTTTAAGGGCACTATTCCTAATAGAAATTGTGTTCACTGCTTGTCTCGAAAAGAACCTCTATAACTTTGTTATGCAAGACTTGTCTAAACAAAATGTCGAGTGTCTAGCAATTACAGATGATTCTAGCTAGGTGTGGCATCGCAGACTGGGACATGTCAATATGGACCTGTTGACACACATTGCCAAAAAGGACCTAGTCAAGGGGATCCCCAAGCTTAGCTTCATCAAAGATAGACCATGCGATGCATGTCAAAAGGAAAAATAGATCAGATCCAGTTTCAGAGCTAAAGATGAAGTTTCCACCCATCAACCTTTGGAGCTTCTACATCTTGATCTATTTGGGCCCATGAGAACCGAGTCCATGGGAGGAAAAAGGTACGTATTTATCATCGTTGGCGACTACTCCAGGTATACTTGGGTTCTCTTTCTCTCGCATAAGAATGATGCAATTAAAACCTTCATCCCCCTTATTAAACGTATTCAAAATGAAAGGAACCTGACCGTAAAACGTATTCGGAGTGATCATGGGACTGAATTCGATGAGAAAAATTTTACTACTTTTCGTGAAGAAAATGGCTATTTTCATATGTTCTCTGCCCCTAAAACACCCCAACAAAACGGGGTCGTTGAAAGGAAAAATCACATCTTGCAAGAAATGGACAGAACCATGATAAACGAATACGATTTACCTAAGTCCTTTTGGGGAGAAGCCATTAATATAGCCTGCTACATTTCCAACCGGGTCTTCCTAAGGCCCATCATCAAGAGGACCCCTTATGAACTCTGGAATAAAAGATGCCTAATATCTCCTACTTTCATGTCTTTGGGTTTAAGTGTTTTATTCTTAATGATAGAGAGAATCTGGGAAAATTTGATGCTAAAACTGATGAAGGTATTTTCGTGGGGTACTCCACCCACAGCAAAGCATACAGAGTCTTTAATAAACGCAAGAGAATTGTACAAGAATCCATGAATGTTATTTTTGATGAAACTAATCCACTTGCCAAGGACGCCTTGAGCATCTCCTACACAGGTACCACTGAGCTACCAATCACATTCCAACAAGACCAAGAGGAAATCAAAACTGAGGAGGAAAAACCAAAAGAACCTCAAACTGAAGTTCCAGTTGAGAAAGCTGGAAAATTCAAGCATGCTTCCAGCTACCCTCTCGACCATATTATCGGAGATCCAAATCTCCGAATGATGACGCGGTCTCAAAAAGCATCCATAGAACAACCAACAACAAATCTGGAAGAGTTTGTCTCCATGATAGAGCCTAAGGATGTGAAAGAGGCTCTCAAAGACAAACATTGGATAAGTGCAATGGAAGAAGAACTCAGTCAATTTGAGAGGTGCAAGGTGTGTTCCTTAGTGGAAAGACCAAGTGATCGTACTGTCATTGGAACCAAGTGGGTATTCAGAAATAAACTCAACGAAGAAGGTAGTAAGATCACAAGAAATAAGCCAAAGGATATAATCAGCAAGAAGGTATTGATTTCGATGAAACTTTTGCTCCCCGTTGCCAGACTAGAATCCATAAGAATGCTGCTTGCTTTTGCCTGCTTAAAAAACTTTATTCTTTATCAAATGGATGTCAAAAGCACTTTCTTAAACGGGTCTATTAACTAAGAAATCTTTCTCTAACAACCCCTGGGATTTGAAAGTAATTAAGGAGTTTCCTAACCATGTTTTCAAACTATCAACAGCTCTCTACGGGCTCAAACAAGCTCCTCGCGCATGGTATGAGTGTTTAAAAAATTATCTCTTGTCTAATCACTTTAAAATTGGAACTATTGATACCACTGTTTTTACTAAAACACAAGGTGATAATCTTCTGTTGCTACAAATTTACGTGGATGACATCATCTTTGGTAGCACTAACTCACAACTATGTCAAGAGTTTTCTAAGTGTATGCAACAGGAATTCGAGATGAGTCCCATGGGCGAATTGACATTCTTTCTTGGTCTTCAAATTTAACAAGGCAAAACGGGTATCTTCCTCAGCCAATAGAAATATACTAAGGAGATTCTTTTCAAGTTCCAGATGACAGACTACAAAGCGGCATCTACTCCCATAAGTTCCTCTACCAAACTGGAACTTGATCCTGACGGTAAGGAAGTACCAGAGAAATTATACAGAAGCATGATAGGCAACCTGCTTTACTTAACAGCCAGTAGGCCAAACATATTATTTGTGTTGGGAATAGTACCCTAAAAATTCAATTTGTTGAATTAATTAAACTGAATTTACAGCAAGTTGTGAGTATTTTACATATGGATAATTAATGGTGTGTGGTGGTATTCTTATATGAAATGTGTGTCATAGGAAAAGACTTTGAATATCGAAATCACGTGTAATTAAAGTTCTAGTCGGTATGATAAGAATATATTCTTATCAAGACTATAACGTGGTTACATAAGATGATTAGTCTTTCGTCATAGGGAATGGTGATTCCGGTTATAACACGTTGATGATTTTCAATAGGATTGGAAACATCGAACTGGACCACTGAGATTATTCATTTTACACTGCTATCTAAAATGAATAAAATCTCAGGAAGCATTGTACTCTTAATCCTGATAATATTTCGGCTTTAGGCATGTAGTGTTAGTCACTGTAATATACTCGAAGTGAGGTCTCGGTAACGGGTGGCCAAAATACTTGTACGTTCGGTGACAACGTGAAATGTGCTAAAGAGTTGTATTGATCGAGGAATCTGTGGCCTTGCTGGAAGGTAAAAGATATCCCTGAAATAGATTTACAAAAGTTCGAATTAAGGCTTTGGCCAAAGCACTTCGCGTGATACATCACCGAAGTTGTATGATGAATGTGCTTCACATACAAAGAATTTGAATTTAAGGCGAATCAATAAATTTCAGATTGGAGATGAAAAATAAATGATAGTAGTTGTAATTTATTTTTCATGGATATCTATACGGAGGAGTGAAATGCGAAATTATTCTAGATCGAGAAATTCGTGAATAATTTAATTAATTTTAGAGTGCAACAATATTTATTTAGTAAAATTAAATATTGTTAAATGGTAATTAATTACTATCATGAGATGATAATATATTAACCCGTTTGGAGCTAAAATTAATTAGTCCTGCAGTTCCCCCTGCAAGACCCAATTGAAAACTCGAAGAGAAAATATTAAAAGGAGAAAGAGAAATGAATTTTCAAAGTGTCTGAAAATAGCCAAGGGATTTATTTTAAGAAAATAAATCAAAGTTCCAAAGAGTTGGAAATGCCCGAAATTTTATTTTGGAGAAAATAAAATTTTTCAAAAAATAATAATAATTTTTTTGCTGATGTGGCACCTGACGTGTCACGCCATATCAGCAGGGAGGGGCCCAGGTGGCACTGACTGGGCACCGCGTGGCACGCAGAGTAGCGCACTGAGATCGCGCAACGTCATCGTGCATGAACGACCCAGATTTGATTTGGGCTGGGCCGGTCAACGGGTCAGACCAAACGAATAGGGTCCGGACCGAACCAGAGACGTGGCATCACCAGGATTGGCCACGTGTCGGACCGGGTTCGGTCAGACCGGCCAAGATAGAAACCCTAGGGCCGCGCGTTCCATCACACGCGCCACCTTCAGGCCGCGGGTGAGGGCACATGCGGAGGAGTTTCGGCGAGCGGCCGATGGCTTTGGACTCGTGGTGATGAAATCTTCGATGTGGTCACCTCTGTTTTTGTGTCCAAGTTGCACACGCAAGTGGGATGTGAAATTACTATTTTACCCTCGGTTTTTCCCCTATAAATAGGGGCCTTGGCACTTCATTTTTTCCATCCAAGTTTGGGATAGGTTTTGGCTGAGTTCTCGGCTTTGAAACCATATCCCTTTTCTCCTAGTTAATTCCGATTTATTTTGAAATTAATTTTAATTAGGTGTTTATATAAAACGCCTAATTTCGGGAGATTAAACCCTGAAAAAGGGTTTTCTAGTTTAAAGTTTATTTT
Organism: Lantana camara; assembly: GCA_037501455.1. Lineage (NCBI taxonomy): Eukaryota > Viridiplantae > Streptophyta > Magnoliopsida > Lamiales > Verbenaceae > Lantana > Lantana camara. The sequence goes on along the minus strand of CM074859.1, from coordinate 105,452,971 downwards.
CTCTAAGTATTTAGACAAATACTTTTGGAGCCCACACTCCGAGGGTTTCTCTGGGGTTATTACATGGAAGCTCTACCGGTTTCACGAGGAGATCAGGTATCGGGTTCTCGGGAGGTTAATTCGGGAGCTTAAAAAATGCCGTTAGATAGCCATGTTTGCAGTACGGTAATATTTTTCAGTTATATTATTTTAAGCATGATAAATTATATGCTCTTAAGTGTTAATTACATGTTAGATATTTATCTACTTAAGTGATTTAAAATTTATTATCAATTACATATATATACTTGAGTAGATCCGGCTAGTCTTCCGCTATTGTATTAAAATGTTTTAGAAATATTTTAATACTTGTATTATAAACAAAATTTTAAAATGTGGTCCCGGACCGCTACTGTTCTGGGCCTACCTCCCAACAACTGGTATCAGAGCTGTGCTCTTGATATATACATGTATTGATATGATGCATGCGATGCATAATTTTAAATTTGCTACTGTGCATGTAAATTCTGTCAAAGGAGACTGGTTTTTAAGTGGGACCGTTTGTGACCCCTCTAGTGTTTCCTGGGAATTTGCGTGGAATGGTAATTTTTTGGGAATTGATTTCAATAATCTTCCTGTTTAATTGCCGAATCAGTAAATATGATTTAAAATATGTGATAATTTATAACATATTTACTTAAAGTGTCATTTAATTTTAAGCATGATAATTATATGATAATTATTTGCAAGCATGCTTAATTGTTTTATTTTATGGCATGATCATGATAATATGAGATATTATGTTATTTATAATTATACGTATTTTATTTAATGTGATTAAATAATAATGTTTAATAGAGATTGAACGAGATACATAATTGGACTAATATTTTTTGGCCTAATTAATAAATAGTTAATTGCCTTAAAATATTATTATTGGGATATTAAATGTGATTTAATAATCCTAGTGGGAGCGTATCAATTAGATTAATCACTTCCAACAATAAGCGCCAAAAGTGATTATTAAATAATCAAAAGATAATCCACACCTTTTAAAAAAAATTCAAGTGGGAGCGAGATGAAAATAGTTGGATTATCATGGCCTCCATTACTGGTCTATAGTATAGTGAATATGTACTACTCCCTTCGACGGGTATATATTCGCGGTATACAAGATTAGACTTCTACGGATAGAATAAAATAAGGGAAACTCAGCTCGACCACGCCTCCGTGGAGTGTCTTGACCTACCCTTACGGACTTCTAGGTAATGGTGCACACTTGACTAAGTAATGTATTAACCTCCCTTCGGAGTTCTATTACATTTACTTAGAGGCCTTGGGTGGACATGGTGGATTGACATTGTTGGGTAAGAGTTACCTAGATGATATGGTAATGAAGAATAGTTCTTGTTTTTCTAAGCGGTTTTCGACCTCGCCTCCGGGGAGTCAACTGCAGTTAGTTAAGTCACCATTGCGTAAATCAAAATGCTTACGTGGATTTCATTTATTGGTTATACGCAACAGAAAATGGAATACATAATCATAACTTGTATTTATTTAGTTAATTCAGTTTTACAATTACGATCTCCTTTAGCCCACTCGGAATGACTTTAAGGAAATAGGATAGTAAGGGTTCAACTATGCTGACTAGGAAATGAATCTTGACATCGTGTTGAGACATGAAAGTTTACGTACTCACTGAACCTTATCCGAAAATTCCAGAAACTATAGTCAGTCAGGATTAGAAAGACGCTTATTCCAAACAGATCAAGTGTAATGATTTGGCTAGTCTTATGTCCTGACATCTGTCTTAAAAGTTCTTGAGCATCAGACGCATGAGATATCTACTGATAAGAACATGTTTTGAAGACAGAATCGTACGAAGGTACGAGCCAATAAGAAGGTTGTTAGTTATGAAGATGTTTGAGCGATCACCGATTCAGAATCATATTATGATATGATAACTAATCTAAACGAGATTGAAAGCCTCAGTGCTTAAAGAGATAATTTTAATAGATAGGATACGATCCTATATTCTCTGCTTAAGTCGTTTTGAACGTTCAGGATTAATTTTAAATATTTTTTTACACAACCTGAACCAATGAACGACCTCAATATGACAGAAAGGGTGATATAGACTAAGGGAAAGGTTCTCTTAAATCAGACATCAATATCCATGGCCTAGAAAGGCAGTGAGTGGAAGAAAAAGAAAAGGAATGGTTCCCAATCTAAGGTTCAGAAATAGAAAGCCAAATCCGATAATGGAAAAGTGTTTCTATTTCGGTGGTAACGGGTATTGGAAAGGAAATTATCCGAAATACTTAGTTTGTCCATTTGCTACGCCGTTTAGATAAGATATGAAGATATCTTACATGTTGAAAGTATGTTTAGTTGGAAATTCACCAGACTCCTGGTGTGTGGATTCGAGCTCAACTAATCATATTTGCAATTCGTTGCGAAGATTCAAACTAACCAGGAAATTTGAAAAATGGCTAACACACAACTACTGCTCCGGGATAATACAAGTATAGTTATCTTAGAAGTAAGGACTATAAAGTCATATTTTGGCAATAGGGTTTTAATATTATACGTGCCATATATACAGAAATTTGATTTCTGTTAGTTATTTGATAATTAATGGTCTAATAGTTTATTTTGAATAAATGTCTACCAATAAACAAAATAAAAAGTTTATTTTCTCTGGCACAATAAAAGATGGTCTTTTATACCTCAATGAAAACCCTAATTTAAGTTTAACATTAAGAAGCTTGACTTACCATCTAAGAGGAAAAACTTCTACGTGGCGCCTATCTATTGGTCAATTGAATTTAAATAGGATCCAAAGACTGATTTTTGAGTCCTATTGACTTGAAAACAGTATCAATCTGCGAATCCTATTTAGAAAGTTAAAATGACCAAGAAGCCTTTTTGGGACAAAAGGTATTAAGCCATGAAGTTTCTTGTGCCAGCTCATATGGATATGTGATCCTATGAGTGTTCAAGCAAGAGATAGTTTTGGGTACTTCATCATTCATTTGAACGATTACTCTAGATACAGATATGTTTATTTGATGAGACTTATGTCTGTATTTTTGAAGAGTTCAAAGAATAAAAGACTGAAGTCAAAGAGTCAAATTAGAAAACATCTCAAGGTAAATAGAATTTCTCAAATGAGATTAGATCTCAACTATCTGTATGACAAGGAGAAATAGAACTCTGATAATGATGGTAAGATTCATGAAAAGTCATGCTACCCGACGAAGTTCGTTTTGGGGTCTTGCGCTCAAAACAACAAATACACTAAACCTAGTTCTATCTAAGTCAGTTCTTAAAACACTGATGGATCTGTAGCTGGGGTGAAAACCCTGTATCTCTTATCTTCGGATTTGAGGTAACCTGGTCCACGAGTTAAGGATGGAGCCTGACAAGTTAGACTAAAGAACAAAGGTTTACTTGTTCTAAGGTTATCCTAGAAGAACGAGAGGTGGTATATTTTATAATTTGAGAAATCACAAAAGATGTTTGTGAATATTTCAAAGATAATTACATGGATAACCACAAAGGGTGGAAGCAAAGTAGTGTTAAAAGAAATAACAGTATTAGATACTGATCTCCATAAACCCGTGATAACGGAAAATGTATTAGATACATGTGATGTACCAAATACAACATGTGATGTAGAGACGTGTACACAAGAGCATCATTGTAGTGGGAGGATTGTCAGAACACCTGACAAGAAACCTAAGATTAACCCAAGTGGTTGAATCTAACATATCTGATCTTGTCACGTGTAATGAAGCTGTGGAAGATATAGACGCTGACCATTTGGTCAAAAGCCATGGAATCTAAGCTAGAATCTCTGTATTCTAACAAAGTCTTGAGCTTGTAGAGGTGCCTCAAGGCATTAAACCCATTAGATGCAATTGGGTTCTACAAGAAAATAAAAGGAAAGAATGGATGAAAAAGTAGAGACTTTAGAGCAAACTTATGGCAAGGGATTCTACCCAGAAAGAAGAAATCATTTATGAGGTCTTCTCGCCTATAGCAATGCTTAAGTCTATTGTCCTCTCCATTTTATCTCATTATCAATTATGAGTTTAGATAAATGGATGTAAAGACTATGTTCTTGAATGGGCACCTTCAAGAAGAAAAACATGGCACAACCTGAAGGCTTCACAGCTAGAAATCAGGTGCATATAGTATGCAAATTTAATAGATCATTTTGTGATCTTAAGCAAGCGTCTGAATCATGAAACATCAGGATTAAATAGGCAATTTAAATTCTTTGGATTTGTGCAATTGCCCGATGAATCATGAGTGTACAAAATAACATCATGATAATGTTGTAACATTTTCATTTTGTAAGTAAACGATATTCTGCTCATTGGGAATGATGCAAGAATTTTGTCAGTGGTCAAGATTTGGATGTCAAATCAGTTTGACACATAAGACCTTAATGAGACCAATAATATTCCAAGGATCAGACTTTTTCGTGATCATGAGAATAAAAGGATTGGTTTATTACGAGAAGCATATATAAATAAGATGCTGGTAAGGTATAATATGACGAATTCCAAGAAAGGTTCACTACCTTTTAGATATGGAATTTATCTATCTCGGGATCAGTGTCCTAAGACAACTGAAGAGATAGAAGACATGATTAGAGTTCCGCAGCGGAAGCTTTATGTATGTCATATAATGTACAGGGCCAGCTGTCTATTATGAAATAGGTCTGTAGCACCCGGAACGCCGAGATGCCACACCCCCGCACTATAGCCCAGTCCACATACGAAATGGATGATCCATACATGAACCAAAACTATAGCGAACGGGTGACAAGAGGAAATAAACCACTAGCTAGGTGGGACTAACCCTCAAATACATACAACAATGCATAATAATCAAAGAAAAAACATAATATACATTCACTTCATTATGTCAAGTTCAATCCCATCTCTTCAATACAAACCAACTTCCAAAAATTTTCATAAAGATCAATAACGAAACATATACATAAACATCAATAATATACATGACAAAGAGACCGACAAGGGGTAGACACACAAAATAAAAGACCTAACTCGATCCCGCCTAGTGTGCAACCTGCAGGCCTGAAAATATGAGGTGTCAGTCTACCACAGACTGAGTGAGGGGTTTAAATAAATATAAGCACACATATCATGCAAGCTATAACCTCGGGTAAGATTTTATAGGAAACACAATATAAGTTCAAGAATAAAAGGAATTCTCGCCCGAGATTACAACTGAACCAATTTAACAATTCAATTAATTATCAATTTAATACGTGGGCCGGCGAGTGAGGGCGTTCTCCAACCTTACTCCAAAAGTGTACAATCATGAACATTTCCATTTATCAAGTGAGCATGCAAGTTATTCAAGTGCAATCAAATAGCAATTTCATGAACCCTTTTCCCTCCGGGTGATGACGGGTTTGCAAGACCCAACCATCCAATCATGGTGTACGTCGGGAACATGACTCCCACGCACGGGATTTCTTCCTCCACCAAACCTCCTGGTGGATTCAGAGGTGATCCCAAAATTGGTGAGGATAGTGCAAGAGTTACCCGTCAGCCCTTGCTTCCCCGGTTGGCTCAATACACTACCCTCGGGCCCAATGTGAACATGCTTTACTTGCCAACACAATCAATCAATCAATTTAGTCCATTTAGTTCAATCATGAAATCCGTTTAAAATCCATATGGTTTGGAAAACTATAGATATATAGATACATTTTGGCTTAAAAGATCACATAGAGTCATATGGGTTCTATATATCTAGAATTAAACCTCACCTTTACTTTACCAACCAAAATAAGCAAGGAAACACCCTAAGGAGCGTGCTCCTCATCTCCGGGACCGAGATCTATGCAACAAGGACAAGTGTGAAATAAGACTCGACTCGAATGAACCAATTATGACGAACGACAATGATATGTAACCTCAATCATGCATTTATAATCAATGAGTGTCAAATAGAAGCATAATTATCAATAAAGTAAGCATATAATTCATAAATCACATACGGGAGCCAAGGAAGTGAAAGGAATGCAAGAAGAGGGGTTTTGGTGAAGTTTGACAAAAGTTGACAGTTTTCGAAACCGCACATGCTGTAGGAAAATGGAAATATCTTGAGTTGTAAAAGTTGGAATTAAGTTTTGTTTGTTGAAACTGAAACTAGACTCATAGGGCTTTCCAAGGATATATGGATCGTTTTCTAGTTCAAAGCGAGGAGAAAATGGCGTACGCTTGAAGTTGGATGATTGTAGTTTGTCGGTAAAGCATCGACACCAAAAAGAATGGGTAATATCTCACAAACGGGAAAATATATTGATGTGATTCCAATTGAAGGTTGTTCTAGACTCCAATAGCTTTCCGTAGGTTCAAAAATCAGGCCAATCGGAGTTCAAACGAAGTCGACACGGCCGTGTCAATATTGGCCTGAAAACTGACACGGGCGTGTCGGAATTAAAAATTCCAACTCGAACCTCCGACACGGCCGTGTTGGAAATGAACTAGGGTTGGACACGGCCGTGTTGAAGCAATTTCTGGGCCAAAAACAGGGGAAAAACAGGGGGGTTCACGGGAGATGGCTCCCATACCTTAAAACATCATACCAAAGCCATAAAATCACTGTAATCCTTCATATATCATGAATATAACTCATATATACCAATTAGGCATCAAGTAATCCATCCAAGCTTGCTCAAATCATCAAGAATTAATCAACAAAACCCCATATACTCTCATGGTAGCCAACTTCAACATAAGTTCATGTTTCTTGCAAATAATGAAGAACAAAGGCCTTAACATGCTTCTAATCACATATATAACCAAGAAAGCATCAAATAAACCTCTAACCCTAATCATCAATTGACCAAAGCTTCATCAAATTCTCATTATACCTCAATATGAAAGATAGAAAGGATGAGATGATGATATGATGATGGTGATGCTTCTATCTTCACAATTCCTCCAAGAATCTAGCTTGAAAATGAGATGAATTTTTCCCTTCTCTTCTTGGTGTTTTGATCGGGTATTAGTGTGTGTGTGTGTGTGGTTTGATCAAAATGTGAAGAATGTAATGCATGGAGCAATATGTATATACAAGATATATTATATCCTCCACTAAATATGCTGAATCACCACAATTTGCATGTTAGTCCCTCATATATTTAAATGAATGCACACAAGTATCATCTCTAACAAATAAACATTTAACTCCCAAATCATGAAATGCAATTTAGTCCAAGAATTCAGGAAATGATCAAATAAGAACATATAAGAACATTTAATCACATTAATAAATAATTCACATAAATTTCACGTTAACGCTAATTCATTTAAATCTATATAAACATAATGCATATAATGTTATGAAAATTATAAAATACATATAATATCGCATAATGATTGAATGGAAAAACCGGGGCATTACAAGGTCTAAGTCAGCAGATATTAGTCAAACCCTAGAATTTGACACTGGGTAGTAGTGAAAGCATATATTGGAGTACTTGAGAAGGACTTCAGATTATATGCTAGTCTACCATAGTGATGAGCCCATTTCAAGAGAGTACACAGATTCGGATTTACAATCTGATTTGTATTCTAGATGTTTGACATCAGAATACGTGTTTACTCTAGAAAAGTGCAACTACTAATTGGAGGAGTGTTAAGCAGACTTGTATTGCTTACACCTCCATGGAAGTAAAAAACATGGTCGCTTGAGAAGCAGCCAGTTAGATGTATTGGATTCATGATTTCCTAGTTGTTGGCTCAGAGAAACATCTAATAGATTCCTTCACTAAAAGTACTGGCGCGAAAGAGTGCAAAACGAGTTTTGACACTCATGTGAAAGGAATAAGACTTAGATGTGTAGCCAAATTGAATTTAGGACAAGTGGGAGATTGTTGGGAAAAGTGCCCAGAAAATTCAATTTGTTGAATTAATTAAACTGAATTTACAACAAGTTGTGAGTATTTCACATATTGATAATTAATGGCGTGTGGTGGTATTCTTATATGAAATGTGTTTCATAGGAAAAGACTTTGAATACCGAAATCACGTATCATTAAAGTTTTAGTCGGTAAGATAAGAATATGTTCTTATCAAGACTATAACGTGGTTAGATAAGATGATTAGTCTTTCATCATAGGGAATGGTGATTTCGGTTATAACACGTTGATAATTTTCAATAGGATTGGAAACATCGAACTGGACCACTGAGATTATTCATTTTACAGTGCTATCTAAAATGAATAAAATCTCAGGAAGCATTGTACTCTTAATCTTGATAATATTTCGGCTTTAGGCATGTAGTGTTAGCCACTGGAATATACTCGAAGTGAGGTCTCGGTAACGGGTGGCCAAAATACTTTGTACGTTCGGTGACAACGTGAAATGTGCTAAAGAGTTATATTGATCGAGGAATCTGTGGCCTTGCTGGAAGGTAAAAGATATCCCTGAAATAGATTTGCAAAAGTTCGAATTAAGACTTTGGCCAAAGCACTTCGCGTGATATGTTACCGAAGTTGTATGATGAATGTGCTTCACATACAAAGAATTTGAATTTAAGGCGAATCAATAAATTTCAGATTGGAGATGACAAATAAATGATAGTAGTTGTAATTTATTTTTCATGGATATCTACACGGAGGAGTGAAATGCGAAATTATTCTAGATTGAGAAATTCGTGAATAATTTAATTAATTTTAGAGTGCAACAATATTTATTTAGTGGAATTAAATATTGTTAAATGGTAATTAATTACTATCATGAGATGATAATATATTAATCCGTTTGGAGCTAAAATTAATTAGTCCTGCAGGTCCCCCTGTAAGCCCCAATTGAAAACCCGAAGAGAAAATATTACAAGGAGAAAGAGAGATGAATTTTCAAAGTGTTTGAAAATAGCCAAAGGATTTATTTTAAGAAAATAAATCAAAGTTCCAAAGAGTTGGAAATGCCCGAAATTTTATTTTGGAGAAAATAAAATTTTTCAAAAAAAAAATATATTTTTTGCTGACTTGGCAGGTGCTGACATGGCACCTGACGTGTCACGCCACATCAGCAGGGAGGGGCCCAGGTGGCGCTGACTGGGTGCCGCGTGGCACGCTAAGATCGTGCCACATCATCGCGCATGAACGACCCAAATTTGATTTGGGCTGGGCCGGTCAACGGGTCATGATCGGGTTAACGCGTCGGACCAAACAAATAGGGTCAGGACCGAACCGGACACGTGGCATCACCAGGATTGGCCACGTGTCGGATCGGGTTCGGTCAGACCGGCCAAGCTAGAAACCCTAGGGCCGCCCGTGCCATCACACGCGCCATCTTCAGGAGGCGCGTGAGGGCGCGTGCGGAGGAGTTTCGGCGAGCGGCCGGCAGCGTTGGACTCGTGGTGATGAGATCTTCGACGTGGTCAACTCGGTTTTCGTGTCCAAGTTACACACGCAAGTGGGATGTGAAATTACTATTTTACCCTAGGTTTTTCCCCTATAAATAAGGGCCTTGGCACTTCATTTTTTCCATCCAAGTTTCGGAGAGGTTTTGGCTGAGTTCTCGGCTTTGAAACCATATCCCTTTTCTCCTAGTTAATTCCGATTTATTTTGGAGTTAATTTTAATTAGGTGTTTATATAAAACGCTTAATTTCGGGAGATTAAACCCTGAAAAAGGGTTTTCTAGTTTAAAGTTTATTTTCTCTAAGTATTTAGAAAATACTTTCGGAGCCCACACTCCGAGGGTTTCTCTGGGGTTATTGTAGGGAAGCTCTGTCGATTTCACGAGGAGATCGGGTATCGGGTTCTCGGGAGGTGAATTCGGGAGCTGGAAAAATACCGTTAGATAGCCATGTTTGCAGTACGATAATATTTTTCAGTTTTATTATTTTAAGCATGATAAATTATATGCTCTTAAGTGTTAATTGCATGTTAGATATTTATCTGCTTATGTGATTTAAAATTTATTATCAATTGCATGTGTATACTTGAGTAGATCCAGCTGGTCTTCCGCTATTGTATTAAAATGTTTTAGAAATATTTTAATACTTGTATTATAAATAAAATTTTAAAATGTGGTCCCGGACCGCTACTGTTCTGGGCCCACCTCCCAGCAATTTGCTACAGCTCTTTGTGCCAAGTTCTAGTCTGTTCCTAAAGAATCACATCTTAAATCTGTAAAAAAGATAATTCAGTATTAAAAGGAACACTTAACTACGGTCTATGGTACCGTAGGACTAACAATGCTGCCTGGTTAGTTTTTCAGACACAGACTATGCAGGTTGCACCATTGAAAGAAAAAGTACCAGCGGCTCTTGCCAACTCCTCAACAACTGTCTGGTTAGCTGGTCCAGCAAAAAGCAAATAGTTGTGGCACTCTCAACCACTGAAGCTGAGTATATAGCTATGGGGAACTGTTGTGCCCAACTATTATGGATGAAGAGGACCCTATCCGATTACGGCCTTCACTTTTCCAATATCCCTCTCTACTGCGACAACACCAGTGCTATATGCATTTCAAAAAATCCAGTTTTTCACTCAAAAACCAAACACATTGAAATTAAACACCACTTCTTACGTGATCATATTCAAAAAAATGAGATCAAAGTCCTATATATTGACACCAAAAATCAACTCGCGGATATTTTTACTAAAAACTTCCTGGAAGATCAATTTTGCTTTTTGCGCGAAAATTTGGGAATTATCCCACTTTAAAATCTTGCCTGATTTTTCAGCCCAAAGTTTATTTTGCATTTATTTCACTCACTGGAATCGAAGCACCTTTCAAAATCTTTCCAAAATCTTCGACAAAATCTCTGTTTTACTTTTGTCGTTTTAAATCAAGGTCCTATCTGCTTTTAAATCCTCCAAACCCTAACTCAACTCTTCATCTTCACACCATCCTCTTAACACAAACCCTGGTCTCTACGGCTCCATCACCATGATCAAAGGAAAAAAACCTGCAGTTCGTAGAAGCCAACGCCGCACCACCACCAGAAAATATGCCAGGTCAATTGAGTCCGACGGAAATACCTCGTCGATCCTTATCACAGATATGGAGATAGCTCCACGATGCTCTTCCATCACCTTGGGAAATCTTCCCTGAAGAATTCAAGTTCTCCTCCAAAATTGCTTCAGATCTCTTCCACAATTTCTTCAACCTCGTGGAAGTCAATCGAGGCCGTGTGGTAAACATTCCCAACATTCTCCCTTTCTCTGCAGTTGATGTTCTCAGTTCCATGGGATGGGAACCCTTCATCACCATCGATGCTCCCGTGTTTCCCCTTGCTGTCAAGCTGTTCTATTCAAATGTTATCTTCTCTGAGAAGCCTCATGAACAGAAGATAAGTGTCAGATCTGTAGTTCATGGGAAAGAAGTGTTCTTTGATGTTGAGAAAGTCAATCTTGCTCTGGGTTTCCCCAACTCTGGGGAAAGAATCTTCTGCTTTGGTAAGTGGCCCGATGATGCCCTGTGGCCGGATGCACCCCAGATTTTCTGGAATGGGGCTGACTACTCGCTCTCGGGTGGGGAGGGTCTCAACAAACTACATAGCATTGACCTTATATTCTGGCACAAGGTGATTTATCTCACTATCCTCTCCGCATCAACTGATAGTGGAAATCACTCCACAAACAAGACCTGTCTCTCTGCATACCTGCTGTACAAAGTGGCTAAGGGTGAACCGGTAAATCTGGGGTATGTTTTACTTTAGTACATGTTACACTGCTTTGAGTTGAAAAACACCAATCTTCCATATGGTATGATTCTGTCACACTTGTTGGCCCAAGCAGGAGTGATCCTTCCAGCGTTCATGAAAGAGAGTGCTACCAAGTATAGGGTTCTTGACAGGAAAGGTCTCAGCAAGATAAGAATCCAGTGCTCTGATGCTGGTGTTTGGATGAAGGGCACTAAACGGTCCCTTTAAGACTTTGGACCTGTGGACAATGCTAAGTAAACCAAAGACGCCTTCTTTACAACTGCTGATGAGGTTGCTGCGGATATCTCCTGAAGTCCCACATCATTGACATCAACAACCGTTTGAGGGACATCCAGCTACGTCTTGCTGCAGACCCTGCTGGGCCCTCTACCACCTTTTTTGCTGCTGAAGAAGGAGGTGGAACCAGCGAAAAGGACCAGACACTTGTTGACTTGGAAGGTGGAACCAGTGATAAGGACCAGACACCTGCTGATGACAAAGCCTGATAACTTTTTATCTTATGTCATTTTAGTTTATTTCTATCTCCTTTTGATTTGAACAATGGTCTTTACTTAAACTAAAACCTCTGGTTGATCTTTTGGTACTATGGTATTTGCCTTTTGCCTTCATTCTCAGTTTCAGGGGGGGCTACTGGTACTTTCCAGGGGGAGCTCACTGCTCCGCTAACATACTCTTATCTCTCTACTTTGGCTTGTATTAACTTGTTTTTATAGGACTCATCCGGATCATCAGCAAAAAAGAGGGAGATTGTTGGAAGATTTTTTGCTAATGATCTCTTCCCTCTATTATCGTTTTCAATCTTACAGGATTGAAGTAATCACGGAGCCTACCAAAATCTGAGGAATCAAATCACAAGGATTATGGTGACCACCATCCAATTAAGCCAACGGATTCTTTTCTTATGGAGATAGCCCTGCAACTATTTATACGAGAATCATTCATAAGAGAAGAAGCAATTTTCTTACAGTGGAAAAGTGTAATTGAGAATTTTGGCAAACTGTAAGAATAGTGTGAAGAGGTGGTTAATCTCCGGTGTTCAATCTCAGTGAGTCACTGAAGGTTGAGGTTAGAGGAAGTGATCCTCTGGAAGTTCAGATACTTAGCTTGGTATTTGAGGTAGATCGTTTGTGTGAGTAAGTAAGATAGATTGACTAAAGGGATCCATCTATCCTGCTTATAAGGTGTACGGATTCACAAAGCTTTGTTTGTTGAGTCCAAAGTTCTTAATAAATTCCCTTTAAAAACTCCCAAGCTAAACACTTGGGGACAAGAGTAGGCTTGCTGAACCTGTATAAATCTTGGGTTTCTCTTTTCTTTTACCTTGGCGTGGTTTCTTCACTTTGTGTACGTTAATTTCTATTCTAAACCACTGTCTCAAAGTTCCAGATGGGATCCTTCACGGTTTTAAATTTTCAAGAATACAAGGTGGTAAGAGTTGCAAACAGATTTGGGCTACCTTGATGGAAGAGTTTGAAGGGCAACCCAATGCTCAATTAAATTTTAAACTCTAAGAAGAAAATTTGAAAATATTAAAATGAAGAATTTAGAGGTTATTGAAAGAACAATGCTAGCCTAACTGAAATATTGAATCAATTGAGAGTCCATGGAGAATATATTTCTAATAAAATATTGGTTAAAAAAAATACTAATTAATATCACCGGAAATATGATTTAATAGTTACTACTATGGAAAAAACAAAAGATTTTGCTACTCTATTATTGACGGAGTTAATAAGCTCTCTTGGAGTATATGAAGGCAAGATAAAACCTCAACGGAAAGTGTTTTCTAGTCTAAACTAACTTTTTAGTTTTAGAAAATAAAAAATTTTGATAGAAAATTTAATGAGAATTCCCGAAAGGGAGAAAACTTTAAAAAAAGAAAATGAAGGAGATTTCATAAAAATAAAATATATCCGCCATGTCAATATAGTCAGAGAAATAATCATGACGAAAATGATTATTATTTTAAAAGAAAATCAAAAAATGCAACAGATTTGGGCATAGTGCGAAATTTTGCTTCAAAAAAATATCATCAAACTAATTATTCAAAAGTCAAGAAGGTTTAGTTCAAGTGGCTAATGGGTTCATTCTTTAGACAATGTATCAAATTCGAATCCTACTTAGACGTGCATGTTTTAAAAAAAAAAAACTAATTACTCAAAAGAAAATAAACATTCTCTATTTTATGCAAACCAACAAAATCTAAAATCATGAATGAGTCATTTCTTTGGCATAAGAGATTTGAGTGTTTTAATTCTCAAGGAATAAGATATTTATATATTTTTATCTACTTCTTTGACAATAAATGTAATTTAATAATATTGCAATTCAATAAATACAAAAACATATCATTATATATAATATTACTTACATATTACTATGATAATATATATTATTTATCAAAAAATAATAATTTAATAAAAAAAATAGATTCAATCCACTATAATAAATAATTGATTACGTAAGTAAATATCTTAATAAACTATTAGTTAATAATTTATCTGGTATAATTACAAGATATATAACATAACTTATACTATATTATATATTATCTATAATACATGTATGATCCTTACTAAATTTTATATCATAATATGTCTTAATGATATATTATTTTATAATAACACATTAGACCATACAATATTACTAATATTTAAAATATATTCATAAAATATACACTCAAATATTTAATGTAATAAAATAATAAATATCATATACCATAATAACTAATTAATAACATAAGTATATGTCTTAATAAAATACTAGTAAATAATTTGTATTGTGTAATTGCTAGGTGGTGGGCCCAGAACAGTGGCGGTACGGGACCACATTTTAAAATTTTTCTTATAATATAAGTATTAAATTTTAGGAATAGTGCCCTAGAAAGTCGATTGTATATCCACTTTGTACTTTTCCTTATTGTAATCACAGACAATCTTTGAATAACAAAATGAATTCAGGCAACACTTCTTTATATGCTCTTGTTCGGTATACGTTTACTTTAGCTGTGCATGTATGAGAACTCCCCTAGTCCTGATGACTTTAGGACTCCACCATTTAGGTGAAATGGTTCATGAAATGAGCCCTATATCACATAAGTCATGATTAGTAAAATACTCCAAGCCGATGGGTCCTACAGACAGTGGGAATGTCAACCTGACTCCTCTAAGGCTTGCTTGTGGGATCACGCCCTTAAGAAGGACCACCTTGTTTCATGAAGGTGCAAAGTGTATAGTTGATACGTGCGTGATACATGAGGGTGCTTACTTCCATAAGTAAGTTCACTGAGGTGCCCCGTGTGAGAAGATTCCTGAATTGGAAAGGAAGTTTCTATTTCAGGAAATGAAAACTTCCAGATTAGGAAATATCTCACGAGTCATTGATGTGATTAATTGATCTTTAGACTTGAGGTTCCATGTCACTTTATGAGTTAACTCTATAGTCTTAGGTATAAGCTTTAAAGGGTGTCGCCTTAGATAACTGATTCAAGGCTTATTCTGGGGCTGCACAAGTGATTCACGAAAGTGAATGAGAATCAAGACAGGACCTACACTTGCATTTGCAAGGTGATCTCTTATTGTGTAAGTCATTCATATGTCATATGGAGTCCTTGGCCAAGGCAGTAGATCAAGACATCAAGAAAAGGGTTTCTTTGATTGAGATCAAATGGATATGAAATGCACTTAGCTTTAAGACCGGATTATTAGGGTTCTGATTATTCCCTTACCCTAGATCTAGGTTGAGAGATAGTAAGTAGGAGGATTGTATCTCACATGAATCAATGACTTAGAGGTTCTGTCGAATCGAGACATTCCAATTCAGCTAGGGGTTAAACACCTGTGCTAGACTATGGTCGTTTAATCTGTGGACTGATTAATTAATTAGTGAATTAATTAATTAGGGTCACTGCTAATTGAATTGAGAATCTAGAGGGTTACACACAACAACTTGGTTACATGAGTTGAAGCTTTGAAATGATTAAACGAGTTAATCGAGCCGAGAGGGTTCCACAGGTGTGGGTCACGTGAGTAGCACGTGTCCTTGGGACACGTGTCTCATACGTGTGTATATATATATATATATATATAGGGGAAATTACATCCAACTACCCTCACGATAGGCGAAATTACAAATCAGGACGTCTAGTTTGAAAAATTACATATTAGTCCCTAACCTTTATGCTCCGTTTGAGGTCCCTCCATTCCGTTAGGGTTCCGTCAAATTTGACCCCTGTGATGACCAAAATACCCTTAGGGGGATTAAATCACTTAAGCAGATAAATATCTAACATGCAATTAACATTTAAGAGCATATAATTTATCATGCTTAAAGTAATACAACTGTAAAATATTACCGTACTGCAAATATGGCTATCTAACGGCATTTTTCCAGCTCCTTTCCCTTTCGTGAGACCGGCAGAGCTTCCCCGCAATATCCCCGGAGAAACCCTCGGAGTGTGGGCTCTGAAAGTATTTCTCTAAATACTAGAGAAAATAAACTTTAAACTAGAAAACCTTTTCAGGGTTTAATCTCCCGAAATTAAGTGTTTTATATATTAAATATATAAACACCTAATTAAAATTAATTCCAAAATAATAAGGAATTAATTATGAGAAAAGAGATATGGTTTCAAAGCCAAAAGTTCAGCCAAAACCTCTCCCAGACTTGTGTGAAAAAATTAGGAGCCAAACCCCCTATTTATAGGGGAAAAACCGAGGGTAAAATAGTAATTTCACACCCCCACTTGCGTGTGCAACTTGAATATGAATTCTGAGGTGACTACGCTGAAGGTCTCATCACCACGAGTCCAAGACCGCCGAGAACACACCGATCGGACACCGGACGTGCCCTCATGTGGCGCGTGTGTTACACACGTGGCCTAAGGTTTCTGGGCTTGAACCGGTCCGATCGAACCCGATTCGGTCCAGTTCAACACGTGGCCAATCCCTGTTCTGCCATGTGTCCGATTTGACCTGACCCTATCCATTAACTCGACCCCTGGGCTCGTATCCTGACCCTGTTGACCGGCCCGGTCCAGATCCAATCTGGATCGTCCGCCGTACGCGTGGCGGGCCACTTGGCGCCCAGTCAGCACCACCTCACGCCTGTCCGCTGATGTGGCATGCCACGTCATCAAATTTTTATTTTTTTTTCCGATGAAAATTTTATTTTCTCCAAAATAAAATTTCGGGTATTTCCAACTCTTGGTACTTTGATTTATTTCTTAAAATAAATCCCTTGACTATTTTCAAACACTTTGAAAATTCATTTCTCTTTCTCCTTTTAATATTTTCTCTTCGGGTTTTCAATTGGGGCTTACAGGGGACCTGCAGGACTAATTTATTTTAGCTCCAAACAGGTTAATATATTGTCATCTCATGATTGTAATTAATTACCGTTTAACAATGTTTAATTCCACTAAATAAATATTGTTGCACTCTAAAATTAATTAAATTATTCACGAATTTCTCGATCTAAAATAATTTCGCATTTCACTCCTCCGTGTAGATATCCATGAAAAATAAATTGCCACTACTATCGTTTATTTTTCATCTCTAATCTGATATTTATTGATTCGCCTTAAGTTTAAATTCTCTGTATGTGAAACACATTCATCATACAACTTCGGTGACGTATCACGCGAAGTGCTTTGGCCAAAGTTTTAATTCGAACTTTTGTAAATCTATTTCAGGGATATCTTTTACCTTCCAGCAAGGCCACAGATTCCTTGATCAATATAACTCTTTAGCACATTTCATGTTGTCACTGAACGTACAAAGTATTTTGGCTACCGTTACCGAGACCTTACTTCGAGTATATTATTTTACAACTCATTAATTATAATAGAGATTCTTTTTCTCAATCCAATGAACTTTTTATTTTTACAAAAAAGTCTTTTCATCTACTTTGGATATTAAAAAAATCTCAAGTTAATTTTTCTCTTTCTTTACGCACGTCTTCTTCCTATCTGTTCTTTTCTTTTTCTTTAAATTCACTACTAAAAATTTGGCACGAGATCACTTGTTAAGTATCCCTGTTATATCTCCTGTTATACCCCTTAGATCACTGACACGTGGAGATGAAAGATAACAAGGTTGCAGAGAATCTCTTTTTATTTAACCACCGTTAACTCTAAGTTAACTCTCTAAAATCTTTCTTCTGTGTTTCACAAAACTCAGCAATGACAGAAGTCTCCTTAATCTCAAAAACTCTTCCTTAATTTCGAAAACTTTTTCCTTAATCTCCAAACCTCTTCCTTAATTTTAAAAACTCACGAATAGCTCAGAATTCTCTCTCGAACACACATCGGAAAAAACAGAAAAAACAGAATTCTTCTTCCCTGTGAATACAAATCGGAAAACGCATAATTCTTCTTCCTTGTGAACAAGAATTGAAAAACACATAATTCTACTTCCCACACAAAATTCTTCTTCCTTCTTCCCTGTGAACACACATTGTAAAGAAATCAATTGGAAAATCCTATTTCCAATTAAAGATGGATTCTAAATCTTTTATTAAACAAAAAATGAAATTTTCACTCTTTCTGCTCATGTTTTCTTATTATGTCAAAGAATGCTAATGACGATTGTTTTGTTATTGTAATCGATAAAATTTCTAATCTTTGGATTTTCCTACTCTTAACACATGAGTAGTGAGTAGTTTTGTCTCAATTAAAGAAAGAACATGATCTTTTATCTTTGGATTTTTCTAATTTTAACACATGAGTAGTGAGTAATTTTATCTCAATTAAAGAATGACCATATACAAATCGAATAGAGATGTGGGGGATCGAACCCCAAGCCTCTCACCTACAAGGTGAGCTCTCTGCCATTTGAGCTACATCCCTTTATTATTTAAACAATATGTAACAAACACCATCCATATGAATAACTTTACCCTCAGGAGGACAATTAAATTATAATTATATCTGCCTCATATGCAGCACCGATCAAACTAAACCTAATCAAATTCATACAAACAAGAGAACATAAAAATGTATTAGTAAATCAATGAATTATTAGAATCAACCAATGATATCCAGGATTTAAATACTAAAAATTTGATAAAATGATTAGAAGACCTGCATTTTGTTATAGACTTGTAATAGGTTGCATTCTGTTACAGACTTCTAATTATCAGAATTCAACTTATACACAAACATTTACAGACTTGTAATAGGTTGCATTTTGTTACAGACTTTTAATTATCAGAATTCAACTTATACACAAACATTGATGCAAATGTGAGGTATGCTGGATAATATCTTTCTCTGTCTCTGGATCACCCTTGCCTAGGCAGCCAGCAGCCAAAGGTTCAGTTTGAGGAATTTAAAATAAGATTCAAAGGCAATAATAATTGGACTATAGAGGAGTTGGGGAAGAAGGACCTAGTTTTAATGATATAAAAAAGCAAAAAGAATTTTAGAAAAATTTCTACTTGAAAGGCGTATTTGATGGTGACGCCGGAAGGATATGGAATTTCCAAATGGATGTGCGTCATATAATTGCTCGCCCACTAGGGCTTACAACCGAGGAGGTCAACGGTGGAGTCGGAGAAGAAATTTGAGGTCTGAACTATTGTGAGATTAGGGGAACTAATTTCTTTATCTTCGTGAGTTTTGTGAGTCTAGGGAAGAAGATTTGTGTTCGCTGAGTTTTGTGAAATTGGATGGGAGGATTCCGGTTTTTGGTCTAACGCGCGATAACGTCATAAAATCCCAAGCCCAGATAATCACAAGGAAGAAGAATTATGCGTTTTCCAATTTGTATTCACAGGGAAGAAGAATTCTTTTTTTCCGATGTGTGTTCGCAGAGAGAATTCTGAGCTATTCGTGAGTTTTTAAAATTAAAGATACTGTGATCTTTGTTTAATTTTCGTTAGTATTGGTACAGAGGTGAATATTATATTTTTATCTCTAATAGTATAAAGATAATTGGGTTTAATTTTAAGGTAAAGATAACTATGATTTTTAGATAATATAATGTGTCTAAAGATAACTGTGATTGATTAATTTTAGATGATATATGTGTCTAATTTTAAATAATTCAGATATGAGTTCTGTGTTTAAGAAAATATGAGTTCTGCGTTTAAGAAGCATCGTATCTTTATCTTAAATAATAATTTTATTTTTTCTTTTATTATGGATAACATTTATAATTAATTTGTTAATTGTAGTTTAGTATGTTTATTTTGAATAAACACCGTATCTTTATCTTTATGACTAAAGATAAATGATATTTTATTTCTTTATGTTGTTTTGTTAATTGACTTTATTATTTTATTTTAAATCATGTTAAATTGAGATTAATCCATGATTATTATTATTTTTATTTATATAGGCACTATAAGTAAAAGGAATTTAGAATTTTACTTCAAGAAACCTCGTCAAGGTAATAGCAATGCACCTATTCTTGAGACTTCAACAACAATAAATGTCCACCACAATGCACCTATTCTTGAGAATTCAACAACAACACATGTTCGTTGTGAAGCTTCCAATTCCCAAGAAGATACAACAAAAGTTCAAGAACATGATCGGAATTCTAGTGACCTTCAAATTAAACGTGATTCAGGTTTGCATACTTCTATATGGGATTATGATGCAAATAAAAGAGGAGAAATTAGACGTGCTTATCTACGTCTTGGTCTTTACCAACCCATTCCGATAAGGTGTTCTAAAATTCCAATAAACATGGAAGAAGGTTTCTACCTAGTTGGTATAAATTATTTCCTGATTGGCTTGAATACTCTCCTTTAAAAGATGCAGCATATTGTCTTCCATGTTTTCTTTTCACCAAAGCATCTACACTAAATGCATTTACTGCTGAAGGATTTCGATCTTGGAAAAAAAGTGAATGATGGAAAAAACTACGTATTTCTACTTCATGAAGGAAATAGTACAAATTCTTTGCATAAGAAAGCTATCAGACATTGTCATGATCTAATGAATCCGTTACAGCAGATTCCAAGGATTATGGAAAAAGAGTGCTCAGAACAACTTGCAAAGAATCATTTGAGACTCAAGGTTTCAATGGATGTTGCAAAATTATGTGCATTTCAAGGTATTGCCTTTAGAGGTCGAGATGAAAACTCAGAGTCACATAATCGTGGCAATTTCATAGAGATTATTAAGCACATGACTTCTTACAATGATGAGATGAGATCAACTGTTTTGGAAAATGCACCAAGAAATGCTATTTATACATCTCCGGATATTCAAAAGGAGATCTTATCTCTCTATGCTAGTCGAGTTCAAAAATTCATAAGGGAGAAAATTGGTGATGCTAAGTATTGTCTTATTGTTGATGAATCTCGGGACGAATCAAAAAGAGAGCAAATGGCCATAGTCTTAAGGTTTGTAGGTAAAGAAGGCTCTGTTTGGGAAAGATTCTTTGATGTGGTTCGTGTGGAGGATACTAAGGCTATTACTTTAAAAAAAAGAAATATCCAATGTTCTTTCCCGTTCTAACCTGCTTGTGCAAAATATTCGAGGCCAAGGGTATGATGGTGCTAGCAATATGTGAGGAGAATGGAATGGTCCACAAGCTCTTTTTTTGAATGAATGTCCATATGCATACTATGTTCATTACTTTGCTCACCGATTGCAATTAATCTTGGTATCAACTGCTCAAAGTGTAATACCGATTGAATATTTCTTTCAACACTTGACCGTTATTCTGAATTTGGTTGATTCTTCTTCTAAATGCCATGATCAACTACAAATTGTTCATGTTATTCGAATTGTAAAGATGGTCTCAAATGGTGAGCTTGAAACTGGAAGAGGAAAAAATCAAGTTGGTACTATACAACGTGCAGGTGATACTTGATGGGGTTCTCACTTAAGATCTCTTCTTGGCTTACTTAATATGTTTGATCCTATTCTTCATGTTTTAAGTGAGATTATAAATGACAAATCTGGTTTATATCTCAGAGCAACAGCTGATGGAGCTTATGATATCATGACATCTTTTGAGTTCGTATTTATCTTGCATTTTATGGTTGGATTATTGGGAATGACTGATGATCTTTGTAGAATTCTCCAATGCAAGACTCAGGATATTTTGAATGCAATGGATGTTGTTGCTAGTACGAAGAAACTTGTTCAAAGTTTTAGAGAGAATGGGTGGGATGAGTTGTTTGATAAAGTGAATATATTTTGTGGGAAACATGAGATAGACATCCTCGACATGAATGCTCATCGTACATCAGGAAGAGGCCGGGTACGTAAAGGTAATCCTATTACCTTGGAACATCATTATCGAATTGATATATTCACCAGCGCAATAGATTCCATATTACAAGGGATGAATTATCGATTTGATGAGAATACATTGGAGTTGCTAAGATTAAGTTCAGCCCTAAATCCAAGAGACAAGTTCAAACCATTCAACATTGAGAATATTTGCAAGCTTGTTGAGAAGTTCTATCCTGATGATTTTAATGGACAAGAGAAGCTACATATAAAATATCAGGTTCAACTATTTGAGCTTGATATTTTTCATCACGTTGATTTTCAAAATGTGCAAACACTTACAAAATTGTGTCAAGTAATGACAAACACGGGAAAGGTAACGAATTACTATCTTATAGACAGATTGATTCGGCTTATTTTGACTCTTCCAGTTTCTACTGCAACAACAGAGCGTGCGTTTTCAAGTATGAAGATTTTGAAGACAAGATTACGAAATAAGATGGAGGATGATTTTTTGGCTAGCTCATTGTTGGTTTATATTGAAAAAGAAATCGTTCAAACCTTTTCGGACTATTCAATCATTGATGAGTTTGAAGTGATGAAAAAACGAAGAGTACAATTTAAAATGCCTAACTTAAATAATAGATAAGATATTGGAGTTATAACATGTAAAGGATTGAGATATTTTTTTAGTGCATTATTAATCAAGTTAATATTTTAAGTTATACTTACTTTATTTTATATATATTGAATAAAATAATATTTATTTTTAAAAAATATTATATATTTTTTTAATTTTCGCCCCCTAACATGAAATCCTGGCTACGTCCCTGTACGCACTGCGTGCTTTAATAATAGAACACAAATTGAAATGGATCTCCTGGCCTTATTCTTATTCTATACAAAACCATATTTAACATTTCACATGCTAATTCTGCATGAATAGTTGTCTGTAAACCTCTTCTTCCAACCGCGGAATCGCATGCGCAATCAACGGATTAGCCATCAAGAGATCACCTTCCGACTCCACCAGACCGACATCCGGCCTATCGTGCGACAAGCTCCAATCAAACGCCTAAATAAGCTGCGCCAAAAGAATGGTTGTAGCAGTCGAACCCAACGCGATCGACAGGCACCTTCGCCTCCCGGTACTGAATGACAGTATGGTCAATTCAGGATCAGAGAGTGTAACGCAACGAACGTGGAGCTATCACGTCCCCCGCACTAGAACCCAACACGTATATGAAATGGAAAATCCATATACGTGCTAAGAGCTAGCGAACGAGAGACACTCAAGGCCACTCCTAACTAGGCGGCGCTATACAGATGGTGAATACCAATTAAACATATAGCGGAAGCGACTCATCAAGTAAACAACAATTCAAGAGCTCAACATTAACTAATTTACATAAATAAAGTTCATAGCTAACATGTCAAAAGTAGTAGAGTGTATAAGTTCATAACTACACCACGATGCCAATATCATTTCTAACCAATACTATTCATGAAGGCATTAAAACTAGGACTCGATTCAAAAGAAGGCTAGACGACCCGCCGCTTAGTCGACTCCCCAAAACCTGCAATCAATACGAAAGGACGAGAAGGTAAGAGAAAGAGGGTCAGTCGAGTGACGGGCGAGGGATAACATTATACAAGTTATAATTAATGCAATAACAAGATATGCAATACACGATAACACTTCGCCTCGACCGAATATAGCCCATGTTACAATGCAATAATTTTCATTACAATAATAGGGCATATATCGGGTTAAGGGTTTTCAAGCAGTTATTGGGTACCGAGTTATACCCGTTCTCCAACCTTACTCCACAAGACAGTACAATAAAATAAATCCCTTTTTTCTCTGGGTGACGGAAAGGTTAATTACTCCCTAACCATCGATTTGTCACTTGAGTCATAGCCCGTCTCGGTACTATGCTCCTTCGGCCGAAGCCTGTCACAGGTAATACGTGATATCCACTACGTCCGAAGATAGCACGTACACCCATAGAAGTCATAGAGTAGGTTCACTGTCAGCCCTATGCTTTCCCGGATCCCCTAAGCCACGTTACCTCGGGCCCAACGATCACAATACAAGCATTCGTTATGCAATGCATGCAAGATACCTTTTCATTTTCAATTGAGATTCATGAACACACACTTTGAAACATATATATATATATATATAACTCATTTGATATTAGAAAACCCGTTCCGGTAAAATCGGAAAATTAGTAGGCAATGGCTTATTTATTACATAAATACATATATGTATAATTGTAACACCCCAAATTTTGAACTAAAGAAAAATAGATAAATTAATTAAAATATCACGATTTTTCCATAAACTTGATCCGCGATTTACATATTTGAATACTATGTTTCAATAATCTGCACTTTAAATTTAATTAGATTAGCCAATATGCATGAAATTACTCTCAGTTGTTCACTAATTTTAATATTACTAATAATACCGTTATCAATTCCATTTCGTTATTCTTATGTTGTTAACCAGTACGTCTTTATTGAATATTATTTTTCTTGAATCTAACTTAGCGTTTTTTTTTTATAGAATTTTATATAATTAATTCATGGGTAAATATAAATTTACATGCAAATCCATATGTAGAATATATGTTCTCCACTAATATATACATCATATCAACACATTAAATAAAGAAGAATAGAAATAGTAGAGATAACTATGCATTACAAAAATAATCATTAATGCATGGATATCCATTTTAGAGGGTCATTCGCCAGGTAGCCCCGGCCCCTTTTTCCTTAATAATTAAGAATGTCTTTTTATTAATTAAATATGTAACTCACCACACCATTTAACCAATTAGCAATTGGATTGTTGTGATTCTATCTCTTCAGATAAGTATTGCTCAAAAGGTAATTACTTAGTCATTTTTTATTAAGTAACCATCCGACAAGTGGCGTCCAAATAAAAGAAGTCATCCGTTATTAAGGTTAGTCAGCTTTTTCATTTGGTCAAAAATTATGAACCACCAACTCTATATAAATAGAGAGGATCTCACGAAACATTCCAAAAGTTAAATTCTTTAGTTTCGTTCTGTTCGAAGTTCCGAGACTTTCGTATATTACTTACCGTAAGTATTTCAATCTATTTACATCTTGATATGGATATAAATTGACAGATTTGATTTAAGGACTATTATTTATTAAAAGTACATGATTTAATATGGCCTTTGCAAATATAATAGGATTAGATGAGGTATTTATAAATGTCATTAGTTTAAATTCTTTTTCTATTTACATGAGTACAGATGCTCGATTATTTTATCTTGAATCATGAAAGCAAGCCCTTATTAGAGCGTTTGACAAATTTTATACGAAAATATGCGATTGAGGAATTTTAGAATAAAATCGACTAAATTCGAGTTATCCTCTAAAAATTATTAATTTTTATTACGAAAATTTCTCTAACATTATTATGTGATATTTAATTGGTTGCCTAGTTCTCTGTGAATAACATGAATTTGTTAGAGATGTTGTTTTGTCATTTGAATTCATTACGAGGATTTAAGTAGAACAACGTAGTTAGGTATATACGATATTAATTATTTGGCCTCAACTGAATTGGTTAGGAAATCTAGTTGTCACGACTTACGATTAATTTTGATAAAGTAAATATACTAAGGACGGGCTAATTTAGATCCTCAAAACAAAAAATATTTCTCAGATTAGTATTATATTCCATTTAATTTCGTTAAACAGTAGTTATAACACATATAATTTAACCACTAATATGATATCTTGATTAAAATCGAATATTATGATTGTTTGAACTTTATTCCAGCTTAATCCTAGTGTGGTTAATATGGTAGCCGTACAAGTCAGTTGTGTTGTTTGGTTGTCAGTCGAGTCATAATTTACAGCTATATGTGTGTCACAGGTGTTCCTAGCGAGGAGCCCTGATCGTGTCAGTCATTGTTTCTTTTGCAGCTTTTGGAGATTTAAGGTGAGGGATTAAAATGTTTCAACTGGAGTCAAAACATATGTTATGTAAATATATATATTCTTAAAACTCAACCCTTATTTATTGAGTTTGATTTTCGAACCGTTGATACTATATATATAAATAGATGTTTTATAATATTTTGGTATTTTGTCGAAAAATCGGATTTTCTTATAAAAATGGGTTCTTCTTATATCATATATACGCGTTGAGTGACTGAAAAGTTTTGATATTTGAACGGTGAAACCGTTAAAAGAAAGAAAGTATTTGTGAAAGTGTTTTGAAAAGCGAGTAGTGATCTGATAGAACCCTTGGGGACGCCCTTGGGGAATATGGGCCCCGAGGTATCTAGTGGGTGAAGCCCGGAGGTGTGCGCTAAAGGCTGATCTTTACTACGTACTTCTGTGAAGCTCTGTACGGGGAGTAGCCGGAGGTTGACTACGACACGTATAGAGTGAGGTTATTGGTACCAGGGTATATTGCCCCTATTTGTGTGATCGTGTGGTTGGTTGGGGGGCACCTCGACTAACAATTGGAGGGAGAAGGCTGGTTTCTGTTTTGTGTTTCTTGTGTTCAAGGTGTGAAAGGTTGGAGAACTTACCCGTACTCGCCGGGTTACTGTGATTGATCGATCGTTTTGATTATTGGTTCACAAGTGTGTTTTCATACAAACTAAAAGTTATCCCTTCTTATACGTTTACATCTCGTTTTAAAAAATAAGGAAAAATGTGAACCAAGCTTGTGATTTTGTTTATGTATATGTATAACCCCTTCACTTAGTCACTTTGACTAACATCCCTACTCTTCTGGTTTTGGCTTCAGGCAGGTGTAGCTAGGCGGCACGTCGGGTTTAGGTCGTCAGGTGTCGTCGAGATAGTTTGTTTTTTAATCTCAGAGTTTTGGAATTTCTCCTTCGTGGGAAACTCAGTATGTACAGTCTATGTACCTATACCTAATTAGGTTGGCTTTTCTAGTCTGAAGTTTGTCATCGGCCTTGTCGGCCTTATAATTATATTTGAAGTTTGACGTTTATTGGCATCGTTTTATGCTTCCGCTAAGCATGTGTTTGTTTGTTCGTCGCCGTTCGCTGAGAAAAATCTCGAGTGAAGGCCCAAAGCTAACACTCGGGGTATTTCTCAGTGCGGGATGTGGCGAGGGGCGCCACATTTAGGTGGTATCAGAGCCCGGTTGGAAACCGGAGCTCTTGTCGTGTCTAGAACGAATCTAGGGTGAGTCTTGGAGTGAGTCTAGGTTGTACGGCTATAGGATTTGAGTCATTATATGCTTTTGTGTGGGCTTGTGGTACGTACCTATGCGATATTTTTGTGCCTTATATGATTATGCTCTAACCAATCATGCATCATATTGTCAGTAAGTTGTGATTGTAGCTGTAACGCCCCGGTTTCCGGATGAACAGGTAAGCACGCCACGTGTGAGTTTGAGCGTAGGATTTATTTTATTTCTTTAATTTATAATATTTCTTACGTGGCATTCATATTTTTATAAAATTCATGAAACATTATTTACATAAATTATTTGATTTCATATCATCGAAAATATTATTTCATTGCACGGAAAATATTTATTGCATGGAAACAATTACCGAGAGTGATAAAATTACCAAATTGTCCCTAGTTAACTATTTGTAAAACTCTAGGGACTCAATTGCATAAACTTGTAGGGAACAAATTGAGCATATTCTAAATTGTTGCATACCTAATTGCATGACTTCATAAGACAAAGGATTAAATTGCAATTACCACATTTCACAAAAATCAAGGATGATGAATTACGTATCATCCATTCTTGCACCTTCCTTGATCATTTTTCAATCCAAAATCTCCCAAACACATTTGCTCTCTCTCGGTTCCAAAGAAGAGAAAAAGGAAGAGTGACTTTTGCATCAATCATCAAGATTTCAAGAAATATTTCAAGAATTTGGGAGTTGATCATCCCCTTCATCTATCTTCTTCATTTCTTCCATCTTTAAGGTTGGTATGTGCATGAATTGAGGAGTTGATCATATTTGGCATGACTAGGGTTTAAGTTTGGGTTGCTAGATGGATTAACTTTAGTTGGAAGCATGAGTAGGTGATCATTTCATGAATTATAGCATGGTGTATAGCTTGAATCCTTGAATATGGAGCTTGATTGATCAAAGTGAGCATGAACTTGAAGTCTTGAATTCTTGGTGATATTTGGTGTTTTAGGTGTCTAAGTGTTATATTATCATTTATTGAAGTGGTATGCATCATCCTTCCAGAAATTATGGCATTTGGGGATCAAAAATGGATTTTTGTTGCTTTGTTGAACCATTGCCGAGAGCTTCCCCTGTTTCTGCTCTGTTTTTCCAGTTGCAGAAACTGGGAACGACCGTTCCCAGCCTCAAGGCTTTGTGGGAACGGGCGTTCCCATTTCTTTCCAAATAAAAGGGTGGCCGAGCCTGGGAACGGCCGTTCCCATTTCGGCTTTGCGCCGGAAGGGCCGTTCCCAACTCAAAGGCGCGTTTTAATTTTAAAAATCGCTGGCGCGTTTTGGGGAACTCTTGGGAACGACCGTTCCCATTTTTCAAAGGGAACCGGAACGGCCGTTCCCACCTGTAATGCAGTGTAAAATTCACTGCATAAAATTACGTTTTTGACCCCTCGATCCAACGACTTCTTTGACCCCGAATTGCTATAATATGTGTTAATATGATGTAAAACCAAAAGTTATCATACCACATTGCATTTTCATGGTCGTCTCGACACATTTCCGCCGTTCGTCATATTTTGGTCATGTTAGGTCATGTCTCACGTTTATACGTCGTATTTGCACAGGTTACGAGGGCGTGGACGGGGAGCAAGCTCCTTAGAACGTCTCCTTTATTTTATTTTGCAAGAAAGGTGAGGTTTGGTTTTGGTAAAACGAACCCTATAACCCTTATGTGCTATTTTTCGGCCAAAACATATTATACTTATAAACGTTTTCAAAGTTATAAACATTTCAAGCAAGCAAGCCATGATTGACATGATTTTCAAGCAAGTTTGGCGAGTACATGATTGCACGTGGGCCCGAGGGTAATTCTTGAGCCAACCGGGAAAGCAAGGGCTGACGGGTAACTCCTGAATTATCCTCACATTGTTGGGATCACCCCCGAAGCCACTAGGAGATTAGTGGTGGAAGGAGTTCCGTGTCTAGAGGGTCATGTCCTCTACACACACCATGTCGTGGATAGTCGAGCCTTGCAAACTCGCTATCACCCGGAGGAAGAAGGAGACTGGGGATTAATCCGGCATGTCGGGTTATCCTCGGGTTATTGCATGATTTCAAGCATGAAACTGTCTATGTGAGCACTAAAAAGTATTGCATGACCAAGTAATTATCAAGCAAGCAAGCATGATCACGTATTGTTCACGATTGGGAGTTTGGTTGGAGATTTGCCCTTGCTCGCCAGGGCCACATGTTCATGACATTGACAAGCATGATTAAATAAACGTGTTAAAAATGATTGGTGGTAATCTCGGGCAAAGATTAAACTCCTTGAACTATATATCTGTTTTATCTTAAAGTCTTCACCCGAGGCTACACCTTGCATGTGACGTGTGATATTTATTGCCCCTCACTCAGTCTTCGGTAGACTGATACTCCACTTTTCAGGTACCCTTTTGAGCGTGGTCGTGCTAGGCGGGAGTTGTTCGAGTCTTGCATTCCACGGGTCTAGTTTCATACCTTCATGTATAGTACTTTTGAGACATTTCATGTTATGATCGTTATAGTCACGTTTTGGATACTTGAATATGTATACTATTAAGAAATGATAATGTATTGATAGTTAAGTTGGTACCTATACGTATCTATTCGGTAAATATGGTACCTATATGTATGAATGGTTTTATTGCTTCCGCTTTCATTATCTTGTTTGCTCTGGTTTTATTGGGGAGAGTGTCCCGCCTAGCTCGTCATTTTTATTGTCACCCGTTCGCTATAGTTCTGGTTTATGTATGGACCTTCCATTTCATACGTGGATCGGGACTATAGTGCGGGGGATGTGGTGCCCTGGGGTTTAGGGTGCTACATCTACAGGTGGTATCAGAGCCCGGTTGCAAAACCGAGGTTCTCGAGTCGTGTCCAGTCAGTCTAGGTCGCACGGCATAGGAGTATGTGGTACTTGGGAGTCTGCATTTGGTTGACTTACTTGATTTACTTGTTTCTTGGTATTAATTGAGCTACTTGATCTTTCCTGAATGTATGTTTATTGCTATTCTGGAATTATGTGCACACATTTGCATCTATTGATCAAACCACGCATGTTTAGTGAATTGATTTCAGGATGGAGCACGACAGGCGTTCCAGTGACCGATCCTCGAGGCACAGGCATCATCATCGCCGACATCATCGCCGAGAGAGGTCACCACCTCCTCCACCTGCACAGGCACAGCCCCGGGATTTCATGAACGCGGTAGTGGGGCTAATTGATCAGAGGTTACAGGAAAGGGTTCCTCCACCACCCCCAGCACCATTAGCACCTCCGGAGAACCCCATTTCTGCTATTTTACGAGAGTTTCAGAACCAGCGTCCCCCGAAGTTCTATAAGGGCGATGATATACAGGCAGAGATGTGGTTGAAGGAAATTGAAAGGATTTGGCAACTTATCCCTTGTGACAGTCAGGAGAAGGCTCGCTGTACACTTACTCTTATTCAGGGCGAGGCCTATTCTTGGTGGGAAAGCACACAGATTGTTTTGGAGGCAGCCGGGATCGAGATCACTTGGGAGGTAATTGTGCGGGAGTTTAGGAACAAGTATATTCCTCCAGCTTCCCGTACTCGCAGGTTGAGGGAGTTTACAGAATTGAAGCAGGGAGGCAGGTCTGTGGGTCAGTATATCGCCGAGTTCGAGAGACTTTCTTGCTATGCACCCAACATAGCGAATGATGATTTTCATAAGGCGATGCAGTTCGTCCAGGGACTCAGACCAGACATTCAGGATGCACTGAAAGCAGCTAATACGAGCACCTGGGCAAAAGCTACCTCGAAAGCTCTAAAGGTTGAGGACTCTGATATTGCCAGGAAAGCTACCCAACGGACTGGACAGGCTTCGGGCTCGAGAATAGGTCAGGGATCGAGCTCGGGAAAGAGGCCGATGATGTATTCTGCACCTTCAGCACAGAGGGACTCTGGGAAGAAGTTTAAGACTACAGGGTCGTCACAGAAGGGTGCAGGACCGTTACAGAGGGGTCCGAGAGCTCCAGCACCACCCCAGCCACCTCAGAGACCGGGATGTAGATGGTGTGGACTTCCTACGCATACCTATGATAATTGCAGACGCCGGTTGGGTTTGTGTTTGATCTGCGGGAGCGACGAGCACATGGTTGACGGCTGTCCGGATCGTAAGGATCCGCCACCTGCAGGACCGAGGCCACTTGTGAGGGCTCGAGCTTATGCACTCGCAGGAGAGGAGCAGGATGCTGAGATTGACCCCGCTGCGGTAGTTGAAGGTATTATTTGCATCCATGGCACGAGCATCCATACATTATTTGATCCAGGAGCTACACACTCCTTTCTTGCGCACTCTATTGCTGTTACTTTACCTTTGCCTGCTATGTGTACTTCTATGCGTTATCTAGTTAGTACTCCTTTCGGTAGTAGGCGAGAGACGGATCAGGTTTGCAGGGATGTTTCAGTGGTGATTGAAGGCCGGGAATTTCTGACAGATTTTATCGTGATGCCAATGGAGAGATACGGAGCTATATTGGGGATGGATTGGCTTTACAGGCATTGTGCTACCGTGGATTGCCGGGCTAAGAAGGTTCAGTTGGGTTCAGAGGTTACTACGGGTTGTACTCCGAAGACCGTGCCCCTACTTTCATTTTCAGAAGCTCAGAAATTAGTCAGAGATGGGGCTACAGGGTTCATTGCTTATGTTCTGAATAAGCCCAAAGATCAGGTGAAATTAGAGGACACTGAAGTTGTGAAAGAGTTTCCCGAGGTATTTCCAGAGAAGTTGGATTCTTTGCCTCCTGAGCGAGAGATTGAATTTGTAATTGATCTTTTCCCGAATGCCGAGCCGTATTCAAAGACTCCTTACCGGATGGCTCCAGCTGAATTAAAGGAATTAAAAGTTCAGCTTGAGGCACTATTGGAAGTTGGGTACATTCGGCCGAGTTCTTCACCTTGGGGAGCACCTGTTCTATTTGTAAAGAAAAAGGACGGGACTTTAAGAATGTGCATCGATTACAGAGAGTTGAACAGGATGACTATTAAGAACAAGTATCCCCTCCCACACATCGAGGAATTGTTCGATATACTCCAGGGTTCCAAAGTGTATTCGAAATTGGATTTGAGACAAGGATACTATCAGCTGCGAATCCGAGCAGAGGATATTCCTAAGACAGGATTCAATACTCGGTACGGGCACTACGAGTTCGTGGTTATGCCGTTTGGATTAACTAATGCTCCTGCAGCTTTCATGGATATGATGCACCGGATATTCAGGCCTTTCCTCGACAAGTTCGTGGTGATTTTTATTGATGATATCCTGGTTTTCTCAAAATCAGCCGAGGAGCACGCAAGGCATCTTAAGCTCGTTCTACAGACTTTGAGAGAGCATCAGCTGTTTGCTAAGTTCAGCAAGTGTGAATTTTGGATCGATCGGGTTTCCTTCTTGGGTCATGTAATTTCAGGGAAAGGGTTGGAAGTCGATCCCTCGAAAATTGAGGCCGTGCTCAAATGGGAGAAACCAAAGAATGCCTCAGAGATTAGAAGCTTCTTGGGATTGGCCGGTTATTATAGAAGGTTTGTTCAGGACTTCTCTAAGATTGCTGCACCGTTAACCCGATTGACAAAGAAGGATATTAAGTTTGTCTGGGACGAGAAGTGTGATCAAAGTTTTAACTTTTTGAAGGAAAAGTTAGTCTCAGCTCCGGTGTTAGCACTTCCTGAGGGTTCAGAAGAGTATGCAGTGTATACAGATGCTTCTAAAGAAGGCTTAGGTTGTGTTTTGACTCAGAAAGGAAAAGTGATCGCCTATGCTTCTCGAAAGCTAAAGGAATATGAAAGGAATTATCCGACACACGACCTAGAGCTTGCAGCCGTGATCTTTGCTCTCGGGAAATGGAGACATTACTTGTACGGGACTTCCTTTGAGATTTTTACCGACCACAAGAGCCTCCAGTATTTATTCACACAGAAAGAGTTGAATATGAGGCAACGGCGTTGGATGGAAAAGTTGGAAGATTATGATTGTACAATCAAATATCATCCTGGGAAAGCCAATGTGGTCGCCGATGCACTTAGCAGGAAGGCGAGTGTGTCGAGTTTGGAAATAAAGGAAAGTGAGGAAGTTGCCCCGATTGTGTTAAAGGCTCGGGTTTCTAATATCACGATTCAGCCGGAATTAAAGAAGCAGTTGTTTGAGGCTCAGAATAATGATCCGGGAATGCAGAAGCTTGTGAGCAAGGCTAAGGGTGACCCGGAGAGTCCGTTTGGGTTTGATGAGACCGGGTTGCTACGGTTTAAAGATAGAGTAGTAGTACCTGAAGAATTGAGACGGGTCCTACTCGAAGAAGCTCACAAGTCAGCCTACTCGATCCACCCAGGAGGAAACAAAATGTATAAGGATTTGAAGCAATATTATTGGTGGAACGGGATGAAAAGAGACGTGGCAGAATACGTGAAACATTGCCTGACTTGTCAGAAAGTGAAAGCTGAGCACCAAAAGCCCGCAGGACTTCTACAACCGTTACCTATTCCCGAGTGGAAGTGGGAACAAGTAACGATGGACTTTGTTTCCGGATTACCGAAGGTGAAAGGCGGGTTTGATGGAATCTGGGTAATCGTAGATAGATTTACGAAGTCTGCTCACTTTCTACCGGTCCGGATGTCTTATAAGATTCCAAAGTTGGCGGAAATCTATAACAGAGAGATTATCCGACTTCATGGTATTCCGGTGAGTATAGTTTCGGATCGAGACCCGAGATTTACATCTAAGTTGTGGCAAGAGTTACAGGCCGTCTTGGGAACGAAACTTAAGTTCAGTACAACATTTCACCCGCAAACAGACGGTCAAACTGAAAGGTTAATCAGTTATTTGGAAGATCTTCTTCGGGCATGCACGATTGATTTTCAGAACTCGTGGACAGAACAGCTTCCTTTGATCGAGTTTGCTTATAACAACAGCTTTCAGGCTTCGATCGGGATGGCTCCTTACGAGTTACTTTATGGAAGAAAGTGCCGATCTCCGTTGTTCTTCGACTTGGAAGAATGGAAATGGTCGAAACAGGAAGGGGTAAAGAAAGGTGATAGATTCGAAAGACCTTCCAAAGTCGTACAAGCTATGATTGAGAAAGTTCAGATGATTCAACAACGGATGAAAGCCGCGCAAGATAGGCAAAAGAGTTATGCCGATAAGCGCCGAAGAGATCTAGAGTTTGAAGTGGGTGACCGGGTATTCTTGAAGGTGTCACCAAGGAAAGGTTTCACCCGGATCGGGAAAGGAGGGAAACTTAACCCTCGCTACTTAGGTCCTTTCGAGATTTTGGAAAGAATAGGCGAGGTAGCCTATCGATTGGATCTACCACCGAGTCTTACGGGGATTCACAACGTGTTTCATGTTTCACAATTAAGGAAATATTACCCCGATGAGACCACGCTTCTCCCCGTGGAAGAAGTTGAGTTGGAACCGAATTTGACATTTGTTCCACCCGGAGTTGTTCGAGCAAGACTAGAGAATCTGGGGACCAGATTCTTCTAAGGGGGGGAGAGTTGTAACGCCCCGGTTTCCGGATGAACAGGTAAGCACGCCACGTGTGAGTTTGAGCGTAGGATTTATTTTATTTCTTTAATTTATAATATTTCTTACGTGGCATTCATATTTTTATAAAATTCATGAAACATTATTTACATAAATTATTTGATTTCATATCATCGAAAATATTATTTCATTGCACGGAAAATATTTATTGCATGGAAACAATTACCGAGAGTGATAAAATTACCAAATTGTCCCTAGTTAACTATTTGTAAAACTCTAGGGACTCAATTGCATAAACTTGTAGGGAACAAATTGAGCATGTTCTAAATTGTTGCATACCTAATTGCATGACTTCATAAGACAAAGGATTAAATTGCAATTACCACATTTCACAAAAATCAAGGATGATGAATTACGTATCATCCATTCTTGCACCTTCCTTGATCATTTTTCAATCCAAAATCTCCCAAACACATTTGCTCTCTCTCGGTTCCAAAGAAGAGAAAAAGGAAGAGTGACTTTTGCATCAATCATCAAGATTTCAAGAAATATTTCAAGAATTTGGGAGTTGATCATCCCCTTCATCTATCTTCTTCATTTCTTCCATCTTTAAGGTTGGTATGTGCATGAATTGAGGAGTTGATCATATTTGGCATGACTAGGGTTTAAGTTTGGGTTGCTAGATGGATTAACTTTAGTTGGAAGCATGAGTAGGTGATCATTTCATGAATTATAGCATGGTGTATAGCTTGAATCCTTGAATATGGAGCTTGATTGATCAAAGTGAGCATGAACTTGAAGTCTTGAATTCTTGGTGATATTTGGTGTTTTAGGTGTCTAAGTGTTATATTATCATTTATTGAAGTGGTATGCATCATCCTTCCAGAAATTATGGCATTTGGGGATCAAAAATGGATTTTTGTTGCTTTGTTGAACCATTGCCGAGAGCTTCCCCTGTTTCTGCTCTGTTTTTCCAGTTGCAGAAACTGGGAACGACCGTTCCCAGCCTCAAGGCTTTGTGGGAACGGGCGTTCCCATTTCTTTCCAAATAAAAGGGTGGCCGAGCCTGGGAAGGGCCGTTCCCATTTTGGCCTTGCGCCGGAAGGGCCGTTCCCAACTCAAAGGCGCGTTTTAATTTTAAAAATCGCTGGCGCATTTTGGGGAACTCTTGGGAACGACCGTTCCCATTTTTCAAAGGGAACCGGAACGGCCGTTCCCACCTGTAATGCAGTGTAAAATTCACTGCATAAAATTACGTTTTTGACCCCTCGATCCAACGACTTCTTTGACCCCGAATTGCTATAATATGTGTTAATATGATGTAAAACCAAAAGTTATCATACCACATTGCATTTTCATGGTCGTCTCGACACATTTCCGCCGTTCGTCATATTTTGGTCATGTTAGGTCATGTCTCACGTTTATACGTCGTATTTGCACAGGTTACGAGGGCGTGGACGGGGAGCAAGCTCCTTAGAACGTCTCCTTTATTTTATTTTGCAAGAAAGGTGAGGTTTGGTTTTGGTAAAACGAACCCTATAACCCTTATGTGCTATTTTTCGGCCAAAACATATTATACTTATAAACGTTTTCAAAGTTATAAACATTTCAAGCAAGCAAGCCATGATTGACATGATTTTCAAGCAAGTTTGGCGAGTACATGATTGCACGTGGGCCCGAGGGTAATTCTTGAGCCAACTGGGAAAGCAAGGGCTGACGGGTAACTCCTGAATTATCCTCACATTGTTGGGATCACCCCCGAAGCCACTAGGAGATTAGTGGTGGAAGGAGTTCCGTGTCTAGAGGGTCATGTCCTCTACACACACCATGTCGTGGATAGTC
Source organism: Lantana camara (assembly GCA_037501455.1). Taxonomy (NCBI): domain Eukaryota; kingdom Viridiplantae; phylum Streptophyta; class Magnoliopsida; order Lamiales; family Verbenaceae; genus Lantana; species Lantana camara. The sequence goes on along the minus strand of CM074859.1, from coordinate 105,416,507 downwards.
GAGCCTTGCAAACTCGCTATCACCCGGAGGAAGAAGGAGACTGGGGATTAATCCGGCATGTCGGGTTATCCTCGGGTTATTGCATGATTTCAAGCATGAAACTGTCTATGTGAGCACTAAAAAGTATTGCATGACCACGTAATTATCAAGCAAGCAAGCATGATCACGTATTGTTCACGATTGGGAGTTTGGTTGGAGATTTGCCCTTGCTCGCCAGGGCCACATGTTCATGACATTGACAAGCATGATTAAATAAACGTGTTAAAAATGATTGGTGGTAATCTCGGGCAAAGATTAAACTCCTTGAACTATATATCTGTTTTATCTTAAAGTCTTCACCCGAGGCTACACCTTGCATGTGACGTGTGATATTTATTGCCCCTCACTCAGTCTTCGGTAGACTGATACTCCACTTTTCAGGTACCCTTTTGAGCGTGGTCGTGCTAGGCGGGAGTTGTTCGAGTCTTGCATTCCACGGGTCTAGTTTCATACCTTCATGTATAGTACTTTTGAGACATTTCATGTTATGATCGTTATTGTCACGTTTTGGATACTTGAATATGTATACTATTAAGAAATGATAATGTATTGATAGTTAAGTTGGTACCTATACGTATCTATTCGGTAAATATGGTACCTATATGTATGAATGGTTTTATTGCTTCCGCTTTCATTATCTTGTTTGCTCTGGTTTTATTGGGGAGAGTGTCCCGCCTAGCTCGTTATTTTTATTGTCACCCGTTCGCTATAGTTCTGGTTTATGTATGGACCTTCCATTTCATACGTGGATCGGGACTATAGTGCGGGGGATGTGGTGCCCTGGGGTTTAGGGTGCTACAGTAGCAATGCCACGCGGAAGACCCCCTCGTGCTAATGTCCCACCACCAGTGCCAGAACCAGTCCCACCTGAGAATGTAAACGTTAATGACTTTGCACGACATTTTGCACAAGCTTGTGTTCAACAAGCAACCCAGCGGGCCCAACAACAGTGTCAACGACTAGTGCAGACAGAAGAGAAAGCATTAGATAAGTTCCTCAAGTATAATCCACCCAAGTTCTATGGCCAGACTGATGATCTGAAGGCTAAAGAGTGGATATCTGAAATGGAACAAAATTTTCAAGTTACCCGAATCGGAGATCCTGATCGGGTAGAATTTGCAGTATTCCTCCTCAAAGGTCCTGCTCAAGATTGGTGGAAACTCACACGACAAGGATGGCAGGTTAGTGGAGGACCAATTACTTGGGGCCGATTCCTAACTGAATTTAGAGACAAGTATATTCCCCAAGTCATTCGTGATCGTAGGGAAAAAGAGTTTATGGAGTTGGTTCAAGGGAGTACTAGTGTTGCAGAATATGAGGCACGATTTGCTCGTCTGATCAATTATGCACCTCACATCGTGCCAGATCAGAGGAGAAGAACTAAAAGGTTCATCCAAGGGCTTAGGCATGAAATACGGTATGCGCTGATGGCAGCTAACATCACCGAATATACTGATGTTGTTTCGAGAGCTATGGAAGTGGAATCTGAAATACAAGATATGCGATCGGTTCCAGTACCAACCAATGTAATGAATAAATCTTTTGGGTCAAAGAGATCATTTTTAGAGATCGAACAACCTGCATATAAGAAGCTACCAAAATTGGAAAACAGACCAGCGGGCAATAAACCAAATCCAACTCCATATCCAATGGGGGCCTATGCTCCAGAACGTAAATGTGATTTTTGTGGTGGACCAAACCACGAGGAGAATAATTGCTGGAGAAAGTTGGGTCGTTGTACCCGTTGCGGTAGTGACCAGCACTTAATCAGAAATTGCCCAAGAACACAACCACAGCAAGGTCCGATAACACCATTAAGAAATACTCAACAGGCTGGAGGAGCAGTGAGACCAGTAGTTCGTGCCCGGGCTTATGCATTGGGGGGAGAAGAGGAGCAAGTGGATCCAAATGCAGTCATAGAAGGTACGTTAAACATTATAGGTATCCCTATTAGGCTATTATATGATTTGGATGTTCATTGGTTGCGTAAGATATTACTATGAAACTATTTGTACATGTTAAGTGTCACATTATTTGTGTAAGGTTAGCTTTCCCCTAAAGGATTGATAGTAACAATAATCAAAACCTTTCACAAAATTAAGAGTGGAATCTGGGGACCAGATTCTTTTAAGGGGGAAAGAGTGTAACACCCCAAATTTTGAACTAAAGAAAAATAGATAAATTAATTAAAATATCACGATTTTTCCATAAACTTGATCCGCGATTTACATATTTGAATACTATGTTTCAATAATCTGCACTTTAAATTTAATTAGATTAGCCAATATGCATGAAATTACTCTCAGTTGTTCACTAATTTTAATATTACTAATAATACCGTTATCAATTCCATTTCATTATTCTTATGTTGTTAACCAGTACGTCTTTATTGAATATTATTTTTCTTGAATCTAACTTAACGTTTTTTTTTATAGAATTTTATATAATTAATGCATGGGTAAATATAAATTTACATGCAAATCCATATGTAGAATATATGTTCTCCACTAATATATACATCATATCAACACATTAAATAAAGAAGAATAGAAATAGTAGAGATAACTATGCATTACAAATATAATCATTAATGCATGGATATCCATTTTAGAGGGTCATTCGCCAGGTAGCCACGACCCCTTTTTCCTTAATAATTAAGAATGTCTTTTTATTAATTAAATATGTAACTCACCACACCATTTAACCAATTAGCAATTGGATTGTTGTGATTCTATCTCTTCAGATAAGTATTGCTCAAAAGGTAATTACTTCGTCATTTTTCATTAAGTAACCATCCGACAAGTGGCGTCCAAATAAAAGAAGTCATCCGTTATTAAGGTTAGTCAGCTTTTTCATTTGGTCAAAAATTATGAACCACCAACTCTATATAAATAGAGAGGATCTCACGAAACATTCCAAAAGTTAAATTCTTTAGTTTCGTTCTGTTCGAAGTTCCGAGACTTTCGTATATTACTTACCGTAAGTATTTCAATCTATTTACATCTTGATATGGATATAAATTGACAGATTTGATTTAAGGACTATTATTTATTAAAAGTACATGATTTAATATGGCCTTTGCAAATATAATAGGATTAGATGAGGTATTTATAAATGTCATTAGTTTAAATTCTTTTTCTATTTACATGAGTACAGATGCTCGATTATTTTATCTTGAATCATGAAAGCAAGCCCTTATTAGAGCGTTTGACATATTTTATACGAAAATATACGATTGAGGAATTTTAGAATAAAATCGACTAAATTCGAGTTATCCTCTAAAAATTATTAATTTTTATTACGAAAATTTCTCTAACATTATTATGTGATATTTAATTGGTTGCCTAGTTCTCTGTGAATAGCATGAATTTGTTAGAGATGTTGTTTTGTCATTTGAATTCATTACGAGGATTTAAGTAGAACAACGTAGTTAGGTATATACGATATTAATTATTTGGCCTCAACTGAATTGGTTAGGAAATCTAGTTGTCACGACTTACGATTAATTTTGATAAAGTAAATATACTAAGGACGGGCTAATTTAGATCCTCAAAACAAAAAATATTTCTCAGATTAGTATTATATTCCATTTAATTTCGTTAAACAGTAGTTATAACACATATAATTTAACCACTAATATGATATCTTGATTAAAATCGAATATTATGATTGTTTGAACTTTATTCCAGCTTAATCCTAGTGTGGTTAATATGGTAGCCGTACAAGTCAGTTGTGTTGTTTGGTTGTCAGTCGAGTCATAATTTACAGCTGTATGTGTGTCACAGGTGTTCCTAGGGAGGAGCCCTGATTGTGTCAGTCATTGTTTCTTTTGCAGCTTTTGGAGATTTAAGGTGAGGGATTAAAATGTTTCAACTGGAGTCAAAACATATGTTATGTAAATATATATATTCTTAAAACTCAACCCTTATTTATTGAGTTTGATTTTCGAACCGTTGATACTATATATATAAAGAGATGTTTTATAATATTTTGGTATTTTGTCGAAAAATCGGATTTTCTTATAAAAATGGGTTCTTCTTATATCATATATACGCGTTGAGTGACTGAAAAGTTTTGATATTTGAACGGTGAAACCGTTAATAGAAAGAAAGTATTTGTGAAAGTGTTTTGAAAAGCGAGTAGTGATCTGATAGAACCCTTGGGGACGCCCTTGGGGAATATGGGCCCCGAAGTATCTAGTGGGTGAAGCCCGGAGGTGTGCGCCAAAGGCTGATCTTTACTACGTACTTCTGTGAAGCTCTGTACGGGGAGTAGCCGGAGGTTGACTACGACACGTATAGAGTGAGGTTATTGGTACCAGGGTATATTGCCCCTATTTGTGTGATCGTGTGGTTGGTTGGGGGGCACCTCGACTAACAATTGGAGGGAGAAGGCTGGTTTCTGTTTTGTGTTTCTTGTGTTCAAGGTGTGAAAGGTTGGAGAACTTACCCGTACTCGCCGGGTTACTGTGATTGATCGATCGTTTTGATTATTGGTTCACAAGTGTGTTTTCATACAAACTAAAAGTTATCCCTTCTTATACGTTTACATCTCGTTTTAAAAAATAAGGAAAAATGTGAACCAAGCTTGTGATTTTGTTTATGTATATGTATAACCCCTTCACTTAGTCACTTTGACTAACATCCCTACTCTTCTGGTTTTGGCTTCAGGCAGGTGTAGCTAGGCGGCACGTCGGGTTTAGGTCGTCAGGTGTCGTCGAGATAGTTTGTTTTTTAATCTCAGAGTTTTGGAATTTCTCCTTCGTGGGAAACTCAGTATGTACAGTCTATGTACCTATACCTAATTAGGTTGGCTTTTGTAGTCTGAAGTTTGTCATCGGCCTTGTCGGCCTTATAATTATATTTGAAGTTTGACGTTGATTGGCATCGTTTTATGCTTCCGCTAAGCATGTGTTTGTTTGTTCGTCGCCGTTCGCTGGGAAAAATCTCGAGTGAAGGCCCAAAGCTAACACTCGGGGTATTTCTCAGTGCGGGATGTGGCAAGGGGCGCCACAATAATAATTCGGGTGAGGAACAATCAAATCTTGCAGTCCATAATATTAGTATAGTATTGATTACAGCAAGAGAATAACCTTACCTCGACAACCTCGACAAAAGAGAACCAAAATAAGGTACAATCTAAACCACCGGGTCCTTGGGAGGATCACCTGAGCAAAAGGCACGATTATGATTGACATTAGACCCCAAAAGGACCAACTAGAGACGCTCGGTAATGTAAAACAATGTCATGAAATGATATGAGTATAGATTCATATGTAATGAGACTATAATTATGCAAGGAATGACCAAATATGAGCCATCACGACACTTTAAGAATTAACTATCACATTGAAGATCATTTAGGGCAAGTTTAGGCATCTTTCATACAACTTTAGTAAAACGGTATCCTTATATAAGAGCACTTACACTTGAAATAAAGAATATATAGCACATATGAGGTTCAATAAATGGAAAGAAATGATGACAAAGGTAAGAAATGGGCATTTAAGCAAAACTGACAATTTTCTCCAAACACACAAGCTGTAAAGAATTGGGTATATCTTAAGATTCAGAAGTCGGAATTAAGTTTTGTTTGTTGGAAATGAAAGTAGACAAACAGAGATTTCTAGCTCAAATTTTAGTTCAAAGTGGATTAAAAATGACATAGGTGTAAAGTTGAGTGAATGTAGATTTTCAACAAATTGGTGACATAATTTTGGATCGATCATATCTCCCTCCTCATAAATGATTTTAAGGTGATTCCAATTAGAAATGCTCTACACCCAAAGAGGTTTTAGTGATCCAAAATTCAGCTCAATTGGAGCTCGCTGGAGGTCTGCATGGCCGTGTGAATTTTGCCCTTAAAACTTGTACGGAAATTTGCTGAAAATTCGAGAGTTATGCAAGGCCGTGCGAGAAATGAACGGGGAAGCCACAAGGCCATGGGAACATGTCTGGAACGAGGAAAAAATAAGGGAAAACAGAGGAGAAAGAAGGACAACAACCAAGAATTCACCAACCATCCAAGCTTGCCATTATACACTTAGAATCAAGTATTCTCAACTCAAAACACTTAAAAGCACACTTATGAACACTTAAGGATCAAATATATATCAAGAACTCATGCTTAATATCCATCATCATCATCCTCAAACTGTCAACTCCTTTAATGAACCTCAAGATTTTCTAACTCATGAATCATGCATGATAGCTTCTTGAATTCTTCCTAGTTCATGATTTCTAGTATATATACTTCTACAACTAACATGCTTTGCTATATGATTCTCCATAGCCTAGGTTTTCACATGAACTTCAAACCATGGATGCAAACTCATGTTTATGTAAAATTTAAACCATGGAAGTATATTTATGCATGAAGAAAAGCATAAATCTACTTTGAATTTGGAAGAAATGAACTTGAGATGAAAGTATGTGGGTGTGTGGCGGTGTATGTGAGATGAGGGAGCAAGGAGGAAGAAGATGAGGTTTGTGTCTCTTAAAATTTATGGAATGAAATGGTGATACATTAGCGTATCAGAAGAGACTGTAAAGTCGCCTCGAACTTGAAGATTCCGGCGAAACCGGCCGGTCGGAGAAATATGGGTGAGAGAGATTTGAGAGAATTTGGAGATTGAAAATTTAGGTTTTGTTATTTCTTGAATAAAATCCTATCACTACGTGACAATATATATATTAAAAGACATTACCTAATACTAGGACTCTTAACTAAGGAATACGATAAGGAAAATGTAACTAACTAACAACTTGAGCAGTAAGTAAATCAAATCATATCTCTGCTAAACTACACCTAACATCCATATCCATCCGTATCACTCTTCCACCCTTCGAGAACCACCTTGTCCACAAGGTGTAATGTGGAAAATCTTAATGTTTTTCATCATTCCCAAGGCGGTTTCGGTGGGATAATAAGCAGCTCATAGCAGGCTGAAATTTTTGCAGTTCCCAAATCACAAATCAACACGCGACATATTTGATATGTATTAAGTTGCACATACAGAGCGTGCATGTACTTAAGCTGCGCATACAGAGCGTGCATGTACTGGTTGGCGCTGCACATACACAACGGGCATGTACTGGTGGTGTAGCCACATATGTCGGGACCAAACATGATACTGTATGGAGTGTCACCACCAAATTTCTTATGAACGACTTCACCACTAATCAACTTCATGTATCCACCACCACAGTCTAGTTTCTGCTCATGCTTGACAGAAAACTGAAACACCAAGGTCTTCTCCTTGTTGTTGACCTTAAGATTGCCATCTCTTGATATGTCCAATGTCTTTTGCTTTGCCAGCTGTGGTGACAAAAACGACAAATGTAACGCCCCGACTTTTTGGCCGTACAGGTTTGACGTCACGAGTGGGTTTAGACCGAGGGTTATGTGATTTATATGTGTTTTAATTGCTAAGTGACTGTTTAACTTATTAGTCATAGACTAATTGCTACTACGTGACCAATATGACTTAATTGATTATGTTATTGGAACTCGCTTTAATATGTAAACTTGCTATTAGATGTATTATTTTGAATATGTAATTATTTGATCTTATATGAAATCCTTGGACTCAATCGAATTTTGAATTAGACCCCAATTGCTCACCTATCCAAACCTTGGGACCCAAATCGAACAATTAAATTGTTAAGGGACCAATGTACAATTTTTTCCTTTTTCCCTCTTGCATTACACGATATACACACACCCCCTCACACCCCATTCTTATTCTTCCATTTTCTCCCAACACCAAACTCCAAACCCTTCCTTTCTCCTTCCCCAAAATCGAGCCAAGCAACAAACAAGGAGACAAGAGGATTTCTTCAAGTTTTGGCCCAAGGACTCAAGCTCTATTCTTCTTCATTCTAGAGAAGAACTCAAGCTTTCATCATCATCTTCTTCTCTTTCCATTCCCTCCAAGGTATATGTGTTTATATATATGGCTTTGTTAGATGATAACTAGGATTGTGTGATTCTTCCTTAATAACTTGGAATTTTGTGTGAATATGCATGAATACATGTTAATTCATGAGTTTAAAGAATTCTTGGAGCAAGTTGTATATATATATGTGGTGTATGTATGTATATGTGTGTATATATATGTGGGTTTATGAATTTAGGTGTTTTTTTGCCCTAAATTTGCATTTGATGTTCTTACTTGGTATACTACATGTTTTAAGTGATTTGGGTTGAGTTTTGAGGTGTTTTGGTGATTTTTGGTCTTCTCTCACGTTTGTGCCCTGTTTTCTGCATTTTTTTCGCCACTGACCTAAATCCACGAGGGTGGATTTTGGAAAAATCCACCGGGGTGGATTTGATGCAGAAACGTTGGACCCTCCCCTGTTTCGGCTTGAGATTGTTTTGCTTCGTTCTCCCTCATACGAACTCGGATTGACCTGATTTTTGAACCCAAGGAAACCTATTGAAGTCTAGAAAACCATCCAATTGGAATCATCTTAATATATTTTCCCACTTATGAGATATGATCAATTCATTTTGGTGTCGCCACTTCTTCAACAATCTGCATTTGTCCAATTTCAAACCTATGCCATTTTCACCTCGCTTTGAACCATGATTCGTGCCACATATCCTTGAAAAAATCTATGTGTCTAGTTTCACCTCCAACAAGAAAAACTTAATTCCAATTTCTCAAACTCAAGATATACCCATTTTTCTACAGCTTGCGCATTTCCGAAAATTGTCAACTTTTCCTAACTTTTGCTAAACTTTGCCAAAACTCGTTCTATCGCCTTCCTTGCACCTCCTAGACTCCTTATGTGACTTATATGCATTATATACATGCCTAATTGATCCATATGCCTTGTTAACATGTATTGTAATATATTATGAATTGAATGATTAAAACATGTATGTGTCTAAATGGCTTTATTGGTGTGCATGAACATGATCACATCAACTCATGACATCTTATGATCTATTGTATATTGAAACATGACATAGAATTTCACGAACACCTCATGTTAATGCCGTGCGTCCTAATTGGTTTCATATCGAGTCGTTTCTCATGAGTACACATTATGTCTTTCTCTTGTACAGTTCATCTCCAGGGTGGAGATATTGTAACAGCCCAAAACAGGGCCTGGATGAAAACAGTAAGTTGAGGCAGTGGTAAAGCATTTATAGACCGTGATCCAACTTTCTGAATCATCATGCATTGCATTCTTACATGAACTTGGTGCTCGTATATGATCTGAAATGTTTTAAGGGGGAATTCTTGACCTTTGATACAATTTACTATTCATAACCCGAGCCTACCTTGTTCATATTGCTACTCGGACCCTAGAGGTTCATCACACATGTTTCCCAATCATTTGGACTTGTTTCCCGAACTCAGAAAGTCTTTCTTGAGCCATAAGGGTATTTTTGGAACTTACCGACCAAAGTTACTATTCATCAGAAAATGATCTTTTGATTCTGATACCTTTTTCTACCCAAGTTTACAGTCGAATCGATCCTTGAGTCGAGACGAGTCTTTTGAAATCATTCTTGGCTTGGAAATCCATTCCGGAACTTTGTTTTATTGAAAACGTTTTTGAAAACCCTAGTTTACTATTCCTTTTACGAACGGTTTTCATTCGGAAAATGTTTTCTCTTCGGATTTGCACTACTTGAGCTATTTCAAGATTTTTGAGATGTTTTATAACTCTTGATTCAAACCCTAGCTTGAAATTTTGAAGCGTACGTTCGTACGTGAGAATTCACTATTCACTCTACGTTTTCAACTTTTTAACGGTAAAACGTTTTATAGTCGATTTTGGACTCAAAACGCTTCTCGATTTATTTCTTGAATTTTGGAAGCAATCCGGACTTGAAAATCATTCTAGAAAGTCGTTTTTCACTCATGTCGAGTTTCGAGCTCAAAACTTTTATTCACTAAAACTAATGTATCTTTCAAACGGTAAATCCGATTTCGATGAATGAATATGCGTTTCGAAGCTAATTTTCTTGCCGTCGGAATGGTTAAACTTCCAGCCACTTATCCTCGAGTCTTGGGGGACGAAATTACAGAAATACCCCCAGCAGTCCCATTTTTAGCTTCAACATCCCTAAAGCTTCTAGAAGATACAAGTGGATGAACTCTTGTTTTGCTCTCCTACCCTTAAGCCATCTCTATTTGCAAGGTGAGGGGCTTCTTCACACCTATAAATACCCCTTCAATGGCATTTCATTCCTTGCTCAAAGTTGTGTTGACAACACCCTTTCTCTCCCTCTCCTCCCCCTCTTGCCGTCGGCACCCCCCCTTGTAGCTAGGTTAGTTTGTTTTGTTTTTATGTTATGTTAGTTTAGTTTATGTTTTTATGTTATGGTATGTTTATATTATGTTTAGGTTGGGTCTTAGGGTCTTCCCTAAGCCATATAGGATTTTATTTTATGCATTTATTATATAGTTTTCATGATATGTTTGTATAGATGTTTATATGTTTTAATTGTTTAGTATATGCTTGATTATGTTATGAATTGCTCTAGTATATGCTATGATCATGTGATATGATTGTTATATTATGAGAATTGATGCATGATTATGGAATTTGAATTATGTTCATGCATGTTAGCTAATGGAATAGTGATTTATAATTTATTATGTCACAACTTGTTACATGTTGGTAATGAATTAAATTGTTACATGTTACATGCCCAAAAGTTCATGATATGATATATGATATGATATGATATATGTTGTGACATGTTGTCACATTGTTATATGATTCTTGAATTATGATTTGAGCTTATGATATGATTTGGATTAATGGATTAGTACCTTGATTATGTTATACACTTTAATAGTGTCACATGTTATAACCTAAGATAGAATAGTGTTTCATAACTTGATCTTATGCCTTAATTGGATCTCTTAACCATAGGTTATACCTTTAACCTAGATCACACTTGGTTATATTAACATGAACTTGAAACTATAGGTTATAATCAAGATCATAATTTGATTAGGGTGTGTGTGTGTGTGTGCATGCCGTGTGTGTGTGTGTGTTCGTGCATGGTGTGTGTGTGTACCGTGTGTGTGTGGGTGTGTGTATAGTAAGGGTTTGACCCGCCCCTTTGACCCGACATGTGAATAGTAACCGGTGAATAGTAATCTTGAATAGTACTTTTGAATAGTGCTTTTGAATAGTAAAAATGAATTAAAACTTGTGCTTTCTCTATAGACATTTGCACCTAGGGTTTCCATATCCAGGGTCTAAAATGTGTTTTTATAAATGTGTTTTCTTTCGTGGACTTGTTTCTTAACTTAAGGTTTGCGATAGGATTCATAATTTGACTAAAGCTTACTCGGTTATTGTAAGATCATAGTCTCACGTTAAGAGTAACTCACTTTGATGTATTCCTTTGTGTGTTACCTTTCTTGAATACCTTAAATGGTATTACTCTCTTGTGTTACATGTTCTTTACATGTTCCTTGTTCATTGTTTCATGCATTTCATATGCATCTTGGTTAGTAGTGGGTCTTAGTTCTTAAGCTCACTCTAGTACCACCTACAGGAGTTTAAGTTGAGCACTGCGATCCCCAGGGCACCGCATAATCTGTCTACCTACCTTTGTTACTATTAGGTGAGGTGAAGTTAAATGTTTTCCAACTGGAACCACGATTATACTATCGTATCTTATGTTTTGAAATTCAAAGCTAAACCTCGTTTTGAAGTATCCCTTTTATCGGGACATTCTCTTGAAAGGATCATTCATACTTTAATAGTATACCTTGATCTACAGTACATGTTTTCCAAAGCTCTGCATTCTTGTTCAAAGACAGTTACATGTTTTGCATATGTTTTCAAAGTACATGTTTACAGACAGAATCACATGTTTACAGACAGAATCACATGTTTTCAGACAGAATCATATGTTTTACAGACAGCATCACATGTTACAGTTACAGTTTCACATGTTATAGTTAGCATACTGGAGTGATACTCTGGTCACTGCTACTCTTAAATGCAAGCATACAGTTTACAGTTTGGGCCCGGCGGTTATGTGTGGAGGTGATGCTCGGGAGGTGAGCGCCAACGACATCACCAATACCGGCCGCCACACTTAGACTATTGACACCGACTTTTAACAGGAGGTTTGTTAAGTCAGGACAATTTGTCTGGGAACGGACAGCAAATCTGTTCCCAATTACATGTTTACAGGTCGCCTAGGGCTAGCTACCCGAAGTGACAACCGGTGGAGGATGGTGCATGTTTGTATGTGTTGGTAAGAGTCGTTGTTGACCTTGGTCCAATAGTCTACTATGTGCGGAGTTGTTGTTGATCTTGGTCCGATGCTCTACTTTATGTGGGGTTATTGTTGATCTTGGTCCGATACTCTACTATACGTGGAATTATTGTTGACCCTGGTCCGATGCTCAACCAAATCATGTTTTCTGGAGTAAGGATGGAGGAGCCTAGCTTGCGGGCAAAATTCTGTTTCATAAAGGACGGTTCATATATAGAAAAGTTCACTTTACCCTTATCCCGTTTTATGAAAGAACTATGAACCATCAACAGCATATGTGTGCGCGTGTGATAGCATTCATGAAAATGTTTTAACGTGCATTCTTTTACAGCATCGCATTCAAAGAGTTTTATCAAGTGAACTTGTTTCAAGTTCTTCTTTAAAGTTGCATTTAACAGTTTCGAACTTTAATTCAAGCTCTTTCATTCAGTACTTTCTTTAAAGTATTCTCTCACTTAGTCCTTTTGACTAATACCTCTCCCGTTTTCTTGCCTCGTGGTTTCAGGTCTTGCAGCCGCAGTCTAGAGGTATCTTGAAGCTCTAGATTGTCATTTTTGTTTCAGTCAGGACTTAGTATTACTTTTTCTTTTGCGTCCTGCATATGTTTTATGGCTGCATCACTTTACGTTTCTGTATATGTTTCTGAATACTTGAGTATCTTTGTTATACTCTCTCTGCTACCCTGTTACCGATATTTTGAACTCTGCTGTATCGGTACTTATATGTGAATCTGTTACATGTTCTGATATGCCGAGTCTCTCTTACACGATCGATATGTTCTTGCTTGTTACATGCCATCACGCACATGTTTTGAAAAGTTTTAAAATACTCTGATTTTCCGCTGCATAGCCACATCGTTGTACATGTATAGTTCTGATAGACAGCCGTTCGCTGGAGTATTTCTTGAGTGATGGCTCACACCATTACTTGAGAGGTGCTTCAGTGCGGGGGTTGAGACGCCGCTCTCCTCTTGTTCTGGTACGGGTGGGGGCGTTACAGCCTGAGGTGGTATCAGAGCATCGGGTTAAGTAAGAAGAGACTTAACCTAGATTGCTCTCATGTTGCATCATGGATTGTTCACGCATTGCATCCAGGATCATTCTCATATTGCATCGAGACAGGATATTTGGGGATTGCATGGTTCTGTTATCTGGATTTCATATCTGTGGTATCTTCTGTAGAGCTATGGCAGTTCAGCCACACCAGGATCCTAATCAGCAGATGGATGAGGCTTTCTTTGAGCAGTTTGAGGCCCCGCGTACTGTGGCAGTTTCTCACCGTGGAGGCACTCGTTTCTACACTTGGCGTAGGTCTAGGAACAGTGGCAGACCTGGGTATTCCTATCCTAACAGAGTTGTGCACTATCTCGAGTCTGAGAGAGATGGTTACTTTCAGGAGTATCAGAGGACCCGTGAGGTCAGGTTGGAGTCTCTGCGCTATCAGGATCAGTCACTGCAGTACCAGATTGACAGGGACATCGCTCGTGAGCATGCTGCAGAGATGACTCATATTGCTGATCAGAGGGCTGCTCGTATTGCTGAGCTGGAGGCAGATCTTATGCAGATGACTATTGATCGCGACACCTCTATGGAGCGTCACCAGCACTACCGTGCCCGCGTGAGAGCTCGCCTGTATGATACTTATCACTTATCCGATGAGCAGGCAGTTGAGGAGGTCGAGGGTCAGGATGTCAGTCAGGCTTCTCAGGAGCCCGAGCCTATGCAGGAGCAGTCGGATGGAGGCGATGGAGGGTCTGATGATGATGATGATGGCGGAGATGAGCCAGCAGGACACGGACAGGGTGAGGTCGTTGCCGTTTCTGATGACACCACCAGGGGTTCTTTGGACCACAGTTATCAGGGTTGAGTGCTGATGGGAGATTTCTGTATATAGTACTGATGCATATATATCTATCTATGGATGGCGGACGTATAGCCGGGACAGTTCAGGACTGACTTTTGGATGAGGGGATGTATAGCTTTGGTAGATGATCCCCGACTTTTGGCACCACGGATGACGGTTCAGATGACTTGGTACCTACTAGGTTATTTTCAGCAGGGTTGGACGGATTGGTAAGGCCTGTAAGGGAGTCAACTCGATAGTATCGGGTCCTCCCCATTTTGAATTAATACTGTTAACATGTGGCCTGTAGTAAATTTTACCAAACCTTGCACAGTTATAACACTTTCGGCTTTATGTTGGATATCTGTTTATTGCTTTCCATAACTGTCATTGCATGAGTCTTAGAGTTGCTTCAAGATACCATTAGGACCGTTGATAGGATCATACCATTTCATTTATTGTTAGCATGCTGATATTCTTGTTATGTTGGATACGCTTCTGGATATGTTGATCATGTTACAGTTCTTGTTGATATGACAGTACACGTTCTGTTCCCGTTTACATGTTGATCATGTTTGGGATATGTTATACATGTTTCTGATATGTTGATATGTTACCCGAGCTTCTGTTCCCGTTTATATGTTGTCTGACAATTGTTTCTGATTATATGATATGTTTGGAGATCTTGAATCTTTGCTGACATGTTGTTATGGGAATGTGTTATTCTCATACTTATGTGTGACTACGTGAGAATGTGAATACGTGGTTACGGATTCTGTGAATCATTATATGTCATGCATCGAATATATGTATCTGAATGCTTATGAATTCAGTAACAACATGCCACCAAGAAGAGCACCCCGGAATCGTGTACCACCACTGCCACCCCAAAGAGAGATCACGCCACCCCCTGAAAGGGAAGGAACTCCGGAATTAAGGGATGTGCTACGACAATTTATGAGGGCTTGTGCACCGAGAGATAACCCTCCTAATGAAAGGTCATTGGAGAAGTTTCTGAGGATGAATCCACCTAAGTTCTATGGAGAACCGAACGACCTAAAGGCTGAGAATTGGATTACTAGTCTTGAGAAGATTTTCGAGGCTATGGAGATCTACCCAGAGGATCGTGAACGAGTTCGGTATGCTACTTTTCTTATGGAAGGAGCTGCATACAATTGGTGGAAGCACGTTCAGCACATGTGGATTGAGAATAACGTTGAGGGAAGTTGGGATGAGTTTATCAGAGAGTTTCAGCAGAAGTACACGCCTCAAGTGACTCGTGATGCACGAGAGGCTGAGTTTATGAGTCTGGTTCAGGGAACTATGAATGTGATGGAGTATGAAGCTAGGTTTGTGAGGCTGATTAAGTATGCGCCTCATATTCTGAATGATGAGCGTCGCAAGACGAAGAGGTTTGTTGATGGACTGAAGCCCGAACTTCGATTGGCACTCGCTTCTTTGGACATTGAAACCTACAACCGGGCTGTTGATAGAGCGCTAAGGGTTGAAGCTGCACACAAGGAGATCAAGATAACTACTGCACGACAAGGACCTTCTAACCCTAAGCCTTATCTAGGTAATAAGCGACCTTCCGGACCTTTTCCCCAAGGAACT
This sequence comes from Lantana camara, assembly GCA_037501455.1. Lineage (NCBI taxonomy): Eukaryota > Viridiplantae > Streptophyta > Magnoliopsida > Lamiales > Verbenaceae > Lantana > Lantana camara. The sequence goes on along the minus strand of CM074859.1, from coordinate 105,400,748 downwards.
GGAAAGAGGCCAATGGTAACACCACAGCGTCAGCAGCAGAACGCTCCACCGAAACAGCAAGCACAGAAGCAGAAAGCGCCACAGCAGTATCAGAAGGCGCCACAACAGCAGAGAGCACCTCAGCCAGGTCCAGAGGAAATTGTTTGCCGATATTGTCGCCGAACGGGACACACTGAGGAGAACTGTCGCAAGAAAGCTGGACAGTGTTTCGCGTGTGGTTCCCCTGAGCACCAGATGGATAGTTGCCCGCACAAGATCAGGAGATTTGGGGTCCAGGATAAAGGAAAAGGAGTGGTGGGTACGACGAACAAACCGGTGGTCAGAGGCAGAGCTTATGCTTTGGATGGTAAGGAGGAGGTTGATCCTTCGTCTGTTGTGGAAGGTCTTGTGCACATTCTTAACACGCCAGTTAAGGTCTTGTATGACCCTGGTGCCACGCATTCATTTGTTGCTTCTAAATTATGTGCGCATTTACAGTTTCCGCTTGAATACTTGCCATATAAATTTGAAGTGAGTTCTCCTTTGGGAACTTGCCTTGTTACGGATCAAGTATATAAACGCTGCCCTATATGTATTGATACCCGTTGTTACCCGACGGATCTTATTGAGTTACCGATGACAAGATACGACGTTATACTTGGTATGGATTGGTTGTCTAAGTACCGAGCTAAGTTGGATTGTTACAAGAAAGAGATCATCTTGGAAGAAGATGAAAGTCGGACATCAGAAGGGAAAGTTGAGAAGTTATCAGTGATTTCTTCGATGGAAGCTAAGAAGTTGATTCAGAAAGGAGCTATTGGATTTGTGGCTTATCTTTTGAATAGACCGAAAGATCAACTTAGGATCGAAGAAGTGGAAGTGGTGAACGAATTCTTAGATGTGTTTCCTGAGCATTTGGATTCGTTACCTCCTAACCGAGAGTTGGAGTTTACAATCGAGACGATATCAGGAGCTGAGCCGTACTCAAAGACACCTTACAGAATGGCTCCAGCTGAATTGGAAGAATTGAGAAAGCAATTGGACGAGTTGATTGAGTCTGGATATGTTCGACCGAGCACGTCGCCGTGGGGAGCGCCTGTTCTTTTTGTTAAGAAGAAGGATGGATCATTGCGTTTACGCATTGACTATCGGGAGTTGAACAGGATGACAATCAAGAATAAGTATCCTCTCCCTCATATTGAAGAGCTGTTCGATATACTTCAAGGATCGAAGGTCTACTCTAAGTTAGATCTAAGACAAGGATATTATCAATTGAAGATTAGGGAAGCAGATATTCCGAAGACTGCTTTCAACAGCCGATACGGACATTTTGAGTTTGTAGTAATGCCGTTTGGTTTGACGAACGCACCAGCTGCATTCATGGATATGATGCACCGTATATTCAAGCCGTTTCTCGACAAGTTTGTAGTGATCTTCATCGACGACATTTTGGTATTTTCGAAGACACCGGAGGAACATGCTGAACATCTTCGAATCGTGTTACGCACTTTGCTGGATCACAAGCTATATGCAAAGTTCAGTAAATGTGAGTTCTGGCTTGAGAGAGTTACGTTTCTCGGACACATCATATCAGGATCTGGAATCGAAGTAGATCCCTCGAAGATCGAGACGATTATGGATTGGAAGTCACCGAAGAATCCTTCAGAAGTGAGAAGTTTTCTGGGATTAGCTGGTTACTATCGGAGGTTTGTCAAAGACTTCTCGAAGATAGCTACACCTCTCACAAAGTTGACAAAGAAAGAAGGAAAGTTTGAATGGACGGAGAAGTGTGAGCAAAGTTTTCAAAGATTGAAGGAGATGCTAACAACTGCACCCGTGTTAGCGTTACCAGAAGGAAAAGAAGGTTACACTGTGTACACTGATGCTTCGAAAGAAGGACTAGGAGGAGTTTTGATGCAGAATGGAAAAGTGATTGCGTATGCATCAAGGAAACTCAAAACACATGAAGTTAACTACCCGACACATGATTTGGAGTTAGCAGCGATAATTTTTGCTCTTGGAAAGTGGAGACATTACCTGTATGGAGTTACGTTTGAGATCTTTACTGATCATAAGAGCCTGCGATATCTATTCACTCAGAAGGAGTTGAATATGCGACAAAGGAGATGGATGGAATTTCTGGAGGACTACGATTGCATTATTCAATACCATCCAGGAAAAGCGAATGTTGTAGCAGATGCTCTAAGCAGGAAAGTTCGTTTGGCACAGATTTCTGCCAACCCCGAGGTTGATCAAAGAGGAAGGATAGAGGTGATAACTAAAGCTCGAGTTGCGAATGTTGTGATGATATCACCGTTGAAAGAACAAGTGTTGGAAGCACAGAAGAACGACGAGTGGATCAAGAAATGTCTCGAATCTAAGGAGAAAGATGATGAGACTAAGTTCAAGGTTGATGAACATGGAATATTGAGGTACAAAGGTCGAGTATGCGTACCAACTGTTTTGAGGAAAGAGATTCTCGACGAAGCGCATAAGACTAAGTATACGATACATCCCGGAGGCACTAAGATGTATCAAGATGTTAAGACGCATTTCTGGTGGAACGGAATGAAGAGAGACATAGCCAACTATGTCAAGAAGTGCTTAACTTGTCAGAAAGTTAAAGCTGAGCACCAGAAGCCGAGTGGGAAGTTACAACCATTACCGATCCCGACTTGGAAGTGGGAGCAAATCACGATGGATTTTGTCACTGGATTACCCAAAGTCAGAGGAGGACAAGATAGTATCTGGGTGATCATTGATCGATTGACAAAGTCAGCACACTTTTTGCCAGTAAAGACCACGGATAAGGTCAGCACGTTGGCAAAGCTGTATCAGCAAGAGATTGTTAGATTACATGGAGTCCCGAACAGTATAGTTTCGGATAGAGATCCGAAATTCACGTCGCACTTGTGGAAAGAAATTCAGACTCTGATGGGAACGAAGTTGAACTTCAGTACTGCAGCGCATCCTCAGACGGATGGACAATCAGAAAGGATGATCAAATACTTGGAAGATATGCTAAGAGCTTGCGCTTTGGACTTCCAGGAAAGTTGGAAAGATTGTTTACCTCTTGTGGAGTTTGCATACAATAATAGTTATCAAGCTTCTATTAAAGCTGCTCCATATGAAGCTCTGTATGGAAGGAAATGTAGATCCCCGTTATATTGGGATTTGGATGAAGCAAGATGTACTGAGGAAGGACCAATCAGAGTGAATTCTGCCAAGTGGATAAGAGAAGCGACAGAGAAGATTCAGATCATTCGCCAGAGAATGAAAGCTGCCCAAGACAGGCAGAAGAGTTATGCTGATCGTCGAAGAAGGGATTTAGAATTCGCAGTGGGCGAAAAGGTATTTCTGAAGGCATCGCCAAGGAAAGGGTTTTCCCGAATTGGAAAAGGAGGAAAGTTAAACCCGAGATATGTTGGACCGTATGAGATACTGGAGAGAGTCGGACCGACTGCTTATAGATTGGATTTGCCTGCAGGTCTAACAGGAATCCACAACGTATTTCATGTATCTCAGCTTCGTAAGTGTTTCTCGGATGAGACAGAGGTTGTGCCGGTAGAGGAGATACCGTTAAAACCGGATTTGACTTATGTTTTGAAGCCCGCTAAGATTCTAGACAGGAAGTTTCAAGAGCTGAGGAATAGGAAAATTCCTTTAGTTAAAGTCCTTTGGAAGGGACATGGGACAGAAGAGGCAACCTGGGAGACAGAAGAGAAAATGCAGAAACATCACCCTGAGTTGTTTGCGGTTACAGCGGAAGAATCTGAGGACAGATTCTCTTTAAGGAGGGGTGATTGTAACAGCCCAAAACAGGGCCTGGATGAAAACAGTAAGTTGAGGCAGTGGTAAAGCGTTTATAGACCGTGATCCAACTTTCTGAATCATCATGCATTGCATTCTTACATGAACTTGGTGCTCGTATATGATCTGAAATGTTTTAAGGGGGAATTCTTGACCTTTGATACAATTTACTATTCATAACCCGAGCCTACCTTGTTCATATTGCTACTCGGACCCTAGAGGTTCATCACACATGTTTCCCAATCATTTGGACTTGTTTCCCGAACTCAGAAAGTCTTTCTTGAGCCATAAGGGTATTTTTGGAACTTACCGACCAAAGTTACTATTCATCAGAAAATGATCTTTTGATTCTGATACCTTTTTCTACCCAAGTTTACAGTCGAATCGATCCTTGAGTCGAGACGAGTCTTTTGAAATCATTCTTGGCTTGGAAATCCATTCCGGAACTTTGTTTTATTGAAAACGTTTTTGAAAACCCTAGTTTACTATTCCTTTTACGAACGGTTTTCATTCGGAAAATGTTTTCTCTTCGGATTTGCACTACTTGAGCTATTTCAAGATTTTTGAGATGTTTTATAACTCTTGATTCAAACCCTAGCTTGAAATTTTGAAGCGTACGTTCGTACGTGAGAATTCACTATTCACTCTACGTTTTCAACTTTTTAACGGTAAAACGTTTTATAGTCGATTTTGGACTCAAAACGCTTCTCGATTTATTTCTTGAATTTTGGAAGCAATCCGGACTTGAAAATCATTCTAGAAAGTCGTTTTTCACTCATGTCGAGTTTCGAGCTCAAAACTTTTATTCACTAAAACTAATGTATCTTTCAAACGGTAAATCCGATTTCGATGAATGAATATGCGTTTCGAAGCTAATTTTCTTGCCGTTGGAATGGTTAAACTTCCAGCCACTTATCCTCGAGTCTTGGGGGACGAAATTACAGAAATACCCCCAGCAGTCCCATTTTTAGCTTCAACATCCCTAAAGCTTCTAGAAGATACAAGTGGATGAACTCTTGTTTTGCTCTCCTACCCTTAAGCCATCTCTATTTGCAAGGTGAGGGGCTTCTTCACACCTATAAATACCCCTTCAATGGCATTTCATTCCTTGCTCAAAGTTGTGTTGACAACACCCTTTCTCTCCCTCTCCTCCCCCTCTTGCCGTCGGCACCCCCCCTTGTAGCTAGGTTAGTTTGTTTTGTTTTTATGTTATGTTAGTTTAGTTTATGTTTTTATGTTATGGTATGTTTATATTATGTTTAGGTTGGGTCTTAGGGTCTTCCCTAAGCCATATAGGATTTTATTTTATGCATTTATTATATAGTTTTCATGATATGTTTGTATAGATGTTTATATGTTTTAATTGTTTAGTATATGCTTGATTATGTTATGAATTGCTCTAGTATATGCTATGATCATGTGATATGATTGTTATATTATGAGAATTGATGCATGATTATGGAATTTGAATTATGTTCATGCATGTTAGCTAATGGAATAGTGATTTATAATTTATTATGTCACAACTTGTTACATGTTGGTAATGAATTAAATTGTTACATGTTACATGCCCAAAAGTTCATGATATGATATATGATATGATATGATATATGTTGTGACATGTTGTCACATTGTTATATGATTCTTGAATTATGATTTGAGCTTATGATATGATTTGGATTAATGGATTAGTACCTTGATTATGTTATACACTTTAATAGTGTCACATGTTATAACCTAAGATAGAATAGTGTTTCATAACTTGATCTTATGCCTTAATTGGATCTCTTAACCATAGGTTATACCTTTAACCTAGATCACACTTGGTTATATTAACATGAACTTGAAACTATAGGTTATAATCAAGATCATAATTTGATTAGGGTGTGTGTGTGTGTGTGCATGCCGTGTGTGTGTGTGTGTTCGTGCATGGTGTGTGTGTGTACCGTGTGTGTGTGGGTGTGTGTATAGTAAGGGTTTGACCCGCCCCTTTGACCCGACATGTGAATAGTAACCGGTGAATAGTAATCTTGAATAGTACTTTTGAATAGTGCTTTTGAATAGTAAAAATGAATTAAAACTTGTGCTTTCTCTATAGACATTTGCACCTAGGGTTTCCATATCCAGGGTCTAAAATGTGTTTTTATAAATGTGTTTTCTTTCGTGGACTTGTTTCTTAACTTAAGGTTTGCGATAGGATTCATAATTTGACTAAAGCTTACTCGGTTATAGTAAGATCATAGTCTCACGTTAAGAGTAACTCACTTTGATGTATTCCTTTGTGTGTTACCTTTCTTGAATACCTTAAATGGTATTACTCTCTTGTGTTACATGTTCTTTACATGTTCCTTGTTCATTGTTTCATGCATTTCATATGCATCTTGGTTAGTAGTGGGTCTTAGTTCTTAAGCTCACTCTAGTACCACCTACAGGAGTTTAAGTTGAGCACTGCGATCCCCAGGGCACCGCATAATCTGTCTACCTACCTTTGTTACTATTAGGTGAGGTGAAGTTAAATGTTTTCCAACTGGAACCACGATTATACTATCGTATCTTATGTTTTGAAATTCAAAGCTAAACCTCGTTTTGAAGTATCCCTTTTATCGGGACATTCTCTTGAAAGGATCATTCATACTTTAATAGTATACCTTGATCTACAGTACATGTTTTCCAAAGCTCTGCATTCTTGTTCAAAGACAGTTACATGTTTTGCATATGTTTTCAAAGTACATGTTTACAGACAGAATCACATGTTTACAGACAGAATCACATGTTTTCAGACAGAATCATATGTTTTACAGACAGCATCACATGTTACAGTTACAGTTTCACATGTTATAGTTAGCATACTGGAGTGATACTCTGGTCACTGCTACTCTTAAATGCAAGCATACAGTTTACAGTTTGGGCCCGGCGGTTATGTGTGGAGGTGATGCTCGGGAGGTGAGCGCCAACGACATCACCAATACCGGCCGCCACACTTAGACTATTGACACCGACTTTTAACAGGAGGTTTGTTAAGTCAGGACAATTTGTCTGGGAACGGACAGCAAATCTGTTCCCAATTACATGTTTACAGGTCGCCTAGGGCTAGCTACCCGAAGTGACAACCGGTGGAGGATGGTGCATGTTTGTATGTGTTGGTAAGAGTCGTTGTTGACCTTGGTCCAATAGTCTACTATGTGCGGAGTTGTTGTTGATCTTGGTCCGATGCTCTACTTTATGTGGGGTTATTGTTGATCTTGGTCCGATACTCTACTATACGTGGAATTATTGTTGACCCTGGTCCGATGCTCAACCAAATCATGTTTTCTGGAGTAAGGATGGAGGAGCCTAGCTTGCGGGCAAAATTCTGTTTCATAAAGGACGGTTCATATATAGAAAAGTTCACTTTACCCTTATCCCGTTTTATGAAAGAACTATGAACCATCAACAGCATATGTGTGCGCGTGTGATAGCATTCATGAAAATGTTTTAACGTGCATTCTTTTACAGCATCGCATTCAAAGAGTTTTATCAAGTGAACTTGTTTCAAGTTCTTCTTTAAAGTTGCATTTAACAGTTTCGAACTTTACTTCAAGCTCTTTCATTCAGTACTTTCTTTAAAGTATTCTCTCACTTAGTCCTTTTGACTAATACCTCTCCCGTTTTCTTGCCTCGTGGTTTCAGGTCTTGCAGCCGCAGTCTAGAGGTATCTTGAAGCTCTAGATTGTCATTTTTGTTTCAGTCAGGACTTAGTATTACTTTTTCTTTTGCGTCCTGCATATGTTTTATGGCTGCATCACTTTACGTTTCTGTATATGTTTCTGAATACTTGAGTATCTTTGTTATACTCTCTCTGCTACCCTGTTACCGATATTTTGAACTCTGCTGTATCGGTACTTATATGTGAATCTGTTACATGTTCTGATATGCCGAGTCTCTCTTACACGATCGATATGTTCTTGCTTGTTACATGCCATCACGCACATGTTTTGAAAAGTTTTAAAATACTCTGATTTTCCGCTGCATAGCCACATCGTTGTACATGTATAGTTCTGATAGACAGCCGTTCGCTGGAGTATTTCTTGAGTGATGGCTCACACCATTACTTGAGAGGTGCTTCAGTGCGGGGGTTGAGACGCCGCTCTCCTCTTGTTCTGGTACGGGTGGCGGCGTTACAGATATCGTGATCGATAGGCTCACGGCCTAGCTTGTATCCTTGTATCGTCATCTTCCAGGTGAGGGTGTTTTCGTTCTAGATATGTATTAAACCCTACAACCTTATGTGATAAGTTTTGGCCAAAAACCTATGTATATCTATATATTGTTTTCAAATGGAGTCATCGAGTAAATCTTTTCTCAATGATTATGAAAGGGAATAAGTATGTTATAAATGTATTATGTTTCTCACGAATTGAACGTTTTGGCGAAAACATGAATGAATGCACGGGCCCGGGATCTAGCACATGTGGCTACCCGGGGAGGCAAGGGCCGACGGTGATCCCATGTGCTAGTCCCAACCATTTAACAGAGACCGGACCTCGCTAGGAGATTAGCGTGGAATGGTAGCTGAGCACCCTTGGGGGATTCATGTACCCCCCTGGGTCAATGCATGAGGTGGCCGGGTCTTGCAAGCCCGTCCACCACCCGGAGGAAGAAGGTTGGAACTTATTTTATGATTATGATTATGTTTATGTTATGATTGTTATGCACCGTGCGGGAAGGCCGGTACACGGATCGCCCAAACGCCTATATCTTAGGTTATATGGATTGCATGTATTATAAGATATTGCATGATCACGTATTCAATATATTATTGATATTTGTCGTACACGGTCGGAGTTTGGTTGGAGATTATGCACGCTCACTCGCCGAGCCTTTATGATTATATATGAAGTATATAACGAATTTAATATGAATTTAGTCATAAAGTCCGAGCATTGCTCGTTAATTTCTTGCCCTTCGTGGGAACTAACTTTGAATAAAATCTTGCTCGGGATTTATGGCTTGCATGCGCATGTTTCTATAGTATATGTATCGCTCCTGCTCACTCAGTCTTCTAGAGACTGACCCCTCTTTCCCACTTCTCAGTTTCTTGCAGGTTTTGCTAGGCGGAGGTCAAGTTTTACTTCTTTTGTTAGATCACTTGTACACTCGAGTCACATCTTACATTATTATGTTCTAATTGGATATTCCTATGTAATTGGGCCTTTGTGCTAGTTATGAAATTATTGGATATTGATTCGGGACAGGTTGTGTGCTTAGTTGAACCCGTTGTTAGGATGCATGATGGATTTAATTTTATGTATTGGAAATTCGAGCTTGTAGCCTTTGCTGAAATCTATGAATTGCACATTAATGCTTCCGCGCAGCATTTTGATTATATGGTATGGGGTTAGTTTCCGCCTAGCAAGGTTGTTTTTATTTTGTCACCCGTTCGCTATGAGTCTGGTTCATGCTGAACTATCCATTTCATGTGTGGACTAGACTCATAGTGCGGGGGATGTGGCGCCTATCGTCCCGGGTGTTACAACAAAAGTGAGGGAGGAATATCAACAGGCGGATTTTGCTTGGGCGAGAAGTTGTTAGTGGGGGCCGAGACTATTAGCTGATCAGTTTTCGTCCCATTACCGCTAACAACAGTTGTAGGACCGACTGGGTTATTAGTAAACGTGGCAGCAGTTTCCCCAACAGTAGGCGCAATCGCCGTTCCAGGCTTTGCACGCGGCTTTTCTGTCTTAGCCACGAAGGGACGAAAATTTCGCACGGTCTGTCTCATGGCCTGTATCGAGGTCATTATGATTTCAATCTGTTTCAGAGCTTCCTTCAAATTTGTGTCGATTCGCTGCAAACTGGGCCCACTAACCGTTTCAGTCATCTTCACAAATTCGAACCCTCTCAACGAAAGCACCAATGATACGGTTTCATATCGTAAGAGACTTTAGAGCAGTCTCAGGCTCGTTAGAGAAATAGGGGAGAAGAGAAGGATAATCCGGAGGACCGTCCAGCCGGGGGAAATTGAGGGGGGACAGAGAGATTTCAGAGATAAGGGATTGGGAATTGAAAAGTTTGTTTATTGCTTGAATGTTGCAAACGTAACAAGACTAACAATATATAAAGGTAAATATATCCCAGACCTAGTAAGACTCTCAAAATAAAGTGCTGAAATAAACAACGTAATACAACTACAAAATATTAAATAATATAATATAAATCCTATCAAACTAAATATTGAAACTTATCCAATTCCTATTCTCTCTTGATATCTCAAGTGATATTCTGCATCTCCATCTTGATATCTCTCTTGATATACCATATCTCCATCCATATCACTCTTTCCTCCATGGGAAAGCACCTTGTCCTCAAGGTGCAGCGATAACAAGGGGATATGCACATATTCCCTCGTTTCCAAACATTTAGCTTGGTATACAACTTCGAACGAACCGGTTCCAACCACAGCTTCAGCCATATATGACATTGTCTGCTTCGAAACCTGTAATGATACGATCGTTGAAGGAACGTATCGGGAGAGGCCTCTCAATGAAAGCACCAGTGATACGTTAGCGTATCAGAAGAGACTGTAAAGTCGCCTCGAACTTGAAGATTCCAGCGAGACTGGCCGGTCGGAGAAATATAGGTGAGAGAGATTTGAGAGAATTTGGAGATTGGAAATTTAGGTTTTGTTATTACTTGAATAAAATCCTATCACTACGTGACAATATATATATATATATATTAAAAGACATTACCTAATACTAGGACTCTTAACTAAGGAATATGATAAGGAAAATGTAACTAACTAACAACTTGAGCAGTAAGTAAATCAAATCATATCTCTGCTAAACTACACCTAACATTCATATCCATCCGTATCAAATGGAAGCTCATGATATTTTATAAAAGTATACAAACATTAAATGAAAATGCATGAGTCATAAAGGTGTCTTGACTTTAATTCCCAATTTAATTATATATCCTCCATGTTATGTAATTTATGAATTAAGTGATCACACTTTTGAATTAATAATACTTAAATCCAAATGAAATTCACTTAGGTGTTCATACTTTGCAAATTTGGCAATCAAGGACAAGTATTTGGCAATTAATACGTTGAACGTATATAATATACTCTCGAATGTTCACACATATTTTACCTGTTCCGAAAGACGGGGCGTTATAGAGAGCACGACAACTGAGGTTTCATCAACAATGTGGCACTCGAGTTTGTACTTGAGAGGATTGTCCCAAACACAAGGGCTCCGTCCCAGGTCGACGCGACTTAGCAGCAAGTGGTTGCCTTTCGGGATAAAATAGCCACCGACGACGGTATCTTTAGTCGAAACGTGTGGGAGATTGAAAGGACCAACAGGGTGCAGCTTGAATGCCTCTTTAACACAAGCTTTCAGGTAGTTCAGCTCAGACAAATCTGATTCGCTTACGAGTCTATTCCTTCCGACCACTCGATCCAGTTCTTGACGAGACTTTTAAAAAATGTATGGTTGATTGATCATCTCGGTAATGCACCACTCTACTGTATTCGGAGGAGTACCAATGGTGGCCAACATCATTTCCTGTTTATGTCATCAATGAAATCGAGTGAGTGAGAATTCCTTTCGCAAATGACAAAGGGAGCTATATTGTAAATTATAGTGTTCTTTGTTTCATAAATTGCAAAAACACACCTGAGGTATGAACTAGTAGTTAAAGTAAAGCTCTAAACGGATTCTATGTATATCTATGTGGTTGTTCATTGATCTTAATGTTACTATGATTTTAAAGTCTAGTTAGTCCAATCTGATGAAAACATCTCTTTGCCATGATTCTTACAAATTTTAATAGAAAATGAAAGGGAAAAATGCAAATTTGGGACAGTAATATACCCCCATTTTGCATTTTTGGACTTTAATTTGGCATTTCTGATTTTAGGGACACTTACTCCTAAAATTTTGCAATTTCGGTCAAATTCCAGCCGGATCCCTAATTTCTTCCTGGAATACCGCCCTGGCCACCGGAATGCCCCCCTGAAAATTAGGGATCCGGCGGGATTTGACCAAAATTGCAAATTTTTTAGTATACCTAAAATTAAAATATCAAATTAAAGTCCAAAAATGCAAAATGGAATATGTTACTGTCCCAAATTTGCAGATTCCCCCTTCATATTAATATAAAAGTTTTTCATTCAATAACAAACTATTGCGTATCGCAATAGTTCTTCAAAACTTAGATATAGTTCTACAAACTTAAATGTCAGTACTTTATATTAAGATAAAATAGATAATTTATATTAATAGGGAGCAAACTAAAAATTTGTTTGAATTGGGCAGTTAACTAAAAATTTTCAGTCAAACATGGAGTTCACTAAAAAACTCCCATATATTTTTATAATTTAATTATTAAAAATATTTAGATAAATCTTAGAAAAATTTACATCTAACTACCCTGTTATTAGGTCTAATTACGATGCAATCTATTTTTATCAAGAAATTGCAATGAAATTCTTCTAATTTATGTTCCGTTAGTAGTCATTCCATTTCGTTAAGGTTCCATCATGATTTTGTCCTGTAATTTCGAAAATGCCCTTAATTATTTTGCAATTTTTGAAATTGAAAGGGTCGTTTATTTGTTGGAGTACGTAATAGGCAGAGATGTTTTTGTTATATTTTAAAATAATATTTCATATATGGGTATTTTGGTAATTTCAAAAATTGTGAACATACTTAAGGGTATTTTTGAGATTACAGGACAAAATCATGACCGAATCCTAACGGAATGGATGAACTATCTACATTGTAATTTCCTGATAAAGATGAGGACTACGTTGTAATGCGGGCTAATAATAGGGTAGTCATATATAAATTTTCCTAAATCTTATACTTAATGTGCAACGCACATTATTTTTCCCAGTTTAACAAAGAATGCGTCACGGTAAAGCCGTAAAGATGTTAACAATTAAAATAAAAATTAAAAAAAAATTGTCAAGAATTACATACCTCAAATCCTAAAAGTTGGCTATGCGGCAGAATCCTTTAAATACGCTCTTTAATTAATATCCGAATAATAAGAAGAAGATAATGCAATTAGGAAAACTATTTTCTAACCTAATATCATAAAAATTGTGATCCATCATTTATAATTCGATTTATGACTACACGATATCTATCTAGAATCATGGTACCAAGATGACTTTCGAGTAAATAAACCAAGTGATTTTTCTTTGTAGAACCATGCCCGCTCACGACCAACGAAGAATTGGGACAAATTGGCAACATCACCGATTAATGCTTTTAATGAAAAGCGAAAAGGGTTCGGGCACTAATTATAAAGTTGATTTGAATCTTTAATAACCTATTGTTATGGCCGGATTTAAGATAGAAATTTTTTTGCCTGGTAAAGTCCGTCCGTGCTGCAAGAATTCTCTCAAACCCCTCGACCTTTTCCCAATCATCAAGCACGCGCGTCTAACTGTTAGGACCACGCGCGTCTTCACCCCAACTCTGCATTAGTATGATATTGTCCGCTTTGGACCAAGTCCGTACGGATTTGTTTTTGGACATCTCCTAAAAGGCCTCATACTAATGGAGTTAGGTGAACACTTATATATTGGATAAACTTCCGCCAATCTTCCGATGTGAGATGGGTTTGCTTCCCAACAATCCTCCCCTCAAACCAAAATCACACCATTTGTGACCTCCGTTTCAGGGTCAATCCATTTGATCCGTCAACCATCTTGCATCGCCGCTACTCCTTTGCCGGACACGCCGCCTGATCTCCTTAAAGTCAAGGGACTTTCGACACAAGGCATCAACCGCAGATCTCCAATTGCTAGATCACATCACTTGACCTGCCAAGCATAGGTCACTTCACCTGCCAAACGTCTTGTACCGCCGTCAAACCAAACGGGACCTGCTGCTTGACCACCACTTGTCAGGAAGACTTTCGACACAAGGCACCCCGGCAGGTTTTCGGTCTTGTTGTCACATCGGGAAGATCACATAACACGCAGTCCACCACTCTGATAAGCCCCGAACATGAGCTCTGATACCACTTGGGACTGCGCCCACCTTCACCCCAACTCCGCATTAGTAATATTGTCCGCTTTGGGCCAAGCCCGCACGGATTTGTTTTTGGACATATCCCAAAAGGCCTCATACTAATAGAGTTAGGCGAACACTTATATATTGCACGGACTTTCTCCAATCTTCCGATGTGGGATGAGTTTGCTACCCAACAATCCTCCCCTCAAGCCAAGTCCACATCTGATACCACTTGTTGTGCAAGCGGCGAACAATATTTAGAACTATAATGCCTAAAATTGCACAAAGGAAAAATTAGGCAAAAATAAACTAAATATAACAAAAAAAATAAGGCTATTAAAGGTGTAATCAAAAGAACACCAAATATAACGAGGTTCGGCCAAATTAGCCTACGTCATCGGACACTACTCAAAATATATTTCACTTAAGAAATATTACAAAGTAGAAAGAGACTTTGTTTGATGCACTAAACTAGAAGGGGGAGGAAGCTATTTATAGTGTTAGCTCCTCCCAAAACTGTTACAAAACTCCTATGTGGGACATATAATAATTGCCCTATTTTAGGATTCCAATGTGGGATACAAATTATGCCACAAACTAACAAATCTCCACCTTGGCACAATTTCTGATCCCAGTAAAACAAACGAACTCATCTCTCAAACAAATTGTAGTGCCTTCAAATGCACCCGTAGACGCCAACTCAAAAGTGTAGGATATTAACGAAGTCTAAACAATGTTCAAACTTGGCCTTTGTCACCACCTTGGTCATCATATCTGCAAAATTCTCTGTCGTCGCAATCTTCTGAAAAACAATCTGCTCTTCTTCAAGAATTTCCCGTATAAAGTGATAGCGAACATCAATATGCTTCGTCCTTGCATGAAAGGTTTGGTTCTTCGCTAAATAAATAGCACTCTGAATGTCACAATACACAGCGAGGTGTTTTTGACCAACTCCTAAATCTTCAAGCAGTCCCTGAAGCCAAATTGCTTTCTTTACAGCTTTTGTAACGACCAGATACTCTGCCTCTGTCATAGATAATGCCACCGTTGACTGTAAGGTCGACTTCCAACTAACTGGCGCCTTCGCTAAAGTGAACAAGTAGCCAGTTGTAGATCTTCGCTTATCCAAATCTCCAGCATAGTCAGAATCACAATATCCAACTATGTCTTGACCAAGTGCTTCATCCCGCTCAAACAATAAACCAACGTCCACGGTATCTTGAATATACCGTAGAATCCATTTCACAGCTTGCCAGTGAGCTTTTCCCGAATCATGCATATATCTGCTCACTATGCCAACATCTTGTGAAATATCCGGTCTTGTACACACCATTGCATACATCAGGCTACCAACTGCATTCGCATACATGTATTCTCGTTCTTCTTTCGTCTTCGGAGATAACTGGTTGCTAAGTTTCAAATGACGGGCAAGCGGAGTACCTACAGGTTTTGTATCTTGACATATACCAAACCATTGTAGTACTTTGTTCAAATACTGCTTCTGAGTCAGCCAAAGCTTGCCTCTCTGCGATCCCTGCTTATCTCCATTCCGAGAATCTTCTTGACTTCTCTCAAATCCTTCATCTCAAACTCTTTACTCAATTGAGCCTTCAACTTGTCAATTTCATCTCGACTCTTTGATGCTATCAGCATATCATCGACATACAAGAGTAGGTAGATGTAGGTTCCATCTTGTAGCCTATGCAAATACACACAGTGGTCGTACTTGCTCCTTGTGTACCTTTGACCCAACATAAACTTATCAAATCGTTTGTACCATTGTCTCGGTGATTACTTCAATCCGTACAATGATTTATCTAGTTTGCAAACCCAATTTTCTTTGCCAACAATTTTGTATCCATCTGGCTGAGACATATAGATTTCCTCTTCCGAATCACCATGAAGGAACGCGATTTTCACATCGAGTTGAGCTAGCTCCAAATTCAACTGCGCTACCAAGGCCAACAAAATTCTAATGGAGGAGTGCTTAACAACTGGAGAAAAAACTTCTTTGTAATCAACTCCCTCCTTCTGAGGTAGCCTTTAGCTACTAATCTCGCCTTGTAGCGAAAATCATCTTTATCAGGAAATCCTTCATTCTTGGCAAATACCCATTTGCATCCAATTGCCTTCTTTCCCATCAGTAGTTGTGCCAACTTCCACGTCTTATTTTTCTAAAGAGATTGCATCTCTTCCTCCATTGCATCCTTCCATCTATTGTTTTCTGAGCTCCGGACAGCTTCTAAAAAAGTAGATGGAACATCATGAACTACGGGAAGTGCATAGGCTACCATGTCGACAAAACGAGCTGGTTTCTGAATTTCTCGTCTTGTTCTTCTAATCCCAATTGGCTCTAGTTGCTATTGAGGTTCTTGGGTAGTAACCTCCTCATCATCCGACTCTTCTTCTACCATAGAAGAATCATTGATAGTGTCTTTCATTGGATTCACCACTATCTTCTCGAACTCCACCTGCTCTGGTGTATACTCCACTTGCTCCGGTGCACGCTCCACCTGCTTCGGAGTACCATCGGTCTCTTCTTGAGTTACCTTATCCAAAATGGCAGATTCATCAAAGGTAACATCCCTGCTTATTATCGTCTTCTTTGCTTCTAGACACCAAAGACGGTATCCCTTAACCCCAACGTTGAAGCCCATAAAGAGCGCCTTCCTTGTTCAAGGATCCAACTTTGATTCATTCACATGATAGTATGCGGTAGAACCAAACACACGTAAAGAGTCATAATCTGTTGTAGGCTTCCCGGACCAAACCTCCAAAGGAGTTTTCCCACCTATTGTAGATGATGGCAAACGATTAACGAGATGTTGAGCGTATGTCACTGCCTCAACCCAAAACTTCCTGTCTAATCCAGCATTAGACAACATACAACGAACTTTCTCCACTAATGTCCTGTTCATACGCTCTGACACCCCATTCTGCCGCGGAGTTTCTCTTACTGTGAAGTGACGAACTATACCGTGTTCTTGGCATACTTTCTGGAATGGATCGCTCTTATATTCTCCACCATTGTCTAATTGGAGAACTTTGATCTTTCTTCCAGTCTGGTTCTCAACTTGAGTTTTCCACTGTAGAAAAACTCCAAACACTTCATCTTTGTGCTTCATAGGAAACACCCAAACTCTTCTGGAAAAATCATCGAGAAAGGTGACAAAGTATTATAAAACAGCTAATACTATATATAGTATCAACGGATCAAAATCAAACTCAATAAATAAGGGGTAAGTTTTAAGAATATATATATTTACATAATATATGTTTTGGCCCCAATTGAAAACATTTTAATCCCTCACCTGAAAAGCTTCCAAACTGGATAAAGTGAGACACGTCTGAAACGGTTAGGGCTCCTCCGTAGGAACACCTATGACAGACACACACATATGACTACAAATTATGACTTGACTCGACGGCCAAACCACACAATTGACTTGTACGGCTATCACACAGATTATACTAAATAAAACAATTAGGAAAGTAAAATATTTGGGACAAATAAGATAATATAGATAAACCAATTGAGCTACTACGTAACATGTAAATGGATTAAAACATATACGGTTTTGTATTCCTAACAAATATATTTGAGAAAATCCATGATTATATTAATAATAAAATTTATAGCTTATTTAACTAATCAAAATCAATCGATCTGATTCATGCATAAAATATATCAAAGAGATGAAATATGGGTTTACTTTCATGCTTCCGGTTAAAATAATCAATCAAATCTACTCAGTTAAATATATTCCAAAAATTAAACTAGCTATAGTTATGAGTCAACCACCAAATCCTTGTCCACATATTCTTTCATAAAATAAAATTCTTTCATAAAATACAAGAAATCAGATATGGGTTTCGTATTACGATACTGGGGCAAAACTGGCCACTTAATTAAATCAGACGTGTGAATTCTGAAAATTAATCAAATCACTTTCGTAGGTTTATGGATAAATCATATAATAAATTCTAAGGGTTTGAATTCGACTGTTAAGTAATAGTCCAAAAATCAATCAAATAATACTCGAATCAAGATTAAATTAAATAGAAAGGAATACTTATAACGAGGACGGTGCTAATTTTCCAGAATTTTCTGATAGTGACACGATCCTAGCGTTAAGGTCCTCGGTGGAATTTCTAACTTTTCTCCCTTGTACAGATTTACATTTAGGAACAAATGACTAGAAATGGCTAAATCACTTCTCTTTTCAAAAATATGTTTGTGAGTAACACTTTGCATTCGGTAAATCAGTGGTCATTACGTTTATATATGGACAGTTGTTGGGGCGGATTTTGAGTATAAGAATGGATGCGTACTTCATGGATAAGCAATATCAAAGCAATCATTACTAAATTTGATACAAATGGAGAGAGACACATTTATGTTAATTAGAGCTTGACACGTTAATACCACTTGTCCTGATTTTGTGATGAGTAAGCAAATATTCTATTTTTAACAAAGACTTATCGTAAATGCAACTTGGTAATTGGCTAAAAGATTGGCAAGTCTTATCCTTACACAAACTAACAAATTAAGACTAGTTTACGTCATTTGCATGCATGCATGCATATCTAATTACATTCCCTACTAACTATTATGACATATATGTATATATAATATATACAGACAATTCACACAAAATAGGTGACACAAATTGGCAAGAGTATATCAATATATAATGGTGCACCATTTCTACAAATATATGATAATTATAAATCACTAGAACTGCCAATGAAATTTAACTATTTGAAGTAGTTGTAAACGCTATTTTGTGTTAAATTAAAAGCTAACATATAATTAGTGGACATTTTATAATAATTCCCTAAATATAATTTAAACAAATAATTAACGTCAATGAGGTTCGTTTGGAAATTTAATCATATTGAAACACCTATGGATACAAATTAAGCTACAATTAAGTCGTATCTATTTAATTTCTTTATTTTAGGTATAGAATAATACATAAATCATCGATCAAAATTTTCGTACATGTCCCGTTATCACAAATTAATTTAGCCATTTTTCTTTAGTTCAAAATTTGGGGCATTACAAAGATCAACAAACCCTACTCAAGCATGGATCAAGAAATTCATATACTTTCATACTATACCTTGAAATGAATGGAAGAAGATGATGAGATGATGATGATGCTTGTGCTCTTGATGAATGATCCAATTCCTCCTTATCTTTCTTCTTGAAGATCAAGTGTGTGTGTGAGTGATGGGAATGAGAATGGGATGAGTGTGTGTGTGAGAGATTTACTATGTGTTTGTGTGTGTTCTTGCAATTGATACAATGTATATGGTATGTAATGTAATATAATTATAGATATAATATGTATATGTATAAAGTTAGATATTATAAATATATTATGTATATAATTATCTTAGTGCTTATTATTATATACATATATAATGAATGTGTGAGTTTATTAGTGTAACATGAATATATATATGCATATATATAATGCATATGAGTTTATTAGTGTAGGAATAAGTAATTCAAATATATATATAATTACAAGTCTCATGAATGAATGTAGTATATAAATATACTCTTATGAAATTATTTTGAGTTTAAGTAAGTATATATATATATATATGAAAACATGTTATGAGATGAAATGAATAAATCATGCTTATGCTAGAAAACGGATTGAAATGAAATTAAAATGAATTAGCAATTAAAATGAACACTTAGGAAATTAGACAATTAATCGCATAATCCACTTAGTCACATAATTCAATTATGCACGCTTAACAAGTCTACTCCCAAACTCATACGTGTGGCGCGCGTACCTGAATAATTTGAACATGTGGGGCTTTACAACCATTCACTTGATGTTGTGGGCTTGGGTGGAAGTTTTTTATTTAACAATTTAATAAATTTTTTGACAATTTTAATATAAAAATACTATATAGATAAATTATTGTTTTATTAAACCTTTGTTTAATTAAAATTTAAATTAATGGAATTATAATTATACGTACACACTAAACAATAATTCAGTTGGTACTTTTCCTTTTCTCTACTACTCATCCAATAGATATAAATTCGAGTGTTTCTTCTTTTCTATCTCAGTATTCTTATCATACATATCAACTAATTACTAATCCTTTTCTATTTCTACATCTAAGAGAGTTTTGAAACAACTCACTAACAAACTTTAGGATAAAAAGGAGAATAATTTTTCAATATTCATATAAAATAAAAAATAGATAGTGATACTAACCTAATTAACTCCAAAAGTGTGAGATTTGAGAAGAAAATCCTTCATTCTCCAATTGCTTCTCGATTTGCATGATCTAAAAAGAAAATATTTGAATCCCTTAAATATTCGTTGAATTTGATTTTGATTTTCTTGATTCTCTATCTGAATTTATATATATTATCTATAATTAAAAGAATTTAAGAAAATCAGATAGTGTCGATACTTTACCTATAAAGAATAGACTTTAGGATAGTATTTAAGAACAACGGAATTTGAGTTAAAATTCTTTTCTACGTTAAAATTTTATCTACACAATTCTGTATTTAGAGTTAATTTTTTAATATTCATATAAGATAAAAAATTAAAAAACAAACTATACTAACCAGCTCCAATTCTATATTTAGAGTTAATTTTTTAATATTCATATAAGATAAAAAATTAAAAAACAAAGTATACTAATCAGCTCCAAAAGATTCCAGAATCAATCAGTTCTCCAATCTCCAATTTATTATTTTTTTTCCTGATTTGATAATCTATAAAGAATAGAATTTAGAAAAATCAGAATAGTATCAGAATAGTATTTAAGAAAAGCACAAACGTTAAAATTTTATCTACACAACAATTCTGTATAGTTAATTTTTTAATATTCATATAAGATAAAAAATTAAAAAACAAAGTATACTAACCAGCTCCAAAAGATTCCAGAATTAATGTTCTCCAATCTCCAATTTATTTTTTTCCGTAGTTTGATAACTATAAAGAACAGAATTTAGAAAAATCAGAATAGCATCAGAATAGTATTTAAGAACATCACAAACATTAAAATTTTATCTACACAATAATTCTGTATTTAGAGTTAATTTTTAAATATTCATATAAAATAAAAAACAAAGAGTGATACTCACCAGCTCCAAAAGATTTAAGAAGAGAACATTTGAATCAGTCGCCAATCTCCAATTTATTCTTTTTTTATTTATGAGAAAACACTTGAATCACTTCTTGATTGAATTGGATTTTTTTGATTCTCTATTGTGAAAGTTTTTCTCTCCAATTCTATACGATAAAGAGAATAAAATTTAAAAAGATATTTAGGAGGAACAGAATTTGAATTTGAATTTGAATTTGAATTTTTTTATGAATTGGTAGATACTATTAGAACTCTAAAAAAACGATTGAATCCATTAGATTTTTTTCTTTCAAACGGTAAAATTTTATGTATACAATTCTATTTAGAATCTAACTCTATATATAAATAATATATAGAGTTAAAAAGAAAAAAATTATTTATATGTTACCAAAATTAAGATATTTTATTTATTCTTACTACAGTTTGTAAAAAGCGTAGGGAGTACTCTATTTTGTAAAAGAAAATAAATATAAAAATTAATTATTTATATTCTTACCACACTTTATAAAAAAGTGTAGGGAAGTACCTTTCTTGCTACACTTTTAAAAAACCGTGGGGAAGTTTGTGTAGTAAAAACTCTTTTTTTTTTTTTTTTTTTTGTAGTGGTGTTTCAAGAAACTTACGAAGATAGAAGCTTTCTAGTGATGTTGATACCGCTTATCAAACACCCTTCAAGCGGATTGTCCCTCGAACGTCCTTCGATTACATCCCAAAGCAGGTAATTCTCCAAAGCGTATCCACACCAGTCCTAGAACACAATCAAGCTAGTGAGAGTGCTAGTTCTATGGCTTGTGTTTGGCTATGATATTTTGCTTTGAAAACTTTTCTTTTATTTTCTCAAAAATAATTAACGCTTCAAGAACGTTGGTCTAAAGAGTAAGAGAAGCACCACCCCTAATATTTAATACTAGGTGGTTCGAACCCCCTTAGGGTTTCCAAGAACCAATGAGTTTTGATTTCTTGCTCACTAATTAACTAATTAATTATTAACTTTTAATTGAAAATAAGTTCTTAACTTATTCTCCAAGTCTAGCAAGAGATCTTTACTCTCTCCTACAATAGGAAGTTTGACTTTTCAACCTTTATCTAATATAAAGTTAAAAATCAATTTATTCAATAAATAACTTAATTCATAATTAAATATTTATTTGGTTAATTATTTTGAGAATAGTCTTAACAATTAATTCATAATTAATTAGAAGACCAAAATTAATTAATTAATTCTAGAAAAGAATTCACGTGTGAAATAAATCACACGTTGGAGCCACGCGTGAAGCCACGTGTACGTGACATGTGGCAGCCACGCAGGCCGCGTGACACATGGAAGTCACGTGTGCTTGACATGTGGCAGCAGTCCACGTGTAAATGCTCCATTTTGATCAACATTTTGATCCTTCGTTAATCCAATTAACATCCTACCATAAACCTCGTATTCTGGCATTTGTGTGTGACCCTTTAGGTTCATTATTCGATTAGTAGTGACACTAATTAATTAATTCTCATAATTAATTAATCAGTTCACAGATCACACTACCGTAATCTAGCAATAGTTGTGTGACCCCTAGCCGAATAACGAAATGAATCGAAGAACCTTTCAGTCAAAGATAATTAGTGAAATACGATCCTCCTACAACTCCATCTCTCAATCAAGAACTAAGGCATAGGAATAAACTCGGAGCCTTGTTAATCTTGATCTTTAAAGTTAAGTTCATTTCATATCCATTTAGATCTCAATCCAAGAAAATCCCATTTTCTTGATGTCTTGATCTTTTATCCACTTTGGCCAAGGGTTTAATATTTAATTGACTACAAACAACTTAATCAGTAAGAGATCATTCTTGTTCTTAACAAATCAAAAGACGTTGATGGAAGTTTGCTCCCACTTGTGTGAGTGATTCAATTATTTTAACGTTTTTCAGGTTAAATTTTCGACTTGGACATTGAAGACTACTTGGAATCATATTTGAACGTTGTCATCCAAGAGCGTAAGGACACTTTCAAAATCCCAAGTATCACTCTACCGATTTATCAACCGGCGACAAACATCCACCATCCCAGGGTATGTTCATCTGACAAATCCACGCGTTTTTGAGAATGGACTATTGAGGAAACTATAGAAACCACCCCATCCATGCTCCGGCACCACTTCCGAATCCTGAGTCTTTTTTGCTGGGACCACTTTGATAAGAGACTTAGGTGCTGAAAGGGGGGAGATACTACATGAAGAATTTGTACAAAGTGTAGTAACTTTGCCATTTTTTTGTATCCTTTCGAGTACTTTCATGTAAAAGAATACAATTTTGAGTAATAAAATTAATCTTCCATATCCCCGTGATTCTTTTGTTTTGGGGAGTACATTTGTTTGTCATTCTTTGTTTTGATTTTGGTTCCCAATGACTCTGATACATGTCTCCAGTGTTGGAATTTCATGAACATGTTGAAACTCACGAACAATTTAGACTTGTTTGAAAATATAATTGAAGTTGAAAATTTAGTATTCAAGTTGCCTACGTACCCCAAAAGAGGATTAAGTCATCACGTAGTTCAAGATTTTTTTTTCTTTTTTTTTTGTTTGTTGTTATTACAGTTTATACTCATGCAAACAAGGAGTAAAATGCAGTTTACGCTGGTGTGTTAAGGAGAAAACTTCTTCATTTTAGCTAACTTTTGTGGGAATTTGACTTTCGGAGGCAAATACGAAGCTTAGCTTTATCCGCCGATTTATTAATGTTATTTGGGAACACATTGGCTTTTCCAAGAAAGTTAGGTGGAAAGAAATCTCCAAGAATTACACGATTTGGTTGGCACATCTTCTCTGATTTCCTCTTACTTGATCGAAGATCCTTTCAACTTTTCCCTGAATTTCGTCCATGGATCTTGGTTTATTTTGGCTTTTCCTTTGATATTGGCGGATGGACTTGATCAACTCGTTGCTTTGGACTTTTTCAGTGAGTCACAAGAATCCATCTGTAGTTTTGTTAGAAGGGTTTTCCACTTGCTCGATTCTCTTATCAGCAAGTAATGTCTTGACAAACTTTGGGTCTAAACTCCCAAATTGAGGTGTTGTCGATGCCCCCAAGAGTGTAGATGGAAGAAATATCACCTTCTTGCTTGGAGAATTGCATAAGGGATTTTTGGTTACAATAAGGCTAGCATGATTCACCTCCGCAATATATTCATCATCAAGAATGATTTTTCCTTCATTGACCAACGACATTATCTTTTCCTTGACCACGAAGCACTTTTCTATCGGATGACTGACAATTCGATGATACTTGCAGTACTTTGGATCAGTCACTCTATCGCTTTCTTCAGGACGTTTTGACTCGGGCAATTTGATCAACCTTCTTTCGATGAGTTCATCGAGAATATGAGAGATATTGGAGTCAGCAAAGGGTATTCCTTTCCTTACCTTTCCCTCAATGTAGGTCGATGACCCTCAATTGAGCTGCGTAGAATTCTGAAATTTCTATTCTTCTCAAAAATTGGAGGCACTCTTGTAGCAACCGGAATGGCCATGGACTCTTCGGTTGAGGATTTGACAAACTTCCCATTCTTCCAATGATCTTCTCTTTCTCTTTCTTGTTCTCCTATTGGAAACAAAGATCGGTGATTTGCAATAATCAGTTCCATATAGTGGGCACGAGTAGCTAGCTCCTCAAAAGTTTGGGGCTTGATTCCCTGGAGAATGTATTGAAGTCCCCAATGCATTCCTTGTATGCACATCTCTATTGCTGACGTTTCTGACAATTTAACCTTGCAACTTAAGCTTAGTGTTTGCCAACGGTTGATATAGTCGACAACCGGCTCATCTTTCTGTTTTCTCGCATTCGTGAGCTCGATCATACTCACGGTGCGGCGCGTGCTATAGAAGCGGTTCAAAAATTCACTTTCCATTTGATTCCAACTATCTATGGATTGTGGCTCTAGATCAACGTACCAGTCGAAGGCATTTCCTCAAAGCGAACTCATGAATTGTTTGACGAGAAGATCACCATAGGTCCATGCGTTATTGCATGTTTCTATAAAGTGTGCAATGTGCTGTTTTGGGTTGCCTTTTCCGTCGGTTGATGAAAGCTAGGAGGTTGGTATCCAAGTGACATTTTTAGTGAGTCGATCCGCTTGGTATACACCTTCGAGTATGAATGTGAGTGTTGAATAGGTTCGCCAATTTGAGCTCTTACGGTGTTCGCAATCATGTCCTGCAGTTGTTAAATGGATAGTGATGCAGCAGAGGTTGCAAAAGGCGTGGAATTTTTGACAAAGTTCTGTTTGTAGGGCACTCCATCATCTTATGTCTCGTTGGTAGCATGTTTTGGAGGAGAAGCGTGGTTATGTCCAAATTCTTCGAAATTGGGTTGCTTATCCCTACTCATTAGTTGTGCAATTTGAAGATCTTTTTCTCCTATGAGTTTTTGTAGATCTGCAATTACTTGAGCCATTTGAGCGACTTTTTCATCCACATTCATTTCGCCAGTAGTCATTGCGGGAAAATTGGCGAGGGTGGTGGAATGAGTTCCTTTTGGAGTAGTAAGATTGGAGTTGTCCGATTCGGATGATGTTGAACCGTTTTGCTTGTCCCCGGTAGAGGATTGAGCAATCTCAGTAACGATGTCAGCCGCGTTCATCTTGTTCAATGCTAGTTGGTCCATTTTAGGTGCAATGGAAGCGTTTAGGATAGTGATTTGAGATTTTCTACTGAATGAAGAGATGAGAGACAGAGAATGTCCCACTGGGCATGCCAAAATATGTTTACCCAAATTTTTGTTGATCCGCAATAAATGGTTACAAAACAAGAAAATATGGAAAACAAATATAATGTTGATTTGAAATTAAAATGATCCAATCTCTGAAATTCCTCTGATTCTTTGGAGTGGATTTATCCGAGGGCTTGATGCTTATTCCCGGATTGAATGTAGAATTTGGTTGATTTTAAGATAGCACGTCGCGATAGCAAGGCTCGGAGATCTGAGAGCTTGAATGCCTTCGATTCCTAAGTGCTTGATGATTTGAGAGTTTGTCCTTTGATTCTTGTTGCTTGCTTGTATTTTCCTTTGTGCTTATGCTTGGAGTCCTTAATTTGATTTTTTCGAACCTGATTTGTGAGTTCGGGTGCCTTATTTATAGGCGATGTTGGCCTCGACTTTGTGGGCTTGGATTTGAGACTCATTTATTTAATCCAAAAGAATAATAAATTTATGATTATTATTTTGAATCAAACAATAGTAAAGCCCAAACTTTATATGGACTTGTAATTGAGAATAATTAATCAATAGCCAATTATATTTGAACTATTAATTAATATCAATCCCTGATTTTTCGGTGCTAACACTTACAACCTTTGCTCCATTATCGGTATTATCTGTCGACCCCGCATGCAGGCTCGATAAGCTCAAGCTTGAGATCAACTCAACTTTTTCTTGATAAGTTTAGGGTACTTAAGCTTAAAATTATAGGTTGAAGCTCAAACTTGAGCTTAAATTCTTTTAGATATATGAATTTGAGTTTGAGTCCAAATCGTCCAAAATTGTTGAATGAGGTCATTAAACTTGACCGTCATAAGTGAAGTGAAAGGTTGGATAAATGAAGACATGAATTAAATGGATGGTTACAACTAAATGAAATAAAAGTAAGAAGTTACATGTATTTAGTGATGATATAACTTCATAGCATTTAGGATTGAAGTTTATTATAATTAATTGGAGTCTTGTAACATTGATTTTAGGTTAGTATAAATCGAGGTGTAGTCACTTAGATTTGTAAGACAAGACAAGACAAAAGATAAATAAGAAAGAAAGAAAGAGAGTTTGTAAAAAGAAGAATTGAGTTTTAATAGAGTGTTGATTGAGTAGAGAAAATAAGAGTGAATTTCTCCTCTTCACTTCCTTCTCTTCTATAGTCTTTGTCTTCAAAAAAATATTATTTTTCCATCATGCTTTCGCAACAAAGTGGTATCAGAGCCACGTTGAAATGGCTTCGATAAGTGCTATCCCTTTTTCCAAACTTACAAATGATAACTATGAAAGGTGGAGCATCCAAATGAAGGCATTATATTCCTTGGTAGATAAGGAGTTTGGGAAAATGTTGAAGAAGAATATGTGGAACCAGAAAATCTAGATGGTGCTAGTAATGCAATCAAACAAAATGCACGAGAAATAAAAATGAGAGAACAAAAGGCTCTCTCATTCATACAACTCGCCGTGGATGACAACATTTTCGAGAAGATTGCACAAGCAGACACCACAAAGAAGGCTTGGGATATTCTTGCCAATACTTTCAAAGGTATTGACAAAGTAAAAAAAGATAGGTTGCAGGCACTTTGAGGTGAATTCGAGTTACTACAAATGAAGGACTCTGAGGTGGTATTTGACTTTATTTAAAGATTACTTCATGTTATAAATCAACTTGAAAGTAATGGAGAAAAAATGGAGGACAAACGTTGTAACGCCCCGGTTCCGGATGAACAGGTAAGCACGCTACGTGTGAGAGTTGAGCGTTAGGAATTATTTTATTTCTATTAATTATTATTTTCCTACATGCTATCCTAATTTTTATAAATTTCATTCAACATATTTACGTGAAATTATATGAATTCATATCAAATTGAGAATTTATTTCATGACTTGAAA
Source organism: Lantana camara (assembly GCA_037501455.1). Lineage (NCBI taxonomy): Eukaryota > Viridiplantae > Streptophyta > Magnoliopsida > Lamiales > Verbenaceae > Lantana > Lantana camara. The sequence continues at coordinate 105,373,180 of CM074859.1, read as the reverse complement.
ATGTTTGTTACGTGAAATAATTGCCGAAAATGATTTAATTGCTAAATTGTCCCTATATGGTCATTCTTTTAAATTCAAGGACCAAATTACATAATTAAATCTTGGACTTAATTGATTATTTAGCAAAACCATCCATCCTTAATTGCATGACTTGAATACTTGAGTGATTAAGTTGCAATTTGTGGGCATTCATCAACTTCAAAATGGTGAATCACGTAAGAAGCATTCCTCAAGCTTCCAAGTTCATTTCATCCAAAAATCACCAACATATTGCTTCCTTCTTGCTCTCGATTCACCTAAGGAGAAAAAGAGAAGGGATTTCATTTATTTCCACCAAAATTTCCAAGAGAATTGCATAGCTTGGAGCTTGATCATCCATTTTCATCACTTTCTTCCATTTCTTTTCTTCAAGGTATATGCATGAGTTGTATGAATGAATTCTTGATTGAGTGATGAAGCTTGGGTTAGAGATTCATGGAAGATATGGATTAATTGTTGTTTGTTATATGAACATATGAATTCTCCATGGATTAATACTTGAATTCTTGGAAGATTTGAGCTTATGTGATGAATTCATGCATGAACTTGGAAGTGATGATTCTTGATGATTATGTGTGAATTAAGTGTTTATATGAAGCTTTATTGCCTATTGAACATGTATATATGTGTATTTCCAGAATTCTTGCAATTATGTAATTGAATCTTGAGTTTTGGGGTGAGTTGTTGTTATTGCCATAGCCTTCCCCTGTTTTTCTGCAGAACTTGAAGGTCGCGGCCGCGAACAAAAATAGAACAAAAATGGTCGGGCCCGCGGCCCACTCACATTTCGGGCATGATTTCAGGTCGCGACCGCGACCGAAAATACACTTAAAACCGGTCGCGCCCGCGACCAAAATTTGGCCAAGTTTCGACTTTTGAAAAATTGGCCGAAAAATTTATGAAAAATTAGGTCGCGCCCGCGACAAAAAATAGAGCAAAATTGGTCGAGACCGCGACCCTCTCTTAAACTGCCAAAATTTCAAAATGTCACTTTTCAATCCAATGGCATAATTGATCTCAAATTGTTATTATATGATCCATTTCATGCTAAAACATGATGCTTATATGTTACATTGAATATTGCTTGTCATTTCATTGCATTTTGTCGTTCGTCATAATTGGTCCATTTTGAGTCAAGTCTCACGTATACACGTCTTCATTACACAGATCACGAGGCCGTGGACGAGGATCAGGTACCTTAGAGTATATCCTTATTATATTTTGTCGCACAGGTGAGGTTTTGTTCTAGATATATAGCACCTCCACAACCCTATGTGAAGTTTTTGGCCAAAATGTATTATATTTATAAATATTCTTTCCAAAATATAAATGATTTCAAGCAAGCCATGATTGATCATAATTCAAGCATGTTTGGCGAGTACCATGATTGCACTTTGGACCCGAGGGTAGTGTATTGAGCCAACCGGGAAAGCAAGGGCTGACGGGTAACTCTTGCATTATCCTCACTACTTTGGGATCACCTCGGAAGCCACCAGGAGGTTTGGTGGTGGAAGAAATCCCGTGCGTGGGAGTCATGTTCCCGACGTACACCATGCCATGGATGGTTGAGCCTTGCAAACTCACCATCACCCGGAGGAAGAAGGAGCCATGAAATTGCTAATTGATCGCACTAATTGAATTGTATGATCACGTGTTAATTAATCAAGCAAGCATGTATTGTTCATGTTTGGTATAAAGGTTGGAGACTTGCCCTCACTCGCCGGGCCACGTATTGAATGAAATTGATTAAAGGAAATGTTAAACTTGACAGTTGTAATCTCGGGCGAAGAATAGTTTATTGTTGAAACTTATATTCCTTTTATTTTACAAATCTTTACCCGGGGCTATAACTTGCATGTGCTTGTGTTTATATATATTTATGCCCCTCACTCAGTCTTCGATAGACTGACACCCTCACTTTTCAGGTACTCTTGGTCGTGCTAGGCGGGAGTCCGAGTCATGTCTTTCTTTCATCCGAGTCTAGCATAGCATTTTTCGTATAGTGATACTTCCGGATTATCATGTTATGATTATTATTATGTTTTGGAGAATTGACATGTTGATATATGTTGGTACCAACTACTTATACTTTTGATGTATATGATGGAATTATGGTACCTATACTAGTAATGATCATATGATGCTTCCGCTTTGGATTTTATGTATTAGATTTAAATGAATTAGGGTCTAGTCCCGTCTAACTAGATTGTTCTTGTATTGTCACCCGTTCACTATACGTTTGGTTTGTATACATATTATCCATTTCGTGTGTGAACCGAGCTATAGTGCGGGGGATGTAGTGCCTTGGCGTATAGGGTGCTACAAACGTGTTGTAGAAAAGATTCTTCGATCCTTAGATCCGAAATTTGATCATATCGTGGTGGTCATCAAAGAGTCCAAAGATGTGGAAAATATGAAGGTCGATGAGCTCATGGGTAAACTATTAATCCACAAAGAGAAGTTGAAGAGGCGAGCCAAAGAGCCAATTGAGCAAGCCCTCCAAGAAGCGAGATGATGCAAAATGTAGCAATTGTCGAGGTGGCTTTACATCTCGACGTGGTCGTGATCGTGGTCGAGGCCATGGTAGAGGACGTGGACTAGGTGACCCGACTATCAATCGAAGTGACGAATCTCATTTCGAAGTCAGATCGATGAGAGGCTGATTTTTAGGTCGTGGAGGCCAATCAAGGTGGCAAAGAAAAAATGATGTGGAGTGCTTCAAATGTCATCGAAATGGACAATATGCCTATGAGTGTCGAAATGAACCAAATAATGAAAGGGAGAGAAACCACCTCGCTGAAGAACAAGAGGTCGAAGGTAAAGCCCTTTTGTTAGCCCATAAACAATAAGACGAAGGAAAAGAAAGCATTTGGTACCTTGACACCGGTGCTAGCAATCACATGTGTGGACACAAACACATGTTCGTCGATTTGGATAAATCAATTAGCGGTGATATCTCTTTTGGAGACTCGTCATAAATAAAAATTGAAGGACGAGGTAATATTTTGGTGGAGAAGCATTCTCAGCATTTAAAAGGTTTAAGGTAATGGTGGAGAAGCAAAGTGGCTACCAAATTAAGTCACTTCGATCAGATCGCGGCGGAGAGTTCACCTCGAAGGAGTTTAAGAACTTTTGTGTTAAGAATGGGATTCGGCGTCCTATGACCAATCCGTATTCACCCCAGCAAAATGGAGTAGCAGAGAGGAAGAATCGATCCATTTTGAACATGACTCGAAGCATGGGGCCACAACCCCGCACCGTCATACCTCTCAAGTGGATAGGAGACCTAGCACCCAAAAGGTACGCCGGCGAATGGACAATACCTTACAGGATCAGAGTGCTAGAAGGAAACAATGCAGCAGAGCTATGAGCCATTTAAAATTTTTCGAAACTTAAATCAGGAGACACCAGGAGCTAGTAACCAAGTACTTGATGATACAATAAGCAATTATCGAAAAGGATATTTTAATAGAATATTGAGGGATTTAGAACTGTTGAAAAATAAGAGAACAAAGGACACAAGGGACTAAGTTGATTTTGGCTTACCAGAACAATACTCTAATAACAAGTGAGTAGAACCCAAAAGGGGTCAAAGAACCTGACGAAAGGAGCATGATAACAGGGTTTCCTTTGCTCCAAGATACCAGTCGTCAGGCAACCACAGAACCTGAAACCATGAGGTCATAAAACAGGTAGAGGTATTAGTCAAAGGGACTAAGTGATTTATTTCGTAGTAAGAAAGAGTAGTTGAAATTGAGGGTTTTCAAAAGACTTTCTTTGAAACTTTCTTCGACAGAAATACCATCTTTATTTTGAAACAGGATTTTCAATAAGCACGCACAAGCACACACAATATTATGTTCCGGTTCATACACATTTATAAACAGGGAACAGGGTACAAGATATTTTCCAAAAGTATGAACCAGTCTTTAAAACCAAAGTTGCCCGCAAGCTACATCATCCATCCTTTACTCCTCAAAAACATTTAACAGAGTTGGTATCGAGATCCATTAGGACCCCGACACCCATATACACATGCACCACCCCTTCTCCCCTTATTGTCACGCCCAGGGAGCTACCCGGCGGTGACTTAAACAGAACGGGAGGAATTTACCACCTCTCTCGACCTTCGATGTTGCATAACCAACCTCCGATTAAACCATCATCAAGGTCATTACGGCGGCAAGTATCATAGTATCCATTGGCACACGCCTCCCGGTCTACTACTTAACCATACCGCCAGGGCCCAACAGAACAGGATTTCAAAAACTTGCATTTCATAATAACAGAAGTGCATGAAGCACACAGAATTCAGGAACTGAACTATTAATCAAGGCAGTATAAAAGTTAACAGAACGTATATCATAAACTATTAACTCTAAACTTGAAGCATTATTCCAAAATGGGAGAACGTTTAACTGGGAAGATAGAATCTTTGAACTCGAATGAGTTGGTTTTGAAATCATTTGAATGCATAAGAATATTCATGATTCTACTTAAAATAGTTTAAACCTCACCTATAGAACCTCACCTATAGAAATGGTATTATGTAATAATACCAGAGCCTCAGTTAATCCATACTTCACCTGTAAGTGGTGAATAACCATAAGTTTCTATCCATAAACCTTATAGTTACATAAGCAAGTTGGACTACCTCAAAGCACTCAATGACACATAATGATATCATATGAACATGAAAAAAGATCATCAAAGCATATCATACTATGTAGCAAGATTTCATGACAATTATTCAACAATCATCCATATAGGAAGGCATACTTGAATTCAGGTAAGTAGTACATAGGAGAGTAATACCATTTAATGCAAAAGAAATAATTAACTAAGAATGGAACATTCGCTGTGAGTTATCCATAAACTTGAGCTATTAGATTGGCATGAATTGAGTAACCGTTAATCAACTTATGATCATGGACGTGAGCCTTAAAGAAATAATCCCCGAACATGGTTAATGATGCGTGACTGAGTAAAGAAACTCAGCTACTGAACTACAAGATTAGCAAGAAAGTGTAATACTTAACAAGGTATAGCTTTTTCCGAAGAAAGGATTCGGGTAAACGATTATTCTCAATTGAAAGCTCGTATTAGGGGCTTAAGTATATACTCTTTAGGGTCTTGAAACAACCCTAATTAGAAAAGGAACTTAAACTTTGAAAGACAATTTAAAACCCGTTTTTGAGAATTTTCGGAAAAGGCTTTGACCGTTGAAATTATCTCTTCGAAACGATCATTTAGGTTAGAAGTCAAAAGTCAAAGGTCAAGGTCAAAGTCAAAGGTCAAGGGTCAAAGGTCACTATTTAAGTATACGGTATATATACAGTATGTATACGGTATTTATACTGTATGTATATGGTATCTATACAGGGATACCTACCGTATTTATACAGGGTTCATACAGTATTTATACTAGAATACATGCGATATTTATTTTAGAATACATATGGCATTTATACAAAAGTACATACGTATTTATTTTAAAATACATTTAGTATTTATACGAAAGTATACACGTATTTATACATATTGGAATCAAATACATATATGAATTTTATACATGTATACCATAACATTTATTTGGTCAAGTATAAATATGTAACAATTAATTAAACATGTAACATTTAAAACTATAGGTTATACTTTAATAATGTAACATTAAATAACATGTAACATTAAAATAGATCATGTAATAAATTAAATTACTTAAGTATGATCTTAAAATAATTAAAATGTAACATGTAGCATGTCATAGTAATTTTCACATAATTAAATTGTAACATAATTAAATTATGTAACACATTTTCTAATAAACTACACTATATGTAACATAATTCATAAATTTGATGAAATTAAATAATAATTTTTTAAACACATAATTCATGCATAAAATAAAGCATATATTGTAACGTCCCGGTTTCGGACGAGCAGGTAAGCACGCCACGTGTGAGCTTGTGAGCGTTAGGATTTATTTTGCTTCTCTTATTTATTATTTTCCTACATGTTATCATAATTTTTATAAATTGCATATCATTATATTTATGTGAAATATATGAATTTATATCAAAATTGAGAATTATTTCATGGCTTGAAAATAATTGTTACGTGAAATAATTGCCAGAAGTGATTTAATTGCCAAATTATCCTTATATGATCATTTCTTTAACTTTAAGGGCCGAATTGCATAACTTTTCCATGGGCTTAATTGATCATTAGTAAACCATTCATCCTTGATTGCATCACTTGATAAGTGGGAGGATTGAATTGCAATTTATGCATTTCACAAATTTCAAAATGGTGAATCACGTTATATTTTCTTCAAGCTTCCATACTCCTTTTTCATCCAACAAATTCATCGATACATTTGCCCCCTCCTCTCACCGAACTAACCTTCAAGCCAAGGAGAAAGGATTTTGTGATTCCAACCAAGTTTTTCAAGGAAAATTCAAGAATTGAAGCTTTATCTTCCATTATCATCTTCTTCCTCCATTTCTTTTCATTCAAGGTGGGTGTAGGCATGGATTAATGATTCTTGATCATTTATGTGGTAGCTAGGGTTTATGATTTCATGGAAAATATTGATTAATTGCTAGTTAATGCCTGAAAACGTGATTTGAGGTTGAATTGGTGCATGAATTCTTGGAAACTTTGAGATTACGTGATGGTTTGGTGTAGGAGCTTGAAATTCATAAATCTTGATGATCAAGCATGGTTTGATGGTTTATTTTGTGTTTTATGATACTTTGAACATGTATGCAACTTGTTTTCCAGAATTCTTACATTTTGGTGATTAAAACTTGGTGTTTTGGTTGCTTTGTTGTTGCCGAAACCTCCCCTGCTCCTGCTCTGTTTTTCAAGTTGCAGAAGCATGGAAACGGCAATTCCTGCTTCAGTGCATTATGGGAACGATCGTTTCCATGTTTTTGAATCAAAGCTGGCGAGCGAACATGGGAACGGCCATTCCCACTTTTGCCTGTGGGCCGTTCCCATCAAAAACGTCTTTTAAAATATAAATTGCTAGGACGTTTTCGGAAGGGCATGGGAACGACCCTTCCCATTTTGAACTAAGACCTGGAACGGCCATTCCCAGGCCTGCGGCAGAGCAAAAGCTACTGCATAAAAATGGAATTTTGGCATTTTGATCCAATCATTTCTTTGATCCCAAATTGTTATTATATGATTGATTACATGCTAAAACAAGATGTTTTCATGCTACATTGTACATTGCTCGTCATCTCGTTGCATTTTCGTTGTTCGTCATATTTGGTCGATTTTGAGTCAAGTCTCACGTATACACGTGTTGATTGCACAGATCACGAGGGTGTAGACGAGGAGCAGGCACTCTAGAGTATATCCTTGTCATATTTTATCACACAGGTGAGGTTTCGTTCTAGTTACATAGAACCCTTACAATCTTTATGTGGATTTTTCGGCCAAAATCTATTATATTTATAAACGTTCTTTCCAAAATATAAATGATTTCAAGCAAGCCATGATTGATCATGATTCAAGCATGTTTTGGAGAGTACCATGATTGCACTTTGGGCCCGAAGGTAGTGTATTGAGCCAACCGGGAAAGCAAGGGCTGACGGGTAACTCTTGCACTATCCTCACTACTTTGGGATCACCACGGAAGCCACCAGGAGGTTTGGTGGTGGAAGAAATCTCGTGCGTGGGAGTCATGTTCCCGACGTACACCATGTCGTGGATGGTTGGGCCTTGCAAACCCACCATCACCCGGAGGAAGAAGGAGTCATGAAATTGCTAAATGATTGCACTAATTGAATTGCATGATCACATGTTATTTAATAAACAAGCAAGTATTGTTGGTGTAAAGGTTGGAGAATTGCCCTCACTCGCCAGGCCACGTATTGAATGAAATATTAAAATTGATGGTTGTAATCTCGAGCGAAGAATAGTTTATTCTTGAAACTTATATTACTTTTATTTCTAAGTCTTTACCTGAGGTTATAATTTGTATGTTACTTGTGTTTAGATATATCATATGCCTCTCACTCAGTCTTCGGTAGACTGACACCCTCACTTTTCAGGTACACACGGTCGTGCTAGGCGGGAGTCTGAGTCGGGTCTTTCATTCAGCTGAGTCTAGCATCCCATCTTTCATGTATTAGTATTTCCGGAGTTATGCATGTATATTATGTTGGAGATGATAATTATTGATATATGTTGGTATCTACTACTTATACTTTTGATGTATATGATGTAAATATGGTACCTATATTAGTATTGATCATATAATGCTTCCGCTTTTGAATTTTCATGTCCTGGATTTGAGTTAATTGGGGTGTGGTCCCACCTAGCTAGATTGTTTCTTGCTTGTCACCCGTTCGCTATATGTTCGGTTTATGTACAGATTTTCCATTTCGTATGTGGATCGGGCTATGGTGCGGGGGATGTAGTGCTTTGGGATTTAGGGTGCTACATATATTATAATCTAAAATCTAACATAATTAAAACATAATTTAAAATTAATTAAACTAATTAAACTAATTAAAATATAAAAAAAAAAGAAGAAGACTTACATCTCTAATGGGATGGGGTGGGGTGGGGTGGAGAGGGGGGGGGGGGGGCAGCACTCTCCAAGTTTTGAACAAGAAAAATGATGCCCAACACCCCTAATTATAGTTGTTAGTAGGGGCTTACCTTGCAATTAAAGAATAAGGGGGGACCTTTTTGCAATTTCCCTAAAGTAGGTAAGCCTTTAGTAAAATTGGTAGGATGAGGGTATTTTGGTAATTTCATCTATCTCCTGCGTATTTTAGAAGCTAAAAAAGTGTCCAAGATCTAGAAAATAAAATTAGCTTCAAAACGGTTACTCATGGGTCGAAATCGGACATACGGTTTAAAAGTTATAAACGTCGGAAGAAAGGATTTTCCTTAATTTTAAAAAATGATTTAATTATAAAATAAATGCTAGGGTATGATTTAAAGATCCGAAAACCTTTCCAAAATTATAGAAAAAAATGAGGAATGTTATAGCTATGATCTCAAGGGTTAAAAGGTTTTGCTGATGGAAATATATTCCGCCGACGGAAAAATATTCTTTGAAAATAAATTCTTAAATTGCTCTGGACATACAAACGAAGCCTCAAAGCATTGAAAAAAAAATTGAAAAATTTAGAAAAGATGTGTATAAGTCCTCCAGGGTTTCTTTAATAAAACGGAGTAGTGATAGTTCGGAAAATGAATAGTACTTTTTGACAAAAATTCTCAGAATGCCCCTAATGATCAAGAAAGGATTTCGAAGCTTGGAAAATATGTTCATATGAGTAGGGAACATGAGTTATGAACCTCTAAGGTTCCAATGAGATGCTTGGGTAATGCAGGCTCGGGAAATGAATAGTAAATTTGGTTCGTGGTAAGGAACTCCCCCTTAAACACAATACGACTAATGAATGCACATTGTTCACATAAGAATGCAATGCATGAACTTTTGTAAAGATGAACCAAGGTATATAAACGCATTCTTGTTATCCTTGATTTACTGTTTCGAGCTAGGTCCTGATACAGGTTGTTACAGTTATGGGCCGAAGCTGTGGAGTGTGTTGTTTACTTATCAAATCGAAGCTCGACAAGAAGTTTGTGGAACCAAATTCCACAAGAAGAATAGCCCACATGCATATTCCAGATCAGCATCGAAGCAAGTTAGACGATAAAAGTGAGAGGTATATTTTCGTTGGATATGATCAATATTCAAAGGGCTACAAACTGTATTATCCTATCAACAACAGAATTAAAGTGAGTCGGGATGTATACTTCGATGAAAAGAGCTCATGGGATTGGAGTTTCGAAGAAAAGAAGCATTATAGCTTCTATCCTATCGAGATGGAGCCCAGTTAAGGTGAAAATGAAGAAGAATCAAAGGAGCCGATCACTCCGACAACACAATCACCATCTAGTTCCACCTCGACAGAACGTGATTCAAGCATAGGGCCTCGAGAAAAAAGGTCCTTGAATGATATATATGATGAATTGAATCAAAACAATATATTATTTTGTCTATTTGCAGATACAGAGCCAATTGATTTCGAAGTGGCTTCAAGGAGTCAAAAATAGAGAAAGGTATGGATGAGGAGATTGATGTCATCAAAAGAAATGATACGTGGGAGTTAACCACGTTACCAGCAGGACAAAAACCCATCAGAGTAAAGTGGGTTTACAAGATCAAAAGAAACTCACAAGGTGAATTCGAGTGCTACAAGGCGAGACTTGTAGTGAAAGGTTACAAGCAAAGAGCTGGAATTGACAATAATGAAGTATTTGCCCCTGTTGCAAGATTGGAGACGATCAGACTTTTGAACTCAATGGTAGCACAAAACAAGTGGAGAATTCATCAGATAGATGTGAAATCAGCTTTCCGAACGGTTACCTCGAAGAATAGGTGTACATCGAACAACTAGAGGGTTATTCTTTTCGAGGTCAAAGAGAGAAGGTGTTGAAATTAAAGAAAGTTTGTTTGGCTTGAAGCAAGCTCCTAGAGCATGGAATAGTCGAATAAACAAATATTTTCAAGAGAGGGGATTCGAAAAATGCCCTCATAAGCATGCTTTCTGTTAGAACATGGTATTTGGGGAATTGATTGATTGTATTCATCATATATTTTTTTGTGTATTTGATTACATTATACTACAAGGTATATAAGGGGATGTACAAGGGAACAAGAATCACACCAAATCAGCCTATAACTCTAATTACGGGAATTAAGTCAAACTTCCCGTAAATACAATATATTTAACACTCTCCCTCAAGTTAAGTGATCGAGTCGCCGATCCTTAACTTGCTCAATGCCGTTTGGAACAGTTGCCCGGTGACAGCTTTGGTCAGTATATCTGCCAGTTGATCTTCCGATCTCACGAAAGGAATTGTGATAATCCCATTCTCCAGTTTCTCCTTGATGAAGTGTCTATCCACCTCCACATGCTTCGTCCTGTCATGTTGAATAGGATTCTCAGAAATGCTAATCGCCGCTCTGTTATCACACTTCAAGGGACTCGGTACCAAAGGGGTTAAGCCAATCTCAGTCATTAACTTCCTTAGACAAATAACTTCGGCTACTCCTTTTGCTATGCCCCTGAATTCCGCTTCTGCGCTGGATAAAGCCACAACTTTCTGTTTCTTGCTCCGCCAAGTTACCACATTTCCCCCAACAAGTGTGAAATATCCAGAAGTGGACCTCCTGTCATTCGGATTACCTGCCCAATCTGCATCGGTATAAGCTTCTGTTAGGAATAGTGCCCTAGAAAGCGGATTGTATATTCGCTTTGTGCTTTTCCTTATTGTAATCACAGACAGTCTTTGAATGAAATAACGAATTAAGGCAACACTTCTTTATATGCTCTTGTTTGGTATGCGTTTACTTTAGCTGTGCATGTATGAGAACTCCCCTAATCCTGATGACTTTAGGACTCTACCATTTAGGTGAAATGGTTCATGAAATGAGCCCTATATCACATAAGTCATGATTAGTAAAATGCTCCAAGCCGATGAGTCCTACAGACAGTGAGAGTGTCAACCTGACTCCTCTAAGGCTTGCTTGTGGGATCACGCCCTTAAGAAGGACCACCTTGTTTCATGGAGGTGCAAAGTGTATAGTTGATACGTGCGTGATACATGAGGGTGCTTACTTTAATAAGTAAGTTCACTGAGGTGCCCCGTGTGAGAACATTCCTAAATGGGAAAGGAAGTTTCTATTTCAGGAAATGGAAACTTCCAGATTATGAAATATCTCACGAGTCATTGATGTGATTAATTGATCCTTAGACTTGAGGTTCCTTGTCACTTTATGAGTTAACTCTGTAGTCTTAGGTATAAGCTTTAAAGGGTGTCGCCTTAGACAACTGATTCAAGGCTTATGCTGGGGCTGCACAAGTGATTCATGAAAGTGAATGAGAATCAAGAAAGGACCTACACTTGCATTTGCAAGGTGATCTCTTATTGTGTAAGTCATTCATATGCCATATGGAGTCCTTGGCCAAGGCAGTAGATCAAGACATCAGGAAAAGGGTTTCTTGGATTGAGATCAAATGAATATGAAATGCACTTAGCTTTAAGACCGGATTATTAGGGTTCTGATTATTCCCTTACCCTAGATCTTGGTTGAGAGATAGTAAGTAGGAGGATTGCATCTCACATGAATCAATGACTTAAAGGTTCTGTCGAATCCGAACATTCCAATTCAGCTAGAGGTTAAACACCTGTTGCTAGACTATACACTACTAGAAAAATAGCCTTTCGTGACGCCCTATTGTGACACTTTTTAAATAACGTCTCAATAAACCACCTGTTGTGACGCTTTTTGTAAATTTTTATTTTTAAATTATATTTATTTTATTTATTAAATCATTTATTAACTAAATCGATAATAATATGACGTTTTTTCTACAAACGCCACAATATAACAGACTTATTGAGACATCTTTAACAAAGTGTCTCTATATAATATATCTATTATGACACCTCCAAAAAAAATGTCATAATATATTATTAAAGAATTATCTACTCATTTATTAACTACACTAAGTTTGGCGCTACCCAGGAAAAAAATGAGGGAAACATTTTGGCCCAAATTGAAGTTGAAATTGATTTTCACATCTGAGTAGAAAACCCTACTCCAAATTGAAGGAATCGAAAGACCCACCTCTCCTCTGCACCACCTGTTTATCAGATTCATCGCGACTACGCGAAATCGGTCTCCTGCGAGAAAGGAATTGAAGTTGAAGAAGATTCGACAAGCTCTTCTAGTTGGAGTTGGATTGCTAATCGGATTCTCAGAACTTGCGTTGCTTACTCGAGCGGAGTAAATCCTGCTATTCTTCTGTCGGAGCTCGCTCAGGTGTTTACATTTTCTCCCCAATTTGAAAACCCCAAGTCGCCTGAATTTCCATTTCTGGGCATTCAAAATTTTCCCTTGAGAAATTCTTACCCTTCTTCCTCGTTTATTTGTGTAGATTCACCATGGCCAATTCTCACTAACCACCAAAATTGGTAGGTAACTATTTGAAATGTTGTGTGGTTTATTCATGATTGATTGTGTTTGCATAGGTTTTGTTTTATTCAATTGGGGGCAATCGTGAATGGTAGGGTTCATGATCATTGTCTATATATGTCCGTGGTTTGTATTCAATTTTTGCGGGTGATTAGGGTTTGAAATCTCGTTGGATTTAATCCTGGGTAGGCAGCTATTTTACTTTATGGTTGATAGTCTTTTGGTTTGTTGTCTTTTCCCTGTCAATCATTTAGCAAGAAGATTGAGTGGGAATTCAGTTGGAGTCCTGAGTGACTCGCAAGGGGTGGATTTTATGGATAGGTTTGTGATTATATGGTTGGGTCGTTATTCATCGAAGAAGACATATGTTAGTCCTGGTTTGAAATTCTTATTGATTTGAATAAGTTTGATTGTTATACTGGGCGCTCATGGGTACTGGGCTGTCAGATGAATAATTTGTTTCTTTCAATGATTTTGAACTAAGTCAGGTCCTTGTTTGATGTATTAATCTCATACTCCTAGAGTATTAATCTCATGCTCCTAGAGAAGGCACAACAACTTTAATTTAATTTCCCCTTCTTCCAATGATCCACCTTTTGTCTTTAAACCCCTGGACACAGATTACGGCTTCAAACCAATGATTTCAAGATTATGCATTATTAACAGTTGCAAATATTAAATTATTAATTCATATGTTTGGATAAGTCATATGATTCATTTTTATGTCTTCTTCTTGAATCATTGGAAGCTGTATAATGTTGGTGGAAAACAAACCAGAAATATATATTTTTAATGTTCTTATAACTACAAACTAAAAATTGTTTGATTAGATGCATGATTGCAACAACATTAATATTATGTTATAATATCTTGGATTAGAGTTGGTTGGAGTATCCTTGATGTGTGGGTGCATGCATAGGCATATATATGTGCAATGCCAAACAAACAAAATTTTCTAGTAGAGATATTACATTGTTGTTTACTGATTGAATTTTTCTGATGTTTCACAATCATTATGTAAGACATTGTTGGATGAAAACCAATAATTACCCAAATGGGTTATTACTTATTACATATACATATTTTAATTATCAAAATGAGTTGATGGATGTCAGTGCAACTCATTCCTTACTAATAATACTTTCTCAGTTAGATAAGAGAGAAATTAGGTAAACCTATTCAACCAAAGTTAATTACATATGTTATTTATTATTATTATTGTTAATCTTTCTCAGCCCTAAATAATTAAGTCGAATGGAGTGGTCAATTCTTGTGTTGAGTTGTAAATTGCACCTTGAGTTAAGACCTGAATAGGTTATATAAAAGAAAAGGTGTTATTGTGGTGGAAGGCACTAGTTGATGGAAGCAACATATCCTAAGAATCTGGAAGAGGGAGTATAATATAGTAATTGGAACTGGGAAAATGACTGGTTTTATAATGAACCCCAAATGGTGGACAAATCAAAAATTCAGATCAGACCATTAACACTCATTAATTAGTTGATATGCCAATTGTAACATATATATTTATTATATATATCTTCATCATTGAGTTGAAAGTCAAATATTTCATCTCTTAAGAGAACCACAAGTCAAGAATTCAGGCTTTTCTTGATTGCATGCCTAATTCTTTGGTTCTTACTCTTTTTCTCTCCTTCAGTCATTGAAGTTCTTTGCCAATCAAACAGAGCAAGAAGCCAATGAATTGAAACAAAAGCTGGTAATGTACATTTTTCTTTCTCTCTTTATGTACTTTGACACTGCACAATCTTTTAAGAAAATTCCCAACAAATTATCGATTTATGATGAAGTAGATGTGCTGAATTAGTGCATATATTTGTAGGTTGAGCTTTCAGGAAAAAGAATTGATTGCAGAAGCTGATAAACCTGTAGAGATACAGATTATCGTGATTTTGAGTCTATGAAGTCTCTATGGTGTGATATAAGAAAGAGTAATGAATCCTGAAATATCTATGCAACATATGGGAAAGGTATGTGTTTATTAGATTCGTGTTTCGATGTATCTTTTACGTACAAATTTATAGCATTATTCTAATGAGCAATTTGTTCATACAAGTTTGAAAGGAATGGCTGGTGGTGGACCCCCTTTGCCATCATTCAACTTTGATTGCCATTCTGTTATTTCAATAACAATTTTGAAGTAGATATCCCACAATCCCTAGTATGTTTATCTCCACTCTTTGGGATTTATTGACAATTCATATTGTTTTAAGAAAAGACAATAAGCACAATTTATTTTTAATTTTACAGTTTTTGGTTGTCCTATATAAATGAATATTGTGTTGTAGGTATGAAAAAAAATATATGATTGATCACTAGATATAAGAAGGGTTTAGTTTTTGCGAGTTAGAACATAAATTCTAGAAGTGGGTGTTGAGTTCTTGAAAATTTCTTAATTTTCTTATTAGGTTTATGTATTGAAGTGTTTGTTGGTGGACAGTTAGCTACAGGCTACAAGCAGATCTTAAATGAAGAGTAGTATATTCAGAAAATCCTTTAAGTCTTCAGTGCAATGCTTTTTGTAAAGTTATAATGGTATGGAAGATGTTGAAATTGTTTGAGACTTAAATTGTTTGAGACTGAAAGTACTAGTATAATGATAATGGTGCCAATTCTGTAACTGTATACTTCTGACTCTTTTCTATGTATGTGATTTATATTGGAGGAATCTGGACATAGTTTGATTGATTTATTCTCTTATTGGGTCTTGATCAAGGATAATTGATCTTGTCTTTGTAACACATTTGGCTTGCTATAGATGCATTTGGTTACTGCATGTCAAAGTTGTAAGCATCATTATTGTATCAGCATCTATGTTTAAACTTTTCCATTTTGTGCATATAGACAAAGATCGAGACACGGTTTCTGAGAAATCTGATGTGTTGCACGAAAGAGTTTCAGTTGTCCATGAAAAGTGCAAGGAGTTAGACAAGTCACTTAAAGACCTGACTAAAGAAACACAAATTTTATGCAGAGAGAAAGAAGCAATAGAGAAACAAAGGACTGAAGCCATTAAGAATCGGGCAAAACTTGACCTTGATGATAAAGATTTGCTTGATAAGATTAAGGGGAATGCGAAAGCCAAGGTGCTGTTGAAACTTTTTGAGTTCTCGGAGGATGTAAATGTGAATTTTGTAGTAGAATGTGTGGTGAGGGTTTTAAATGATGTGTAGTTTTTTTATTGCAGGTAGATGCTGAAATACAACTGAAGCTTTTGGAAGAAGAAATTCAGCGATCCAATGCTCAACTCAATGAAATCAAGCATTATCGTATGAGACAGATCTTGTTAACATTCTTTTGTTTCAACTTCTGACTCTCAGTGCTACACTTATTTGTTTCAATAATTTCTTCTAAGAGTATATGCAAAAGCTGGAAAAGTTTAAATATGCAAATTTGTTTTTGAGAGCTTGCATTATATTTCAAGGTAAATAAATCTGTGCAAGTCCTTAAAATTTCATATCCTTATTTCTAATGTAGGTTGTCATTAAATGTGGATTATGCCAGTACTTTCTGGAGCACTTATTTTTGTTGCTGCTTATTTGATCAGATCGACCCAAGGCACCGTTTATGGGCAAAACTTACATTTTTATTACGAGAAGTGGTGTAAAAAAGATGAAACTCAATCAGATGCTACTCAATCGTTCTTCTATTAGTAAGTTTAAAGTTTACACTACTTTTGATATCTATGGATTTTGTTTTTCCAGTTTTTCTATTGTGCTCGAACCAATTACCTTTTTCCCAATTTAACAATGGTCATGGTGCTTGTCCAATATGGCTAAAGTGTCAAAATATGTTGGCTGTGTGGAATTATTCCTGTATTTGAACTCTTGTATTTTATCAACAGAGGAAAAATATCACAATCATTAGCATTTCTTTTGTCCCATTGCTATTTCCATCTGTAGCATTTAGGAGAGATGTTTATTATCTTGTAAAAACTTAATTCCGTTGATCATGTAACATCATTGACAATCAAGTTGTGTTAAATGGGAAAACTGGGGACTTGTTAAGATTAAGGGATCATGTAACATCATTCACAATCAACTTGACCTATTTTTCCATCATTCTATAGTATTAACCATATACTTATTGATGTTTGGTTGCTGTAAATAGGAAAAGTTTAAATATGCAAATTTGTTTTTGAGAGCTTGCATTATATTTCAAGGTAAACAAATCTCTGATTTGTGTTGTACTTGGTGCAAGTCCTTAAAATTTCATATCTTTATTTCTAATGTAGGTTGTCATTAAATGTGATTATATGGCAAACCAACTTCAAAGCTTTGCTATAAATGCATACCTCTTCTGAAAGTTTTTCATCGTTAATTTCAAAAGAAGGATGGAGTAATATGATTTAGTGCAGGCATTTTCAGGCATTTGTAGGATTTTCTGGTCTTAATCTGTCACTGGTGACATATGCTGCAGTTCTAAGAGTATGATTGGTCTGTTATTATATAGGGAATGGTCAAATGAAGTTGTTAACAGAAATATATGCTGGTAATGTTTGAACACGAATTGCTAATTCTTTTCTAAAGAGAGCTGAATCGAATCCTTATATGCGGTATGGTTGTTCTTACCTTGTTAATTGGAAATGGTTCGTACATCTTCTTGACATTATGTTGGTCATTAATCGTTTTATTTTTCTTGTATGCTGCTGCCCAAGAGTTGCAGAATTTTTGGGTAGCAGACTTTTGTGCCGTAAGAGTTGCAGAATTTTCGAGGTAGCTGACTTTTTTTCATTTTTGTGCTGGAATTTTCTATATCTTTGTTTGACCTATTGAAACTTCTGAAGATTTTTGTGATTTTGCTAAAATTCATGAATTTCTTTCGACTCTGATGATGATATTATGTTTGAGTTGGCAATTAATTATGACTTCATTGTTGACAATGGATGGTGCTTTCTACTCAACATGGTTGAAATGTTTAAAAAAGCCCTTGAATTGAACATGGACATTTTTTTTTTTTTCATTGTCAGACCATGTTAGTCGTAATCACAATAACAGACAAGTGTTATTTAGATTTTGTAGAGCCTTTTAAAGATCTTTTATGTAAATAAACTGACACTTCGTATTTACTATTGACTGAAAGGGAATTTTTATGTAGGTTGCTATGGCTCAAGATTGACACCGGCCATTTGTGAGACTTGTTTTGTTTTAGTTTAATACATAGATACACCAAGTACTATAAGTGGTATTGATACTTAAATCTTTTGTCATTTTTGTTGCATATGACCAATATCATATATTAGGTCCAAATTGTACCTAATATTATTTTGGATTGAAAATTTCGTGAACATATTATTATTATGTTATTTGATTTGGTTTTTTTAAATTTTGTTGTTATTTACATTTGTTTGTTGAGATTAAATTACTAGAATAGAATTACAATTATTCGGGAAAATATAAGTTTTAATGACATTTTATTTTGTCCTAATATCACTTAATGTGACGTTTTATTCCGTCAAAATATCACTTAATGTGACGTTTTATTCCATCAAAATATAACAAACGTTTTGATGATGCTTTATTGTGTCATAATACCATTTATTATGATGCTATTTTTTGTCATAATAAAGTTTTAAACCGGCATATCACATTTTTTAATGACGCTTTATTGCGTCATTAAAAAGTCTATTGTGACGCTTTTAAACGTCCCATTAACAGTTAGTTACGGTAGTTAAATATTAAATGTGACGCTGAATAGCGTCACAATATCATTACATGTGACGCTAAAAAGCGTCGCAACATCACGTCTGTAATGACACATTAAATCGTCATAATAGTAGCGTCACAATATCATATTGTGACGGTGACACAAGTGACACTTTTACATAGCGTCACAAAATCGAAAGCGTTTTCGGCGTCACAAAAACCCGTTTTTCTAGTAGTATGGTCGTTTAATCTGTGGACTGATTAATTAATTAGTGAATTAATTAATTAGGGTCACTACTAATTGAATTGAGAACCTAGAGGGTCACACACAACAACTTGGTTACATGAGTTGAGGCTTTAAAATGATTAAACGAGTTAATTGGGCCAAGAGGGTTCCACATGTGTGAAACCACACGTGTGGGTCACGTGAGTGACACGTGTCCTTGTGACACGTGTCCCACACGTGTAAATATATATATTGTATATATATATTAAATAATTAAATATGTTAATTATTTAATAGACTTTGGTTTAATTTTGAATTAAAAAGAAAGTCTAATTTTGGAGAAAATAATCTAGCTAATTAATTAAGAATTAATTAATTAGATAAAATAAGTTATTTATTTTAAATAAATAAAGTATAAAATTATCCAAAAATAGTTTGGATATTTTAGCTCTCTTGAAAGTTGATTTGAATTAGAATTCAAAGTCAAAGTCAAAATTACTTGATGATCAAGTAATAGGAGAGAGAGAGACCAAAACCCTAGCCCATAAGGACTAGGATTTTCGGTCCTCCCCCTTATATAAATAGGGGAGCTCGAGCTCCCCTTAGAGCTAATCAAGAATTCTTTTGGTTCATGTGTTGAACACCATCCTTTCTCCAAGATAAACAAAACCTTAGGTTAAGCCTAAACACTAACTAGAGAACTAACATCCTTACTAGTTAGATTGTAGTCAAGTTGGTGGACTATCTCTAGAGAGCTTCAAGTTAGAAGTTTGAAGATTCGAGCTTTACCAAGGAGAGGGGATCAAGCCGCGAGAAGAGCGTTCTTGGGTGGCTTGAAACGCTTCAAGAAAGAAAATTAAGAAAGTAAGTTTCTAATCCCTACGAATTTGGTTACACGATTGCGAGTCCTAGATCCTTTTGTTGGAAATTTTTTAAATTTCCGCTGCTTTCTGATTCGTGTTTTCCAACAGCTTCGATGTCAAGGTGACCATGTCTTCCAAACATAATACCCAACCCACTCGTTCCCTTCAGATATCGAATGATACGTGTCACGGCTTCCATATGTTCTTTCTAGGGTTGGTGCATAAACTGACTCACAATTCCCACGGCATATGCAATATCGGGTCTCGTATGAGACAGATAGATGAGTTTGCCGACCAATCGTTGATATCGCTCCTTTTCAGTTGGTTACCCATTCCCTTCTGCTCTTAATCTGTGATTCACCTGTATAGGTGTCTCAACCGGTTTACAATCCAGCATACCAGTTTCAGCCAACAAGTCCAGCACATACTTCCTTTGAGATATGAAAATACCCTTCTTTGACCGAAGGACTTCAATTCCTAGGAAGTACTTCAATCCTCCCAAGTCCTTCATCTCAAATTCCTTGAAGAGATTCCCTCTCAGTTGGTTTATTTCTTCCGTATCGCTCCCTGTTATGATCATGTTGTCTACATAGATGATCAAGCATGTAACCAGTTCTCCCCTTTTCTTCAAGAACAACGTGTGGTCGGAGTTACTTTGAGCATACCCATATCGTTGCATTGCCATAGTAAATCTCCCGAACCAGGCTCGTGGTGATTGTTTTAGGCTATAGAGAGCTTTTCGGAGTTTGCAGACCTCTCCTTTTTTAAATTCCTCTGAAAACCCTGGAGGGGGCTCCATGTAAACTTCTTCTGACAGGTCACCATGCAGAAATGCATTTTTTACGTCAAACTGATGAAGGGGCCAGTCCTTGTTTGCTGCAACTGAGAGAAGTACTCGAACTGTATCTAATTTTGCTACTGGAGAGAAAGTCTCAGAGTAGGCAATACCATAAGTTTGAGTGTACCCCTTTGCTACCAGTTGGGCTTTGTACCTCTCAACGGACCCGTCTGCTTTGTGTTATATAGTGAATACCCATCTGCACCCGACTGGTTTCTTACCTTCGGGCAACTGGCACCTTTCCCAAGTTCCATTCTTTTCAAGTACACTCATTTCTGTTTCCATAGCCTCTTCCCATTCCTTATTCATTCTGGCCTCTTGCACGGTCTCTGGAATGACTTCCTTGCACAGATTTGCAAGAAATACTCTCGCAATCCCAGACATGCTCCCCCTGACTATGTTTCCTACAGGATACTTAGTTAACCGAGAAATGCGTTCTGGGGAGTATCGTTGTGGTGGTACCCCCTATTATTCCGCTGAGGCAAACGATATCTGGAACTGACTGTCACATCTTCAGGAACACAATCAACGGTATTTGGGATATCAGAATTATGAATATCAGAAAGAGAAGAGTTGGAACCTTTAGTTACCTCGTTTTGGACATCATGCGGAGGAAGATCATTGGGCGTGGAGATGGTGGTGGTACTGAGAGATTCTGTTGATATATCCGGATAGTGAAGCCAAGATAAGGGTTCATTCTGACTCTCCCCCTGAACCCTTGACTGGGTAAGAAAGAAATATTCGGTCTCGACGAAGTCACAATCCATAGTGACATGCATTCTTTTAGTGACTGGGTTATAGCATCGATACCCCTTCTGATGAGGAGCATATCCCATGAAGACACACTTCACGGCACACGGATCAAGTTTATCCCGGTCGGTTTTAGGGACATGAACAAAGACCGAATAGCCGAAGATCAGGGGGGGTAAGGTAAGGTGGGAAGGTATGGTGGTTTGTTTTTGGAGTACTGTGAGAGGGTTCTGGTGATTGAGTATCTTGGTGGGTAATCTGCTTGTGAGATATGTGGCAGTGGCAACTGCTTCGGGCCAAAAATGGTTAGGGGCATGGGATTCGGTTTATATTTTGGGAAAATACATCTTTGATAAAATTATTAATTTTCAGAAATTAATTGGAATTTTATTGGTTTTAGTAAATTGGGATTTATTGAAAACTTTTATAAACAAGACTCGCATCAAGTCGTGTTTTAAGTCATTAGGACTTGAAACGGGAATTTTAATTTGTTGGCTAAATTTAAATTCTCGCGAAAGCATGTTAGGTGATCATGGGTTTAGATCTATGTATGGTTTTAATTTATGCACATAGATGATTTAAATTGGGGTTGGAGCCCTATAGTTGCGTTTTTTCAATTGAGGTTGGAGCCTCACTTATGTGCGTACTGTTATGTGATTTATTATGTGGCTTTCCATATTACTGTTTTTGACGCCGGGGTATGCCCCGTGTAATTGTCTAAGGCCAATATGAAGATTCAGCCTTATTACTTTATGTCTTTTTCTTTTTATTGTAATTTGAGAGTAGAGATAGGTGGTGAGGTTTTATTTTCATTTTGGAGACAATGCACCCATGGAGTAAGATGGACCACATTCAAGTAACAAGGAGGCCATAAGTGAAGACCCCTCAAAATGTTAGGGAGGGGAATCTCAATTGTAAAAATGTAATAGAGATAGGGCTCGTATTTTGTTACCGCTTTCCCTTATGTGATTTAAACTGTTTATGTGGCATGTATGTTAGAACTTGTGATTGTGGAGTGGCTCCCACATATCACGCATAAGATAGGTAGAACCCATGATCATTACATGTTAGTATCATGCTAGGACATGTTATCTGTTTATGTGCTTGTTTGAAATGCATTTAAGTGTACTTGCATTAATCAAGACTAATAAAATTAGATAGCATATATGTTGGTGAGGTCGAACCGGACAACTCTCCGGTTGATTCGAAAATTCCCATTAAATATTAAGCTAATTTCGAACAAATAGGTATTTAATTCGAGATGCAAATTTTGAATTAAATTCCTAGCATTCCATCAATAGGTTTTAAGTTTAGTAAGTGAGACTAGTTATTGTCCGCGAGTCGTGGGATAGCTAGTGGAGCTTATTAGTTCTTAGTTACCTAATTGATCATTTTAAATGATCAATATTTCGTAATCAATTTTAGCAAGGGCGATGTCCGCGAGTCGTGGGTCGTTCGAACTAAGTTTTGGTCATGATCTTATGATTGATGGGTCTAGCTTAACACCTAAGTAAATATGGATGTCGCACGAGTCGTGGGTCCATATTGAAAGATAGGTGATGCAAAAACAATTACTAAGAGTTCTAAAGGTGTTAGAATTGGTAATTTGTACCTACCTAGGGTTTTACTTAGAATGTCCGCGAGTCGTGGGTTCGAGGTAAAATGCCTAGGATCTTAGTACCCATTGGGAAAGGTGTTCCTCTTAGATCTTTGGGAATTATAGATCTTTGAAAAACAGTGGGAGCTACATTAGATTAAAGACCTTATCTTTTGTATATCGTTATAATTCAGCATGCTCACTAGTTCTCTGTTTTACCATTTAGGTTGCAGATTTTGTGATTCTCTACGTGTTTAGAAATGGCAACCAAAAACCCTCTTGTATCGATCCTCGAGTCAAACAAGTTGACTGGTCCCAACTATTCTGATTGGCTGAGGAATTTAAAAATCATTTTAGATTCTGAGAAGAGAACTTATGTTCTCTTCGAATGGGAGCCTAGTCCCGAAGGGGAGGCTCCCACTCGGGCCGAGCGGGATGCGATTCAGAAGTGGAAGGATGATAATCTCCAAGCCCGTTGCCTTATGTTGGCTAACATGTCTCTGGACTTGCAAAGGCAACATGAGGCCATGGAATTCGCTTGGGAGATTTACGACCACTTAGAGCAACTTTACCGCCCTCATGAACGTGTTACAAGGTATAACACTTCAAAGGAATTGTTCCACTTAAGAATGAGGGAAGGTTCAAGTGTCCATGAATATGGACTCAAGTTTCTCGCCCTTACTGAGAAACTTGCTTCCATGGACATGCCACTGAAAGATGAGCTTTCAGTGGATTTGTTGCTAGCTTCGCTCCCACCATCATTCAACCCATTTGTCCTCAATTTCAACATGAATCATGCTGGTGCTACTGTAGCTGAGCTGATTAGTCAGCTTGTGACTGCTGAAAGCACGATCAAGAAGGACAATAAGGTTTTGATGGTGAATACCCCATCTTCCTCTTCTGGGCCTTCTAAAGGTAAGGGCAAGAGAGCCCAAAAGAAGAAGAAGAAACCCCTTAGGCCCACCGGTGGCGTTTCGAAGCGAAAGGCCCAAAAGAAGAAGCGAGATCAGAAAGAGGATGTTTGCTTCCATTGTGGCAAAGCGGGACATTGGAGGAGAAACTGCCCAGAGTACAAGGCTACTCTAAAGAAAGGTATCTTTCTCGTTGAAGTAAATCTTTCTATTAATTCTAGTTCTTGGGTACTTGATACCGGTTGTGGAACTCATATCTGTAATGATGTACAGATGCTAAGTGAAGTCCAACAACTCAAAGAAGGAGAATGTATCTTGAAGATCGGCGATGGCTCAAATATTGAAGCTTGAGCTTTAGGCACAATTAGATTAGATTTAGGTAGTTTTGAGTTAGTCTTAAATAAAGTCCTTTATGTACCGGACATTATTCGTAATATAATTTCTGTTCCAATTTTAGATTGTGAAGGTTATGAAACTTATATTAAGAATGGTAAATACTTTATCAAACGGAACAACTCTTCCGTTGACATCGGTACTCTAAGTAATGGACTTTATCTAACTCAGAATATCAATATTATGAATATACAACGAGAAACGAAGCGTAAGAGAGATGACAAAGTTTCAGCTCCCTTATGACACGCTAGATTAGGACACATTTCCTAGAACAGAATTAGCAAGATAAACACTTTAGGATCATTCTCTGAAAATGAACTTAAGGAGTTAACTTCTTGCGAATCCTATCTCAAAGGAAAGATGTCCAAAGTCCCTTTTAAAGGAACTGTGGAACGTGCCATTAAGGTTTTGGATTTGATCCATACTGATGTTTGTGGACCGCTTAGTGTAAGCACAAGAAACAATCATCAGTATTTCATAACCTTTACCGATGACTTTAGTCGATATGGTTATGTATACTTAATGAAGTATAAATCTGAAGCTTTTGAGAAATTCTTAGAATTTCAAAAGGAGGTTGAGAACCAAACTGGTCACAAGATCAAAGCACTTCGATCTGATCGAGGAGGCGAGTATCTTAGTGAAGAATTCCTCAATCATCTCAAAGATAATGGGATTATCTCTCAGTGGACTCCTCCGGGAACTCCTCAACTTAATGGAGTTTCTGAGAGAATGAATCGAACCCTACTAGATATGGTTCGTTCCATGATGAGTTTCACTGACTTACCACCTTCTTTCTAGGGTTATGCCCTAGAAAGTGCAGCAAAGACTTTGAATCTAGTTCCCTCTAAGTCAGTCCCTAAAACGCCCTATGAAATGTGGCATGGTAAAATCCCTAGTTATTCTTACTTAAGAATTTGGGGTTGTCCTGCTTACGTGAAGAGGACAGTGGGAGATAAGTTAGAATCTCGTTCTAACTTATGCTACTTTGTAGGTTATCCTAAGGAATCCATAGGATACTACTTCTATGATCAATCTGAGCAAAAGGTGTTTGTTTCCAGAAATGCCACTTTTCTTGAGGAACCGTTCCTTAAAGAAAAGAAAGGGAAGATCATAGAATTAGAGGAAGTACCCACGCCACCCACTGAAGAGACGTCCCCTTCTGATCAACCACGACCAATCACGAATTTTGATACACACAAAAATCCTCCTCTGAGGCGTTCTGAACGCACTCCTAGACAGCCGGAGAGATGGTACGGATTCTTCCATGAAATCTCTCGAAAGGATAATGATCCTTTAACATATGAGGAGGCACTTTCAGATTCTGACTCTGAACAATGGATAGAAGCCATGAAATCCGAAATGGATTCCATGAACTCCAACCAAGTTTGGACCTTGGTAGATTTGCCTGATGGGGTCAAACCCATAGGTTGCAAATGGATCTTTAAGAGAAAGCTTGGAGTTGATGGAAGCATTGCAGCCTATAAAGCAAGACTGGTTGCAAAAGGATTCACTCAAAGACCCGGCGTGGACTTTGATGAAACCTTTTCGCCAGTTGCAATGCAAAAGTCTATTCGGATCATACTTGCCATTGCTGCGTATTATGACTACGAGATATGGCAAATGGATGTGAAAACTGCCTTTCTCAATGGTGACATTGATAAAGACATTTATATGGATCAACCCAGAGGTTTCACATTCAGTGGGAGTGAGCAAAAGGTTTGCAAACTCCAAAGATCAATTTATGGATTGAAACAGGCTTCTAGGAATTGGAACATTCGATTTGATGAATCAGTCAAAGCGTTTGGCTTCAGTCAAATTTCGAATGAATCATGTGTGTATAGAAATGAATTGGAGACCTCAGTGCAATTCTTAGTACTTTATGTTGATGACATCCTTCTTATTGGGAATTCGAAGGATGACATGAAAGTGACTAAGTTATGGTTATCGAACCAATTCGAGATGAAAGATCTTGGTGATGCGTCCTTGGAATTAAAATCTATAGAGATAGATCTAGAAGGTTAATAGGACTATCACAGTCGATGTACATTGACAAAGTGTTGAAGAGATTCAATATGGAGTCAGCAAAGGTTAAGAACCTTCCTATGAGTGTAGGAACATGTCTTTCAAAGAAGATGTGTCCTAAGACTGACCTTGAGAAGGAAAGAATAACTCATACACCTTATGCATCAGCAATAGGTAGCGTAATGTATGCAATGTCATGTACTCGACCGGATGTGGCTTATGCACTTAGTGTAACAAGTCGTTTCCAATCTGACCCTGGAGATGGTCACTGGGCTGCCGTGAAGAATATTCTCAAGTACTTGAAAAGTACTAAAGATTTATTCTTAGTTTACAGAGGTCAGAAAGATCTTACTGTCGAAGGATACTACGATGCAAGCTTTGCATCTGACTTAGATGATTTTAAGTCAATGTCAGGATACATTTTCTGTCTAAACGGCGGAGCAGTGAGTTGGAAGAGTTCCAAACAAACTACCACTGTAGATTCGACCACTGAGGCCGAATACTTGGCTGCAAATGATGCAGCTAAGGAAGGTGTTTGGATTAGAAACTTCATTCAAGAGTTGAATGTTGTTCCTAGCATGAAAGACCCCATTTCTGTGTTTTGTGACAACACTGGGGCGGTTGCTTAAGCAAGAGAACCAAGATCTCACCAACGGACCAAGCACATTATGAGGAAGTATCACCTAATCCGTGATATTATCAAAAGAGGAGATGTGCAAATTGAGAGGGTCACATCAGCAGAGAACGTGGCAGATCCACTTACTAAACCCCTTAGTCGTGAAGCTTTCCAAGGCCATCTTCAGAAGATGGGACTTAGAATAGCTTTAGAGTGGCTTTGACGGGCAAGTGGGAGATTGTTAGGAATAGTGCCCTAGAAAGCCGATTGTATATCCGCTTTGTGCTTTTCCTTATTGTAATCACAGACAATCTTTGAATGAAATAACGAATTAAGGCAAAGCTTCTTTATATGCTCTTGTTTGGTATGCGTTTACTTTAGCTGTGCATGTATGAGAAATCCCCTAATCCTGATGACTTTAGGACTCTACCATTTAGGTGAAATGGTTCATGAAACGAGCCCTATATCACATAAGTCATGATTAGTAAAATGCTCCAAGCCGATGAGGCCTACAGACAGTGGGAGTGTCAACCTGACTCCTCTAAGGCTTGCTTGTGGGATCACGCCCTTAAGAAGGACCACCTTGTTTCATGGAGGTGCAAAGTGTATAGTTGATACGTGCGTGATACATGAGGGTGCTTACTTTAATAAGTTCACTGAGGTGCCCCGTGTGAGAACATTCCTAAATGGGAAAGGAAGTTTCTATTTCAGGAAATAGAAACTTCCAGATTAGGAAATATCTCACGAGTCATTGATGTGATTAATTGATCCTTAGACTTGAGGTTCCTTGTCACTTTATGAGTTAACTCTGTAGTCTTAGGTATAAGCTTTAAAGGGTGTCGCCTTAGACAACTGATTCAAGGCTTATGCTGGGGCTGCACAAGTGATTCATGAAAGTGAATGAGAATCAAGAAAGGACCTACACTTGCATTTGCAAGGTGATCTCTTATTGTGTAAGTCATTCATATGCCATATGGAGTCCTTGGCCAAGGCAGTAGATCAAGACATCAAGAAAAGGGTTTCTTGGATTGAGATCAAATGGATATGAAATGCACTTAGCTTTAAGACCAGATTATTAGGGTTCTGATTATTCCCTTACCCTAGATCTTGGTTGAGAGATAGTAAGTTGGAGGATTGTATCTCACATGAATCAATGACTTAAAGGTTCTGTCGAATCCGAACATTCCAATTCAGCTAGGGGTTAAACATCTGTTGCTAGACTATGGTCGTTTAATCTGTGGACTGATTAATTAATTAGTGAATTAATTAATTAGGGTCACTACTAATTGAATTGAGAACTTAGAGGGTCACACACAACAACTTGGTTACATGAGTTGAGGCTTTAAAATGATTAAACGAGTTAATGGGGCCAAGAGGGTTCCACATGTGTGAAACCACACGTGTGGGTCACGTGACACGTGTCCCACACGTGTAAATATATATATTAAATAATTAAATGTGTTAATTATTTAATAGACTTTGGTTTAATTTTGAATTAAAAAGAAAGTCTAATTTTGGATAAAATAATCTAGCTAATTAATTAAGAATTAATTAATTAGATAAAATAAGTTATTTATTTTAAATAAATAAAGTATAAAATTATCCAAAAATAGTTTGGATATTTTAGCTCTCTTGAAAGTTGATTTGAATTAGAATTCAAAGTCAAAGTCAAAATTACTTGATGATCAAGTAATAGGAGAGAGAGAGACCAAAACCCTAGCCCATAAGGACTAGGATTTTCGGTCCTCCCCCTTATATAAATAGGGGAGCTCGAGCTCCCCTTAGAGCTAATCAAGAATTCTTTTGGTTCATGTGTTGAACATCATCCTTTCTCCAAGATAAACAAAACCCTAGGTTAAGCCTAAACACTAACTAGAGAACTAGCATCCTTACTAGTTAGATTGTAGTCAAGTTGGTGGACTATCTCTAGAGAGCTTCAAGTTAGAAGTTTGAAGATTCGAGCTTTACCAAGGAGAGGGGATCAAGCCGCGAGAAGAGCGTTCTTGGGTGGCTTGAAACGCTTCAAGAAAGACAATTAAGAAAGTAAGTTTCTAATCCCTACGAATTTGGTTACACGATTGCGAGTCCTAGATCCTTTTGTTGGAAATTTTTTAAATTTCCGCTGCTTTCTGATTCGTGTTTTCCAACAGCTTCGATGTCAAGGTGACCATGTCTTCCAAACATAATACCCAACCCACTCGTTCCCTTCAGATATCGAATGATACGTGTCACGGCTTCCATATGTTCTTTCTAGGGTTGGTGCATAAACTGACTCACAATTCCCACGGCATATGCAATATGGGGTCTCGTATGAGACAGCTAGATGAGTTTGCCGACCAATCGTTGATACCGCTCCTTTTCAGTTGGTTACCCATTCCCTTCTGCTCTTAATCTGTGATTCACCTGTATAGGTGTCTCAACCGGTTTACAATCCAGCATACCAGTTTCAGCCAACAAGTCCAGCACATACTTCCTTTGAGATATGAAAATACCCTTCTTTGACCGAAGGACTTCAATTCCTAGGAAGTACTTCAATCCTCCCAAGTCCTTCATCTCAAATTCCTTGAAGAGATTCCCTCTCAGTTGGTTTATTTCTTCCGTATCGCTCCCTGTTATGATCATGTTGTCTACATAGATGATCAAGCATGTAACCAGTTCTCCCCTTTTCGTCAAGAACAACGTGTGGTCGGAGTTACTTTGAGCATACCCATATCGTTGCATTGCCAGAGTAAATCTCCCGAACCAGGCTCGTGGTGATTGTTTTAGGCTATAGAGAGCTTTTCGGAGTTTGCAGACCTCTCCTTTTTTAAATTCCTCTGAAAACCCTGGAGAGGGCTCCATGTAAACTTCTTCTGACAGGTCACCATGCAGAAATGCATTTTTTACGTCAAACTGATGAAGGGGCCAGTCCCTGTTTGCTGCAACTGAGAGAAGTACTCGAACTGTATCTAATTTTGCTACTGGAGAGAAAGTCTCAGAGTAGTCAATACCATAAGTTTGAGTGTACCCCTTTGCTACCAGTTGGGCTTTGTACCTCTCAACGGACCCGTCTGCTTTGTGTTATATAGTGAATACCCATCTGCACCCGACTGGTTTCTTACCTTCGGGCAATTGGCACCTTTCCCAAGTTCCATTCTTTTCAAGTACACTCATTTCTGTTTCCATAGCCTCTTCCCATTCCTTATTCATTCTGGCCTCTTGCACGGTCTCTGGAATGACTTCCTTGCACAGATTTGCAAGAAATGCTCTCGCAATCCCAGACATGCTCCCCCTGACTAAGTTTCCTACAGGATACTTAGTTAACCGAGAAATGCGTTCTGGGGAGTATCGTTGTGGTGGTACCCCCTATTTTTCCGCTGAGGCAAATGATATCTGGAACTGACTGTCACATCTTCAGGAACACAATCAACGGTATTCGGGATATCAGAATTATGAATATCAGAAAGAGAAGAGTTGGAAGCTTTAGTTACCTCGTTTTGGACATCATGCGGAGGAAGATCATTGGGCGTGGAGATGGTGGTGGTACTGAGAGCTTCTGTTGATATATCCGGATAGTGAAGCCAAGATAAGGGTTCATTCTGACTCTCCCCCTGAACCCTTGACTGGGTAAGAAAGAAATATTCGGTCTCGACGAAGTCACAATCCATAGTGACATGCATTCTTTTAGTAACTGGGTTATAGCATCGATACCCCTTCTGATGAGGAGCATATCCCACGAAGACACACTTCACGGCACACGGATCAAGTTTATTCCGGTCGGTTTTAGGGACATGAACAAAGACCGAATAGCCGAAGATCCGGGGGGTTAAGGTAAGGTGGGAAGGTATGGTGGTTTGTTTTTGGAGTACTGTGAGAGGGGTCTGGTGATTGAGTATCTTGGTGGGTAATCTGCTTGTGAGATATGTAGCAGTGGTAACTGCTTAGTGCCAAAAATGGTTAGGGGCATGGGATTCGGTTAGAAGGGCCCGAGTCATTAACAGGATGGTCCGGTTCTTTCTTTCAGAGACACCGTTTTGCTGGGGTGTGTTCGGGCAACTAGTTTGGTGGATAAGGCCATTTTCTTTAAAAACCATATTCATTTCCTGGTTCACAAACTCTCTGTCATTATCCGATCGAAGGATTTGAATTTTCTTGTTGAACTGTGTCTGGATCATGTTAAAGAAAGCCACAAATGTACTGTAAACTTCAGATTTATGCCGCAAAAAGTAAACCCAAGTCATACGCGAGCAATCATCAACAAACAGAACAAAATACCGAAACTGATTGTTATTTGAAACCGGAGCTGGTCCCCAAACATCCGAATGGATTATAGAAAACACATTCCCAATGCGTGTATTACTGGGTTTAAAAGAAGTTCTATGGCTCTTTGAGATAAAACAAGTCACACAAGAAAAATCCAGTTCTGTTTTATTCTGAAACAAAGTAGGAAACAACATTCTTAAATACCCAACAGAGGGATGACCGAGACGCCGGTGCTATAACCAAAGCTGAGTTGTTGCCTTTCCTACTGATAGAAGTGCCTTTGTCGGACTGTGAACTTCATCAACATAATACAGTCCTCCCTGCTCAGTACCACGCCCAATGATCTCCTTCGTATGAATGTCCTGTATCTAACAAAATCGAGGATAAATCAGGACCATGCAATTCAACTCTTTTGTAATGTGACTCAGTGACAACAGTTTATAAGACAGAGATGGCACATAGAGACAGTGTTTCAGTTTCAATTTCGGTTTAAGACAAATCGAACCCTCTTTTTCCACAATAACCAAATCACCATTTGCAATTTCAATGGAGGATGTCAATGGTTCAACCGGATTAATTAAATCAGATAAATCGAATGTCATCGAATCAGTGGCACCACAATCAATAACCCATTTAGAGCTTTTAGTAGTAGAATGGGTGAGAAACACACATTTCTTATGACTTTTGGGTTTCTTTTCCAGATTATGAGAATTGGGGCGCCAAATTCGCAGACTATCAGAGTTGGGGGGCACATTCATAAATTTGGGCATTATATTAAAATGGGAATTAGGGTTTGGGGCATAACTCCCAAACCCAATACCTGATGTCTCCACCTCCCTTGTCTGCTGCGCGTCCCTTCCGCCGCCCGTCTCGCCGGTGCCACTGGGGGAGAAGGCGGCGCTGTGGCGGTTGACTACCACCGCCGCTGTACCGGCGGTTCCCCTGGAATTGCCTGCAGCGGCATCGCCTCCGATTCCCGCCGCCTTTCCTTCACCATTGGCGACATAAGCCCGCCTGTTGCCGCCGCCTTTCGTCGCCTCTCCGGTGGTAGAGGTCTTCCGGTGGCCCTCCCACCAGTCCGGATAGCCTATCACCTCAAAGCATTGTTCTTTGGCGTGCCTTGGCTTCCGATAGATCTCGCACACTACACCCGTCTTATCTTCACGCAGTGATGATCGGCGTGAGCCTCCTTCTCCACGGCCAGCGCCACCTCAGCGTGACCCATGCCGACCGTCTCTCTCTTTTCTGGCTATGAGCCCAGATCCGAGGCCACCAGATCCGGTCTCGTTGTCATCTTCAATAGCCGCCCTTAAGATCTGGAGGCGTGCGGCCTCCCGACGGACTGTAGCATACGCCGATTCAATGGCAGGTTTAGGTTCGAGTTTCAATATGTCCCTCCTGATAGAGTCAAATTTCTCATCAATTTCGGTGAGGAATTGATAATGTCGTTGTTCTTCGGTAATCCGGTTGAAAGCTTTGATGTCTTCCTCACACTTCATTGGATTGGGCTGCTTTCGATCTATGGCCATCCATATGGCTTGGAGTTTGTTCCAAAACTCTTCGAGGTTGTCTTTCCCCTGTTTCTGAGTGTTTGCCCGTCGGTGAAGGTCAAAGAGCTGCAACGGGTCTCCGCCGCTGCCGTAGGTGGTGGTGAGTCCCTCCCACAAAGCCTTGGCGGTTGGATATTGGAGAACGTTGTTGATAAGGTTCGCCTCCATATTCTGAATAATCCAGGTAAAAAACTGTTGATCGATCTGTTCCCATTGGTCGAACTTTGGGTTAGATTCGTCCGGGGCCGGTGGGGTTCCGGTTATGTGCGAACGGCATCCTTTTCCTCCGATTTCCATTCTCATTAGCCGAGCCCAAACCGGATAATTGTCATTATTCAATTTGATTCCAATTGACAAGTTATCGGAACTGAACATGGTTTGTGGTTGGGTAAGTTGTAGTGCTAATTCTTGGTTGTTGTTGGTATTGGTCGACATCCTTAGTTCTGATATCTTTTTTCTTGGTTTTGGTTGTTTTAGGTTTGAGAAGGGTATGGACGATGATGTTAATGCTGAGTCCTTAGGATCTCAACACCGCTCTGATACCATGTTAGAACATGGTATTTGGGGAATTGATTGATTGTATTCATCGTTTTTTTTTTTTTTTTTTTGTGTATTTGATTACATTATACTACAAGGTATATAAGGGGATGTACAAGGGAACAAGAATCACACCAAATCAGCCTATAACTCTAATTACGGGAATTAAGTCAAACTTCCCGTAAATACAATATATTTAACACTTTCTATGTAAAGAAGGATCAAGAAAACATATTGATAATATGTTTATATGTTGATGATTTAATCTTTACATGTAACGACGAGAAAATGATGGAGAATTTCAATGTGGCGAAGAGGATCCTTCGATACCTCAAAGGTACAATCAGTTTTGGCTTATTCTATCCTACTACTAACAACATGAAACTAGTGGGATACAACGATAGTGATTGGGCAGGAGATATTGATGATCGTAAAAGCACTACCAGATTTGTGTTTTTCTATGGAAAAAATGATTTTACGTGGACTTCGAAGAAGCAGCCGTTAGTGACGCTGTCAACCTGCAAAGCGGAGTACATGGCTGCAACATCAAGTGTCTCTCATGTGTTATGGTTAAGGAATTTGCTTAAAGAGATGAGTTTTAAGCAAAGTGATGCAACCGAAATTTATGTCGGTAACAAGTCAGCAATTGCATTAGCGAAGAAAAACCCAGTTTTTCATGATCGAAGCAAGCACATTGATACTCATTTCCATTTTTTTCGGGAGAGTATTGCAAACAAAGAAGTGCTGGTGAAGTATGTGAAAACTGAAGACTACCAAATAGCAGATATTTTCACGAAACCCCTCAAATGTGAAGTACTTGAGAAGTTAAGGAGTTCACTTGGCATGATGAGTCAAGTTTAGAGGGGCGTGTTGAAGGAGGTCATTAAACTTGACCATCATAAATGAAGTGAAAGGTTGGATAAATGAAGACATGAATTAAATGGATGGTTACAACTAATTGAAATAAAAGTAAGAAGTTACATGTATTTATTGATGCTATAACTTCATAGCATTTAGGATTGAAGTTTATTATAATTAATTGGAGTTTTGTAATATTGATTTTAGGTTAGTATAAATAGAGGTGTAGTCACTTAGATTTGTAAGACAAGACAAGACAAAAGATAAATATGAAAGAAAGAAAGAGAGTTTGTAAGAAGAAGAGTTGAGTTTTAATAGAGTGTTGATTGAGTAGAGAAAATAAAAGTACGAATTTCTCCTCTCCACTTCCTCCTCTTCTATAGTCTTTGTTTTCAAAAAATATTATTTTTCCATCACGCGTTTGTAACAAAAATCACCTTAAAACTCGTTCGAATACTAGGCAAGTAATGTGGAACTATTAATTTTTTAGCTGCTTGCATCTTCGAGTGATTTGATGAAAATATAACTTGTATTAATATACAAAAGTTAGAAACCAAAACAGGAAATGGCTAAGGTCGTGCAATCACCAGTTGCACACACGATTCTACAAAACCGTTTTTAACATGTACAAATTTCAATTTCCCCCATATTTCACATGCTAATTCCGCATGAGTAGTTGCCTGTAAACATTTTCTTCCAACCGCGGAATCGCACGCGCAATCAACGGATTAGCCATCAACAAATCACCTTCTGACTGGACCAGGCCGACGTCCGGCCTATCTTTCGGCAAGCTCCAATCGAACGCCTGAATAAGCCGCGCCAAAAGAATGTTTGTGGCAGTCGAACCCAACAAAATCGCCGGGCACCCTCGCCTCCCGGTACTGAATGACAGTACGGTCAATTCAGGATCAGAGAGCACCACCTCTGAGGTTTCGTCAACAATGTGGTTCTCGGGTTTGTACCTGAAAGGATCGTTCCAAACCCGAGGGTTCCGACCCAAGCCGACTCGACTCAGCAGCACGTGGCTGCCTTTCGGGATGAAATAGCCACCGACAATAGTATCTTTAGTCGAAACGTGTGGAAGATTGAAAGGACCAACAGGGTGCAGCCTGAATGCCTCTTTAACACAGGCTTTCAGGTAGTTCAGCTCAGACAAATCTGATTCGCTTACGAGTCTATTCCTTCCGACCACTCGATCCAGTTCTTGACGAGCCTTTTCGAAAATGTATGGTTGATTGATCATCTCGGCAATGCACCACTCTACTGTATTCGGAGGAGTATCAATTGTGGCCAACATCATTTCCTGTTTACGTCATCAATGAAATCCAGTGAGTGAGAATTCCTTTCTCAAATTGAAAAGGGAGCTATGTTGTTAAAGTAAAGCTCTCGTCGGATTCTATGTATCTATGTTGTTGTTCATTGATCTTAATGTTACTATGATTTTAAAGTCTAGTTAGTCCAATCTGATCAAAACCTCTCTTTGCCATGATTCTTACGAATTTTAAGAGAAAATGAAAGGAAAAACTGCAAATTTGGATTTTGGAACAGTAATATACACCTTGCATTTTTTGATTTTAATTTAGTATTTCTGATTTAGGGACACTTACTCCTAAAATTTTACAATTTTGGTCAAATTCCAACCGGATCCCTAATTTTTTCCTGGAATACCGCACTTGTGCCTACCTGGCCTCGGGAATGCCCCCTTGAAAATTAGGGATCTGGCTGGATTTGGCCAAAATTGTAAATTTTTTAGAGTAAGTGTCCCTAAAATTAGAATGTCTAAAAATGCAAAATGGGATATGTTACTGTCCCAAATTTGCACTTTCCCCAAAATGAAATTTTGGACAGATTTCGTAATTTCTGAAACCAAGGAAGACTAATTCGTAATCAATTATACTAAATTTCCGGGATCTAGCCAGTTTAAAAATATAATTATATGGTTTCAAAAAAAAAAAATATATATATATATATATATATAATTATATATACTCACAATAATTTGTGATTCTATCTCTTGAACTGTCAACAGTGGATTGTTTCTGGAATCCTTTAGATTAATCAAAACATCAAGAATATCCTCCTCGATCTTTCTGATACCTTGTTTCCACATCTCAATCCTCTTATTAATTTCGGGATTGTGATACTTCCTCACTTTTTCAAGAGCTTCCTTAAGCATCTTTCTACGGCCGTCCAGATCAAAAACTTCCAACCATGGAAGATAATCAGAAATGGAAAACCCGTAGATATATTGAATGGTTGCGAACAACGCATCCACATGCTCTACCTCTTCAATTCCAGGGCCTCCATCCTCCATTCCCATCCCAAAACACCTTTTTCCAAATATCAGCTTCCTTATCATGTTCCCAGTATACTGTCTTGCCACGATCCTCACGTTCACAAGCCTGTTTGCCAGAGGGTTCGAGCGTTGATTGTAAACGTACTTCACAATATGGTCAGCTTCTTCACATCTCTTACTATGCAGCCAACAGTGCCTTGCTGGTGAAAGAATTTCAGAGACGAGTACCCTCCTCATTTTCTTCCACTGATCACCAGCGTTGGGCGAAAGGCCGGCCGATAAGTACCCGTTGCTCGTTATCTTGCCCGACGTGAAGTCAGGCCGTGAGGCAAAAACGAGGTCCTGCTTCTTCAGGAACACCCTGGAAAGTTCAGGAGAGGTGACGTGGATGACGTGGGTCCGACCGAGGCGGATGCAGAGTATTTCCGTGTTCAGTTCTTGCATGAGTTTGAGCATCCATCCGGAAATATTTGGCTTGTTCTTCAGCATTATTGGTAAGCAGCCAACAATGGGGAGGCCTGACGGGCCAGGGGGGAGGGAGTGGCTTCTTTTCTTGAGGAATGGCCGATATTTATGGAAGATTATGGTGACCAAACCTAGTGATAGAAACACTAGGAACTCCATTATGATATGGTTTGTTTCATTTCCGGTGGCCTGAGACATGGATTTGGTCGTTCGTTTTAAGAGAAAATTAAAGAAGAGGCTTTGATGGATCATGTTAAAGAAGAGGCTGGGGTTCTTTAAATAGTGTGTTGAATGAGAGCTTCTCTCCGTCTCTATTTAATGGGCGGAAAGCAAATAGGCCGAGGTGAGATTTGTTAATCGATATTCGATATATAGGATAAAGCTATTGTTGATTCATGTTGGTTAAAACTATTAAGCATGATTCATGTTGGAGAAAATCGTAAAAACGGGACTTACATATATTTCGTTGATATTTTGAAATCCTTATCATAGCATTAGTAATTTAAATGTTTTTTGGAAAAAGTACAAATTTGGTATACTAACTTGACTAATTCAGTGTTTTTGGTACATTTTATTTTTCGGTGATAAAATAGGACCGTATCCTCAAAATCGAGTAATTTCATACACATTTTTTTTTTATACCGGAAACTGATTTTGCTTGCTGAAAATTACACGTGGTGAACTAGCAGTTCGCCACGTGTAAAATTGGGATGAGTTTCTGATGGGCAAGACCGAGTTCGAGTCAAAAAGTGCATTAAATTGCATGATTTTTGGGATACAATCCTATTTTGTAGCCGAAAAATAAAATATACCAAAAACTTTGAATTGGTCGAGTTGGCATACCAAATTTACAATTATCTTAAATTTTATTTAATACAAATTCACAATTTTGGAAATCCAGTGCCCTCAATTCAATTTTCAAGTACGAGAGTACCCCGGTGATGGAAGGGCGTGCAGACCCTTAGCCATCCAAGCAAGCGTGTATGTATGGGTCATGAGTTTCGCGATAGTCACACCCGAGGACCCCATCCCCCACTAACCTCCTAGTGGGTTTCAGGTTCGTCCTATCAAGTGGAGATCATGAACGAGAAGTGTGTCCGACGACCCCTTGGCCGACCCGGATTCTCTGTCCCACAATCTCCGGGGCCCATCAAGTCAAGAACAAGATCATGTCAAGTGACCTTTCTTTCAAGGTCATTTCTCTCTATAAGTTCAAACGTGTTCAGAACTTACTCAAAACTTTTCAAAATAAAGCAAAACATAATGTATATACATATAAAAGCGTTTTCAAGATTCGAGACAAACGGGACAAGCCCTCAAAATATATATCCGGTACGTATCTATCATATCGTATACATATATCGCATGCGCGCTTCAAAACACATAGGGTTATAGGTCAAGATAACTAAAAGAACAAAAACCTCACCTTCAAGACGTAACGGAAGCAAAAAGGAGGCAAACAGACGCCTATGGACCACCACGTCACCAATGAGATGATCCCCTGAACAAAACAAGAGGCAAGAGACAAACTTATACTTAAAATGCACCAATTAGACGCTCGGCATATGCGTATGAATGCAAAAGATGCGAGTGAAATGCAGAAACATAGCATTCAAATCATACTTAGACGTATCAAATCATTTCAAGTCATACCAGCCACAAATCACGTCAAACGGATCCATAATTCACATACAAGGTACATAACATGTCACATATCAAGTTAGGAATGCATACGTATCAAGAAACAAGCAAGGAGATATCATATAATTTAAATAATCAAGGCACAAGTTCATGCATGCACGTATAAAAGTGTTTAAGGCATATCTTGTCATGTATTGCATATTCGAGCATCGAATTCACATAATAAAATCATAATTGAGCACATAACACACAATACAAGAAGTTAACTAAGCATATAAGATCATACAAGGTAAGAAAAGGCAAGAAAACAAGTAAGGAAAGTAAGAAGGAGCATCGCGGCCACGACTAGGCCGCGCCGCCAAAACAGCCTCGAAAAACAGGTGTCGCGGCCGCGCCACCACCCCAGAGACCCCTACTGCATGGTGGTCGTTCCTACGACCAGAATTGGCATGGCCATGCCACCCTTATAGTCCCAAAAACAACACAGCGTCGTGGCCGTGATGAGGTTTGTTCCTCGCGCGATCGCGGCTGCGCCACTGGACGAAAACCTTCAAAAACAAGATCAGACAAGGCTGGAACGCAGGGGAGGGAAGAAAGGAATGAAGGAGCACGAAAATATGACAATAACATACAAGAATCACCTAATTTCATGCACAAACGTAGCAACAAACGAAGGAGCAGCAGGAAGGAAGGAAAGTGTGCATATATTCATCTTGTTCATCAAGCTTCAAGAAATATATCAATGGTGGATCTCTAGGCAAGCAATTTCCATAAAATTCATACTTAAAATCATAACAAGAAAGTCATGTAGATCATATAACTAGCCTCAAACCAAGAATTACATCAAGGATTAACAAGAAATCAACAAATTTGTTCCTAACCCTTACTATTCACATTCAAGTCCATTACATGCTCAATACTCCATGAATTCATGTAAATCTAGGCTTAAAAGAAGCACAAATGAGTGCAGAACAAGAATACATGCTTACCTCTTCGATTGGAGAAGAATCGACGAACAAACGAGCTCGAAAGTGTTATAAATGAATAGTGGCAAAAATCCCCTAACAAATAAAACAGTTTAAGAACCGTATCAATCAAACTCAAAAACACTTAAAGAGCAAATAAACAAGTTCATAAATCTCATAATTCATGTATAGCACGTAGTTACAAAAATCGTAAATCAAATACGGGCACATACGGGTCAAGTTCAGGCCTCAGGGCAGACGAGCAAATACGTAATAAAGTTCATATAAAATATTTAACAATTAATTCATATAATTTCAAATAAGCACTTAAACAATTCAATAAACAAATAAGAGCATAAACAAATAAATTAAACGCGCACTTAGCACTCTCGTTATGGCGTACCTGTACGGCCGAACAGTCAGGGTGTTACAAAAACATCAATGTGATTAAAGAATAGCTTTGTAGAGAAATATCGATGTCCCTGAGCCAAAGCAATGCAAGACCGCCACCTTTACCTACCGAATCAACACTAATACCGTTCATATTTAAAGAAGCTTTCAAATTATCAATCCTCCGCTGCTTACACTTAGTTTCAGAGAGGAAAATGATCAAGGGGTTGTGGTCCCTAATAAGAGACCTGAGATTATGAACTCACCAGGGACCCCCCGTGCCGTGGCCGTTCCAGCTTAAGCAACTCATTGGCCTCGGCGGGACCGCTGAGCAGCAGGCTCCATTACATTAGTAATATTCAGGAGAACATTATCTGAAGGAGAGTAGGGTGTGAGAATGTCGGATTTTTTTTTATTTTTATTTTTTGAAAGGAGAATGTTGGATTTCTGGGAGGGGTTGCGGTTCTGAATTTTAGAGTTCTGTGGAAAGGAAGCTTGTTTTTTGCTATGGAACTTTTGGATATGTTTATTGGAGGCCGGTTGAGGCTCGGGAAGTCCGAGAATGAGAGGGATGTTAACTAGTTGAGATTCCAGATAGTAGCAAATAGTAAGAGAAGGTTGGGTTTGAGGGGAGCTCCAGTTTGGGGGTACGGTGGTCATAAGATTTTCCGTGTTAAGAAGTGGGGATGACAGTTTCAGGCACTGCCTATCGGGACTGGAAGTTGTTGAGGGAGACCTGGGGTGGAGTGTTTTAGGCTTTGAGGTTCCAGAACTCTGTGTTTGAAGAGTGAATGTGGAGCCGGGAAATTGTGGAGTGATGGGAGTGTGGTTCGAGGGAAGGCTATCCATGGGAATGATCGTTAAGGTATTGAGGGATTTGTTTGGGCTAGGATGTTTGTAAGGTGTGATTGATTGTTGTTGTATGGGACTGTCAATATGTTAAGGGAGATGACCAGAGACGCTGGAGTCATTGTGGTTTACCGGGGGAGTAGAATGGGATATTTGCTGATCAGTTTAAGGGGAGGGGGAGATTGAGCGAGAGTGGATCGGAGGGGTAAAAGAAGTGTATTGGGAGTGAGAAGTCTGCTGCGAAGATTTACCTGTGCGAGAAGGTTGATTAGAGGAAGGAGCACCAAGTTGAGAAGTAGCCCTGAACCATGAGCCATATGGGAAGAGAGGTGCGGGATCAACAAAATCCTCTTCATAATGGAGCAAACAGTACCTATCAACATGATCACATTTTCCACACAAATAACAAAGTTTGGAAGTCTCTCGTATGTGAAGGATATAGAGATAGACTACCCTGAGGGAAGTTTTAGATTAAAGTATCAAACCAGTGCCTCGGTCATGAGAATTCCAACCCAAACTCTGATAGTACTACTTATTGTCGAGGAGATTGATTCCTGAGGATGTAAATGGAAAATTTCGATCCAATTAGCCACCATCTCCGCCACGTTTTTTATTTCTGTACCTTGACGGGAGTCCATGAATATGTTGTAGGATTTTGCTACAGTTAAAAACCAATCGTGCAAGTGTACACTAACATACGCGTAACACAATAGGATCGAACCCACAGGGAAGGGAAATCAATCACTACTCTATATCCTTCTCTAATCTAAAGACTGAACGAAAAACAATTGGTGTTGTTATCTATTAATCTACTAAAACAGAAATAACAATTAACTAGAAATAAACACAAGTAATAATAAAACACACGAATTAACTTTAGTAAACTAAACAGGAAGGGGAAAGTAATGAATCATACAATCAAGAGCCAAAATAACACTTGTCTAATAAGTGCAATTATACAACTTAGTCAATTATATCTGTATTACCCTCTCTCAAGGTGTAACCAAGTGCTTAATTAGTGTTCAATGTTGCTCTCGCAATCACCAATAGTTAATTAAACAAAAGGAACAAGACTAGTGCAATTCAATACTCTAGCGGCTCGGCATGGAATAAGATTACTGTTGTATAAGCTAGGACCATATCTCTTTGTATCCTACAACTTACAAGTTATGAAAACAATCCAAATCACCATCAATTTTTCAATCTATAGGCAATTCTAATTCATGCTAAGGTTGGCTAGACCGTTGCAATTCAAATTAAGCCCGCTTTCAAAACTAAGAATTACACAAGTCATTCAAGCATTATATCGAATATCCATCATACATTCATCATCACACCCTAGCCCTAGAGAATTAGCTACTCATAGTTAAAGCAAAACTCATAAAACTAAAGGAAATTGCATTAAAATAAATCATATTCAGCAAAACTAAACAAAGTCTAAGAATCGAACTCATAAGCATTCTAGAAATTCTGGAAAATTAAATCTAACATATGAAAACTAAAACTTAAGGAATTAGTTTAAAGAATAAAGCAATAATAAAACCGAAAAAACTGAATTAGTTTCGAATTAATCCGTCTGAATTCTCTGAAAAACTCTTGAAAATGCCCAGTAGTCCCTTCCTCCAAGCTAGGTTACGAATTGTCGGAAGCACACTCTCAACAAGACTCCAAAACGCACCTAAATATCAACCCTAAAATCTCTGGCCGACAGAGGTAACGGGCGTTACCTATCTACGTGCATTTTCTGTTAACACCCGTTACCAGGCTAAATCGTGTCTGCGCTTTTATTAGTGGTAACATCCTTCAACCCAAGGGTAACGGGCGTTACCCTTCCTGCACTAGAAATCATCTCCTCTTATCACTGGTAACGGGCGTTACCAGAGCTGTACTGCCAGGGAGTAACGGGCGTTACTCTCATACTCCGCCTCAAGTGATGCTCCTGTATCTGTTAACGGGGGTTACTAAAATTGTACTCTTACTTGGTAAAGGGGGGTTACCACATTTTGGTCCAAAAATGCGTGAAATTGCTTCGCTTCGCCGTTTCGTAACTCCAACTCTAAAATCACCTATGTGGAGCAAAATAAACACATAAATGCATCAAACGGCACAAAAATATAATCTAATTACGCTCAAAATCATGAAATTTCTACACTCAACAAAATCCCCCACACTTGGTTATTGCTCGTCCTCGAGTAATACGAAAATTAAGAAAACACATCCTCATCCAACCTTCTCCTCAAAGCAATTATCAAACCTTCGCCTAAATATTTCTAGCTTATCTAATCAAGTAATCATAAACATAAGATCATCAGGACTTAGTATGAAAAGTATACCCTTTTGTAGTGTGTGAATCAAACGAAACAATGTACAAAGATTAGAATGACAAATTCACAATTCCCTCCTAAGTTCTAATCATCAACTTCGGAATACACTTGTCGCACCTATCTCCACTAATGAAATTAAATCAAGATTTAGGATCGGTAGGTCTTTGGAGCTTGTAATGTAGGCTTAGGGTAAGGTTATGGAAATTTGGATCAAGTGACTACTTACCAAGCTTACATCATTCAATTTTTTAAATTCAAGGCACTTTCAATTTCGCCATTAAACACGAAAATCCCCCCAAATTCTTCAATTGTATCCTACACTCTCAATTTCACACTTCGCATAATTCTCTTTTCTTTTCTTTTACTCTTTATTCTCTGTTTTTTTTTTTTAATCTTTTTTCACACTTTTCTCATTCTTTTTCTTTTTCTTTCTCTACAATAATCTCTCAAATTCAATCACAAGAACAGTAAAAAAGGGGTCAAAAGATAGATATTCACAATAAAAATCAAATGAGCAAGCCTTGGTATAAAAATTATCAAGGTAGGTGTTTCTATGTTGTGCATTGGCTTATAATGTGGCTACAAAAATCTTTGCACAACAATTAGGCTCAGCGGGGTTAATAAGATTACGTTATTTAGTGAAAAACGGCAAAACATTAAAAGACTTAAAATCCTCTGACAACGAATGCCTACTTCACTTCCTTAATCTTTCATTAATTCAAATTTCACCTCAATAGGACTAAAATGCATCCTAATCAAATCTTAGACTCATTCGGAAATCATCAACTCATCTTTCTAAGCAAAGTACATTATAACGTTCAAAAGTGCTCAAAATGTAAGCGTATACTAACACACTAAATCATCAAATCTCATGCAATTTTCCTCAATTCAAAAAGCCTAACTCATTCTAGCAAATGCTCAACAATCAAACTTCCAAGAAAAAGTTCAAAACGAGGGAAAATTGTCAAAAAATTTCAAAATTATTGGATTTTTAGCAAATCACAAGTGAAACTACATCTAATCATGCACATATTCAATAAAAATTCATAACATTCACTCCTCCCCCACACTTAAACTTTGCAATGTCCTCATGCAAACTAAAGAGGTAAAGTTCAAGAAAACTCCCTGATCAAATGAAGAACCGACAATGTGTTAGCAACGCTTCCAAGACCTGTAATATGTGACTAGAAAACACGGATCAAGTGCACAGGCAATTGACAATCAACATGAAACCAACAATTAACACACAAGTCACAAATTCCAAGTGAAAGAAATGCACATTGCATTTAAAATCAAAGAGTTCTATGGCAAAAGCAAAGAAAAAATAGCAAGAGTATCACAAATATTCCAAAGTAGCAATAGCACAGACCCCAAAATAGCAAAAAAATGAATAACAGAGCTAAGTCCAACAAAATCACTGATCAGGCGGTGGAGCAGGGCCTCGGAAATAGTCATCCAAGCGCTGATACAGGCCCTGGAACTGCTCATCAACATGGGTTGTCCACGTCTCCAATCTCTGATCCACATGAGCTCGAAAATCCACCATCTCCTGCCTATGATCATTCAAGCTCGTTTCAACTCTGGCCATCCTAGCATTGGCCTCGGCAAGATCCAATCTCATCGTCGCCATACTGATGTTCAGAGCACGGACGGACATGGGCTCATCACCCTCC
Source organism: Lantana camara (assembly GCA_037501455.1). Classification (NCBI taxonomy): domain Eukaryota; kingdom Viridiplantae; phylum Streptophyta; class Magnoliopsida; order Lamiales; family Verbenaceae; genus Lantana; species Lantana camara. Next base: position 105,328,451 of record CM074859.1, on the reverse strand, counting down.
TACTGAGGTACCGGTCTTGGGGCATCATTCCTCCCCTCTGGGTCATCCGGAATCGCATCAATAGCGGCCTGAAGCTCATCTGACAACTCCTCATAAGTAGCATAGCCCCAAGTATACATCTATAGGAACCTGCTACGCGCCCTCTTCGGCCACCATGGCAATAACTTTCCTTCAAGAGGCTCCTCTTTCCACTCAGTGATTAAGCCCATATTCTTCCAATTATCCTCATCCAAGAATGGATACATGGTCAGTGGCTCCGCCTTTTTGGGCCTCCATCCTAAACTCTTGGCGATCATGGTCACGTAAGCCCCGTGGCCTATAGCACTTGTGTTCTTGTTAGCTGCGTCCAACATTCTTCCAGTCAAATCCCAAGTACCATTATATAGCCGTCCTTCCCTCATCATGTACATGATGCCCAATTCGGTAGCCTGGATATTGCCCTCACTCTCATTACGGGGCACAAAAGTTGCAACTCAAATTCTTATGCACTATCCTCCACACCACACTATCCAAATAGGTTACCTTGGTGTTCCGTACATGATAGTTAGTTGTGTTGGGCTTCAAAGGGAAGGACCTCCAAATCTTCTCTCGCACATCAATGCTCCAAGTGGGGAGGCTATTCTCGCCATTATCCGAAAATCCAAGCACCTCCCTCAATGTATCAAGGGAGACGGAATATGGGCGTCTAGCATCCAAGGAAAATGACACCGGCTCATTATGACCAGGATGCCAATTCATCGTGGTGAAGAAGGTCGTGGCGAGCTCCGGATAAGTGAGTGCATCTTGTTCCAAAAAACTTTACCAACCAATGTTATCAAACAATGTCCGTATCTCATCCCACACGCCCATGCGGATCAAAGCATCTCTTTTAAAGAATCGTGTGGGGAAAACCGTTCTCAAAAGCACCCTATCATAAGGGTTGCCAACCCCTTTGACAACCACATTTCTTGTTTCACTTTGGGCCTGAGCCCTAGAAGTCCCGGAACTCGAAGCTCCCTCGACACGAGTACGCTTTGAATGACCCATAGTTCCTGAAATTAGCAGAAATAACCAGGCAAAGCAAGCAATTATCAATAAAAAATTCACTTAGATAATACATCGAACACCTTGCGGGCACAATCCTAATATAGGTGTTTTAGCTCAAATTCCTCAATCTACCCCAAACCAAACCAATATTACCTTAGATTAGCACAATTATAATCCCAAACTCACCCACATTCAACTCCAATTTCGTCTCTAACCATCAATGCATTACTAGAACTAGAGCAATCTACTAATCACCCAAAATCATCTAGAATTCAAACCAATTTTCAAACCCTAGTTCCAACATGCAAAAGTTCTTCAATATTAACAAATTCAACTCCAAATTATCCAAAACTTCCAAGTTCTCATTCTAGGATTCAAATTCTAAAATGGAGAGAACACCACTAACAAGGGGGATAAGAACTTACCGAGAGGGAAAGAGAATGAAATCGTGTGTGTATGGGTGTGGAGGAGCCGGAGACTAACGGTGGTGGCGGCAGTAGGCAGCGCGGTATGGCGGTGGGTCTTGGGTTAGTAAAAACTGCTGCTGCTGCTTCTCGTCGTGTATGTGTTTGTGTTGGGGGGGAGGGGGAAGGAGTTAGGTTTTAAATTAAAAACCGACCAAAAACGTGTTATTAAAGGCCCAGGTTCTCGCGATTTTAGCCCGGTAACGGGCATTACCCCATTTCAACTACATGGGACTAACGGGCGTTACTTCCCCTTTCCTGGACCCCTGTGACGATTAACAGGCGTTACCGACTATAACCTGCAAAAGTGTAACGTCCGTTACCTACTCTACCCATGCCCCTGACTCCATTAACGGGCGTTACAAAATTACACTACGAAGGGTGTAACGCCCGTTACCTAGCAATCCGTTCCAAAACTCTAAGTCAGCCACAAACACTATTGGATGGTGCTTAATCACTTTAATTAATACAAATTAGCACATAAAAGTTGCAGTTGAACCATAGTACACCAATCTCAAAGACAGATAAACGCACCTCAAAGCACACATTACAATTTATAGCATCAATTTATTCGCCACACTAGCAATTCAAGCACATGCACACACACAAAATAACTAAATAAATGGACCTCAACATTGACAATTAGGCTCAAATCACGGTCCACGCATCTATTCCAACGACAGACTCCGAACAACGTCCCAACTAACCTGCAAACGAGAAAGACAAACAGAGAATCATTAGAAAAACAAGACGAAAGAATGACAAGAAAGAGAAGAAAAGAAAAGAAAAGAAAAATTAGTTCTAAGTTATAGTCGTTAGCTTGACTTTGCAATCCTGATTAGTTCACAGGATTTAGCAACACACGCGAAGTGTGTTTTTCAATGGGCTCGCCAACTAGATACGGCTTCAATCTCTGTCCATTCACTACAAACGTGCCCGAACCTTCATTTCCTATCACCTCGGCTCCACTTGACATCACCCTAATAACACGAAATGGATCGGACCAATTGGAAAGAGCTTCAACCTAGAGTTGAATAATAAAACCAGTTAGCCTACTTCAAACTCTTTCTCTCGGATATGCTTATCATGCCATCGTTTTGTTCTCTCTTTATAAAGTTTGGCATTTTCATACGTTTTGAGTCGAAATTCCTCTAATTCATGCAATTGCAAAGCTCTCTTCTCGCCGGCTAGCTTCATATCAAAATTAATGGCCCTGATTGCCCAATATGCCGTATGTTCGAATTCCAACGGCAGATGGCATGGTTTCCCATAGACTAGGTACAACGGGGACGTACCGATAGGTGTCTTATAAGCCGTCCTACACGCCCATAGTACATCATCCAACTTACATGCCCAATCCTTCCTCGAGCTATTGACAGTTTTTTCCAAAATTTGCTTAATCTCCCTATTGGAAATTTCAACTTGCAAACTCGATTGGGGATGATATGGGGTCGCCACTCGATGGTAAACTCCATACTTCTTCAAAAGAATCTCTAGAGGCTTATTGCAGAAGTGAGAGCCTCCATCACTAACAAGAGCTCGAGGAACTCATCGACTGAAAATATTCTTCTTCAAAAATATCAATACAACCTTGGAATCATTCGTCGGTGACGCTATGGCTTCAACCCGCTTAGATACGTAGTCAACCCCCACTAGAATGTACTTATTCTTATTGGACGACGGGAAGGGATCCATGAAATCAATGCCCCAGACATCAAAAAGCTCAATCTCAAGAATATACCTCAGGGGCATCTCATCTCTCTTTCCTATATTACCCGTCCTCTGACATGAATCACACTTAGTCACAAACTCGTGTGCATCCTTGAACAGTGAAGGTCACCAAAATCCAGATTGTAATACTTTTACAGCAATCTTGCTCGCGCTAGCGTGACCTCCATAAGGACTGGAATGGCAATGATAAAGCGCCTCCTCAATCTCATCCTGTGGTACGTATCTTCTCACCAAGTGATCGGAGCAGTGTCTATAAAGCAACGGCTCCTCCTAAGTAGTTCCTCTTCTGGTGGAAACTTAAGTCGGGAGGTACAATTTTACTAACCAAGTAGTTCACAAAATCTGCATACCACGGTACTCCAGAATCCACCTTAAACAACTGCTCATCTGGGAAATTCTCTACTATAACCTCTTCTTTATCCTCAGCTGTCTCCTCAATTTCCAATCTCAACAAGTGGTCAGCTACCACATTTTCTGTGCCCTTTTTGTCTCTAATCTCCAAATCAAACTCCTAAAGCAACAATATCCACCTAATGAGGCGCGGTTTGCTATCCTTCTTGGACAAGAGGTACTTAATAGCAGCATGATCAGTATATACCATAGTTTTTGAACCTATCAAATAAGAACAAAACTTGTCGAAAGCATGTATAATAGCTAACAGTTCCTTTTCAGTGGTGGCATAATTAAGTTGTGCATCATTAAGTGTTTTGCTAGAATATGTAATAACATGTAAACGTTTATCCCTTATTTGGCCAAGGACAGCTCCTATAGCCAAGTCACTAGCATAACACATTAGCTCAAATGGCAAACTCTAGTCTGGTGCCACTATAATGGGTGCTGAAGTAAGTTCTTTCTTCAACCTGTCAAAAGCAATCAAACAGTCATTATCAAAGATAAACTCAGCATCCTTTTGTAAAAGCTTACAAAGAGGTAAGGTGATTTTGGAGAAATCCTTAATAAAACAGCGATAAAATCCAGCATGACCAAGGAAACTCCGAACTCCCTTAACATTAGTTGGTGGTAGCAACTTCGCAATCACTTAAATTTTGGCCTTATCTGTTAGAAATAGTGCCCTAGAAAGCCGATTAGTCATAATCCGTTTTGGGACTTTCCTAGTATCACAAACAATCTTTGAATAATATACGATTGATTAATATCATAGGCAAACACTTCTTTATATGCTCTTGTTTGGTATGCGTTTACTTTAGTTGTGCATGTATGAGAACTCCCCTAATCCAGATGACTTTAGGACTCTACCATTTAGGAGAAATTGTTCATGAAACGAGCTCTATATCACATAAGTCATGATTAGTAAAATACTCCAAGCCGATGAGTCCTACAGACAGTGGGAGTGTCAACCTGACTCCTCTAAGGCTTGCTTGTGGGATCACGCCCTTAAGAAGGACCACCTTGTTTCATGGAGGTGCAAAGTGTATAGTTCATACGTGCGTGATACATGAGGGTGCTTACTTCAATAAGTAAGTTCACTGAGGTGCCCCGTGTGAGAAGATTCCTAAATGGGAAAGGAAGTTTCTATTTCAGGAAATGGAAACTTTCAGATTAGGAAATATCTCACGAGTCATTGATGTGATTAATTGATCCTTAGACTTGAGGTTCCATGTCACTTTATGAGTTAACTCTGTAGTCTTAGGTATAAGCTTTAAAGGGTGTCGTCTTAGACAACTGATTCCAAGCTTATGCTGGGGCTGCATAAGTGACTCATGAAAGTGAATGAGAATCAAAAAAGGACCTACACTTGCATTTGCAAGGTGATCTCTTATTGTGTAAGTCATTCATATGCCATATGGAGTCCTTGGCCAAGGCAATAGGTCAAGACATCAAGAAAAGGGTTTCTTGGATTGAGATCAAATGGATATGAAATGCACTTAGCTTTAAGGCCAGATTATTAGGGTTCTAATTATTCCCTCACCCTAGATCTTGGTTGAGAGATAGTAAGTAGGAGGATTGTATCTCACATGAATCAATGACTTAAAGGTTCTGTCGAATCCGAACATTCCAATTCAGCTAGGGGTTAAACACCTGTTGCTAGACTATGGTCGTTTAATCTGTGGACTGATTAATTAATTAGTGAATTAATTAATTAGGGTCACTGCTAATTGAATTGAGAACCTAGAGGGTCACACACAACAACTTGGTTACATGAGTTGAGGCTTTAAAATGATTAAACGAGTTAATCGGGCCAAGAGGGTTCCACACGTGTGAAACCACACGTGTGGATCACGTGAGTGACACGTGTCTCACACGTGAATATATATATATTGTATATATATATTAAATAATTAAAAGTGTTAATTATTTAATAGACTTTGGTTTAATTTTGAATTAAAAAGAAAGTCTTATTTTGGAGAAAAATAATCTAGTTAATTAATTACGAATTAATTAATTAGATAAAATAAGTTATTTATTTTAAATAAATAAAGTATAAAATTATCCAAAAATAGTTTGGATATTTTAGCTCTCTTGAAAGTTGATTTGAATTTGAATTCAAAGTCAAAGTCAAAATTACTTGATGATCAAGTAATAGGAGAGAGGGACCAAAATCCTTAGTCCATAAGGACTAGGATTTTCGGTCACCCCTCCCTTTCCTATATATAGGGGAGCTCATTCTCCCCTTACAAATGAATTGGCAATTCTTTTGGTTCATGTGTTGAACACCATCCCTTATCCAAGATAAACGAAACCCTAGGTTAAACCTAAACACTAACTAGAGAACTAGCATCCTTACTAGTTAGATTGTAGCCAAGTTGGTGGACTATCTCTAGAGAGCTTCAAGTTAGAAGTTTTGAAGATTCGAGCTTTACCAAGAAGTGGGGATCAAGCAAACGACCAGAAGGGATGATGAAACGATTCTGAACCCAATAGAAAACGAGTGAAAAAATCGAACCAAAGAAGATGTATAAAACCGTTCGTCCATATCCTGAAGGATGAATTTTTTCACGAGGGTTTTAAGGCTGGCAGATTTCTACTTTCGCAAAACTGGTTTTCGAAGGGAGTTTCAATCATGCCTTTCTCGTTTCATGTTTCTTTCTTTATGTTATATCGTTAAGAACTTCCCTAACATGATTTGAATCTAGGTTGGTGTGGATTGTTATCCCTACAATGGATTCTGAAGTAGAAAGAGACTTTCAAGGGACGGGTTGCCATTACCGCATGAAGCGCGTTTGAGGGCGGCTCAAAACGTGTCAAGAAAGCTACTACCCAAGTGAGTTTCTTGATCTTTACGAATTTGGATTCACGATTGCGAGTCTAAGATCCTTTTGTTGGAAAAATTTTTAAATTTCTGCTGTTTTCTGATTCCTGTTTTCCAACAATATCAACTTCAATTCCTCTCTCCGAAATCCTGTGGCCTAACACAATTCCTTCCTTTACCATGAAATGACACTTTTCCCAATTCAGAACTAGATTAGTCTCTTCAGATCTCTGCAGAACTTGAGTTAAATTTTGTAAACAAGATTCAAAAGAAGAACGAAACACAGAAAAATCGTCCATAAATATTTCCATGGTACGCTCAATGAAATCAGAAAAAATGGCCATCATGCATCTTTGAAACGTAGTGAGGGCATTACACAATCCAAAGGGCATTCTCCTAAAGGCGAAAGTACCATAAGGGCAAGTAAAATTGCATTTTTCCTGGTCTTCCGGAGCTATAGCTCTCTGATTATAAACTGAATATCCATCCAGAAAACAGTAATATGCATACCCGGCTAATCTCTCTGGCATTTTATCAACGAAAGGAAGAGGAAAGTGATCCTTCCTTATCGCAGTGTTTAGTTTCCTGTAATCAATGCAAACTCTCCATCCTGTGACTGTCCTAGTAGGAATCAATTCATTATTCTCATTTTTAACTACAGTCATCCCTCCTTTCTTAGACACAACCTGAACAGGACTAACCCACTTACTGTCCGAGATGGGAAAAATAATCCCGGCATCTAACAGGTTTATTACCTCAGCCCTAACAACTTCTTTCATGTTTGCCCGGTTTCAAAACCGAGGTTCTAGTGTCGTGTCGTGTCAAGTGTAGGTCGTACGGCATAGGAATTGATTGTTAATTTGAGAGTCTTGCATTTTATTTGAAATTCTTGATCTACTTGAATCCTTTAAATTAATTGAATTGCTTGATAACCTGTGTATTGTCCTGATTTATGCCACTAATTATTGATTAATTGATCTTATATGGCTTGGAAAATTACATGTCCAACGTGTTTATTTAAAACTTTTCCAAATAAGTATAGCATTTTGCATCGAATTCATGTTGTTGGTGAAATTATGTGGCATGAGCATGTCTCAACCGCATGCATATATTTCCAAATGAGTTATGGTTTACAGGTTACCAAGATGATATTGAGCCATAGCTAATTCCTACGGCAATAATAAACAAATTATGGTCTACTATCAGCCATGGAAAATGTAAGGAATGTGTCGAGCTCCAAGGTTACCAATACCACGGTAACAGCATTGGTGTTCTATAGAGGGTTTATGCTCGTCTTCCATCAAGATCTTATGCATGCAAATAGCTAGGCTAATCCCCTTAATGTCGGAAATAGTCCATCCTATTGCTCTTTTATGAGCTCTCAACACCCTTAATAAAGCATCTAGTTGCAATTCAGATAATTCAGCGGAAACAACAACAGACAATGTATCAAATTCACCTAAGAATGCATACTTCAAATGATTGGGGAGTGGTTTCAATTCCAAGGTAGGTGCCTTAACAATTTAAGGGGGAGGAGTGGGCTTACCTGTACCCAACTCCTCATAAACAAACCTTTGCCGGAATGGTACGAATGAAGTTGCCTCAAGTTCTCTCGAATAGGCAGTAATTTCTTCAAGTAATTCCTCTCCGTCTATTCTCTGTTCTAATCCCTGCAAACATAATTCCAAGGGGTCATCTAGCATTGTTGAAACTGAAATAACATCATCTACCATGAAACACTGTTTTCCCATTACTGGTCCCTTCATGGTTTTGAACAAATTAAACTCCACTTGCTCTTCCCCCACTCTTAGGGTTAGTAATCCATTCTTCACATCAACCAACGCTCCGGCTGTGGCAAGGAAAGGTCTTCCTAGAATCAATGGCGTATCTCGGTCCTATTCTATATCAAGCACGAGAAAATCCACTGGAAGATAAAACTTTCCGACCCTAACAAGGCCGTTCTCCAAGATTCCAGTGGGATATGTGATTGATCGATCAGCTAATTACAGAGAAACTGTAGTTGGTTGTAGATCCTCCAAACCAAATTTCCTGCAAATAGAGAAAGGCATTAGACGTACATATTCCTTAATCTGCCAATAGTACAAAGGATAGAGAAACTCCCTGGATCCTTAATCTTCGGGGGAAGCTTAAGCTGAATAATAGCACTGCACTCCTCAGTAAGTGCAATGGTGGCATACTCCTCCAATTTCCTCTTGTCAGAGAGGATCTCCTTCAGAAACTTAACATAAGTCGGCATTTGTGCTAATGCCTCTGCAAAGGGAATATTGATATGTAACTCCTTGAAGATGCTCAAAAATTTCTCAAACTGTTTCTCCAATTTCTGCTTCTGTAATCTTTGGGGAAAGAGAACCGGTGACACATATTCCTTGGGTGCCACATTCACTTTTGGCTTTGAAGGGGGCTCTTCCTTTTTCTCCTCTACACTTCTCTCCTTAGTCTCAACTGCTCCTTCAGTCTTCTTTCCAACAGTGTTGTCTACATCAGAATCTGTAGCCAGCTTTGGGCCTTCGTATTTCTTACCACTTCTCAAGGCTATGGCCTTGCACTGTTCCTTATGATTGTTTTCGGTTTGATCCTGCAACATCCTTTGGTCTCTCGTATTCAATGATTGGGCTATCTGACCGATCTTAGTCTCCAAATTCTTATTCTGATTCACCACCTACTCTACTTGAGTTTCCAATTTCTGAAATTTGTCTGAAGATACTGCTATGAACTTCTCAAGTGCAGCCTCCCTTCCTGCTTCTGTTCCGGAAAGGGTTGAGTATGAGGAATGTATGGTGGAGGTTCTGGTTGCATCAGAAACAGCCTGGAGTATGGACTAAGTCTGGTCGACGTAGACCTTGAGCTTTAGGTTGAAACGGCGGTTTGAGTTGCGGTATTGGTTGTTGAGGATAGTTTCCCCAACTAGGGCTGTAGGTGTTTACATTATTTGCATAACTCACTTGCTCTTGCACCTGCTCACCTGCATTAGAGAAAGGACATATGTTAAAAACATGTGGGCCTCTACAAATATCACAAGTTACCTGCACTTGTTGGAAATGTGTTGCAATTGCATTTACGGAAAGTTGGTCTAATCTGTTAATAAGAGCTTCAATTTGGGCATTGATGGCGGTTAGGCCATCGAGCTCTATGACTCCTGCTGCAACCTTAGTCGGTTGAGAATACTCCTCTTCTGCACAAAAACATCATTCTGTGACATATTCTCTAATAGTTCAGCAGCAACTATTTTAGATTTTGACAAGAAAGCTCTGCCAACTGCGGAATCCATTGCTCCTCTGAAAGTAGGAGACATTCCATTATAAAATGTCTGAATCAATAACCAACCGGGAATCCCATGGTGTGGACACATTTTCTGTAAATCTTTAAATCTCTCCCAAGCCTCATAGAAAGGCTCTCCATCCATCTGTCGGAAACTTTGAATCTCATTCCTGTACTTCGTAGTTTTGCTGAGAGGGAAAAATTTGGCTAGAGAAGCCTATGCAAGTGCTTCCCAGCTTAGAAAGAATTCATTCGGTACAGTACTCAACCATGCTTTGGCTCGTTCCCTAAGTGAGAATGGGAAGAGTCTAACTCGGATAGCATCGGGTGTGACATTGTGGATCTTGAAAGAATCGCACACCTCAAGAAAGTACTCAAGTTGTGAAGTCGGATCCTCCAATCCTGAAAACGGATTGTTTTGCAGCAAGTTTATGATAGCTGGTTTAATCTCAAAGTTATTTGCTGCAATAGGGGGACGAGTTACAGTTTGAATCGCCCATGTATTCGGTAAATTGTAATCTCTAATGGCTCGAGGAGGCAGGTCAGGAATCGGACCTTCCACTCCTCCATCTCTTGCGTTGGTAGGGTCTTCGGCCATCGAATCTGCACAAGGTCAAGGAAAGTCCTTAGCTCAATTCCGTAATGACAAAGGCTACAAACACAAGATAGAATAATGGTCTAAAGCGCTAGATCAAAATATTTAGGTAGTATTGATTTAAAACGCCTTCCCTGGCAACGGCGCCAAAAACTTGTTGTAGGATTTTACTACAGTTAAAAACCAATCGTGCAAGTGTACATTAACATACGCGTAGCACAATAGGATCGAACCCACAGGGAAGGGAAATCAATCACTACTCTATATCCTTCTCGAATCTAAAGACCGAACGAAAAACAATTGGTTTTGTTATCTATTAATCTACTAAAACAGAAATAACAATTAACTAGAAATAAACGCAAGTAATACTAAAACACACGAATTAACTTCAGTAAACTAAACATGCAGGGGAAAGTAATGAATCATAAAATCAAGAGCCAAAATAACACTTGTCTGATGAGTTTAATTCTACAACCTAGTCACTTATATCTGTATTACCCTCTCTCAAGGTGTAGCCAAGTGCTTAATTAGTGTTCAATGTTGCTCTCGCAATCACCAATAGTTAATTAAACCATAGGAACAAGACTAGTGCAATTCAATATTCTAGCGGCTCGGCATGGAATAAGATTACTGTTGTATAAGCTAGGACCAAATCTCTTTGTATCTTACAACTTACAAGTTATGAAAACAATCCAAATCACCATCAATTTTTCAATCTATAGACAATTCTAATTCATGCTAAGGTTGGCCAGACCGTTGCAATTCAAATTAAGTTCGTTTTCAAAACTAAGAATTACACAAGTCATTCAAGCATTATATCAAACATCCATCATACATTCATCATCACCCCCTAGCCCTAGAGAATTAGCTACTCATAGTTAAAGCAAAACTCATAAAACTAAAGGAAATTGCATTAAAAGAAATCATATTCATCAAAACTAAACAAAGTCTAAGAATCGAACTCATAAGCATTCTAGAAATTCTGGAAAATTAAATCTAACATAAGAAAACTAAAACTTGAGGAATTAGTTTAAATAATAAAGCAACAATAAAACCGGAAAAACTGAATTAGTTTCGAATTAATCCGTCTGAATTCTCTGAAAAACTCTTGAAAACGCCCAGCAGTCCCTTCCTCCAAGCTAGGTTACGAATTGTCGGAAGCACTCTCTCAAAAAGACTCCAAAACGCACCTAAATATCAACCCTAAAATCTCTCGCCGACGGAGGTAACGAGCGTTACCTATCCATGTGCATTTCCTGTTAACGCCCGTTACCAGGCTAAATCGTGCTGGTGCTTTTATTAGTGGTAATGGGCATTACCACTTTTCTTCAACCCAAGGGTAACAGGCGTTACCCTTCCTGCACCAGAAATCATCTCCTCCTGTTACAGGTAACGGGCGTTACCAGAGTTGTACTGCCAGTGAGTAACGGGAGTTACTCCCATACTCCGCCTCAAGTGATGCTTCTGTGTCTGTTAACGGGGGTTACTGAAATTGTACTCTTACTTGGTAACGGGGGTTACCGTATTTTCCTCCAAAAATGCGTTAAATTTCGTAACTCCAACTCTAAAATCACCTAAATGGAGCAAAATAAACACATAAACGCATCAAACAGCACAAAAATATAATCTAATTACGCTCAAAATCATGCAATCTCTACACTCAACAGAATACACACCATAAAATCACAGTAGTCCAGGCTTACAGTATCCGGATCATCATCACTTTGCATTTGCCTAAGTATAATTGGGTATTTCTCAAAACTCCAAGGACTGACCTCCAATACAAGTTGCAAATCAAATTTATGATTAAAAGAGAATAGGAGTCTGTCATTGTCGAGTTTAGAAATCTCCATGCCCTTGACAGGGTTCATGGCTCGAAGCAAGGTCATTCGGATAGTCTCAAACCTGAACGATCTGCGGGAGAAGATCCATCCCACCAAGGAAAGAGCGTGGTGCGTGGGAGTATTAACCCTAATATCAAGCGGAAGTTCCAAACTAGCAGACTCCTTCTCAATGAGGGAAAGGTTCTGAGTCAAACGAGAAAGTTCCTTATCAGAGATCTCAACTCCTCGTCCAGCGCGAGACGACGATCCCTCCATGACAGTGATGATGAGGGTTCCTCGGTCCGATTCGAAAGCCCCTGATAGGTAACCTAGGGAAGACAGGAAACTAAGTAAGAGAATAGTGATAGTTGAGACAGAAGGGAAGAAACATAAATTGAAACAAAAGAATAAAAGAACGCAGGAAGGCCCCGACTCTCGACGTCGCAGTGAAGAGAGCCACTCGTGACGGCTCCGGTCTTTGCTCCGTTAAGAAATCTAGGGTTTACTAATGTGAAGGCTCTCATGCGAGAGTAAGAAGGCTCTCATATGGGAGTAAAAATGATCTCTCTCTATATATATTAAATGAATTGTTTTGCAATTTGAGGACATTTTTAATTTGGATGATTTAAATTGAAAATATTTAATTCCTGTAATTTTGTTCTCACAATTAGACAGAAAGTCGAAAAAAATTCGAGTCCATTTTGCAGCATATCCTGAAATTGCCAAAACATTAACTCCACTTATGGGGCATAAATTAGAGAAAATGTAAAACTCTAACTCTACTTGTACTTTAGTCGATATTTTGAAACACTTATCGTAACATTAGCAATTTAAGACTATTTAATAAAAAAATTGCAATTTAGAGTGAACTGAGTTATAAGTAGATTCTCCATTTTATAATGTTCCCATTCATATTGGTTGTTAATGAATATGTGTGAGTCCCTTTGGGAGTCGTTTGCCTTTGATAAATGATGTGTGCTTGCTTGACGGAGCACAATGTTTGGATGTATGTTGTCTCGGTAAATTTGGCTTAGATGCAAAGAATATCTGAAAGTGATGCTTGATGGTTGGGCATCAAGAAAATAAATGTGCATGTGTTGCGCAAGGTGCGCGCAAGACTTGGTGGTTTGCGCGCATGAAAGCAGATGTCCCGTGAAGGTTGGCTAAGTTGACTACTAGATGTGTGGATGGTACTAAGGATGCGCGCATGATTGCCTAAGTGTCTCGTGTCTCGCAAGATTGGCGGCCAAGGCTGATGGCAGGCACGCGCACTAAGCAGGCAATGCATGCAAGGCAAGTGGCAGGCGCAACGTTGGGATGCGCACAGCACTGGCGCGCTTTGCCTGTGCATACGTGCATGATTGGGGCTTTCCCATATATCGTTTGTTGGTTTTACTAACGATAAGTGTTGGTGCGTTTTACTTCTTGTATACTTAAGAAAAACGTAAAATTAGCCAAGACTTGAGCAATTCATTCAAACTCAAATGAATCAAATATGAGTGTTGGAAAAACTCGTGGGAAACACGAGTATTTAATGTGATTGGGAAAGGGCTGAAGAAATTGAGAGATTCTTGCCGCACGGACATATTTTGCGAGACAGAAAATTTTTCCATCTTAAATTCGGCCATAACAATAGGTTATTAAATATTCAAATCAACTTTATTATTAGTGCCCAAACCCTTTTTGCTTTTCATTAAAAGCATTAACGGATGATGTTGCCAATTTGTCCCAATTCTTCCTTGGTCGTGAGTGGGGATGGTTCTACAAAGAAAAATCACTTCCTTTATTTACTTGAAAGTCATCTTGGTACCATGCACGTGTTTAAGTTTAGGATTCTAGATAGATATCGTACAGTCATAAATCAAATTATAAATGATGGATCACAATTTTTATGATATGGTTAGAAAATAGTTTTCCTAATTGCATTAGCTTCTCTTCTTATTATTAGTCGGATATTAATTAAACAGCGTATTTAAAGGACTCTGCCGCCTAGCCAACTTTTAAGATTTGAGGTATGTAATTCTTGACTTTTTTTTTGGGTTAATTACATCTAGACCCCTTCCGAGTTTAGTATATTGGACCCCTATTAGTCATTTTATTATAATTTGACCCCTTCTAAAATTTCAAAATTACTAAACAATGAAGAAAAGATACAATTTCGTTAAATATTTCACGGAATATTCCAAATAATTGTGAAATAACCATTATATTCAAAATAATTGTGAAATAATTGTTTGTTTAGCCATTTATTTATTCTAAAAAGACGTGATTTTTTTTTTTCCTACTTTTATAAAACATGATCTTAGAACCAAACATAATGGTCATTTCACAATTATTTGGAATATAACGCAATTATTTGGAATATAAAGTGAAATATTTAACGAAATTGTATCTTTTCTTCACCGTTTTGAAATTTTGAAATTTTAGAAGGGGTCAAACTGTAATAAAATGACTAACAGGGGTCCAATTGTAATATACTAAACTCGGAAGGGTTCTAGATGTAATTAACCCTTGTGTGTGTGTGTGTGTGTGTGTATACTTAACATTTTTACTTTGACGCATTCTTTGTTAAATTATATGAGGGAAAATTGTAAAATCGTTCGGTAAGTTTCACGTTTTTGGACTTCAATTTTCTTTGATTTTAATTTTTTAATTTTGTTCTATAATTAAATTTTTTGTAAATTTTATTTTATTTCGAAATGAAATAACAAAATCTCCAAATTGGTTTTTATGTCTCTTATTCGAGACAATTTGTTGACATGTACATGATTTGGAGGCTGATTGTGTAAAGTAAATAGTGCTAGAAAATAATATAAAAGGTAAAAAAAATTAAATATAATATTGATTTTATTCTAATGTAATATTTTTATTATAGATATATAAACAATAAAATCCTACTATACTATAATATATATGTGTATATATAATACATATCTATACTGTATAAGAAAAGAAGACTTTTGTCTCACAAATGATGATTGTGACATCAAAACTCCAATTTTTATGTTTTCTTATTATATCCCCATAACTTCAAAAATATCAAGAAATAAATTTGAATTACACCCAATTGATCAATTTTTCGACTCCTTCCATTAAAAACTTCACCAGGGAGTTCAATCAATTCTTTTTCTCTCACAACACTCCTTTTCTTTTCTTGCAAATTTTGTTTTTGAAAAACGTGTTCAAACGTGTTCTAAGAGCTCTCGTTATAAGGTTTATGCAATTGGATGATCAAACTCTTGAATTAGTAATATCTAAAACCAAATAAATTTCATTTAAGCACTCATACTTTGCAAATTTGACAATTAAGGATAAATAGTTGGCAATTAATACGTCAAACGAATATAACATATACTCTCGAACGTTCACACACGTTTTACCTTTTTCGAAAGACGGGTCGTTACAATCTTCCCCCCTTTAAAGAATCTGTCCTCATATTCTATTGATGGTTATCGAATAGCTCAGGATAGAACTGTCTCATTTTCTCTTCTGTTTCCCAAGTAGCTTCTTCATTCTTTTGATCTTGCCAAAGAACTTTAACCAATCTAATGCCCTTGTTCCTTAGTTCCTGAGTTTTCCAGTCTAAGATTTTCACGGGTTTTCGGACGAAAGTTAAATCTGGTTCAAGAGGTGTTTCTTCCACGGGCAAGACCTCGGAATCATCGGAAAGATACTTATTTAATTGAGAAACATGGAAAACATTATGTATTCTAGTAAGATTAGGCGGTAAATCCAAGCAATAAGAGGCTTCTCCAATTTTTTCCAATATTTCAAATGGTCCCAAATATCGCGGACTAAGCTTTCCCCCTTTACCAATTCTTGCAAAACGCTTTCGAGGAGTTGCCTTAAGAAATACTTCATCCCAAACTGCAAATTCTAAAGGGCGTCTCCGACGATCGGCGTAATTTTTCTGATGATCTTGAGCGGCTTTCATTCTTTGTCGGATTATCTTTAGCTCTTTCAACCTGATTCTGTACCCAACTATCTGTAGCTTGTGTATCCTTAATTCTCTGTCTCAAATCCAGCTGAATAGAGATATTAGCTATTCTAGCCTTCACCTCTAGAGCTCTGGGTTCCATACTACCACTAGAGCCAACTTCAAGATTTGCAAGTTTCCTTTTCCGGCTCAAGGTATCTGCCACAACGTTTGCTTTACCCGGATGGTATTTGATAGTGCAATCATAATCCTCAAGAAACTCCATCCATCGGCGTTGCCTCATATTTAATTCTTGATTGTCATTCGGTTAAGCTCTCTATAATCAATACACATACGTAGAGAACCATCTTTCTTCTTTACAAAAAGCACGGGCGCACCCCACGGTGAAATACTTGGCCGGATATACCCACATGCTAAGAGATCATCTAACTGAGTTTTCAATTCCTTGAGTTCAGCCGGAGCCATTCGGTAAGGGGTTTTCGAAAATGGCTCGGCCCCCGGGTAAAGATCAATCACAAACTCTATATCTCTTTCTGGAGATAAGGTACCCAAGTGTTCCGGAAACATATCAACGAACTCGTTAACCACTTCTGTTTCTTCCAATTTTACCTGATCTTTTGGTAAGTTTAACAAGTATGCGATATATCCAGTTGCTCCACCCGGACCATCTCTTTTGCTTCCATCAAGGAAGTGAAAGGATTCTCGGTCGAACCTCTACTCTGAATTGTTTCTATTCCCAACACAACTTTCTTACCAAAACAATCAACTAGATCCCGATGCTCATATAGTCAATCCATACCCAGAATAACTCCATAACGCCTCATCGGTATCTCTATCAAAGTAGCAAGATACTCTTTGCCCTCTATCTTCACCGGACAGTTCTTAAATAAGTGATCAGTTTCTATTCGACCTCCCAACGGTGAACTTATAATAAAATTAAACTCATCATATACAGTAGATAAAAGTAAAGAGACAGCTAATTCATGCGCAATAAATGAGTGCGTAGCACCCGGATCATACAAGGTATGGATGCATGTATCATGTATGTAAGTAGTACCTTCAATAACGGTGGTCGGATCGAACTCAGTGGCCTCTTCATCTTCACTCTCCAATACATAAGCTCGGCCGTACACAGTCGGTTTCTTCTTCTTCCTCTTTGGGCAGGTCTCGACAGTGCGCTCAGGATTACCACAAACTAAACACTTCCTTCGCTTCAACCAACAATCATCCTCTAAGTGCGTAGGCTTTCCACAAAACCCACAGGGATCAAACTTGGGACGACCCTGTTTAGGTGCAGGCGCCCCGGATGGCCGAGATGAAGGTGCAGGTGTCCCAAATGGGCGAGAAGACTGAGATGGTGCTCCTGATGGTTTAGGTTTCTTTTCATTACCCTTGGAGAATTGGGTTATAGAGTAGAAAGATCGTTTGGAACCAGACCCGGATCCCAGAGTCCCATAAGCTCCTTCCTTCCGAAGCTGAGCTACTTGAGCTTCAATCATGGCTTAGTCCGCGATATTTAGGACCATTTGAAATATTTGAAAAAATTGGAGAAGCCGCTTATCACTTAGATTTACGGCCTAATCTCGCCGGGATACTTAATGTTTTCCATGTTTCTCAATTAAAGAAGTATCTTTCCGATGATTCCGAGGTTTTGCCCGTGGAAGAAACACCTCTTGAACCAGACTTAACTTTCATTCAAAAACCCGTGAAAATCTTAGACTGGAAAACTCGGGAACTAAGGAACAAGTGCATTAGATTGGTTCAAGTTCTTTGGAAAGATCAAAAGAATGAAGAAGCTACTTGGGAAACAAAAGAGAAAATAAGATAGTTCTATCTTGAGCTATTCGATAACCATCAATAGAATCTGAGGACAGATTCTTTAAAGGCGGGAAGATTGTAACGACCCATCTTTTGGAATAGGTAAAACGTGTGTGAACGTTCGAGAGTATATGTTATATTCGTTTGACGTATTAATTGCTAACTATTTATCCGTAATTTTCAAATTTGCAAAGTATGAGTGCCTAAATGAAATTTATTTGGTTTTTGATATTACTAATTCAAGAGTTTGATCATCCAATTGCATAAACCTTATAACTTGAGGATTAAATTTAAATTTGCTTTCTAAAGTCAAGAAATCACTTTATGACTCATGCAATATAATTAATGTTTGTATACTTTTAATGAAATATCATAATCTTCCATCCATTCCATGAATTTCTAAGAATATAAAGACATTCTCTTCTTCCTCCTTGTTCCCTCATCTCACGTACACACCACACACCCACACACTTTCATCTCAAGTCCATTTCTTCCAAATTCAAGGTAGAATTCATGCTTTTCTTTATGCATAAACATACTTCCATGGTTTAATTCTTGCATAATCATAAGTTTGCATGCATGGTATGAATATGTTTCCATGGAAGCTAGGTTATAGAGAAGTATATAGCAAAGCATGTTAGGAGGAAGTAGTAGAAGTAATTATGCTAGAAATCATGTGCTAGGACGAATTTAAGAAGCTATCATACATGATTCTTAAGTTAGGAAAGCTTGAGGTTCATTAATTGAGTTGATGGGTTTTGAGGTTGATGATGATGGATATTGAGCATGAGTTCTTGATATATATTTGGTGCTTAAGTGCTTCTATATGTGCTTTTATGTGTGATGAGATTAATATATTTGATTCTAGGTGTATCTTTGCAAAATTGGATGATTGGATGAACAATTTGCTTCCTTTCCTTTTCCTCCCCTGTTTTCCCCTATTTCTGTTCGTTTTTCAGCTGAAAACACCTTCCCCGGGCGGGGAAATTTCATTAAGAAAAGTCCTCGGGCGGGTACTTTTGTCAAGGAAAGTTTCTGGATAGTTTTCCCCGGACAGGGAACTTTTTCCTTAGACTTTCCCCGGCCGGGTACCCCCTCAAATGAACTCCGATTGAGGTGAATATCGGACCACTAAAACCTCTTTGAGTTTAGAGAATTACCTTAAAATCATTTCTGAGGAGGGAGATATGATCGATCCAAAATTGTGTCGCCAATCTGTAGGAAATCTGCATTTGCTCAACTTTGCACCTATGCCATTTTTTATCTACTTTGAACTAAAATTTGAGCCATATATGGTTGGAAATCCCTATTTGTCTACTTTCATTTCCAATAAACAAAAATTAATTCCGATTTATCAAACTTAAGATATACCCAATTCTTTAAAGCTTGCACGTTTGGAGAAAAACTGTCAATTTTGCTAAGTTGTGCCCAAATGCCCGTTTCTTGCCTTTTTCATCGTTTCTTTCCATTTATTGACCCTCATATGTGTTATATATTCTCTATTTCAAGTGTAAATTCTCTTATATATGTATATGGTTTTACTAAAGTTGCATGAAAGATGCCTAAACTTGTCCTAAGTGATCTTCAATGTGAAAGTTAATTCTTAAAGTGCCATGATTGCTCATATTTGCCCACTCCTTACATAATTATAATCTTGTTGCATATGAATCTACAATCATATCATTTCATGGCATTGTTTTGCATCGCCGAGCGTCCTTAGTTGGTCATTTTGGGTCTAATGTCGACCGTAAACGTGTCTTTTGTTCAGGTGATTCCCCCAAGGACCCGGTGGTTTAGATTGTATCTTGTTTTGGTTCTATTTTGTCAAGGTTGGCAAGGTGAGGTTATTCTCTTGTTGTAATCAATACTATACCAATACTATGACCTGCACGATTTAATTGTTCCTCACCCGAACTATTATACATATACGTATTTATGTATTAAATAAGCCATTGCCTACTTATTTCCCGGTTTTACCGAAAATGGTTTTCTAATATCAAATGAGTTATATATATATATGTTCTCAAGTGTGTGTTCATGAATCTCGATTGAAAATGAAAATGTATCTTACATGCATTGCATAACGAGTGCTTATGATTGTTGGGCCCGAGGCAACGTAGCTTAGGGGATCCGGGAAAGCATAAGGCTGACGGTGAACCTACTCTGCAACCTCTATGGGTGTACGTGCTATCTTCGGAGGTAGTGGGTATCACGTATTACCTGTGACCGACTTCGGCCGAAGGAGCATAATACCGAAAGGGCTATGACTCAAGTGGCAACTCGATGGTTAAGGAGTAATTAACCCTTCCATTACCCGGAGGAAAAAGGGATTTATTCTAATGTATTGTCTTGTGAAGTAAGGTTGGAGAACGGGTATAACTCGGTACCCACTGATTGCTTGAAAATCCTTAACCCGATATATGCCTTATTATTGTAATGGAAGAAATTGTATTGTAAAATGGGCTATATCCGGTCGAGGCAAAGTGTTATTGTGTATTACATCTCTTTTTATTGCATTAATTATAACTTGTATATTGTTACCCCTCGCCAGTCACTCGTCTGACCCTTTTTCTCTTTCCTTCTTGTTCCTTTATATTGATTGCAGGTTTTGGGAGTCGACTAGGCGACGAGATGTCTAGTTTTCTTTTGAGTCGAGTCCTAGTCTTGATGCTTTCTTGTATGGTATTAGTAATGATGTTATTGGCACGTGGTGTAGTTACGAACTTATACACTGTACTACTTTTGATATGTTAGTCGTGAACCTTATTTATGTAAATTAGTTAATGGTGAGATTTTGAATTGTTGTTTACTTGATGAGTTGATTCCGCTATACGTTTAAATGGTTGTTGATCGTCTGTATAGCGGCACCTAGCTAGGAGTGGTCTTGAGTGTCTCTCGTTCGCTAGCTCTTAGCATGTATATGGATTTTCCATTTCATATACGTGTTGGTTTCTAGTATGGGGGATGTGATAGCTCCACGTTCGGGGCGTCGCATCTTCAAGGTTCACGGGTCTATTCTAAACTTGATTTAAGGCAAGGGTACTACCAATTACGCATTAAAGAAAGTGACAGTCCAAAAATCGGGTTCAATACACGGTATGGCCATTTTGAGTTTGTTGTGATGCCTTTTGGGTTAACTAATGCGCAGGCTGCTTTCATGGATATGATGCATCGAGTCTTCCGACCGTATCTAGATAAATTCACCGTAATTTTCATCGATGATATTCTAGTATATTCTAAGACTGAAGAAGAGCATGCCCGACACCTCCGAATCGTACTTGAAACTCTTCGGGAGCACAAGTTATATGCTAAGTTTAGCAAATGTGAATTTTGGATTGACCGAGTAACCTTCTTGGGGCATATCATCTCAGGAAATGGAATTGAAGTCGATCCTTCAAAAATTGAGACCTTGATGCAGTGGGAAAGGCCAAACAATGCCTCTGAAGTACGCAGTTTTCTGGGTTTTGCCGGTTATTATCGAAGATTTGTTCAAGATTTCACCAAGATAGCTGCTCCTCTTACCCGGTTAACCAAGAAAGAAGCTAAATCCGAATGGAATGAGGCTTGTGAAAAGAGCTTTCAGAATTTGAAAGAAAAGCTAACTTCAGCCCCGATCCTAACTTTGCCAGAAGGCTCAGAAGGTTTCATCATTTATACGGATACTTCGAAACTCAGCTCAATCGGAGTTCATTTGAGGGGGTACCCGGCCAGGGAAAGTCTAAGGCAAAAGTTCCCCGCCCAGGAAAAACTGTCCAGAAACTTTCCTGGACAAAAGTCCCCGCCCGGGGACTTTTCTTCATGAAATTTCCCCGCCCGGGGGAAGGTGTTTTCAGCGGAAAAACGAACAGAACCGGGGAAAATCAGGGGAGGAAAAGGAAATGAAGCAAATTGTTCACCCAACCATCCAATTTTGCAAAGATACACCTAAAATCAAATATATTCATCTCATCACACATAAAAGCACATATTGAAGCACTTAAGCACCAAATATATATCAAGAACTCATGCTCAATATCCGTCATCATCAACCTCAAAACCCATCAACTCCATTAATGAACCTTAGGCTTTCCTAACTTAAGAATCATGCATGATAGCTTCTTAAATTCCTTCTAGCACATGATTTCTAGCATAATTACTTCTACTACTTCATCCTAACAGGCTTTGCTATATACTTCTCCATAACCTAACTTCCATGGCAACATATTCATACCATGCATGCAAACTTATGATTATGCAAGAATTAAACCATGGAAGTATGTTTATGCATAAAGAAAAGCATGAATTCTACCTTGAATTTGGAAGAAATGACTCGAGATGAAAGTGTGTGGGTGTGTGGTGTGTACGTGAGATGAGGGAGCAAAGAGGAAGAAGAGAATGTCTTTGTATTCTTGGAAATTCATGGAATGGATGGAAGATTATGATATTTCATTAAAAGTATACAAACATTAATTATATTACATGAGTCATAAAGTGATTTCTTGACTTTAGAAAGCAAATTTAAATTTAATCCTCAAGTTATAAGGTTTATGCAATTGGATGATCAAACTCTTGAATTAGTAATATCTAAAACCAAATAAATTTCATTTAAGCACTCATACTTTGCAAATTTGACAATTAAGGATAAATAGTTAGCAATTAATACGTCAAATGAATATAACATACACTCTCGAACGTTCACAAACGTTTTACCTGTTCCGAAAGACGGGTCGTTACACATACACTCCAAGTTCTTGCAAGAAAAGTTAAGTACAACATTGGCAACTCTTCCATACATCAAATACCATCAAAGATATGTTGGAAAACACGAATCAGAAAGCAGCGGAATTTAAAAAAAATTTCCCAACACAAGGATCTTGAACTCGCAATCGTGTATCCAGATTCGTAAAGATAGAAAACTTACTTTTCTTTTATTCTTTCTTGAAGCGTTTCAAGCCACCCAAGAACGCTCTTCTCGCGGCTTGATCCCCTCTCCTTGGTAAAGCTCGAATCTTCAAACTTCTAACTTGAAGTCTCTAGAGAAAGTCCACCAACTTGATCACAATCTAACTAGTAAGGATGCTAGTTCTCTAGTTAGTGTTTAGGCTTAACCTAGGGTTTTATTTTATCTTGGAGAAAGGAAGGTGTTCAACACATGAACCAAAAGAATTGTCAATTAGCTCCTAGAGGAGCTCGAGCTCCCCTATTTATAGAGAGAGGGTGCCGAAATTCCTAGTCCTTAATGGGCTAGGATTTTGGTCTCTCTTTCTCCTATTACTTGATCATCAAGTAATTTTGACTTTGACTTTGAATTCTAATTCAAATCAACTTTCAAGTGAGCTAAAAATATCCAAACTATTTTTGGATAATTTTATACTTTATTTATTTAAAATAAATAACTTATTTTATCTAATTAATTAATTCATAATTAATTAACTAGATTATTTTTCTCCAAAATAAGACTTTCTTTTTAATTCAAAATTAAACCAAAGTCTATTAAATAATTAACACATTTAATTATTTAATACATATATACAATATATATATATATATTTACACGTGTGTGACATGTGTCACAGTGACACGTGTCACTCACGTGAGCCACACGTGTGATTTCACACGTGTGGAACCCTCTTGGCCCGATTAACTCGTTTAATCATTTTTAAGCCTCAACTCATGTAACCAAGTTGTTGTGTGTGACCCTCTAGGTTCTCAATTCAATTAGCAGTGACCCTAATTAATTAATTCACTAATTAATTAATCAGTCCACAGATTAAACGACCATAGTCTAGCAACAGGTGTTTAACCCCTAGCTGAATTGGAATGTTCGGATTTGACAGAACCTTTAAGTCATTGATTCATGTGAGATACAATCCTCCTACTTACTATCTCTCAACCAAGATCTAGGGCAAGGGAATAATCAGAACCCTAATAATCCGGTCTTAAAGCTAAGTGCATTTCATATCCATTTGATCTCAATCCAAGAAACCCTTTTCTTGATGTCTTGATCTACTGCCTTGGCCAAGGACTCCATATGGCATATGAATGACTTACACAATAAGAGATCACCTTGCAAATGCAAGTGTAGGTCCTTTCTTGATTCTCATTCACTTTCATGAATCACTTGTGTAGCCCCAGCATAAGCCTTGAATCAGTTGTCTAAGGCGACACCCTTTAAAGCTTATACCTAAGACTACAGAGTTAACTCATAAAGTGACAAGGAACCTCAAGTCTAAGGATCAATTAATCACATCAATGACTCGTGAGATATTTCCTAATCTGGAAGTTTCCATTTCCTGAAATAGAAACTTCCTTTCCCATTTAGGAATGTTCTCACACGGGGCACCACTGTGAACTTACTTATTAAAGTAAGCACCCTCATGTATCACGCACGTATCAACTATACACTTTGCACCTTCATGAAACAAGGTGGTCCTTCTTAAGGGCGTGATCCCACAAGCAAGCCTTAGAGGAGTCAGGTTGACACTCCCACTGTCTGTAGGACTCATCGGCTTGGAGTATTTTACTAATCATGACTTATGTGATATAGGGCTCGTTTCATGAACCATTTCACCTAAATGGTAGAGTCCTAAAGTCATCAGGATTAGGGGAGTTCTCATACATGCACAACTAAAGTAAACGCATACAAAACAAGAGCATATAAAGAAGTGTTGCCTCAATTCGTTATTTCATTCAAAGATTGTCTGTGATTACAATAAGGAAAAGCACAAAGCGGATATACAATCGGCTTTTAGGGCACTATTCCTAACAAGATATACATAGACAAGTAAGAAATGAGCAACAAGGATCACATTACATGCCTCAAATCTCCCTAAAACCGAGCTCAAGTCATGGATTCAAAATGAAGTTTAAAACCTAACTATTCACATCAACTCTCAAAGCATGCTTATAACTCCAAGAAAATGAACATACCATAGCTCCAAATGACCACAAGAAGGAGGGAAACAAGATCATATGCTTACCTTTCAAATTGGAGAAGAAATGGAGGTGTATGGAGCTCGAATCTTGCAAGAGAAATGGTGCAGATTTTTCCCCTTTCTTCTATCTCTGTTGGAGTAGCTTTTTTCTCCTCTCTTCTTGGTTGAACGAAATGAGGGCTGAGCTGGGTGATAGAGGGATGAATAAGTGAAATGTGGGTCCAAGTTTGAGTTGAATTGGTCAAGTATTGAGGGAGATATGACCAAATTAGTGAAAGGTGGTCAAAACGCGTGTGCAGATCAGTTCGGGTGAAATACGGGGGTTCAAACGGGTTTAGAAAAATACAAGGTCTGGTTCGTTAGCTCCCAAATCTCGTTAAGAGTCTGGAGCCACTTCCAAAATTCAATTCCGAATTCCCGAGCTCAAGATATATCGTCCGGAATCCAAGGCGCGCTAAAACTCGTTAGGCCCTAAAATCCCAAAAATAAAGAAATGGTCTCCGACCAATTCGAACAAGTATAAACGAATGAAATAAACACGTAAACAAGTTCATAAAACATATAATTCAAGTATATCACGTATTCACAAAGTTCGGGAAATAAATTCAAGTAATAGGAATTAAAATACGGGAGTTAAACGTGAAATTTAAACAATTAGGGCATATAAATCGCTTAAACGAATAAATCAACATATAAATTAAATCTAAAGAGAAAATAAAACGTCGAAAACCCTCTCATGACGTCATACCTAGATTGCCGAAGAATTGGGATGTCACAATGCTCCCCCCTTAAAAGAACCTGGTCCCCAGGTCCACCGCTCGAGTTTCAAGCTCAAGCAACTTCCTGCATTCATCCCATGTTCGAGGTTCATGACGTCCCGACAAGGATTAGCCCGGTAAGGTCTTCATGCACAAGGGGTTTGATTACTTCTTGAAATCTTGATGGAGAAATTTCTCACCGCTTGATCCGTCTAAGAGCAACTAAAATGTCTCGCACAATAGGAGAGTCCAAGTGGATTCACCACCCATCGTTTGACTCATTCCAACTACTCAAGAGCTCGGTGTTACACGAATGGCGTGGTTACCGAACCTCCACCACTCGCACCTTCTACTCAAGAAGTCCCTTTATTAGAGAGCGAAATCACCACTCCTTTCTCGATGTGGAAGACCGTTGTAAACACATCCCTCACTTACCGAGAAAACCACACACTCGAGCAAAACACACAACAAACACACGCACGCACAAGTAAATCACACAAAAATAATAATTAAAGATGCATGATGCACGTGCCATGAATGATATATTTATCGTTCACCATTTCTCAGAGTCCTTCACATTGATGAGATTGAACGAAGAGTCAAGGTTGGGGTTATAGAGCTCCTGACTCGCATTCCTTGTCCTCGGATTTCTTGAACGAACTCCTAGCTTGTTAATTTCATTCCTTCTTCCCAACTTCATCTCTAATTGACGATACTTACCCCCGAGCAATTCCCTTTCCTCATTTATAATCCCTAATTGGCATGAGGGATTGTTTAAATTCTTCTCTCTCCGAAATCTTTCATATCCCATTTAATCGTGGACCACCCTAAACTCGGTCGATAAATTTCGTATCACAGTCTCTGGTTGCCTTGAAGTATCATAATCCACTCCTTCTAGGACATCCTTAAACATTATCTCATTCAAATCCCGACTTCTCGGCATCTTTCTCTTATATTTTGTGGCCGGGTAAAGAGATGTTCTTCGGCATTATCGAGTAGTATGCCGTAGTGGATACACCTTAGCAATCTCCATCATTCCTCAATCCCAGAGCTCTTTCATTTCCTCATGTTATGCGTCACATTTGTCAACCATTGAACAAGAAAACAATAAATAATGGTAATACACAACACTCATTACAAGTAAATATAAAGATACAGATGTGGGATGGATGTTTGTGCAATGGATGTAATTACCTCTCGGGAGTCTCTTTGGCCTTTGTCGTTCACATTCTTCCAATTTGTGTTTTGGCGATCCACATTCATAGCATCGCCCCAACCTCTTCCAACAATTCTCATAAGTATGAGAATTTCTTCTACAATGAACACACGGTGGTTGCTCCATGGATGGAAGTTCTTTCATTTTCTTCATTCTTTTCGGCCCCGTTTGAGAGTCCTCTCGATTTCTCTTCAATCCCGATCCCGAGCTACTTCCCGATCCAATTCTTTCTACTCGGCTCTTTTCTCTCAACTTCTTGGATTCAAATCGGAGAGCTTCCCGGGTTCTCTCGATCCATGCACTAGACTCGATCCCGATCTCCATTTCCAGAAGGTCTTCCCTAATTCCATCCATAAATTGGACCATTCTTTCAGATTCGTTCGGCCTCCTTAGATAGATACGGGGGCATACATTGATCTTGTGTTCCGAGAAGCCACACCCAGTACACTTGCCCAATCTTTTCCAACATTTCTTATGAATATGGTTGGGTCCTCCTCAATGGGTGCATGGGCCTTGTTCTATGGGAAACGACGTTCTCGGCAAGAACTTAAGATCTCTTCCAACAAATCGAGCCATTTTGCCTTTCATCTTGGTGGATTGATTATCGGTGCCATGATTCGGCGGTCGTGAAGAGCTGTCATCTCTACTTGATCTCAATTTCAACTTAGGGGTCATGGTCGTTGAGATGAGTGGTCGATCTTTGTAAGATATTAACCTACAATACACAAGGGAAGCGAAAGTACGATGCATGCGGTTAGTGAGTGATTATGGTATGTAAATGGAACAACTTGCGCACGTAAGGTATGCAACAACAACAATTAATGAATTGAAAGCAACAATTTTAAAACACAGAATGCAAGAAAATACGCATATCTTAATGCAATGCACACATTAGCACATTGTTCCAACGCCGTACGACCTATACTTGACATGACACTAGAACTCTGATACCACTTTAAGATGTAGCTCCCGGAGCGGCGAGCCACCACATCCCCCGTACCTAGCCCCGAACCCACATATGAAATAAAAATCCATACATGAGCCCACGACTAAGCGAACGGGAACCTACACACACTTGCTAAGCCAGGCGGAGCTAAGACCGAACCAGAGCGTGCAAAATAATAAGAAAACGGAAGCATACAATAAAATCCAAGAAGATAAATCCAAAAAAACGAGTTCAACTATCCCTAGAAGCCTGTCCCGAATAGATCAAAAATTCAAAGATACGTATATAAATCAAAATTCCAAAAGGCATACACAATTCGATTATCAAATTTAAATTCATATAAAAAATGTGACCGAGTACAAATGAAATGCAACTTGAACTAGGTGACAAAACTTGACCAGCTCACGACTCCGCCTAACACGAACCACAACCTGCAAACCGAAAAGTTGAAAGGAGATGGTCAATCCACCGACTGAGTGAGGGGGCTAACGCACATCCACACGCGTATACATATAAAGCAAAGCACATATTAAATAAAAGACTATGAACTGGGATAGGGTTCTGCATACCAAAACTATTTTCGTATCAAACTTATACATATTCATATCATAATCAAACATAGCTTAAAAGAAAGATCCTATCCCATTTCATAATCAACGTATCTTAACGAATTCTTATACCTGGCGAGTACGGGTCTTACTCTAACTCCCCAATTATTAACATACTTATTAAAACAGAATTCACAAATCATAAATCAATCCAACCCGAACAACATGTAGTTCGGGAAGCAAACCCTCACTACTCTTACCAATGCACAAGGGGTAGCTAACCCACATTGTGCTTGAAGCACCACGCCTCCTCAACCTCCAAGAGTCGCGCGTAAGTACTTCAAATGGGAATCGTGCACAGGCTTAACTCGACGGCCCTTGCTGTCCCGGGCGTCCTTACCCAACAATTCCCTAGGCCCGACAAATCTGAACATAGCTTAACATATCATAACTCGCAATGTATCATACTTAGAACATAACAAACTCATATACCTTAGCATACCTTACCTTGTAACTCAGCTTATGCTTTTAACGCACCTCTCTGTGTCATCCTAGATCATAGTATGTTGAAGAAGAGCAAAGCTTGCACGAAGACACACGGTTTGAAGCATAGCCTTGTTGCAAAACATTTTCAAGCTCACTTATGCTCGTACATATAGTTCAAAACCATTTAATCTTATATCAAGATCATAAACGTATCTTATAAGCACGTATCTATTATATAAATATAATAGAATAGTCGCATGCGGGCTTGAAAATGAGCACGTAGGGTTGTAGGTCATATTAACTAAAAAGAAACAAACCTAAACCTCACCTTTTACCAAAACTGCTCAAGGGTGAGCGTTGGCGGTCAAGAAGGAGCTAAATTGTGGGTCCGACACCTCTCGAACTCGAATCTGAGGCAAACAAACACATACTCAAGACTTAGACTCAAACATGAACCAATTAGACGCACAACGATGCATACAAATGTAAGTGGATGCAATGCACGTCATATGAATTCATACTTAGGCATATCGGAGCAAATAGCGAGATATCAGATAAAGAATTCAAGAATTAAACTTATAACATATTAAATAAACTCATAACATATCATATTAAGCATATCAAAGGCATTTTTAAGGTTAAAGTTCATAAGAAAGGCAAGAGATGCAAGAAAACAACATACGTATCACTTAAACGTTCGTGCATTCAAGTCATGTTTACACTTAGCAAAATAGGCCATAAAATTAAAATAAATAATGAAACACATAATAATACATCATATTGACATTTTAAGATCATTATCGAGTTGGGAATTTGTGAGAAAAATGAGAAAGAAGCATAAAAGAAGTTCCGAGCAAAGTTCTTGCAAAATTGACAGTTTCTCCAAAATGCGCAAGCTGTATTCAAACGAGGATATCTGGAGTTTGAGAAGTCCAAATTGGGTTTTGTTTATTTTATATGAAACTAGACAAATAGATCTTTCCAATGGTATATGGCTCACATTCTAGGTCAAAGGGATCCGAAAATGGCGAAGGTTTGAAGTTGGATGAAAGCTGGAAATCGGTAAAATGGCGACACCAAATTAAAACGGTTATATCTCACAAACTAGAATAGATATTGATAAGACGTAAAAATTAGAGTGTTCTACACTCAAAGAGGTTGATCATGTCAGAAATTTAGGTCAATCGGAGGTCGTTTGAATAGGTAACAGGCTTCTGTGCTGAGTGACGAGAGTCACGAGCAGTTCTTCGGGAGTTGGGAGGTTTAACTTGATTATTTCATTCGTTTATTTACAATTTTCATCATATAATATGCATCACAACTTTATGCACTTATATGAATTGTCCATAATGTGAATTATATGAACTAAGTGATATAAGTGATCAAATTGTATTATATGTCCTTGATTGCTCTTTTGTATGAAATTGTGGACTTAATTGCATAACATGAATTGGATTTAATTGATCTTATGGTTAGAGATGGAACTTGCTTGCATTAATTCAAATAATAGGAGGACTTATATGCAAATTGTGGAGAAACACATACTTTCATGCAAGACTTTGGTATATCTTGTATTTCATCTCAATTCTCCCATCACATTCCATTTTATTCAAGAGGAGTAAATCTCACACACACACACACTAAACATCGATATTTACACCAAGGAAGAGGAAGGAAGATTTCATCATAATTTAGGCTATATTTTGAAGGATTATTGAAGCTAGGATCATCATCTCTTCATTTCATTCCATTTCTAGTTCATTTCAAGGTATGACATGATTTTTGGATGAATTCTTTAATAAGTGATTGAGTAGGGTTCATGATTAGATGATGAATTTTTGTGTGATTAGAGCTAGAAGCATGTTTATGAGTAAAAGGGATAAAAGCTTGCATGAAAACTTGGATTTATTTGGAAGTTGGGAACATGTATAAATATGGGGTTTCCATGATGAATTCTTGATGCTTTAATGTACATTTCATGGTTTGAATGATGGATAATTGAAGTATAATGTGTATTTGATGATTTGAAACAATTGTTATCAAGTGAACTTGCCTTTGTTGTGGATTTTGTGCTAATTGGTTCGAAATCCCCTGTTTTTCTACTGTTTTGTTGCTGCTACGAAGCAGGTCGCGCCTGCGACCTGAGTCATGCGAAAAACCGGTCACGGCCGCTACTCGTTTTTTGGGCCAGTTTCGAGATTTTGGAAAAATGGATGAAAAATTCGGCCAAAAATAGGTAGTCGCGACCGCGACCAAAATTTAGCCTAGTTTCAAGATTTTGGAAAAATTGAAGGAAAATTCGGGCAAAATTAGGTGGTCGCGACCGCAACCATTTTGTGAAGGATTTTGGTCGCCCCCGCGACCCTGTGTATTCTGCATGAAAATTGTGGTTTTCATACTTTTCATGCATGGTTTTCGTGACTCGTTTCCAGCATAAACACTTCATTGATATGCTACATAATGCATGATATTATGTACATCCATTGTGTTGTGGAATTTCATGCTTAAGTTTCATAGGGGAGGTTTGTGTAATATTTGCATACTTTGATTATACCTTGAGTACTTGATCATTGTTACCTTATTTGATAAATTGAACATGTTATGATACTTATTGATTGTAATTGCATGATTAACATCATTGGAACATGCCGTTCGTCTTAATTGGTTCATAAGAGTCGAGTCTTATGTACACTTGTCCCTTGTTACACAGATCACGGTCCGGGAGACGAGGAACACGCTCCGTAGGGTGTATCCTTTCTTCTTTTGGTCGGTAAAGGTGAGGTTACTTCTATCTATATAGAACCCTACAACCTTATGTGAAATTTGGACCAAAATATATAACTATATTTATAGTTTCCCGAAAACTCAATTGTTTCACCATTGATCAATTGATATTGTACCGAACCATTGTTATTGATACTGAATGGAACCGATTGATTGTTTGGCGAGTATATTGTTCACTGTGGGCCCGAGGGTAGTGTATTGAGCCAACCGGGAAAGCGTGGGCTGACAGGCAACTCTTGCACTATCCTCACATTGCTGGGATAACCCCTGAACCCACTAGGAGATTAGTGGAGGAAGGAGTTCCGGGTATAGGGAATCATGAACCCTATGCTCACACTGATTGGATGGGGGGGGCCTTGCAATCCCCCATCACCCGGAGGAAGAAGGGTGGATTATTGAAATTGTCTAATTGTGCACTGAAATTGATTGTGTGATCACTTAAGCTATACAAACTGAATTATTGTGCACTGTCGGAGAAAGGTTGGAGAATTTCCCTCACTCGCCGGGTCAGTGATTGATTGTACTGAATTGTATTGAATCGACTAAATTCTAAATTGATTAGTTGTAATCTCGGGCAAGTATAGTATTATTATTGAACTTATATTGGTTTCATTCATAAAATCTTACCCGAGATTATAGCTTGCATGGTAATTGCGCTTTTAAATTATAAACCCCTCACTCAGTCTTTCATAGACTGACACCTCACATTTTCAGGTATTGCAGGTCGAGTGCTAGGTGGGGTTTGAGTCAAGTTTTACTGCTTTCGGGTCTAGCACTGTCCTTTCATGTTTTGTGTATATTATAGATCCTTATAACTCTAAGAAAGTGATTTGGTACCTATGTATATGTTATGGCATATAATTGAGATTTTGCCATGTAAATGGAACATTGGTATGAAATGGAGAATGGGATCATGTAATGAATGTATATTGCTATGCTTCCGCTTTTGTTATGCATTGTCCTATTAACTGAGGGTTAGCCCACCTAGCTAGTGTTGTGTTTTTTATTGTCTCCCGTTCGCTATAGGCTTGATTCATGTATGGGTGCTAGTTCCATATGTGGATTGAACTATAGTGCGGGGGATGTGGCTACCCAGCGTTTCGGGTGCTACATAGAAAAATACAAGGCTTGGTTACTTAGCTCCCTAATCTTGTTACGAGTCCGGCGCCACTTTTGGAATTCGAATCCGAATTCTCGAGCTCAAGATATGCCATCCGGAATCCAAGGCACGCTAAAACTCGTTAGGCCCTCAAATCCCAAAAATAAAGAAATGGTCTCCGACCAATTCTTACAAGTATAAATGAATGAAATAAACACGTAAACAAGTTCATAAAATATATAATTAGTATATCACGTATTCACAAAGTTCGGGAAATAAATTCAAGTAATAGGAATTAAAATACGGGAGTTAAACGTGAAATTTAAATCGCTTAAACAAATAAATCAACATATAAAATTAAATCTAAAGAGAAAATAAAACATCGAAAACCCTCTCGTGACGTCATACCAAGATTGCCGAAGAAACGGGGTGTCACAATATCCAAGTGAGTACAATCATCAACAAACAAAATAAACCCACCAGTATTTAGAATTAACATTACTCGGGACTGGTCCTAGACATCAAAATGTATTAACTCAAAAGGCAACTCTGTTTTATACTTCGAATTCGGAAAGATAGTTCGGTGGCTTTTAGCGAGTACACAAGTTTCACAATGTAAAATGCTTGAGGCAGAAATTAATTTTGGGAACAATTGTTTCAAATACTGAAGGGATGGACGGCCCAGTCATCGATGCCATAACCACAATTGTCTGTCATTGCTGCTGTGTGCTAGAAAACTTGAGCCCGTTTAAGAAATGTCCCTGATATAGTATAATTCATCTCTCTCAGTACCACGCCCAATGATCACCCTGGTACGAATATCCTGTAAGAGGGAAATATCAATACAGTGCAATTAAGCTCTTTAGTGATCTGACTGACTGAGAGTAATCTCGAAGTGAGAGAAGGAACTACAAGACAGTGGGATAAATTTAATTTTTCTGACAGAGATATATTCCCCGCCCCAATAACTGAAAAAGATAGGCCATTACCATTTATCACCGCTGTTTTCGAGGGACTGTCGAGTGCTCAATATCTCGAGTGGTATTAGTCATATGATCGGTTGTCCCTAAATCGATGAGCCACTCAAGATCTGAATTGGTTTGTGAGAGTTACAAATATGCACCTTTCCAGACACATGTTCTAACCCAATATTTTTTCCTAATATTTCCTCACATCTCGACCTAGACACATGCCCAATTTGTCTCTCATTTTTTCCCTCAAAACAAGACCCATTTTTTCCTAATATTTTCTCACATCTCGGCCCAGACACATGCCTAATTTGTATCTCATGTTCCCCTTAAAATAAGAACCAATTAACTAGCACATGAATGTGGGATGTTAACACACCCCTCATTCGCACGCCCAGGCCCGAACAATCAGTGGCTACCCTAGACCGTGAAACTCAATTTAATTCATTTCTTGCATGCCCAAGCCCAAACAATCGGGGGTCTACCTTGGAACGTGATACCCGTCCAGGCCCGAATAGTCGGGGGTCTACCCTGGAGGGTAAATCCAATTCAATTTAATTTACAGGATACAACCTGCTCAGATACTATTTTCGCCACCATTCCAACACCATTAGGGTTCGGGTTTATCATCACCGAGAGCCGGTGATCCTCCGATCGTTATACGCTTCCTCCAAGGTGGGCGGATGATGGGCTCGGAGTAAGTCACATTTGATTGGATTATATTTTCTGTTCAATCCCCACCAAAAAGCGAAGACCCTATCTTCTTATCTTTCCAGATTGTAGGTTTTTTGATCCTCTGTATACTTCATTAACAGTGGTTGGCGGAAATCAATTTCTCGCCAGATTCCTTGTATGATCTGGTAGTATTGATCTACCGTCATATTAGCTTGGTTCGTCTGGTACGCCTTCTACTTTAACTCGTACAGTTTTAGTTTGTCGCCTTCGTCATGGTAAGTGGCTTTTATCTCGTCCCAAAGTTCTTTAGCGTTTGGGCATAAGATAAACTGTGCAACGACTTCAGGTTCCATTGAGTTGAGTATCAAGCTACAAACAGATCCGTCCGTCTGTTCCCAAACCTCATATCCAGCAGCTTCGGGATCGGGGGATACCGGCTTTCCGGTGATATACTCCATTCTTCCTCGGCCAAGTAATACTAACTCTACTATTCTTGACCAAAGTGCATAGTTATTGTCGTTTAGTTTTACGTTGATGGTTGTAGTATTGGTGGTTTCGGGTTATTTGTGTAGGAGGAGTTCCGCGATTTGTGCGAGGAATTTCGTCTGCACGGTGGTTAGGTCGGTGGATTTTGGTGATTCCATCGGAAAAGGTAGATGATGAAGTAGGATTTTTACTACTCTGACACCATGTGAGAGAGTAAGAGAATTGGAGATTGAGTTGGGAAAGCCATCGTATTTAGTTTTGTTAGGATAGCACCCAGGATCTTGATGGTATATTGCTTTCAATTGACGACAATAAATGTGTTAGTGTGTAATTCATGCCTTGATTGTCTTAATTTCCCCCCTTGTATTTAACTGAAAATATGCTTAATTAAGCTTACATATGGCTTTATAGGTCTACTGGAGCTAAAATGGAGAATTAATGCAAAGCTGGACTAAAAGAATCGCCAAGTGCAGAAAATGAACTGAGACATGACCTTAAGCCATGATCATCCCTTAAGCTAAGGACGACGCAGCAGAGACCCAAGTCAACAGTTGCGGCTAACTCTTACCTTTTGACGAATTGAGCAACTTGCATCAGCTTTATTCAGTTTTGTGCGTCTCAAGGCATGCAATTATCATACTTAGACTTTCAAGAGGAATCTTTGCCTTATAGAGTGTGCCCAACTTGCAAAACTTGGAGATATAAGCTAGATTTAGAGGCAAAAGCAACATATTCAGCTTTGGGGGCCTGGAGGAGAAGCACGCAGCAGCTCTTGCTGCTGGAACAGAGCAAGAACAGGGGCTGCATCCCCTGTTTCGATCAGAGCAAGAATTCCTCCTTCTTTCCCTCTTTTACTTGAATTTCATAGATAGTTTATGAAGTAGTTTAACATATGTTTTGTAGACAAGCTTAGCTAGTTTAAATTCAGTTCTTAATTAGTTTATTAGCCATATATTTTCTGTAATATGAACAGCAACTAGTAACCTTGATCTAGTTAAGTTATTTCAAAGATTTATGCTATGATTTGTGAGATCTAATTATTTTCCATGCTTTCGATCCTTGGTATGTTGTATGCATCTGATTTTATTGATATAGGTATGTTGATAGATGATCGATTTGGCCAATTTGTTGTCTTGAACTTACCTTGCAAACCGCATAAACTGAATTGATCCGTAATTGTCAATTTAAGAATGCTAAGGGTTAACTATCATCGGGGGCTTACCTCCATGTTTGCTTGCGTATGATAGGGTGCATGCACAATAGTCTAAACATTCCAAGCTTCTTGAGTTTGTTGGCTAGGGTCGGTGTCCTTTTCGTGCTTTAAAGCTGCCACTAAGTTAAATCTTGAGATCGTGTCTACGAGGTTGTTTATTGGTTAGCGAGTTGGTTAACGATCGTATCTTGACCACCGAATAAGTTAGAAAGGACGAGGTTGTCAGATCTTGTTAACGCTATAGCCGGTCTATCAATGGATTTTAAGCTTATTTATGTATCAGTGATCAAATTATGAATCGGGAGAATAACTTGACTAGAGTTGTATTTTCCTAATCCTTTTAAGTTTATGCTCTTTAGTTAGTTTATTTAATTTCAGTTTGTTCTTTATTTTCAGCCCTTTAGTTAATTTCGTTAACCTCCCCCCTTCTTTTATTTTTGTTGTTTGCGTGCTTGGCTATCGGAGATTTACGAGACCATCCAATCTCTGTGGGATCGACCCTTTACCACTATACACAATTTATTGTGTTTGGTAGTTTAGGAATATTATTTGGTGGATTCGGCACCCATCAAAATGATATAGAATAGAGAACGACAAAGGTAAGACACGAGATTTACATGGTTCGGCTGAATTTGCCTACGTCCACGAACAAGGGGAGCGATTCCACTATAACAGAGAGTTTACAATAATTAGAGAAAAAAACCTATCCTATAATTAACCCAACACCCACAGAGAACCTCACAATTCTATCATAAGAATTAGCTCTCAAGTGTTTCCCAAACTCTCTAATTTACAAGCCTCATGACAAGCTTTCACGAAGCATAGGACTTTGCTTCGACTCTCTAGGCTTTCTAGGCTCTATCGCTCAGCTCTTTCTCGAGGCTCTAGGCTCTAAGCCTCTTCTCCGAGCCCCCTTTCCCTATCCTCTAGGCCTCACGACTCTCTAGGCCCTCTCAAGGCTCCCGACCTTATGGCCCTTGACCTCACAGCCCCCTTTCTGTAGGCTTCCTCCTACTCCGGGCCCAGGCTCCGGGCACACTTCGCCCTAGGCTCTGGGCCCTCGGCACTTTGTAACTGAACAATGAAACCTCTATTTATAGAAAAGTTCCAGCCGTCGTATGAATAGTGATGACAACTCAGCGACAACTCATTGTCAACTTGTTGACAACTCGACGCTAGCTCATTGCTAACTCGTTGGCAACTTGACTACAACTTGTATGCCAACTTAGTGCTAGCTCGTCGATAACTCGGTGACAACTCAGCGCCACCTCAGCATTACCTCAGCGCCAACTCGATGCCACATCAACGCCACCTCAGAGCCACCTCGGCGCCAACTCAGCATTGCCTTAGCACCAACTAAGCACTAACTCGGCGCCACCGTAGCGCCAACTCAGTGCTATCATGGAACTTTCTTCATCATTTCTAAACACTGATTTAAGCCACACTTTTAACAAATCTCCACCTTGGCTTAAATTCCATAGTAGGTCCGCTTCACCTTCGAAATAAGACTCAATTTTCAGCAACATCAATCAAGTCCAAGTATTGCTTAAACTTGACCTTTGGAAGACGTTTACGTCTTCAAGATTCTCAAGTGTCAGTTTATTTAACAAGGTCAAACCTTCTTAGTCATACGCCCGAGCCTTATATGTTATAGCTTTGTAACATCAGAGGTTAGCCTAGACGATGAAGAACTGCTGCAGAGCCCATCACTATCGAGCCTTGTAACACGTACAAGCTACCTGCTTTTCTAGCCTTCATCATTACTAGTGCACGTGTGCTAACTTTCAATGCTCCACCTTCAGCTTCACTCATTCGGAGTGAACACAAGCATTATTTCTCGTAAAGCTTGTTCATCAGAGTCCCTTTTCAGATAGAGAGACTCTAATTTTTTCCCGTAGTGCCTTTCTTGTCTTTTCGGAGACCACCTCCTGCAAAACTTCATTTGCCAAAGACAATTGAATCGCCCAACGAGCCTTCTTGTCCATCTCGTCCCTTCTAGTTTGTCATACCCTCTGGCTTTACACCTAAAGCCTTTTGAACTCCATTCTGTACAAGGATTGCACGCATCCTTACTTGCCATAGTGTAAAGTTGATATTTCAATCAAACTTCTCAACATTGAATTTAGTCGTTGAAAGACCACACCACTTGTGACCTCCTCCTTCAGGGTTAATCCATTTGATCTGCTAACCATCTTGCAATGCCACTACATCTTTGCGGGACACTTCGTCTTACCTCCTTAACCTTAAGAAGATTTCCGCAGATCTTCAATCTGGTCACTTCACCTGATCTGCCAAACATCTTGTACCGCCATTATCACCCAACGGGACACGCCGCCAGACCACCACTTGTCAGGAAGACTTTCGACACAAGGCCCTACTCTTGGCTCTAGGCTCTGATACTAGTTTGTTAGGATAGCACCCAGGATCTTGATGGTATATTGCTTTCAATTGACGACAATAAATGATATAGAATAGAGAACGACAAAGGTAAGACACGAGATTTACGTGGTTCGACTGAATTTGCCTACGTCCACGAACAAGGGGGGCGATTCCACTATAACAGAGAGTTTAAAATAATTAGAGAAAAAAACCTATCCTCTAATTAACCCAACACCCACAGAGAACCTCACAATTCTATCACAAGAATTAGCTCTCAAGTGTTTCCCAAACTCTCTAATTTACCAGCCTCACGACAAGCTTTCACGAAGCATAGGACTTTGCTTCGACTCTCTAGGCTTTCTAGGCTCTATCTCTCAGCTCTTTCTCGAGGCTCTAGGCCTCTTCTCCGAGCCCCCTTTCCCTGGCCTGGGATCTAGGCCTCACGACACTCTAGGCCTTCTCAAGGCTCCCGACCTTATGGCCCTTGACCTCATAGCCCCCTTTCTGTAAGCTTCCTCCTACTCCGGGCCTTGGCTCCGGGCACACTTCGCCCTAGGCTCTGGGCCCTCAGCACTTTTGTAACTGAACAATGAAACCTCTATTTATAGAAAAGTTCCAGCCGTCGTATGAATAGTGATGACAACTCAGCGACAACTTATTGTCAACTTGTTGACAACTCAACGCTAGCTCATTGCTAACTCGTTGGCAACTTGACTACAACTTGTATGCCAATTTAGTGCTAGCTCGTCAACAACTCGGCGACAACTCAGCGCCACCTCAGCATTACCTCAGCGCCAACTCGATGCCACATCAACGCCACCTCAGAGCCACCTCGGTGCCAACTCAGTGTTGCTTTAGCACCAACTAAGCACCAACTCGGTGCCACCTCAGCGCCAACTCAGTGCTATCATGGAACTTTCTTCATCACTTCTAAACACTAATTTAAGCCACACTTTTAACAAGTTTGTATTGATTTCTCTTATGTTACAAAGTATACAAAATACAAAGAATAAATAGGAAAGAAACCCCTAACTCAAGCCCAAATTACACCCTAAATTAAGTCCCGTAGAAGGAAAATACAATCAATTATAATATTTCCAAATATGAAAAGATTCTTCAACCATTTTCGCCTAGAGTCCCCAAACGATTGACTCATGGAGAAGGCCAAAACCTCAAGGGTCAAGGGTTCCCCCTGGCAAGGTCCCAAAGCAGCTATGTCTGTTGACAATAGGAAAGTGTATATTTGGGAGATTAGCAATAATCCCGTGATTAGCTGTTGATATGTTTTTCCTTACTTAGCATGGATCTGTATTATATTTATTAGTGCTTGTACAGTGTCTCCATTACACAGAATTACAGCAATAAAGAAAATATTCTTCCCACGCCATGAATTCCTCTAGATTCAACATGGTATCAGAGTGGGTGATGATCCAATAATTGGATCCGATCCGAGCTCATCATCTACCGTACCTTTTTCCCGGCCATGGCCGACGATAGCAGCAGCAGCACGGGCAAGGAGCCGCAACAGCCCGGCGACTCCTTAGCCACCCAATTAGCCAGCATACTCAGTACCCTACAAACACAACCCGAAACCAATCAGAACCAAAGTCATATGCCTCACTCTGTTTCGATCAATATTAAATTGAATCAATTTAACTACTCCCTTTGGTCACGGCTAATGAAGATGGAGATTGGCGGGAGAGGGAGGTTGAACCACATAACTGGAAACCCACCACCTCCCTCAACCGATTCACCTGCCTACGCCAAATGGGAACAACAGGACCTCATCGTCTGTACGTGGTTGCTACACAACATGGAACCAGAGTTGGTGATCTTGTTCGCCGAATACCCATCAGCCAAAACACTGTGGGATGGCCTGAATTCCACGTATAGCTAAAGCAGCGATGGCCTCCAGATTTTTGACCTTACGGTCTGGGCCAATAATATGAGACAGGGTCCCGATAGCATCGAGAAATACTACAGTAATCTCCAACGGATCTGGAGAGAGATTGAAATTCGTCAGTCCAACCCGATGGCTTGCGAACGCGATATTGCAACCTTCAACCGCCTCAGAGCCGAGACCCAATTGTTCCAATTTCTAGCCGGAATTGATGATAAATATGAGTCAGAACGAAGGGACATGTTGAAGGAAGACCCACTGCCCACGGTTGAGAAGGTATACGCCACAATCCGGCGAGAAGGGAACCGGAGAGAAATCCTTGGGGGACGGCAATCATCATCGGCGACCGACACGGGAATTGGAGCAGGTTTGTTCACTGGAAAGCAGGGCCCAGGACGTACGGGTCAGGGTGGCGGAAGGAGACCAGATCCGCGAGGGGGCTGACCGCCTAGGCTCACGCCGGCGACTCCACGCTGGGCCGCACCTAGCAGCAGTAGCAACACCAACAGCGGAGGCAGTAATAGCTCCGCCGGGGGACCGCCGACTTGCGGCCATTGTAGGAGACCAGGGCATACGATTGAGGGGTGCTACGAACTGATCGGATGGCCTGAATGGTGGAAGAGTCGCCGCCGTGACAACACAACGCCGGCGTACTATACGGCGTCGGTCGCCGCCGGCGGAGGCGAGGTGGTGGAGACAAAAAACAAAAAAGGGGGGAGAAGAGAGCTCTTCAGCAGCGGCGGATTCAAGGGAAGGAGAAAAGGGTTCTGCATTTCTAGGTATAGGGTATGGGGAGGAATTACCATCCTACCCCTACCCAAGTTATGTTATTAATTCTTCTACCCCTTGTAATTTAACCCCTAAAGTTTCTAAGTCTTTAATTTCAGTCCCAACTTGTATCTATAGTGAAAATAAGTCCCTTAACTTTGGTAATTGCGAAAGGGACAGCACTCCAAAATGGAATGTCCCGAAACGTGTCCACATCCCGGTGGATATTTGATTGTGGTGCTACGGACACGATGACGTACGATCGCTCGGATCTAGAAGAGTGCACAAATCCACCAAATGATGGAATTGTAAGTGCTAGTGGTGGACTTTTGGACGTTCAGGGAGCTGGGACTGTGACAGTCTCCCCAAATTTGAAATTAAAAAATTGCCTTTATGTTCCGAGCTTATCCTGCAAGTTGCTTTCTATAAGTCAAGTTACGAAACAGTTGAATTGCATGTTGCTGATGTTTTCCTCTTTTTGTCTACTGCAGGATATTCGTTCGGGGAAGGTGATTGGGCGTGGTACTGAGGAACGTGGATTGTACTATGTCGATGAGGTAGCTCAACAAGGAACTGCAGCGCTTGCTCACGGGACAGTGAACCGTCAACAATGGTTGTGGCACCGTCAACTTGGACATGCCTCGTTAGGGTACCTTCAGTTGTTACTTCCCCAGTTTTTTCCAAAAGATTGTCATTTCAATTGTGATACGTGTGCTTTAGCTAAGAGTCATAAACAGCCCTACTCTGTGTCTAGCTCAAGGTCTGAAACAGTTTTCTCTTTAGTTCATTCTGATGTATGGGGTCCTGCCCCGAACTCTGAGTCAACTCATGGTTTTAGATATTTTGTCTTATTTATTGATGACTGTTCCCGGATGACATGGGTTTATTTCTTGAAAAATAAAGCTGAAGTTTCCTCAAAATTTATTGAGTTTTATCATATGGTACATAAGCAGTTTAAGACTCATATACAGGTACTTCGTTCTGATAATGGGGGGGAGTACATTAATTCTACTCTTAAACAGTTCTTCAGTGATAATGGGTTGATCCACCAAACTTCTTGTCCTCACACACCACAGCAAAATGGGGTAGCCGAACGTAGGAACCGTCAGCTGCTCGACATGACCAGATCCTTACTTATTGAGTCACATTGTCCCCAATCTATGTGGCCAGAAGCTGTTGCTTCCTCTGTGTACTTGGTTAATCGGTTACCTTCTAAACCTCTTAACTTTGGGACCCCCTTGCAGCGTCTAGCTAGTCAAGTTAAGATACCCTCTATCCTGTCCCTGCCTCCGAAGGTGTTCGGGTGTTCTGTCTTTGTTCACCTCCCAAAAACCACTCGCACCAAACTTGATTCGTGTTCGGTTAAGTGTGTCTTTGTCGGGTATGGCGTTAGTCAGAAGGGGTATCGGTGTTATCATCCTGTCTCGGGTCACATGTACAACACTATGGACTGTGACTTCGTTGAAACAGAGTACTTCTTTACAGTCCCACTCAGCGGTCAGGGGGAGAGTCAACAGCAGGACCCACTGAGTGGAATGCCACCACTTGCTTGGCCAACTACAGTCCTAACAGAGCAAGCAGGCGAAACCACCGAGCCACCTCCCATAGTACAATCTGCACCACAATCTCCTGAGCCTATCACCCCGACGAATATTCCTGAGGTTAGTAGACAGACTTTTGATAGCTCCACTTCTAATCCCTATGATCCTAACAGTGCAGGGAGCAGTAACGAACAAGGGGAGACCGAGAATAGCGGAGGCAGTATAGACAGAGCTATTGAGAGATATGTGTTACCTCCACGGTCGACAAGGGGTGTTCCACCCAAACGGTATGAACCAGAACATACTGGCAGAACCCCGAAGTATCCAACAGCCAATTTGATCAGGAAAAATATAGCACCACATGCCATGCCTATACTACAGCTGTTCACTCCATCAGAATTCCAAACAGAGTAGAGGAAGCTCTTGGGGACGAAAGATGGGTTAAAGCAACGAAAGAAGAAATAGGTGCACTGGAAAAGAATAGGACATGGGAAAAGTGCACGATTCCCAATGGAAAGAAGGCAGTGGGGTGCCGTTGGGTTTTTACAGTGAAGTACAGGGCAGATGGAAGTATTGAAAGGTACAAGGCGAGATTGGTGGCGAAAGGGTACACCCAGACATACGAGATTGACTACTCCGAGACTTTCTCTCCCGTAGCAAAGATTGACACCATCCGTGTTCTATTCTCGATAGCAGCCAATCGAGATTGGGGACTCCATCATTTCGATGACAAAAATACGTTCTTGCATGGAGATCTCCAAGAGGAGGTATACATGGAACCACCGTCAGGGTTCACAGAAGAATTCAGCAGCAAGGAAGTGTGCAGGTTGAGGAAGGCTCTGTACGGGTTGAAACAGTCAGCCCGAGCTTGGTTTGGAAGGTTTTCGGCAGCGATGAAGAAATACGGCTATTGTCAGAGCAATTCAGATCATACACTATTCATTAAGAAACGAGGAGGGTTAGTGACCTGCCTAATCATCTACGTGGATGACATGATCATTACAGGGGACGATGAAGAGGAAATAGCCCGACTAAAAGGGAGTCTGTTTCAAGAGTTTGAAATGAAAGATCTAGGGCCACTTAAGTATTTCCTTGGGATAGAGGTACTGCGATCGAAGAAAGGGATCTACATTTCGCAGAGGAAGTTTGTCCTAGACTTACTGGCCGAGACAGGGTTGTTGGAGTGCAAACCAGTAGAAACTCCCATGGTTGTCAATCATGGTTTGAGGATAGTAGAATGAGAGGAGGAGGCAGAGAGGTCCCAGTATCAACATCTGGTGGGAAAATTGATCTACCTATCCCACACCAGGTCGGACATAGCTTATGCAGTGGGAGTGCTTAGCCAGTTTATGCATCGTCCGCAGAAAGCACAGATGGAAGCAGCAATCAGGGTATGTAGATATCTAAAAGGGTATCCGGGAAGAGGAGTTATTTTTTGGAAACATAGACACTTAGAGATTGAGGCCTATACAGATGCAGACTGGGCAGGTAGCCCGAGTGATAGGAGATCGACTTCTGGTTACTTCACACTAGTCGGAGGAAATGTCGTGACTTGGAAGAGTAAAAAGTAGAAGGTTGTAGCGCTCTCCAGCGCAGAGGCGGAATTTCGGGGGGTTGCTCGTGGAGTGGCAGAAGTCCTTTGGTTAAGGAAGCTGCTTACAGAGATTGGCATGCCTCCTACTAGAAAATGCAGATTGATGTGTGATAATCGGGCGGCTATAAGTATATCTGAGAACCCCGTACAACATGATCGCACGAAACATGTGGAAGTGGACCGACATTTCATCAAAGAAAAGATTGAGGAAGGGATCGTTGAACTCCCGTTTGTTAGATCAGAAGATCAGCTTGCAGATATATTGACCAAGGCGGTAAATGGAAGGATATTTGGAGAAGTCTTAGGCAAGTTGCAAATCGGGGATCCGACTTTACAACTTGAGGGGGAGTGTTGACAATAGGAAAGTGTATATTTGGGAGATTAGCAATAATCCCGTGATTAGCTGTTGATTTGTTTTTCCTTACTTAGCATGGATCTGTATTATATTTATTAGTGCTTGTACAGTATCTCCTTTACACAGAATTACAACAATAAAGAAAATATTCTTCCCACGCAATGAATTCCTCTAGAGTCAACAATGTCTACTAAAGGACAAAAGTGACTATAGCTTACAAACTTTGGTCCATTACCAGTATTATCTGTCGACCCCGCATGCAGGCACGATAAGCTCAAGCTTGAGATCAACTCAACTTTTTCTTGATGAGTTTGGGGTACTTAAGCGTAAAATTATAGATTGAATCTCAAACTTGAGCTTA
This sequence comes from Lantana camara, assembly GCA_037501455.1. Taxonomy (NCBI): domain Eukaryota; kingdom Viridiplantae; phylum Streptophyta; class Magnoliopsida; order Lamiales; family Verbenaceae; genus Lantana; species Lantana camara. The sequence continues at coordinate 105,283,576 of CM074859.1, read as the reverse complement.
AATTCTTTTAGATGAATTTGAGTTTCCGTCCAAATCGTCCAAAATCACCTTAAAACTTGTTCGAATACTAGGCAAGTAATGTGGAACTATTAATTTTTGAGGTGCTTATTGAATCTTCGAGTGATTTGATGAAAATAGAACTTGTATTAATATACAAAATTAGCTAATAGGTAATTTTACCATTTTAAATTTCAATTGGTGTTTTACACTTACCGTATAATTAGTGAAAATTTGAAATTGTGACCAATTAATAAGCAAATATAATACACTTTTTGTATGATTGGTTAGATCGGAAAATCTGCATTAGAATTTTCCATGTTATAGATGATATATAGTGTAACAACGAATACACTTAAATGTTATAAGGAACTGAAAAAAGTTTTTCATTTGCTTTCAGATATTATTTCAACGCATTACACACCATCAAAACAAGAAACGAAATAGAAAATAAAACACAAATTATTTAGATATTAGAACACAAATTGAAACTCGAGATTCAATCCGGGACGGAGCCAAGAAAAGGCTGAGGTCGTGCACTCACCAGTTGCACATACGATTCTATGCAAAACCATATTTAACATGTACAAATTTCAATTTCCCCCATAGTTCACATGCTAATGCCGCATGAGTAGTTGCCTGTAAACATCTTCTTCCAACCGCGGAATTGCACACGCAATCAACGGATTAGCCATCAACAGATCGCCTTCCGACTCGACCAGGCCGATGTCTGGTCTATCGTGCGGCGGGCTCCAATCGAATGCCTGAATAAGCCGCGCCAAAAGAATGGTTGTAGCAGTCGAACCCAACACGATCGCCGGGCACCCTCGCCTCCCGGTACTGAATGACAGTATTGTCAATTCAGGATCAGAGAGCACCACCACTGAGGTTTCATCAAAAATGTGGAGCTCGGGTTTGTACTTGAGAGGATTGTTCCAAACCGGAGGATTCCAACCCAAGCCGACGCGACTCAGCAGCACTTGGCTTCCTTTTGGGATGAAATAGCCACCGACGAGTGTATCTTTAGTAGAAACGTGTGGGAGATTGAAAGGACCAACAGGGTGCAGCCTGAATGCCTCTTTAACACAGGCTTTCAGGTAGTTCAGCTCAGACAAATCTGATTCGCTTACGAGTCTATTCCTTCCGACCACTCGATCCAGTTCTTGACGAGCCTTCTAGAAAATGTATGGTTGATTGATCATCTCGGCAATGCACCACTCTACTGTATTCGGAGGAGCATCAATTGTGCCCAACATCATTTCCTGTTTATGTCATCAACGAAATCCAGTGAGTGAGAATTCCTTTCTCAAATGAAAAAAGGGAGTTATACTGTCAATTATAGTGTTCTTTGTTTCATAAATTACAAAAACATTACACACCTGAGGTATGATCTAGTTGTTAAAGTAAAGCTCTCGTCGGATTCTATATATCTATGTTGTTGTTCATTGATCTTAATGTTACTATGATTTTAAGGTCTGGTTAGTCCAATCTGATCAAAACCTCTCTTTGCCACGATTCTTACGAATTTTAAAAGAAAATGAAATCTTGGACAGATTTCGTAATTTCTGAAACCAAGGAAGACTAATTTGTCATTAACTATACTAAACTTCGAGATAGCCAGTTTAAAAATATAATTATAGATACTCACAATAATTTGTGATTCTATCTCTTGAACTGTCAACAGTGGATTGTTTCTGGAATCCTTTAGATTAATCAAAACATCAAGAATATCCTCCTCGATCTTTCTGATACCTTGTTTCCACATCTCAATCCTCTTATTAATTTCGGGATTGTGATACTTCCTCACTTTTTCAAGAGCTTCCTTAAGCATCTTTCTACGGCCGTCCAGATCAAAAACTTCCAACCATGGAAGATAATCAGAAATGGAAAACCCGTAGATATATTGAATGGTTGCGAACAACGCATCCACATGCTCTACCTCTTCAATTCCAGGGCCTCCATCCTCCATTCCCATCCCAAAACACCTTTTTCCAAATATCAGCTTCCTTATCATGTTCCCAGTATACTGTCTTGCCACGATCCTCACGTTCACAAGCCTGTTTGCCAGAGGGTTCGAGCGTTGATTGTAAACGTACTTCACAATATGGTCAGCTTCTTCACATCTCTTACTATGCAGCCAACAGTGCCTTGCTGGTGAAAGAATTTCAGAGACGAGTACCCTCCTCATTTTCTTCCACTGATCACCAGCGTTGGGCGAAAGGCCGGCCGATAAGTACCCGTTGCTCGTTATCTTGCCCGACGTGAAGTCAGGCCGTGAGGCAAAAACGAGGTCCTGCTTCTTCAGGAACACCCTGGAAAGTTCAGGAGAGGTGACGTGGATGACGTGGGTCCGACCGAGGCGGATGCAGAGTATTTCCGTGTTCAGTTCTTGCATGAGTTTGAGCATCCATCCGGAAATATTTGGCTTGTTCTTCAGCATTATTGGTAAGCAGCCAACAATGGGGAGGCCTGACGGGCCAGGGGGGAGGGAGTGGCTTCTTTTCTTGAGGAATGGCCGATATTTATGGAAGATTATGGTGGCCAAACCTAGTGATAGAAACACTAGGAACTCCATTATGATATGGTTTCTTTCATTTCCGGTGGCCTGAGACATGGATTTGGTTTTTCGTTTTAAGAAAAAATTAAAGAAGAGGCTTTGATGGATCGATCATGTAATGACTAGCTGGGGTTCTTTAAATAGTGTGTTGAATGAGAGTCACTCTCCGTCTCTATTTAATGGGCGGAAAGCAAATAAGAGCTATTCTTGATTCATGTTGGTTATAACTATTATGCATGATTGATGTTGGAGAAAATAGTAAAAACGGGACTTACATTTACTCCCATTTCACATTTTGAAATACTTATTGTTAGGCCATCGTAGAACCGAAGTGGAAGAAATTTCATTATTTTGATGATTGATAAAAATACGTACTATTAAGGTGCAACGGTCATCTTCTTTGAGAGCTATGTATAGAGTTCAACTTTCTGCACAAACAGTGATTCTTTTCAAGCCTTGTTTTGCTGCTATTTTGTGTGTATATCATATAGAGTGTTGTGTGTTTTCTGGTGGGTAGTGTTTGCGAAAAAGCTTAGTATCCTGGAGATCGGTTTGTTTTGTACCTTGTATCAGGCAAGCTCCATTGTGTTGTATTTGTTGGGAATAGTACCCTAGAAAGCCGATTAGTCATAATCTGTTTTGGGACTTTCCTTATATCACAGACAATCTTTGAATAATATACGATTGATTATTATCATAGGCAAACACTTCTTTATGTGCAATACATGTTTTGTGTGTTTCTATTATGTGCGCATGTATTAGAACTCCCCTAATCCATAAGGCCGTTAGGGACTTTGTCATTAGGTGAATGACACATGAAAAAAGCCCTAACTCAAGGCCGGATTAGAAACCAATCCAAGTCGATGAGTCCAACAAACAGTGGGAGTGTTGATTAGGCTAGACTGAGACTTGCTCGTGGGATTGAGTCCTTAAGAAGGAGCATCCTGTTTCATGGGGTGTAAAGTACATAAGTTGATGCGTACACAATACATGAGGGTGCTCGTTATTAGAACGGGTCCACTGAGGTGTCCCACGTGAGAAGATTCCTAAATGGGAAACGAAGTATCCACTTCAGGAAGAGGAAACTTCCAGATTAAGAAATATCTCACAGGTCAATGGCGTGAGTAAAGTAATCCTTTGACTTGAGATTTCATTGATGCTTTGTGGGCTAACTCTGTAGTCTTTGGTAGAAGCTTTAAATGATGTCTCCCGTGACAGTTGATTCAAGGCTTATGCTGAAACTGCACAAGTGGCACATGGAAGCACATGAGAATCAACAAAGTACCTACACTTGCTTTAATGCAAGAAGATCTCTTATTGCATAAGTCGTTCATATGTCATCCTAAACCCTTGGCCGAGGTAGTGGATCAAGACATCAAGAAAAGGGTTTCTTGGATTGAGATCAAATGGATATGAAACGAACTTAGCTTTATGATTGAGATTAGTGGGGCTCTCATTATTCTCATGCCCTAAATCTTAATAGAGAGATGGGATGGTAGGAGGATTGTACCTCACAACTGTCATTGACTGAAAGATTCTTTCGAATGTACATTCATTGTTTGTATGATTTGTGAACTAATTAATTAATAAAGTGTATTAATTAATTAGGCTCACTGCTAACTGAAAATGAACCTAGGGGGTCACACACAAATATCAGGTTCAAAGGGTATTGAAGGAAAGATCAAATAGTTGATCGAAACGAGACCACACGTGTAGAAGTACACATGTGGCACGTGAGAGAGCTTGGTTGTATGGTCCAATTGAGAAATTGGACCATGTGTTAATTGATTGGAGAATTAATTATAAAGCCCAAATATAATTAATTAGATAATTAATTATAAAAATCTCTAATATAATTAATTAAGAGAATTAATTATAAAGCCAAATAAAATTAATTAGAGAATTAATTTTAACTCGTTAGAATTAATTAGAGAATTAATTCTAAAGCCCTTCATGGAATTAATTAAAAAATTAATTCTAAGTATTTAATTATTTAGTTGTTCTAATTTGATTAGAATAAATAAATAAATATAAAATATCTTCTATTTATTATTCTAGTAAATATTATTTCTAATATGATTAGAATAAATATTATTGGAATAAGATATTTAATTATTATTAGAATAATTAAATATTCATAATTTGATTAGGAGCTTTTCTTCTAGAAGAATAAGTATCTTATTTTGAATGAAATTCCTATTACTTGAAGGAAAAGAAAATAGAAGAAAAATCAAAATTGTAATCTGATTCCAACTGGACTAAGGGGGTTCGAACCCTAGGCTATATATAAGCCAAGGGGTTCGAATTTTTCACCTTACGTGTGATCAAGGGATCACGCCCAATCTTCATGGCTTCAAGAATTTGGGAGAATTCTCTTGCTCTCTTTCTTCTCATTTCTTGTTTCTTTCTTTACACATGTTATATAACTAGCATTCTCCATGACATGATTTGAATCTAAGACTGGTGTGGATTATTACTCTAGAGGAGACCTATCGTGGAATCTAGTAGAAAGAATCTTTCGAGGGACGGGGTTGTCATTACCGCATGAAGCGCGTTTGAGGGCGGCTCAAAACGTGTCAAGAAAGCGTCGATTCTTGTAAGTTCTTGAATCCCTAAGATTTGGAAATAGAAATTGCAAGACACGATCTTACTTTTGGGAAAAAATTTAAATTTCGCTACATTCCTTTTCGTGTTTTTTCCAACAGTATTTTGTAATCTTTTTATATATTAAAGTGACTCATTCAAAATCCTAAGTATGAACAATTTAGATATTGGATTAATTCTCTTGGCTCGTGTTTTCAAAACCATCAGAGTCAAACCACTATAAATCTCTTGTTTATTCGCTTACATCTTGATATATCTTGTTTAAAATGTTGTGCTTGAATATTTGATCATTTACCAAGACTTGAAGCTGTGTTGATTAAAGCACAACATTGTTGATTAAAAGTTGTCACTGAAAGTGAACAACTTTATTAAGCTGCCACTTTGATACATTTTAATGAGTTCACTAGCTCATTGTTTGAGTTATTGAGCCTTACAAACACCGAGCAAAAGTTAGTATAAAAATCAACTCATCCCCACCTGATTTACACTTATCATGGCATTAGTAATTTAAAATTATATTTAACAAAAATCCACAATTTTGGAACTCCCGTATCCTCAATCTTCAAGTACGAGAGTTCTTAAATTACTAATTTTTATTAAATAAAGCCTTAAATTGTTAATACAAAGTTTGATAATTAAAAATTTTTATTAAATAGAATCTTAAATTACTAGTATTATCACGATAAATATTCTAAATATCAAATGGGGTATAAGTAGAGTACTTATTTTGCAATTATCTGCCTCATTTAGAAAACAAACTAACATTGAGTGAAATTTCAGTCAGTTATATAATCAATAATATATTCAAGTTTCTTTGAGTACTTAGATACAAAAGTCGAAATGTTTTATTTAGAGTTTTTTGCTTGGATACCCCCTGTGTTATGCCTAATTAGCACTCCGAACCCTATGATTTGAAAATTTTCAAAGAAAACCCTGTGATTATATAAATTAGCACTGAAAACCCTGTGATTGTATTAAAGTTACCACTCAAAACCCTACAACCACGGCTGTAGGGTTTGAAATTCTAATTGAGTGCTAATTTATTACAATCACAGGGTTCGCTTTGAAATTTTTCAAATCACAAGGTTCTGAGTGCTAATTAGGTATATCACAAGATTTTTGGTACAATAAACTCTAAAATTTAACAACATGAATTAGTTTAGCGGACATTGTTGACAACTAATTGTACAGTAACGGCAAGATATTTGTTTTCATTAATTTTTAGTACCTAATTACCCTATCCTCTGGTCTCTCTGTCTGCCCCTCTCGCTCTATATATATATATATATATATATATATATATATATTTGGCAATTTGAGGACATTTTTTATTTAGATGACATAAATTGAAAATTTTAATTCTGTAATTCTGCTCTCATAATCAGACAGAAAGTCGAAAATATTTCAAATCCATTAGCGGCATATTCTGAAGGGGTTTTCTATGAATAGTACCTAAAAGTTGAAAAAAATCCCTTTAACTCCCCATTTTTAAAAAAGTTCTCATTTGCTCCCTAGATGACAGACCAAATTCCCTTTAACTCCCCATGGTTGTATAAAAATCCAAGAATCGCGTACCCGAACCCCGAAATCACGTACTTAAATGCCCAAATGATGTATTTGCCCCCAAATACATCATTTGGGCATTTAAGTACGTGATTTCGGGGTTCGGGTAGCGATTCTTGGATTTTTATACAACCTTCCAAAAAAACGGGGAGTAAAGAGGAACTTTGATTTTCATCTGGAGAGTTCAGAGGAACTTTTTTGAAAGTGGGGAATAAAGAGGAATTTGAGTTCCCATATGGGGATTTTTCGGGAATTTCCCGTATTCTGAAATTGCAAAAACATTAACTCCACTTATGGGGGCATTAGAAAAAATGTAAAACTGAAACTCTACTTATACCCTAGTCAGATATTTTGGAATATTTATGGTGATATTAGCAATTTAAGACTCTGTTTAATAAAAATTTATAATTTTCAGATTTCAACGCCCAAAATTCAATTTTCAGGTATCGAAATCCTTATTTTGCGAATTTTGTTAAATAGAGTCTTAAATTGCTAATGATACGATAAATGTTTCAAAATGTCAATTGACTTATAAGTTCTAATGTATCGATATTTTAAAAATATTATTTTGTCGTGTTGTGCGTGTCGGATACTGTATCAAACCTTTTTTATGTGAAAAGTAAAAAAAAATAAAAAATCTTGTCGCTGTATTCGTATCGCGTTGTGTATATGCCACCGCATCCATGTTTCTCTAGGTTATAAGAAGAGTCTCCATTGTGTAATTTTCCGGTTGGTTGTTCATGTATAGGTTATTAAAGATTCAAATCAACTTTATTATTAGTGCCCGAGCCCTTTTTGCTTTTCATTAAAATCATTAATGGATGATGTTGCCAATTCGTCCCAATTCTTGCGTGGTCGTGAATGGGGATGGTTCTACAAAGAAAAATCACTTCCTTTATTTACTTGAAAATCATCTTGGTACCATGCATGTGTTTAAGTTTAGGATTTTAGGCAGATATCGTGCAGTCATAAATCGAATTATAAATGATGGATGACATTTTTTTATGATACGAGTGAAATGGACGTACATTATGCTTGTTATGTTTATTGAATAAATTAGGATATTAAAAATATTTACTTATTTTTTTTTAATGAAATTGGCTCAAGGGTCATACAGTTTTACCGAGACCTCCACCTCAAACATAAGCAACCAAACTCAAACGTAATACAGTCATGCATGATCTAAGGATAGTCTAAATTGTTAGTTCTTGAATGCCCACAGAAATACATACATGAAAGCAACGGAAAATGAGATAATAACATATAAAACCCTGTGTTATGCCTAAATATCAAGAAAAACCTTATGATATAAAAATTCTCATAGAAGACCCTATTTTATCATAAATATGCACGAAAAACCCTCCGCCTAACAAGTGTGCTTTACGGGCGGGTTGTACGATTTTTGCTGATATTTTAATATTTATTATAATTTTTCTCTTTTTATAAATGATCTTTTAGTTTCTATATTTTTAATTTTGACCCCAGAGTTTTTAAAATCTTTCAAATAGGTTCTAGAATATTTTATAAACATACTTAGTAGGTTAATAATTGATAATCTTTTTATATATTTTTTATAAAGTTCTTTTTTATTTTCAAGACTATGTATCAAGCAAAAATCTAATTCTCCATAATATATTTGTAAGTTTTTTTCTTTCTTTTATAATTATTTTTGATAATTTATAAGTTGTTTTTGTATTTTATTCATATAGATAATAAATTTAGATAAAATCCAATTTCTTTTTCTACGTATTTTATTTTTTCTTTATAGCATTTGTAAGACTTTCTTTTGTATATTTGTTTGGAATGATATAACCTATATTTGAGTAATTATTTATTTTAATCACATATTTTTTATTTTCTTTGTTAATATTATTTGTAAGCACAATTTTGTTTTTCTTGTAAATTTAAAAATTATGTTTCTTGGATTAAAAATAAATATTTCCTTGTAAAAAAATTATGATAATTGGGTGACCATTTTTGTTAAATTGGAATGTGGGGGCGAAAAAAGAATTAAGTTGTATAATTGGATAACCAAAAATGTAATATTCCCTTCTTTAAAATATAGGGGAAAAACTGAAAAATCACAAAGTTAACAGCCATCAAAAAGCATAGCAGCTTAGTTGTATTTTTCGATTAAACTCACTCTTAAAATGCTTTGGTGACACTTCTATTCAGCAGGGGCCTATAAAGATATAATCCATAGATACTAAGATTTCAAAATTAACTTAGGAGACGTTCCCATTCAAGTTGGATTGAAATGTCTGAAAAGAAATCCTACAATGGTAACCCACATAGGGTACTAAAACTTTGTTTATTGAGTTTAACATAATATACCAGGTTGAAAACAAAATGCCTAAACCACCATCAGAAAAGATGATGCATAGTGCTAAATAAAGATAACATAAAGGATCAAAATAAATACTGCTAATTGTTACCCTCTAAACCAATACAGCAAACAATGTTTAATCTACTTGATTGACATCAAGATTCTTGAGTTTCGCTTCCAGTTCATCATGACTCCCTTCGTCCTCGTCGCCCGACTCCTTATCATCCAAATCTTCGACTCTAGGCATTCTACAAATTAAAGATCTCTCCTTCAACTCATCGACGCTTTCATCAGAAATAAAGTTCCCATCCCATTAACCTTCAAGAATTTGAACTCAGGCAAATGCACCACAGCCTGAGCCAAGATTCTACTTTCTAGAAATGCAAGCACCGAATGTTGGATATATGCCTTGTGTATATAATAATTAGTTGTTGGAGAATTAAGAGTTGTTTGGAAAATTGTGCATTGAGTAATTATCCCACATTGGAAGAATAACATAAAGTAGACAACTTTATATATTAAAAGGCTATGTATGTTATTAAATTACAGAACTCAAGAGAGGACTAACGGGCACGGGCCAGGCATGGGTGAATGTGGCCTTTGATGGCGCACTTTGCACTTCGCATGTGCGCATCATCGCTTGGAGCCTCGCCTCCGAGCCCAGAGCCTTTCCTTTTGAGCCAGGGTTGGCTCAACTCAGTCCTAATGCATAACAGTGTCCAGATTCATCCAACTCAGTTACAAATTAAAATATGTAACTGTTGGTTAGTGGGCAATTAAGTGGTCTAATTTCAGGCCATAAACACCTGAAATTAATCCATTCAAATTTTCATTTATTTTCATCCAACACCTGAAGGCTATAAATAGCCTCCCTCTGAGCCAGTCCTAATGCATAACAGTGTCCAGATTCATCCAACTCAGTTACAAATTCAAATATGTAACTGTTGATTAGTGGGAAACAATTAAGTGGTCTGATTTCATGCCATAAACACCTGAAATTAATCTATTTAAATTTCCATTTATTTTCATCCAACACCTGAAGGCTATAAATAGCCTCCCCCTGGTCTAAAAATGTACAACAATACACTCACCTGAATTTCTGGCAAATTGCTATTATCCGAAATTCTCCTCCAGCTTGACATATATCCTAAAAGTAAATCATCTGCAACCTTTAGCAAAACTCAGAGAGTTAGGGACAATTAACACTTTAAGGACAGGGATTACCCGTGTCACTTTGATCCCATCCCTATAATTTTTTCAACAATTTTAAAGTGTTAATTCGTTTGAAGATGGAATCAGAATCCTTCCGCAACATGAACCAGGAGAAATTAGATCGCTTCAATGGGAAAATTTCAGTCACTGGCAGGACAAGATGAAGTTCCTGCTAACTGTCCTCAAGCTGGCCTACGTTCTGGATCCCAACCTGCCACTAATTCCAGAAGATCCGTATGCTCCTCAGCAGCCCGTACACCTAGATCCACCAGCAACTACAGGTGGCGTTCCTCCTGCCAATCCCACAACAACAGGTGGGGCTCCTCCTGCTAATCCTGCTATAGCAGGTGGTTCTCCTCCTGCCAACACCGCAGCAGCAGGTCCTTCCAAGAATGCCCTGCAGATCCACCAGGAGATAGTGGAGACTCTTCAACTACAAAGAAGGAAGAGAGCAGAAGATGAACGGTTGGCTCATGGACACATCCTGAACACCTTGTTTGTGGCACCCCGAGCAAAGGGCACCACATCCCCCGCACCATAGCCCGACACGTGTAATAAAATGGGAACTCCGCACACGCACCAAGCCATGGCGAATGGGTGACAAACAAAAATACACACCCTAGCTAGGCGGTCTAGACCATATTACAGAGCATGCTTTAAACATAAATTTACGGAAGCAATTAATTTCAAATCATAACATGCTAACAATTATCATGTCATATCCATCATATACAACTTATACAATTTATATACAAGACAAACATACCATACTTAATCCCAGGCCAGAATTTAAGTATCAAATTATACATATTTCAAAATTAGCAAAATGCATAAAATAAACGAAATACAATGCATATGACTCGAGCTATCCTCAATCAATGACACAAGGATAACCGCCTAGCTCAAACCTCCAAAAGCACCTGCAACTCAAAAGAAAGGGGAAAAAGAAGAATAGCAACGGGGTCAGTCCTAAAGACTGGTGAGTGGCTAACACACACACCCATATATACGTATAAAGAAAAGCACTTAGTAAATTCGAAAAGATCCATGAATCGGGGATCGTTTTTGCAAGCTAAAACGTTTCCTGTGATAATAGATAAATATACTTAAAAGAAATTAACGGCCAAAGGCCAAAATAACCAATTTTAAGTACTTAGAAGTCCATTCCCATTTCATAGATTCTATCATAATCAAACACTAACTCAGCAAGTACGAGTTCTCCTTCCAAACTCCTTCAAATTCTAAATCAAACATAATCAAACTGAAATCATAAACCATCCTTACACCGGGTGATAGAAGGGTTGACGGCCCTAACTATCGTTTTGAATTCACACGAGACAAAGAATAATCACTTCCTTGCACCTTCGGCGGTGGCTCCCGCCGGCTCAAGAGAACCACCCTTCCTCAACCTCCTAAGGTTAGGTGAGAACTCTCAAATGGAAAGTGTTAATGGGAGAGCTCGACGACCCCACGGCTGACCCAAGTTGCCATACCAGTCTCCGGGGCCCATTTCATAGTTCAAAAATCATAATTTTCATAAGCTTATTTTTCAAACCTCAAAGCTCGCTACACACTCACACATATTCAAAGCTTTTCAAAACGAAAATCAAAATAAATCTTATATACATATAAAAGCCTTTTCAAAGTCTTATATAAAAATGGGACGAGCCCTCAAAGTACATATCATACACATATTTATCATATAATATACATAATTCGCATGTGGGCTTCAAAACATATACGGTTATAGGTCATATTATCTAAAAGGAAGAAAACCTCACCTTTCCAACGTAGTGGAGCAAAAGGATATAAAACGTAGGCAAACGGACGCTTAAGGGACCTCCTCGTTACCCACGGGACCAAACTCTGAACAAAGGAAACAACAAAGGATACTCTTAGACTCAAAATGTACCAAATAGAGGCTCGACAAATGCATATGATGCATATAATGCATATGGAATGCAACACTTAAGGCATATGAGTTCATATTTCACATATTTCATATTAAAAGGTCCCATAAATTCAATACTATGAAGGTAACACATAAATTAACATGTTAACATATCACTCAAGTCATGCAAGAAGCAAGAGATTAGCATACTATATAAGTAAATGAAGTATTAATTCATACATTGAAATTGTGACTCTTAATATGCCAAGGAAATGAAATAAAACAATTAAAATTGGGGGGTTTTGAGATTTTTGATTAAACTAACAATAATTTAACTAAACAAATAATCAACAATTAAACTAAATTGGAATTCGGATTAAACTCAAGTAAATACAATGGATAATAGTCAGTCGGGATTTCCCTAATCATGCATTAGGCTAAGATCATCGACTCAAGATTTTGATTAATTCAACGTTAGGCTAGCTATGGTTGCCAACTACCCCCTAGTTTCTTCGTAGTTTTAGAATAATTTAAAGAAACTCCTAAAAATTACTCCCTAACTAGCTAATAACCCTTTCGAGACTCTCTTCAAGATTCAATAACTAGTTGTGTTACGAACTAAAAAAACACTAGACTTAACTGGTTTGGTACGAACTAATAATTCACTCAATTAGACCGTAATATTCCTCAACACAAATTCAGACAAACATTATGCCCTAGTGTTGATTGCTACGACGTTAATTATCTAGCTGACACCTCCAAATGAATTAACTAGCTATATGCGTATTGATAATTCTAAGAGTTGGACCCTAAATCAAAGAATCAAATCAACACTCAATAACACAAAAATTGGGAATAAAACGGATAACACGAATTAATCAATTTAAAAGAAATAGTCTCACGAGTCTAAAGCATAACATTGGAAAATCCCAACTAGAAAGAACTTAGCAATTCATAACGAAATCAAACAAACAAGATTGAAAAGTTAACATAGTGTTCAAAATGAAATAGAAGAAGGAAAAGAGAAATAAACTAGTTGTTGCTCGAAGTCTCTTCGTTCCTCCATGTACTGCTGCTGCCGTGTTTCTCGTTTGTAAAAACGTGTCCAAAGCTCTTGGTTCTCTCTCGTATAAGTAGTACAGAGTGCGTTTAATTCGTATAAGTAGTACAGAGTGCCATTAACTCCAATCAAGCAATGCCATTATTCCAAAAACGTGCTACCCCTTTTTAACATATGTAACTTTAGTTAGAAACAAGGCTTGAGCTTTGTGGACTTCTTCCCAACGTGGCCAATCAATAAGTAATTGGGCTCTCTCTTTCTCCACAATATTGCATGGGCCAGACGCTTTTCCTTCAATTAATCCAAGAGACAGTGGGCCGCTTGCTTAATTTGAACTCATGGGCCTCCTTTATCACGCATGGCTGCTGTTCAAAATATCAAAAATCTCTAAAGTCTCGGCAGCCAAATTTTCCTAACGAGAAACATAAAATCAATCCATTATCCACAATTTAAACCAAGTCAGGCGTCAAGTATAACAAATTTAAGCTCAACAATTCAATGAATATGCATCGTATCATACATGCATATTAGAAGGCATTTAGGTCACATGTGAGCATATGAGAGCAAAACTCGAAAACGAGCACATAAAACGAGCCATAAATTCATAACATATATCTTAACACATAATATGACATGTTAACATAACATAAAAAGTATAAACGAAGCACAAAGAGCAAGCAAAACTCAAACGAAAGGAGGAAAACAACATACATGCACAAGAGGGGAGGGTCGCGGCCGCTACCACTTTTCTTTATGAAAAGGTCGTGCCCGTGACGTCAAACTTGAAACAAAGGCTAAACAGGGTCGTGGCCCTGACCCAAAATACACTAAAAAAATTCACAGTCGCGACCGAAGGGCGAGACAAGGGGAAAAATGGGTCGCCGAACTGGTCGCGATCGCGGCCGCGACCCCTCGCGGCAGCAGGGCAAAACTCGAAATAACAGCCATACCAAGTAAATCATGCTAACATCAAATGAACACATAATGGTTGGTTTATGTAACAAAAATTCATGTATTTCATGTCAAAATCTTGGCCAAACTTGAAGCTATATGGGAAATAAGTGCAAGAATCAATTTCCATGTTCATCTTCATACAAAAAGCTTCAAGAACTCAAATGGTAGTTCAAAAATTCCTTAACCACCATGAAAAATCAGTTCATACAATCACTCATGGATATCTTAAGGTCATTTAGGATGTATAATTTCCAAAGAATTCACAAGAGATCAACTAAATTCATCAAATATGCTCTAACCCTTACTATTCACCAAGGTCATCGTATCATGCTCATTTCTTCATGGATTTCAGCAAATAAGATGTCAAATGAAAGAGGAGAGGATGAAGAACAAATTCATAAAGTTACCTTTTTAACTTGGAGTGATTTGATTAGGTATTGAGCTCAAAAGGTGAAATTGTGAATAGTATCTTTTTCTCTTCTCTTCAATCTCGGTTTTGAGCTGATGAAACCCTTATTTTCTTTGAGTTTGGATGAAATAGAAGGTGGATGGAGTGATAGATGATTAATTCATGAGAATGTGGGCCAAGAATCGCTTAATTTGGTCAAATATTTCTCAAGTTATGACTAATTTAGTCAAGAAGGGTCTAAATTACACGCGAAGCTCGTTTCGGTGAAATTTTGGAGGTCCAAATGGGCTTAGAAAAATATGAAACTTGTTCCATCAGCTCTGAATCATCGAAACAAAGCCAATGATGGTGATGAAATCCAAATCTGAATTCCCGAGCTCAAGTTATACCGCCCGGAACCCAAGGTACGGTAAATACCCTTTAGGTCCCGTCTCGTAAAAATGAAATAAAAGACAAACCAAACAAGCTCTAAAACATGTAATGAGCATATAATCAAGTTCATAACTCATGTATTTCACGTATACCAAGATTTCATAAAAATCAGAATTGAATTTGAACACATATAGAGCAAATTCCAAGGCATATAGACATAAACGTTTAAAATTCAAGTTCATAAGTTAAACAAATAATTTGATATAATTTCAAATAATCACATAATCATTAAAATAACACAATTGAATAATTAAATAATTTAAAAACATAAATATCACTCATTATTTAAAAACACAAATAATTTACATTATCCGACAGGCTGTACGATCTATACACAAATGTACAGTCTCCTAGAGAGCTTTGGGAGGCCTTAGAATATAAATACAAGGCTGAGGAGGAAGGTATCAATAAGTATTTGATATCTAAATACCTCGATTTCAAAATGGTTGATAATATACCAATTCTAGAGCAAGCGCATGAGCTCCAGGTAATTGTCAACAAGTTACGAATGGTGAAAATTGTCCTTCCTGAAACCTCCTAGGTAGGAGCTATAATTTCAAACCTCCCTCTTGCCTGGAAAGATTATGCAAAGAGATTGATGCATAAATCTGAGGACTTGTCCTTGGAACAAATTCAAAAATATCTGCGTATTGAAGAGGAGGCTCGGAAACGCGATGGAAAGAATTTGGTTCAAGGACAGTCTAGTGTGAATTATGTTGAGGCTGGAAATCAGGGTTAAAAAGAATTCTGGACAATTTAAGAAATCCGAGTAGAAATCTATACCCCTTAATGTTGCTAACAAAAGAAAAGGCAAGTGTCATGTGTAGCACCCGGAACACCGAGATGCCACACCCCCGCACCATAAGTCTAGCTCACACATGAAATGGGTAGTCCATATATGAACCGGACTCATGGCGAACGGGTGACAATAAAAAAAACGACACACTAGCTAGGCGGGACTAACCCTCAATTAAATATTATCATGCCTAATCAATAAAACGGAAGCATAATATACATTCATGTCTTTAACACCTTTCAAGGTCATTTCTATTATCTTCATATATACAATATCAATTTCCAAAGACAAATCATATTATACAAGATTATCAAGATAACTCGTATGCATCAATAATATATGACATTATGCTAGACCGGAAATTAAAGACTTGACTCGATCCCGCCTAGCATGCAACCTGCAGACCTGAAAATGTGAGGGTGTCAGTCAACCGAAGACCGAGTGAGGGGTTTAAATAAATATAAGCGTAATTACCATGCAAGCTATAATCTCGGGTAAGTTTTCATGAAAGAGACAATATAAATTCAAATATTAAAGTAATCCTCGCCCGAGATTACAACTAATCAATTTAATAATTCAATCATTATCAATTCAATCCGTGGGCGAGTGAGAGCAATTCTCCAACCTTTACACTAACAGTGAACAATCAATATTTAGGTTTCAATTCAATGGTTATCATGCAAGTTGTTACAGTGTACAATTAGCAATTTCATGAACTCCTTCTTCCTCCGGTGATGGTGGGATTGTAAGGCCCCACCATCCATGAACGGTGTACGTCGGGAACATTACTCCCACGCACGAGATTTCTTCCTCCACCAAACCTCCTGGTGGATTCAGAGGTGATCCCAAAATTGGTGAGGATAGTGCAAGAGTTACCCGTCAGCCCTTGCTTCCTCGGTTGGCTCAATACACTACCCTCGGGCCCAAGTGAACATGCTTTACTCGCCAAAAATCAATCAATCACGATAAGTTTCATATGTCACGAGAAATCACTTGCAATCGATAAAGGTTTTGAGAAAGATATATACATATATATACATTTTGGCCGAAACATCATGTAGGGTTATACGGGTTCTATATATCTAGTAATTAAACCTCACTTTTACTTTAACAACCAAAAGAAGCAAGGAAACACCCTAAGGAGGGTGCTCCTCGTCACCGGGAACGTGATCTGTGTACAAAGACAAGTGTACATGAAACTTGACTCTTATGAACCAATTAAGACGAAAGACAAAGTCATGCACCAATAGGTCATGCAATAGCAATTTAAGGAATGTCAAATAAGAGCATGATGATCAATAAACCAAGTATATAACACATATAAGTCACATACGGGAGCCAAGGAAGTGAAAGGAAAGCAATAAGAAGGGTTTTGGTGAAGTTTGGCCAAAATCGACAATTCCCGAAAATGTACATGCTGTGGAAAAATGGGAATATCTAAAGTTCTAAAAATTGGAATTGGGTTTTTTTTGTAGGAATTAAACTAGACAAGCAGACCTTTAAAATGGTATATGGATCGTTTTCTAGTTCAAAGCGAGGAGAAAATGGCGTAAGCTTGAAGTTAGGCGAGTGCAGTTTGTTGGTAAAGCAGCGACACCAAAAATAATTGATTATATCTCACAAACTAGAAAATATATTGAGATGATTCCAATTTGAGGTTGTTCTAGACTTCAATATCTTTCCAACGGTTCAAAAATTAGGTCATTTGGAGTTCGGATGAGGGAGTACCCGGCCGGGTAAAATTCAAGGGAAAAGTTCCCCGACCGGGTAAAGCTGTCCAGAAGCTTTTCGGCATAAAACTACCCGCCTGGGTACTTTTTATGCACAAAAAGTACCCGGCCGGGTACTGTTCCAGGGCTGGAAAAAGGGGCAAAACAGGGGTAGCTTCGGGGAAGGAAGAAAAGGGATGAAAACCCAAAGCAAACTCAACCAAAATGCTCCAAAATAATCATATAACATGTATATAACTCAATAATATCAATTAGGCTTCATATAATCCATTAACCCATGCTCAAATCATCAAGGAATCATCATACAAACCCCATATAAAATCATGAACTCCCACTTCATATTATTCAAGAAATCATGCAAGCCTCCAATTCTAATGCACATAATCATACTTCTAGCCTCAAATAAACAAGGAATCACATCCACTCATCAAACCCTACTTCAAATATGCTCAAGAGATTCATACATATACCTTGAAAGAATGAATGGAAAGATGAAAGGAACTATGGAGATGATGATGATGCCTCAAACTCATGCAATTCCTCCTTGAAATTAACTTGGAATGATGAAATCTCCTCCTTCTCTTCCATGGTGTAAAAATCGGTATTTAGTGTGTGTGTGTGTGAGGTTTTTGATGAGAATGAAATGAAATGGAAGAGATGAATGAGATATTTACAAAAGTCTTCCACATATATGCATGACTCATCATCTTTTTGCACATAAGTCCCTAAGATATTGAATTCATGCACACAAGTTCCTTCTCTAGACAATTAATCAAATAACTCCAATGCATATTATGCAATTAAGCACGTTATCAATTAATTCGTGTAAATTCCACGCTAATGAGAATTCATATAAATGCATAAGAATATATTACATAAATTGTTATGAAATTTAATATAATGAAGCATAACACATGAGTGAAAATCGGGGCGTTACATCATGTTTGTGGAGAAACAGGACATTATGCGAGAGAATGCCCATAACGGAAGAGTGGGGAGTTGCAAATATGGTTGAGGAGAACCTAGTTGCCATGGTGACTTATCTTAGCCTCGATGTAGCTATGATTTCTGAAATAAACATGGCAAGTGAACTTTCTGGCTGGTGGTTAGATTCAGGAGCTATTGTTCACATTTGCAATGATCGAAGGCTTTTCAAGACCTTTGAAGAAACTGTTGGGCAAGAGGTTCAAATGGGCAAAAGCTCCAAAGTAAATGTTGGAGGCAAAGGATCCGTTGAACTCAACTTTACCTTCGGGAAGAAATTAACTTTAATTAATGTCTTATTTGTACCTGATGTTAGGAAAAGTTTAATTTATGTTGATTTGTTAGATGAAAAGGGTTTTAAGGTTTCTGTTGAGTCTGGAAAAGTCATCATTATGAAAAATGGTGATTTTGTTGGCAAAGGTTATGCTTGTAACGGGTTGTACAAGATGTCTATCAATAATATGAATTCTGTTTCTGCTTACATGATTTCTATAATTTCTTTATGGCATAGTCGATTAGGGCATGTTTGTGACGCCCCGAGCGTGGAGCTATCACATCCCCCGCACTACAACCCAACACGTATATGAAATGGAAAATCCATATACGTGCTAAGAGCTAGCGAACGAGAGATACTCAAGATGACTCCTAGCTAGGCGGCACTATACAGACGGTCATCAATAATCATAGCGGAAGAAAACTCATCAAGTAAACAATAATTCAGAAGCTCAGTATTTAATTAATTTACATAAACAAGGTTCACAGCTAACATATAAAAAATAACACAGTATAAGTTAGTGATTACGTTACATGCCAATATCATTTTAATTCAAATAATACCATACATGATATCACCAAAACTAGGACTCGACTCAAAATAAAGCTAGACAACCCACCACCTAGTCGACTCCTAAAACCTGCAATCAATACGAAAAAGCAAGAAGAAAAGAGAAAAAGGGTCAGTCGAGTGACTGGCGAGGGATAACAATATATAAGTTATAATTTATGCCAAAACGAGAGATGCAATGCACAATAACAATTCGCCTCAACCGAATATTGCCCATTTTATAATACAATAATTTTCATTACAATAATAGGACATATATCGGGTTAAAGGTTTTCAAGCAATCAATGTGTACCGAGTTATACCCGTTCTCCAACCTTACTCCATAAGACAATATAATAGAATAAATCCTTTTCTCCTCCGGGTGACGAAAGGGTTAATTACTCCCTAACCATAGATTTGTCACTTGAGTCATAGCCCATCTCGGTACTATGCTCCTTTGGCCGAAGCCGGTCACAGGTAATACGTGATATCTACTGCCTCCGAAGATAGCACGTACACCCGTAGAGGTCACAGAATAGGTTCACCGTCAGCCCAATGCTTTCCAGATCCCCTAAGCCACATTGCCTTGGGCCCAACAATTATAAGCACTCGTTATGCAATGCATGCAAGATATATTTTCAATTTCAATTGAGATTAATGAACACAAGCTTGAGAACATATTTGTATAACTCATTTGATATTAGAAAACTATTTTCGGTAAAACCGAGAAACTAGTAGGCAATGGCTTATTTAATACACAAATACATATATGTATAATACTTCGGGCGAGGAACAATCAAATCGTGCAGGCCATAGTATTGGTATAGTATTAATTATAGCAAGAGAATCAACTCACCTTGATAACCTCAACAAAAGAGAACCAAAACAAGATACGAATCTAAACCACCAGGCCCTCGGGAGGATCACCTGAACAAAAGATACGATTACGGTTGACATTAGACTTAAAAGGACCAACTAGAGACGCTCGGCCATGCAAAACAATGTCATGAGATGATATACGTACAGATTCATATGCAACGAGATTATAATTATGCAAGGAATGACCAATATGAGCAATCATGGCACATTAAGAATTTCACATTGAAGATCATTTAGGGCAAGTTTAGACGTCTTTCATGCAACTCTAGTAAAACGATATACTTATATAAGATGACTTACACTTGAATTAAATAATATAGCATACATGAGATTCAATAAATGGGAAGAAATGATGAAAAAGGCAAGAAACGGGCATTTGGGCAAAACATAACAAAACCTGATAGTTTTCTCTAAACGCACAAGCTGTAAAGAATTGGGTATATCTTAAGTTTGAGAAGTCGGAATTAAGTTTTGTTTCTTGGAAATGAAAGTAGACAAACAGTTCTTTCCAACCATATATGGCTCAAATTTTAGTTCAAAGCGGAACAAAAATGACATAGGTGCAAAGTTGGTTGAATGCAGATTTCTGACAGGCTGGCGATACAATTTTGGATCGATCATATCTCCCTCCTTAGAAATGATTTTAACGTGATTACAATTGGAGAATACTCTAAACTCAAAAAGGTTTCACTGGTCAAAAATTCAGGTCAATCGGAGCTCATTTGAGGTCTGGAAGGCCATGCGACTATTGGCCTTAAAACCTGGACTGCCGTGTGAAGAAAATCATGCTGAAAATTCAAGAGTTTATGCACGGTCGTGTGAGAAATGAACGGGAAGGCTGAAAGATCGTGAAAACATGCCTGGTACAAAAAAAAAACAGGGAAAAACATGGGAGAAAGAGGAAAGGAAGCCAAGGATTCATCCAACCATCCAAACTTGCAAAGATACAATTATAATCAAGTATATTCATCTCATAACACATGAAAGCACACTTAGGAACACTTAAGGATCAAATATATATCAAGAACTCATGCTTAATATCCTTAATCATTATCCTCAAAACCCATCAACTCCATTAATAAACTTCAAACTTTCCTAACTTATGATTCATGCATGATGGCTTCCTGAATTCTTCCTAGCACATGATTTCTAGCATATTTACTTCAACCACTTTCCTCCTAACATGCTTTTCTATATGATTCTCCATAACCTAGCTTCCATGGCACAAGAAGAAATTAAATGGTAGAGATGAGTTCATGCATGAGAAAAGATCTTGATTTCACCTAATTCTTACCTTGAATTTTAGAAGAGGTTGAATTGAAATGATGGTGTGTGAATATAGAGGGTGGTTCGTGTAAGAAGGAAGCAAGGAAGAAGAAGGAAAATGTCTTGTATATTATTGAAATTTATGGAATGATATGGGAGATTGTGATATTTTATAAAAAGTATACAAACATTAATTAAAATGCTTGAGTCATAAAGTGATTCATTGACTTTAAGAAGCAAAATTAAAATTAATCCTCAAGTTACAAAGTTTATGCAATTAAGTGATCATATTCTTGAGTTAATAATATCTAAAGCCAAATAAAATTTACTTAAGTACTCATACTTTGGAAATTTGGCAATCAAGGACAAGTAGTTGGAAATTAATACAACGAATGAATAGAACATTACTCTCGAACGTTCACACACGTTTTACCTGTTCCGAAAGACGGGGCGTTACAATCTCCCCCCTTCAAAGAATCTGTCCCCAGATTCTATTGATTGTTGTCAAATAGCTCAGGACAGAACTGCCTCATTTTCTCCTTCGTTCCCCAAGTAGCTTCTTCATTCTTTTGATCTTGCTAGAGAACTTTAACCAAATGAATGCTCTTGTTCTTTAGTTCTCGAGTTTTCCAATCTAAGATTTTCACGCGTTTCCGGATGAAAGTTAAATTTGGTTCAAGAGGTGTTTCTTCCACGGTCAAGACCTCTGAGTCATCGGAAAGATACTTCTTTAATTGAGAAACATGGAAAACATTATGTATCCCAGTGAGATTAGACGGTAAATCCAAGCGATAAGCAGCTTTTCCACTTCTTTCTAATATCTCGAATGGTCCCAAATATCGCGGGCTAAGCATTCCCCCTTTTCTAATTCTTGCAAAACCCTTTTGAAGAGTTGCCTTACGGAATACTTTATGCCCAACAGCAAACTCTAAGGGGCGTCTCCGATGATCGGCGTAACTTTTCTGACAATCTTTAGCTGTTTTCATTCTTTGTCGGATTATCTTTACTTTATCTATAGCCTTCTGAATAGTTTCTGGTTTATGTGCCCTTTCAAGTCCGTCTTGGAACCATCGCCACTCATCCATGTCCCAAAACAATGGAGATCGACATTTACGCCCCGTAAAGAGCTTCACACGGAGCCATCTCTATTGAAGCCTGGTAGTTGTTGCTATAAGCAAACTCAATCAGGGTTAAGTGCTTATCCCACTTACCACCGAAGTCAAGAATACAAGATCGAAGCATATCTTCCAAATACCTGATCAACCTCTCAGATTGCCCATCAGATTGAGAATGCGAAGCGGTGCTAAAATTTAAACGAGTCCCAAGATGTTTCTACACTTCTTGCCAAAATTTTGAGGTAAATCTCGGATCACGGTCTGATACAATGCAAACGGGAACTCCATAAAACCGGACTATTTCCCTAAAATATTGGTCAGCTAACTTGCTCACCTTATCAGACATTCGAATCTTGAGAAAATGCACGAATTTTGTAAGGCGATCAACTATCAACCAAATTCCATCAACATTGGCTCGAGCTTTGGGTAAGCCTGAGATAAAATCCATCGTAACTTGTTACCATTTCCAAGTTGGAATAGGTAACGGTTGCAATAGACCTCCTGGTTTTTTATGTTCAGTCTTGACCCGCTGGCATGTTAAACATTTTTGAACATACTTGGCTATATCTCGCTTCATGCCAGGCCACCAATACATACATTTTAAATCCCGATACATCTAGTTTCTACCTAGATGTATGGAATACGCAGCTTGATGTGCTTCTCTTAAGATCTCTTGTCTCAATTCTGGAGGAACACACACTCGATCTTTGAGCCTGAATATACCGAGATCATCGAATCCGAAGGGGGATTGAGGATTATCCCTAGCTCTTTCAATCTGATTTTGTGCTCAATCATCTTTAGCCTGTGCATCCATAATTCTCTGTCTTAAATCCAGCTGAATAGAGATGTTAGCTATTCTAGCTCTCACAACTAGAGCTTCAGGTTCCATAATATATTAGAGCCAACTTCAAGATTTGTAAGTTTTTCCTTCCGACTCAAGGCGTCTGCCACGACGTTTGCTTTACCCGGATAGTATTTGATAGTGCAATCATAATCCTCAAGGAACTCCATCCATCGGCGTTACCTCATGTTTAATTCTTTCTGGGTAAATAGGTACTTGAGACTTTGATGATTCGTAAACACTTCAAAATAGGTGTCATACAAGTAATGATGCCATTTTGCTAAAGCAAACACCACGGCGGCAAGTTCTAAATCATGCGTGGGATAATTCAATTCGTGAGGCTTGAGTTTTCTTCCAATTTTACCTGATCCTTTAGTCGGTTTAACAAGTATGCGATATATCCAGTTACTCCACCCCGGATCATCTCTTTTGCTTCCAACAAAGAGAGAAAAGAATTCTTGGTCGAACTTCTAATCTGAGTTGTTTTTGTGCCCAATACAACTCTCTTACCAAAATAATCAACTAGAGCCCGATACTCATATAGCCAGTCCATACCCAGAATAACTCCATAACGCCTCATCGGTATCTCTATCAAAGTAGCAGGATACTCTTTGCCCTCTATCATCACCGGACAGTTCTTAAATACGCGATCAGTTTCTATTCGACCTCCCAACGGTGAACTTATAATAAAATTAAACTCATCACATACAGTAAATAAAGGCAAAGAGACAGCTAATTCATGCGTAATAAATGAGTGCGTAGCACCCGGATCATACAAGGTATGGATACTGTATCATGTATGTAAGTGGTACCTTTAACAACGGTGGTCGGATCGATCACAACGACCTCTTCATCTTCACTCTCCAATGCATAAGCTCGGTCGTACACTGTCGGTTTCTTCTTCTTCTTGTTCGGACAGGTCTCAACAGTGTGCTCTGGATTACCACAAACTAAACACTTTCCCAACTTTAGCAAACAATCATCCTCTAAGTGTGAAGCTTTCCACAATACCCACATGGATTAAACTTGCGACGACCCTATTTAGGTGCAGGTGCCCCGGGTGGGCGAGATGATGATATGGAGCCCCAGATGGACAAGGGGACTGAGATGGTGCTCCTGATGGTTTAGGCTTCTTTTCATTACCTTTGGAGAATTGGGCTATAGTAGAAAGATCGTTTGGAACCAGAGCCGGATCCCGGATTCCCATAAGCTC
Source organism: Lantana camara (assembly GCA_037501455.1). Lineage (NCBI taxonomy): Eukaryota > Viridiplantae > Streptophyta > Magnoliopsida > Lamiales > Verbenaceae > Lantana > Lantana camara. The sequence continues at coordinate 105,258,924 of CM074859.1, read as the reverse complement.
CTTCCTTCCGAAGCTGAGCTATTTGAGCTTCAATCATGGTTGCCTTATGTGTTGCTTTCTCCCAGCTATCAACATTCCGACCTAGCAATTCTTTCCGTATATCATGTCGAAGACCACTCACAAACTTATTACTCTTGCGAATCTCATCGGCTGTAATGTGTCGAGCATACGGGGCTAGTCAGTTAAACTCGGTAATATACTCATCTATGGAATGGTTGCCTTGTTTTAGCTCCATGAACTCTGCCTCTCTTCGATCCCGAGCCACTCGAGAAATGTATTTAGCCCGAAACTCTCTAACAAAGACCTCCCACGTAACCTGAACTCCCTGCTGATCTAGCCTAAGCTGAACTTCCTTCCACCAATCATAGGCCATGTCCTGTAGAAAATGAATAGCACATCTAGCCATCTCTACTTCAGTGCAAGGGCAGATCTAAAAATTTCGAGTAATTTGTTTAATCCAATGCTCGGCCTAGATAACATTTGTAGTGCCAAAAAGCTGAGGTAGGTTATTCCTTTTGAACTTCTCATAGGCCGAGGGTGCTTATCCTTGGAGATACTGAAGAACAGCGGCAGCTATAGCATCATTTACATTTAACGATGCCGGAGGAGGAATGGGTTCCTGTGGATGGGAGGAGGAACTTGTCCTTGTGGAACAGGAGGTAGATGAGGTGGAATTTGCTCATCAAGGTTGCGTAGATACCTACATGGTGGCATTATCCTGTAAAACAGGCTTGAATAAATATGCATGAGGATTAGTATGCACATAGTGAATTTAAAGAATAATCAAGATAATAATTCAATCACAAGACAAGCAACAGCACGTTATTCTTATGCCGGGCAACTAGACCGACAAACACGACGCTAGAGCCCCGGTTGTTGCAACCTGGAGCTCTGATACCACTTAAAGATGTGACGCCCCGAGCATGGAGCTATCACATCCCCCGCACTAAAACCAAACACGTATACGAAATGGAAAATCCATATACGTGCTAAGAGGTAGCGAACGAGAGACACTAAAGACCACTTTTAGCTAGGCGGCGCTATACAAACGGTCATCAACAATTAAACGCATAGCGGAAGCAAACTCATCATGTAAACAATAATTCAGAAGCTCAGTATTTAATTAATTTACATAAACAAGGTTCACAGCTAATATATCAAAAATAACACGGTATAAGTTAGTGACTACGTCACGTGCCAATATCATTTTAATTCAAATAATACCATACATGATATCACCAAAACTAGGACTCGACTCAAAATAAAGCTAGACAACACCGCCTAGTCGACTCCCAAAACCTGCAATCCATACGAGGGAACAAGAAGGAAAGAGAAAGAAGGTCAGTCGAGTGACTGGTGAGGGATAACAACATATAAGTTATAATTTATGCCAAAACGAGAGATGCAATGCACAATAACAATTCGTCTCAACCGAATATAGCCCATTTTACAATACAATAATTTTCATTACAATAATAGGGCGTATATCGGGTTAAGGGTTTTCAAGCAATCAATGGGTACCGAATTATTCCCGTTCTCCAACCTTACTCCATAAGACAATACAATAAAATAAATCCCTTTTTCCTCCCAATGACAGAAGGGTTAATTACTCCCTAACCATCGATTTGTCATTTGAGTCATAGCCCATCTCGGTACTATGCTCCTTCGGCTGAAGCCGGTCACAGGTAATACGTGATATCCACTACCTCCGTAGATAGCACGTACACCCCTAGATGTCGCAAGGTAGGTTCACCGTCAGCCCTATGCTTTCCCGGATCCCCTAAGCCACGTTGTCTCAGGCCCAACAATCACAAGCACTCGTTATGCAATGCTTGAAAGATACATTTTCAATTTCAATTGAGATTCATGAACACACGCTTGAGAACATATATGTATAACTCATTTGATATTAGAAAACCATTTCCGGTAAAACCAGGAAAATAGTAGGCAATGGCTTATTTAATACATAAATACATATACGTATAATACTTCGGGTGAGGAACAATCAAATCGTGCAGGCCATAGTATTGGTATAGTATTGATTACAACAAGAGAATAACCTCACCTTGATAACCTCGACAAAAGAGAACCAAAACAAGATATGAATCTAAACCACCGGGTCCTCGGGAGGATCACCTGAACAAAAGACACAAATACGGTTGACATTAGACTTAAAAGGACCAACTAGAGATGCTCGACGATGCAAAACAATGTCATGAGATGATATGCATATAGATTCCTATGCAACAAGAGTATAATTATGCAAGGAATGACCAATATGAGCAATCATGGCACTTTAAGAATTAACTTTCACATTGAAGATCATTTCGAGCAAGTTTAGATGTCTTTCATGCAACTCTAGTAAAATGATATACTTATATAAGAGCACTTACAATTTAATTAAAGAATTTAGCATACATGAGATTCAATAAATGGGAAGAAACGATGAAAAAGGCAAGTAACGGGTATTTGGGCAAAACATAGCAAAACCTGACAGTTTTCTCCAAACGAGCAAGCTGTAAAGAATTGGGTATATCTTAAGTTTGAAAAGTCAGAATTACGTTTTGTTTGTTGGAAATGAAAGTAGATAAACAGGTCTTTCCAACCATATATGGGTCAAATTTTGGTTCAAAGTGGAACAAAAATGACATAGGTGCAAAGTTGGTTGAATGCAGATTTCTGATAGGTTGGCGACACAATTTTGGATCGATCATATCTCCCTCCTCATAAATGATTTTAATGTGATTCCAATTTTAGAATACTCTACACTCAAAGAGGTTTCATTGGTCAGAAAATCAGGTCAATTGGAGCTCATTTGAGGTCTGCACGGCCGTGCGACTATTGGCCTTAAAACCTACATGGCCGTGTGAATAAAATCATGTTGAAAATTCGAGAGTTTATGCACGACGGTGTGAGAAATGGACGGGGAGGCTGCACGGATGTGCAAACATGTCTGGTACAAAAAATAAAAAGGGTAAAACAGGGGAGAAAGAGGAAAGGAAGCCAAGAATTCATCCAACCATCCAAACTTGCAAAGATGCACTTAGAATCAAGTATATTCATCTCATAACACATGAAAGCACACTTAGGAACACTTAAGGATCAAATATATATCAAGAACTCATGCTTAATATCCTTAATCATTATCCTCAAAACCCATCAACTCCATTAATAAACTTCAAGCTTTCCTAACTTATGAATCATGCTTGATGGCTTCTTGAATTCTTCCTAGCACATGATTTCTAGCATATTTACATCTACCACTTTCCTCCTAACATGCTTTGTTGTATGATTCTCCATAACCTAGCTTCCATGGCAACATATTCATGCATGCAATTCCCATGCACAAGAAGAAATTAAATGGTAGAGATTAGTTCATGCATGAGAAAAGATCTTGATTTCACCTAATTCTTACCTTGAATTTTAGAAGAGCTTGAATTGAAGTGATGGTGTGTGAGAATGGAGGGTGGATCGTGTAAGAAGGAAGCAAGGAAGAAGAAGGAAAATGTCTTATATATTCTTGAAAATCATGGAATGAAATGGAAGATTGTGATATTTTATAAAAGGTATACAAACATTAATTAAAATGCATGAGTCATAAAGTGATTCCTTCACTTCAAGAAGAAAATTTAAAATTTAATCCTCAAGTATAAAGTTTATGCAATTAAGTGATCATATTCTTGAGTTAATAATATCTAAAGCCAAATAAAATTCACTTAAGTACTCATACTTTGGAAATTTGGCAATCAAGGACAAGTAGTTGGAAATTAATACAACGGACAAATAGAACATAACTCTCGAACGTTCACACATGTTTTACCTGTTCCGAAAGACGGGGCATTACAATGTTAGTGCAAAGAACTTGAAAAATATGCATGCAATGGGATTAATAGATATTAGTAAAAATGAACTTGATAAATGTGAAATTTGTGCAAAATAAAAAATTTTATGAAAACCTTTTCCAAGTGTTAGAAGAGATCACAAATATTAGATTTAATTCATACGGATATTTGTGAGTTAAATGGAATTTTAGCTAGAGCTGGAAAAAGGTATTTTATTAATTTTATTGATAATGCAAGTTGTTTTTGCTATGTGTATCTATTACCAACTAAAGATGAAGCTCTTAGTTCATTTGTGAAATATAAATCAAAAGTAGAAACCCAACTTGAGAAGAAGATTAAGTTTCTATGTTCTGATCGAGGCATGGAATATTGTTTGAATGCTTTTGATACACTTTACGAAGAAAGTGGTATCATACATCAAACAACTGTCGGTTATACACCCTAGCAAAATGGTGTAACTGAAAGGAAAAATCCTACCTTTCTGGATATGGTAAATTGGATGCTAAATCATGTTAACTTACATCATAACTTGTGGGGTGAAGGCCTACTGTCTGCGTGCCATATTCTGAATAGGATACCTAGTTCTGTTGTGAAGACTAGTCCCTGTGAAATATGGAAAGGCAGAAAACCTAACATAAGCTATTTCAAAGTGTGGGGGTGTATGGCTTATTTTCTGGTTCCAGATCCCAAACGAACCAAGTTAGGGGCTAGAGCTATTAAAAGCGTATTTGTCGGATATGCTCTTAATAGCAAGACTTATAGACTTCTTGACTTGGAGTCTAATGTGGTAACTGAGTCCAGGGATATCAAGTTCTTCGAAAATACATTTTCAAAAGATGTTGGAAATGAAACTGAGCCAACCCAAATTGAGCCTAGAGGTCCTGTAATTTCGGTTATGGAAAACATTATTCCTACACAACCAACTGAGCTTACAAGGAGTACTAGAGCAAGAAAAGAGAAAAGTTTGGACAAAGACTTTATCTCTTCTGAGGCTTTATTGTTTTTGGTGGAGGGGGACCGGGCTAATAAAGTGGTAAGTGAAATACCTTTTGTATTTACACTTGAGACGGATCCTAAGACATTTGCAGAATCTATGGCTTCTCGAGATGCTTCCTTTTGGAAGGAAACTGAAAATGATGAAATGAATTCGATCTTGGGTAACAATACTTGGGTATTAGCATACTTACCTCGTGGTTCTAAACCCACTGGGTGCAAGTGGGTATTTAGAAGAAAACGAAACACTGATGGAACTATATCAGCTTTCAAAGCTAGATTAGTTGCCAATGGGTTCAGACAAGTAGAAGGGATTGACTACTTTGACACTTACGCACCGGTGGCTCGAGTGGCTTCCATTAGAATTCTTCTTATCTTAGCCTCTCTTTACTATCTGTTTGTTCATCAAATGGACGTAAAGATAACTTTTTTAAATGGAAATTTAAAAGAGAAAATCTATATGGAACAACCTGAGGACTTTGTAGCACCGAGAATAGAAAATAAAGTGCGTAAGTTAGTCAAATCTTTGTATGGTCTGAAACAAGCACCAAAACAGTGGCACGAGAAGTTTGACACTGCTATCTTGAGTTTTGGATTCAAGTATAACAATGTTGATAGGTGCATTTACTCCAAAAGTAAAGCTGACTATATGGTGATAGTCTGCTTATATGTCGATGATATGTTGATCATCGGGACAAACATGATTGGAGTAAATGAGACTAAAAAGTATCTATCCTCGGTCTTTAAGATGAAAGCTTTAGGTGAAGTAGATACTATTTTAGGTATTAAAGTTAAAAAAATATAGTGGGGGTTTTTTATTAAACCAATTGTAACGCCCGAGCGCGAGACGTCATATCCCCGCACTATGACCCGACCCGTATATGAAATGGATATCTACACACGTGCCAAATCATAGCGAACGGGGACATACACACTCGCTAAGCCAGGCGGGACTAACCTATCACTTAAAACCCCAACAACAACAATCAGAGTAACAGAAAAACGGAAGCAATAATTCATATTCCATATATTGAGCTATATGCTCTAGATACCAACATTTAAGTTCAAGGAAGATCAATACCAATACCAAATACATGTACGTTCGAATTTATATACAATATCCAAAATGCCATAAAATAAGCATATGGGTGTAAAGAAAGAAAGGCTAGACACTATGCAAGACTCTCTCAGACTTGTATCCCGCCTAGCATCCCTTCCTGCAAAAAGAACTGAAACAACTCTGGGTTTAGTCTTAGACAGACTGGTGGGTATAAAAATAGGCATAATATCATAATATGGTGGAATTTAAGCACATACATGCAAGCTATAATCCTTATTCGAGGTTTTAGAATAATTTCCCCAAGTGGGAAGTAAAATACAACGAATAGGATTATAACAATTCATTTCATTCATTAGGTCCTTTGTAGCCCGGCGAGAGGGCGTGCATTATCTCCAACCAACACCTCGTGTAATTCATTAATCGTTCATTCATTCGTTCATTCATGCATTCATTCTTTCGTGCACAATCATTAGATCATTCATTCGATCATTCATATACTTCTTCTTCCTCCGGTTAGGGACAGGTTTGCAAGGCCCGAACCCTCATTCATTGGTGCTAGAGGGGTACATGAATCCCCAAAAGCTCGGTTCCCCTTCTTTCACTAATCTCCTAGTGAAGTCTAGGTTACCGTAATTGATGGAACTAGTATATGTGGATTCCCGTTAGCCCAAGCTTCCCCGGTTCACCAAATACACTAAGTCCCGGGCCCCCATTCATTGTGAACATTCATTTCTCGCCAAAACTTTTGGTAGGATATTCGAATTAAAAGTTTTACATTAAAACATTGACTCGTTGAAAACTCAATATATATATTTAAATAGTTTTGGCCAAAATCATGCACATTAGGTGTTTTGGGTCATATCTTTAGCTAATAGAAGAAAAACCCACCTGGTAGACAAAAGAAACCGACAAAGACCTCACTGCTCAACCTCGTCTCCCACTGGATCAATATCTGTGTGACAAAGGTAGTGTGAGACTCAATTATGACCACATTTAACGCTCGGCTATACAATGACATGTTATGGAATGCTTGAAACATAATAACATGTCCAAATATGCTCATGAATACCATGGAATTCAATTAAACACATCATTCACCAAATTTCGTTCAATATACGATAAAATCGTATTCATTCACGTTCATAGCTTTCATACTTGCATTCATATAACTTTCAAGGTCATAAATCAATCATAATTCAAAGCTTAAATGAAGTCACGTTGCATATAATTCACGAATACGAACAATAAACGAGATATAAGCAAGAAAAGAGGTTCCCCAAAGCTACCAATTCAAATGACACGGCCGTGTTACATTTTCAAAGGAATTGGACACGGCCGTGTCCGACGTTAAAAATAATAAAATTCCCAAGCCGAGGGCTTGACACGGCTGTGTTGAGTTTTCAAAGCATTTGGACATGGCCGTGTCCGATTTTCTGAAAATATTTTTCGCAAGTCGAGAGCCCAACACGGTCGTGTCCATTTTCAGTTCAGAGCTGACACGACCGTGTCAGCTTTTCGTCAAGAAAGAAATAACAAAGCAAAAGCTCTGTTTCTGCGAGGGAAAAGCTTTGAAGAACAGGGCAGCAACAAGGAGGCTCTTATATATCACCTAGACATATATTCAATCCATAAAACTCATATAAATCATGAAATTCATTCATATTTACAAGAATTCAAGCATAAGGTTGGCAAAAGATCCCTCAAACTCAAGCTTTTAAACATGGAAGCTTTAAGCTCCTTCAATGGCATATCATACAATCAACAACTAACATGGAATTCAAGGATATAGAAATGATAAGAAAGCTTCAAGCATCATCTTTCATGCATCAATTCTCAATTTAAACCATGAAAAATCAATGTTTAAGATCAACCCCCAAACAAGCCATTCAAGCCCTTATTCACATACTATGATTTCTCCACTCATACCAAGTTATCCATAGTTGAAAAGATAGAGGAGAAGATGGAGGTTGCAAAACTCTAATTACCTTGGAGAAAGATGGAGGATAGATTAAGCTTGAGCTCAAAGTTTGGATGATCAACAATGGAGGGTTTTCTTGGAGCTTTTCCTTGTCTCTTGGGATAATGATGATCGATGGAAAATGGAAGCAAGGAGAAGGAATTGCTAATATTTAGGGGAAAAATGGGTAGAATACGGGTCGATCCAAGTCGGTTCGTTTAAGAAAAAGGGTCAAACAAGTTACAAAGTCGAGGCCATGGAAAGGTTCGTTGTCAAAGGTTCAAATGATATCGAAAAGGTACAAGGTCAAGTTTAAAGAGTAGGTATCGTCGAAACAAGTTCAACGCCATTTACGGATCTCGGTTTCGAGGTCCGGAGCTCAAGATATCGTGAAAACCGTTCAGGGTTGCCTATTATTCAAATAGGTCCCTAAACTTTCAAAAAGTGGCAATTATGCCCAAACTCAATTTCCAATTGAGTCCAAAACATTCAAATAAGTTACAATCAAGCCCCCGGCACGCACATATAACACGAAAGATTTCAATTAACACCAAATTCAAGAAATTCACATTCTCACAATTCCGTTCATATATTCAAATCTCACATTGGAATTCATATGAAATTTAAACAATTAATGCAAATTAGAAACGAGTTTAAACCAATTAATCCAAGTATAAAATCATATGATTAAATGTAAATGCACACGTAACACTTACCTGCACGTGTGAAAACACGGGGCGTTACAACCTCTCCCCCTTAAAGAGAATCCGTCCTCGGATTCATTGCTCGTTCGGAAACAATTCGGGATAGAACTTCTTCATTTTCTCTTCTGTTTCCCACGTGGCTTCCTCCGTCTTATCACTTCGCCACAATACCTTCACCAAAGGGAATCGTCTGTTTCGAAGTTTTTGAAATTTCCGATCCAGAATCTTAACTGGTTTCTGAACAAAAGTGAGATTTGGTTCAAGCTCAACTTCTTCAACCGGTATTACCACTGAGTCATCGGGATAGTACTTCCGAAGTTGTGATACATGGAAAACATTATGAATACCCGTTAAACTTGGAGGTAAATCCAATCTATAGGTTGTATCTCCGATTCTCTTCAAAATCTCATAAGTGTTAGGAATAGTGCCCTAGAAAGCCGATTGTATATCCGCTTTGTGCTTTTCCTTATTGTAATCACAGACAATCTTTGAATGAAATAACGAATTAAGGCAACACTTCTTTATATGCTCTTGTTTGGTATGCGTTTACTTTTGCTGTGCATGTATAAGAACTCCCCTAATCCTGATGACTTTTAGGACTCTACCATTTAGGTGAAATGGTTCATGAAACGAGCCCTATATCACATAAGTCATGATTAGTAAAATACTCCAAGCCGATGAGTCCTACAGACAGTGGGAGTGTCAACCTGACTCCTCTAAGGCTTGCTTGTGGGATCACGCCCTTAAGAAGGACCACCTTGTTTCATGGAGGTGCAAAGTGTATAGTTGATACGTGCGTGATACATGAGGGTGCTTACTTTAATAAGTAAGTTCACTGAGGTGCCCCGTGTGAGAACATTCCTAAATGGGAAAGGAAGTTTCTATTTCAGGAAATGGAAACTTCCAGATTAGGAAATATCTCACGAGTCATTGATGTGATTAATTGATCCTTAGACTTGAGGTTCCTTGTCACTTTATGAGTTAACTCTGTAGTCTTAGGTATAAGCTTTAAAGGGTGTCGCCTTAGACAACTGATTCAAGGCTTATGCTGGGGCTGCACAAGTGATTCATGAAAGTGAATGAGAATCAAGAAAGGACCTACACTTGCATTTGCAAGGTGATCTCTTATTGTGTAAGTCATTCATATGCCATATGGAGTCCTTGGCCAAGGCAGTAGATCAAGACATCAAGAAAAGGGTTTCTTGGATTGAGATCAAATGGATATGAAATGCACTTAGCTTTAAGACCAGATTATTAGGGTTCTGATTATTCCCTTGCCCTAGATCTTGGTTGAGAGATAGCAAGTAGGAGGATTGTATCTCACATGGATCAATGACTTAAAGGTTCTGTCGAATCCGAACATTCCAATTCAGCTAGGGGTTAAACACCTGTTGCTAGACTATGGTCGTTTAATCTGTGGACTGATTAATTAATTAGTGAATTAATTAATTAGGGTCACTGCTAATTGAATTGAGAACCTAGAGTGTCACACACGTGTGAATATATATATTGTATATATATATATTAAATAATTAATTAGTTAATTATTTAATAGACTTTGGTTTAATTTTGAATTAAAAAGAAAGTCTTATTTTGGAGAAAATAATCTAGTTAATTAATTACGAATTAATTAATTAGATAAAAATAAGTTATTTATTTTATAATAAATAAAGTATAAAATTATCCAAAAATAGTTTGGATATTTTTAGCTCTCTTAAAAGTTGACTTGAATTAGAATTCAAAGTCAAAGTTGGAAAATACTTGATGATCAAGTAATAGGAGAGAGAGGAACCAAATCCTTTCCCGACAAGGAATAGGATCGGCCGCCCCTCCCCTTTCCTATATATAGGGGAGCTCATGCTCCCCTTTAGAGCTAATTGACAATTCTTGGTTCATGTGTTGAACACCTTTCTTTCTCCAAGATTAAATTAAACCCTAGGTCAAGCCTAAACACTAACTAGAGAACTAGCATCCTTACTAGTTAGATTGTGATCAAGTTGGTGGACTTTCTCTAGAGACTTCAAGTTAGAAGTTTGAAGATTCGAGCTTTACCAAGGAGAGGGGATCAAGCCGCGAGAAGAGCGTTCTTGGGTGGCTTGAAACGCTTCAAGAAAGAACAAAAGAAAAGTAAGTTTTCTATCTTTACGAATTTGGTTACACGATTACGAGTCCAAGGTCCTTTTGTTGGAAAAATTTTTTAAATTCCGCTGCTTTCTGATTCGTATTTTCCAACAAGTGGTATCAGAGCCACCTCGTTAATCGTGTTTCTGATTCGTCTCAATTATTCTGAATTTGGTAGAAATTCTTAGGCTTAGATGCGAATTAGGTATTCATGAGTTCTTTTAGAAAGCCTGAAATACGAAACTGTAATTTTTCCTGAATTTCTGAAACTGTTTTCTTAAATTGTGTTTTTGAAAACCGTTTTGATTGAAATATATTTAAATCGAATTTTTAATTTTGGATTGAACCGGGTTTTGGAGAAACCCGGAAATACGAAACGGGACACGAGAAGAATGGGATTGGGCGTGCTAGCACGTCGCACGCCCAAACCCCATTACCGCCGCCCAGCCCTCCCGCATCCGCGCGGGAGGCCTCCCCGCCCGCCTAGGCGCCCTGCTCGCCTGTCCCGCAACCGTGCGGGACAGCCGCCTGCTCCTCCCGCAACCGCGCGGGAGCGCCCGCCCAGGGATGGGCGGGACTGCCTGCCCGCACCGCACATCTGCGCGCAAGGGCGCGCCTGGCGCGCGCACGCTGGCGGCAATCGCTGCCGGCTGTGCGCAGCGCTGGGGCGCGCCTAACGCGCGTTCCTGCGCGGCGGGCGGGCGATCCCGCGTCATCCGGGGCCCGTGCATTCGTGTTTTCGTGTTTCGTGTTTTCGGTCCGAAAAATCCCGATTTAATTTTATTTTAATTTTATCTTTTAAAATCAGTTTTGTTAAAATAAAATTATTTTAAAATTTTGATTAAATTGGGATTTTTGAGAAATTAAAGCGATTTGGATTTTGGGAAAATTATGAATTTTATTTTCTGAAAAATAATGAAAGAATAAAATTATTAATTTTGGAAATTAATTGGAATTTTATTAGTTTAATGTTTTTCGGGTTTTATTGAAAAGGCTCTTGAACAAGAATTGCATCTAAGTCGTGTTTTAAGTCATTAGGACTTGAAACGAGAATTTTAATTTATTGGCTAAATTTAAATTCTCGCAAAAGCATGTTAGGTGATCATGGGTTTAGATCTATGTATGGTTTTAATTTATGCACATGAATGGTTTAAATTGGGGTTGGAGCCCTATAGTTGCGTTTTTCAATTGAGGTTGGAGCCTCACTTATGTGCGTACTGTTATGTGATTTATTATGTGGCTTTCCATATTACTGTTTTGAGGCCGGGGTATGCCCCGTGTAATTGTCTAAGGCCAATATGAAGATTGAGCCTTATTACTTTATGTCTTTTTCTTTTTATTGTAATTTGAGAGTAGAGATAGGTGGTGAGGTTTTATTTTCTTTTTGGAGACAATGCACCCATGGAGTAAGATGGACCACATTCAAGTAACAAGGAGGCCATAAGTGAAGACCCCTCAAAATGTTAGGGAGGGGAATCTCAATTGTTAAATGTAATAGAGATAGGGCTCGTATTTTGTTACCGCTTTCCCTTATGTGATTTAAACTGTTTATGTGGCATGTATGTTAGAACTTGTGATTGTGGAGTGGCTCCCACATATCACGCATAAGATAGGTAGAACCCATGATCATTACATGTTAGTATCATGCTAGGACATGTTATCTGTTTATGTGCTTGTTTGAAATGCATTTAAGTGTACTTGCATTAATCAAGACTAATAAAATTGGATAACATATATGTTGGTGAGGTCGAACCGGACAACTCTCCGGTTGATTCGAAAATTCCCATTAAATATTAAGCTAATTTCGAACAAATAGGTATTTAATTCGAGATGCAAATTTTGAATTAAATTCCTAGCATTCCATCAATAGGTTTTAAGTTTAGTAAGTAAAGCTAGTTATTGTCCGCGAGTCGTGGGATAGCTAGTGGAGCTTATTAGTTCTTAGTTACCTGATTAATCATTTTAAATGATCAATATTTCATGATCGATTTTAGCAAGGGCGATGTCCGCGAGTCGTGGGTCGTTCGAACTAAGTTTTGATCATGATCTTATGATTGATGGGTCTAGCTTAACGCCTAAGTAAATATGGATGTCGCACGAGTCGTGGGTCCATATTGAAATATAGGTGATGCAAAAACAATTACTAAGAGTTCTAAAGGTGTTAGAATTGGTAAGTTGTACCTACCTAGGGTTCTTACTTAGAATGTCCGCGAGTCGTGGGTTCGAGGTAAAATGCCTAGGATCTTAGTACCCATTGGGAAACGGGTTCCTCTTAGATCTTTGGGAATTCTAGATCTTTGAAAAACAGTGGGAGCTACAATAGATTAAAGACCTTATCTTTTGTATATCGTTATAATTCAGCATGCTCACTTAGTTCTCTGTTTTACCATTTAGGTCGTAGATTCTGTGATTCTCTACGTGTTTTGAAATGGCAACCAAAAACCCTCTTGTATCGATCCTCGAGTCAAACAAGTTGACTGGTCCCAACTATTCTGATTGGCTGAGGAATCTAAAAATTATTTTAGATTCTGAGAAGAGAACTTATGTTCTCTTCGAAGGGGAGCCTAGTCCCGAAGGGGAGGCTCCCACTCGGGCCGAGCGGGACGCGATTCAGAAGTGGAAGGATGATAATCTCCAAGCCCGTTGCCTTATGTTGGCTAACATGTCTCCGGACTTGCAAAGACAACATGAGGCCATGGAATTTGCTTGGGAGATTTACGACCACTTAGAGCAACTTTACCGCCCTCATGAACGTGTTACAAGGTATAACACTTCAAAGGAATTGTTCCACTTAAGAATGAGGGAAGGTTCAAGTGTCCATGAATATGGACTCAAGTTTCTTGCCCTTACTGAGAAACTTGCATCCATGGACATGCCGCTGAAAGATGAGCTTTCAGTGGATTTGTTGCTAGCTTCGCTCCCACCATCATTCAACCCATTTGTCCTTAACTTCAATATGAATCATGCTGGTGCTACTGTAGCTGAGCTGATTAGTCAGCTTGTGACTGCTGAAAGCACGATCAAGAAGGACAATAAGGTTTTGATGGTGAATGCTCCATCTTCCTCTTCTGGGCCTTCTAAAGGTAAGGGCAAGAAAGCCCAAAAAAAAAAGGAAGAAGAAGAAACCCCTTAGGCCCACTGGTGGCATTTCGAAGGGAAAGGCCCAAAAGAAGAAGCGTGATCAGAAAGAGGATGTTTGCTTCCATTGTGGCAAAGCGGGACATTGGAGGAGAAACTGCCCAGAGTACAAGGCTACTCTAAAGAAAGGTATCTTTCTCGTTGAAGTAAATCTTTCTATTAATTCTAGTTCTTGGGTACTTGATACCGGTTGTGGGACTCATATCTGTAATGATGTACAGATGCTAAGTGAAGTCCAACAACTCAAAGAAGGAGAATGTGTCTTGAAGATCGGCGATGGCTCAAACGTTGAAGCTCGAGCTTTAGGCACAATTAGATTAGATTTAGGTAGTTTTGAGTTAGTCTTAAATAAAGTCCTTTATGTACCGAGCATTATTCGTAATATAATTTCAGTTCCAATATTAGATTGTGAAGGTTATGAAACTTATATTAAGAATGGTAAATATTTTATCAAACGGAACAACTCTTCCGTTCACATCGGTACTCTAAGTAATGGACTTTACCTAACTCAAAATATCAATATTATGAATATACAACGAGAAACAAAGCGTAAGAGAGATGACAAAGTTTCAGCTCCCTTATGGCACGCTAGATTAGGACACATTTCCAAGAACAGAATTAGCAAGATAAACACTTTAGGATCATTCTCTGAAAATGATCTTAAGGAGTTAACTTCTTGCGAATCCTGTCTCAAAGGAAAAATGTCCAAAGTCCCTTTTAAAGGAACTGTGGAACGTGCCACTAAGGTTTTGGATTTGATCCATACTGATGTTTGTGGACCGCTTAGTGTAAGCACTAGAAACAATCATCAGTACTTCATAACCTTTACTGATGACTTTAGTCGGTTTGGTTATGTATACTTAATGAAGTATAAATCTGAAGCGTTTGAGAAATTCTTAGAATTTCAAAAGGAGGTTGAGAACCAAACTGGTCACAAGATCAAAGCACTTCGATCTGATCGAGGAGGCGAATATCTTAGTGAAGAATTCCTTGATCATCTCAAAGATAATGGGATTATCTCTCAGTGGACTCCTCCGGGAACTCCTCAGCTTAATGGAGTTTCTGAGAGAAGGAATCGAACCTTACTTGATATGGTTCGTTCCATGATGAGTTTCACTGACTTACCACCTTCTTCCTGGGGTTATGCCCTCGAAAGTGCAGCAAAGATTTTGAATCTAGTTCCCTCTAAGTCAGTCCCTAAAACGCCCTATCAAATGTGGCATGGTAAAATCCCTAGTTATTCTTACTTAAGAATTTGGGGTTGTCCTGCTTACGTGAAGAGGACAGTGGGAGATAAGTTAGAATCTCGTTCTAACTTATGCTACTTTGTAGGTTATCCTAAGGAATCCATAGGATACTACTTCTATGATCAATCTGAGCAAAAGGTGTTTGTTTCCAGAAATGCTACTTTTCTGGAGGAACCGTTCCTTAAAGAAAAGAAAGGCAAGATCATAGAATTAGAAGAAGTACAAAGTGACCCCACACCACCCACTGAAGAAACGTCCCACTCTGATCAACCACAACCAATCACGAATTTCGATACACATGAAAATCCTCCTCTAAGGCGTTCTGAACGCACTCCTAGACAGCCGGAGAGATGGTATGGATTCTTCCATGAAATCTCTCAAAAGGATAATGATCCTTTAACATATGAGGAGGCACTTTCAGATTCTGACTCTGAACAGTGGATAGAAGCCATGAAATCCGAAATGGACTCTATGAACTCCAACCAAGTTTGGACCTTGGTAGATTTGCCTGATGGGGTCAAACCCATAGGTTGCAAATGGATCTTTAAGAGAAAGCTTGGAGTTGATGGAAGCATTGCAGCCTACAAAGCAAGACTGGTTGCAAAAGGATTCACTCAAAGACCCGGCGTGGACTTTGACGAAACCTTTTCACCAGTTGCAATGCAAAAGTCCATTCGAATCATGCTTGCCATTGCTGCATATTATGACTATGAGATATGGCAAATGGATGTGAAAACTGCCTTTCTCAATGGTGACATTGACAAAGACATTTATATGGAGCAACCCATAGGTTTCACATTCAGTGGGAGTGAGCAAAAGGTTTGCAAACTCCAAAGATCAATCTATGGATTGAAACAGGCTTCTAGGAATTGGAACATTCGATTTGATGAATCAGTCAAAGCGTTTGGCTTCATGCAAATTTCGAATGAATCATGTGTGTATAGAAAGGAATTGGAGACCTCAGTGCAATTCTTAGTACTTTATGTTGATGACATCCTTCTTATTGGGAATTCGAAGGATGACATGAAAGTGACTAAGTTATGGTTATCGAACCAATTCGAGATGAAAGATCTTGGTGATGCGTCCTATATCCTTGGAATTAAAATCTATAGAGATAGATCTAGAAGGTTAATAGGACTATCACAGTCGATGTACATTGACAAAGTATTGAAGAGATTCAATATGGAGTCAGCGAAGGTTAAGAACCTTCCTATGAGTGTAGGAACATGTCTTTCAAAGAAGATGTGTCCTAAGACTAACCTTGAGAAGGAAAGAATGACTCATACACCTTATGCGTCAGCAATAGGTAGCATAATGTATGCAATGCTGTGTACTCGACCGGATGTGGCTTATGCACTTAGTGTGACAAGTCGTTTCCAATCAGACCCTGGAGATGGTCACTGGGCTGCCGTGAAGAATATTCTTAAGTACTTGAAAAGTACTAAAGATTTATTCTTAGTTTACGGAGGTCAGAAAGATCTTACTGTCGAAGGATACTGCGATGCAAGCTTTGCATCAGACTTAGATGATTTTAAGTCAATGTCAGGATACATTTTCTGCCTAAATGGCGGAGCAGTGAGTTGGAAGAGTTCCAAGCAAACTACCACTGCAGATTCGACCACTGAGGCCGAATACTTAGCTGCAAATGATGCAGCTAAGGAAGGTGTTTGGATTAGAAACTTCATTCAAGAGTTGAATGTTGTTCCTAGCATGAAAGACCCCATTACTGTGTTTTGTGACAACACTGGGGCGGTTGCTCAAGCAAGAGAACCAAGATCTCACCAACGGACCAAGCACATTATGAGGAAGTATCACCTAATCCGTGATATTATCAAAAGAGGAGATGTGCAAATTGAGAGGGTCACATCAGCAGAGAACGTGGCAGATCCACTTACTAAACCCCTTAGTCGAGAAGCTTTCCAAGGTCATCTTCAGAAGATGGGACTTAGAGTAGCTTTAGAATGGCTTTGACGGGCAAGTGGGAGATTGTTAGGAATAGTGCCCTAGA
Source organism: Lantana camara (assembly GCA_037501455.1). Classification (NCBI taxonomy): domain Eukaryota; kingdom Viridiplantae; phylum Streptophyta; class Magnoliopsida; order Lamiales; family Verbenaceae; genus Lantana; species Lantana camara. The sequence goes on along the minus strand of CM074859.1, from coordinate 105,241,854 downwards.
AAGCCGATTGTATATCCGCTTTGTGCTTTTCCTTATTGTAATCACAGACAATCTTTGAATGAAATAACGAATTAAGGCAACACTTCTTTATATGCTCTTGTTTGGTATGCGTTTACTTTTGCTGTGCATGTATAAGAACTCCCCTAATCCTGATGACTTTTAGGACTCTACCATTTAGGTGAAATGGTTCATGAAACGAGCCCTATATCACATAAGTCATGATTAGTAAAATACTCCAAGCCGATGAGTCCTACAGACAGTGGGAGTGTCAACCTGACTCCTCTAAGGCTTGCTTGTGGGATCACGCCCTTAAGAAGGACCACCTTGTTTCATGGAGGTGCAAAGTGTATAGTTGATACGTGCGTGATACATGAGGGTGCTTACTTTAATAAGTAAGTTCACTGAGGTGCCCCGTGTGAGAACATTCCTAAATGGGAAAGGAAGTTTCTATTTCAGGAAATGGAAACTTCCAGATTAGGAAATATCTCACGAGTCATTGATGTGATTAATTGATCCTTAGACTTGAGGTTCCTTGTCACTTTATGAGTTAACTCTGTAGTCTTAGGTATAAGCTTTAAAGGGTGTCGCCTTAGACAACTGATTCAAGGCTTATGCTGGGGCTGCACAAGTGATTCATGAAAGTGAATGAGAATCAAGAAAGGACCTACACTTGCATTTGCAAGGTGATCTCTTATTGTGTAAGTCATTCATATGCCATATGGAGTCCTTGGCCAAGGCAGTAGATCAAGACATCAAGAAAAGGGTTTCTTGGATTGAGATCAAATGGATATGAAATGCACTTAGCTTTAAGACCAGATTATTAGGGTTCTGATTATTCCCTTGCCCTAGATCTTGGTTGAGAGATAGCAAGTAGGAGGATTGTATCTCACATGGATCAATGACTTAAAGGTTCTGTCGAATCCGAACATTCCAATTCAGCTAGGGGTTAAACACCTGTTGCTAGACTATGGTCGTTTAATCTGTGGACTGATTAATTAATTAGTGAATTAATTAATTAGGGTCACTGCTAATTGAATTGAGAACCTAGAGTGTCACACACGTGTGAATATATATATTGTATATATATATATTAAATAATTAATTAGTTAATTATTTAATAGACTTTGGTTTAATTTTGAATTAAAAAGAAAGTCTTATTTTGGAGAAAATAATCTAGTTAATTAATTACGAATTAATTAATTAGATAAAAATAAGTTATTTATTTTATAATAAATAAAGTATAAAATTATCCAAAAATAGTTTGGATATTTTTAGCTCTCTTAAAAGTTGACTTGAATTAGAATTCAAAGTCAAAGTTGGAAAATACTTGATGATCAAGTAATAGGAGAGAGAGGAACCAAATCCTTTCCCGACAAGGAATAGGATCGGCCGCCCCTCCCCTTTCCTATATATAGGGGAGCTCATGCTCCCCTTTAGAGCTAATTGACAATTCTTGGTTCATGTGTTGAACACCTTTCTTTCTCCAAGATTAAATTAAACCCTAGGTCAAGCCTAAACACTAACTAGAGAACTAGCATCCTTACTAGTTAGATTGTGATCAAGTTGGTGGACTTTCTCTAGAGACTTCAAGTTAGAAGTTTGAAGATTCGAGCTTTACCAAGGAGAGGGGATCAAGCCGCGAGAAGAGCGTTCTTGGGTGGCTTGAAACGCTTCAAGAAAGAACAAAAGAAAAGTAAGTTTTCTATCTTTACGAATTTGGTTACACGATTACGAGTCCAAGGTCCTTTTGTTGGAAAAATTTTTTAAATTCCGCTGCTTTCTGATTCGTATTTTCCAACAATAAGGTCCCAAATATCGGGGATTCAGCTTTCCTCCCTTTCCAATTCGGGCGAATCCTTTACGAGGTGAAGCTTTCAGAAACACTCTATCCCCAACTTCAAACTCAAGATCTTTCCTTCGCTTATCTGCATAACTTTTCTGTCGATCTTGAGCCGATTTCATCCTTTGCCGAATAATCTGAACCTTTTCGATAGCATCCTGAATAGCTTTAGAAGGTTTTTCTTTCTTTTCACCCCTTTTTACCCCTTCTTGCTTACTCCACTTCCATTCTTCTAAATCGAAAAACGACGGGGATCGGCACTTTCTTCCATAAAGAAATTCATATGGTGCCATTTCTATTGAAGCTTGATAACTGTTATTGCAGGCAAACTCAATCAGTGGTAATTGCTCATTCCATGAACTCGAGAAATCCAACGCACACGCCCTTAACATATCCTCAAGATATCTGATTAACCTTTCAGATTGCCCGTCAGTCTGTGGATGAAAAGGTGTACTGAACTGAAGCTTGGTCCCCAGACATTTCTGTAGTTCTTGCCAAAATCTAGAAGTGAACCTCGGATCCCTATCCGAAACAATGCTAGCTGGCACTCCGTGTAGCCCAACAATCTCATCACAATACTTCTTAGCCAACTTACCTATCTTATTAGACATCCAAACTGCAAGAAAATGCGCTGATTTAGTCAATCTGTCCACGATTACCCAAATTCCATCGAATCCACCTTCCACTCTAGGTAAACCCGATACAAAATCCATTGCTATCTGTTCCCATTTCCATTCTGGAATAGGTAGTGGCTGTACTAATCCTGACGGCTTCTGATGTTCAGCTTTCACTAACTGACAAGTCAGACACTGCTTCACATAATTCACCACATCTCTCTTCAACCCGTTCCACCAATCATATTGTTTCAAATCCCGATACATCTTGTTTCCACTAGGATGCACTGAATAAGCAGTTTTATGAGCTTCATCCAAAATAACTCTTCTCAGTTCTGTTAGAACTACCACTCTGTTCTTGAACCGAAAGATTCCCGTATCATCAAATCCAGACGGACATTTAGGGTCCAATCGAGCCTTCTCTATCAACTTCTGAATCTCAGTATTTGTCCGTTGTGCCTCAAATATCTGTTGTCTTAACTCTGGCCGTACTGAGATGTTACCAATACGAGCTTTTGTCTTCACCAACTCTATTGGTTGTCCAATATTTACCTTCAAATTGGATACACTAGCCTTCCTGCTCAATGCATCCGCGACCACGTTAGCCTTACCCGGGTGATACTTAATCACACAATCATAATCCTCGAGGGTTTCCATCCATCGTCGCTGTCTCTTATTCAAATCCTTTTGAGAAAACAAATACTGAAGGCTCTTATGGTCCGTAAAAATCTCAAAAGAAGTTCCATACAGATAATGTCTCCACTTCCCTAAAGAAAAAATCACCGCTGCAAGTTCAAGGTCATGAGTGGGGTAATTTTTCTCATGCTCTTTCAATTTCCTAGAGGCATAAGCAATTACTCTCCCGTTCTGCATCAAAACACAACCCAAACCTTCATGAGAAGCATCAGTATACACCACAAACCCTTCAATACCGTCCAGAAGGCCTAATATCGGTGCAGAAGTTAACTTATCTTTCAAGAGCTGAAAACTAGCTTCACACTTCTCATCCCATTTAAACTGAACCTCTTTCTTAGTTAATCGGGTTAACGGAGCCGCAATCTTAGAGAAATCCTTAACAAATCTTCGATAATAACCAGCTAACCCCAAGAAACTTCGAATCTCGGAGACATTCTTAGGACTCTGCCACTGAGAAACTGTCTCTACTTTCGAAGGATTTACTTCCAATCCTTTGCTCGAAATAATGTGACCCAAGAATCTCACCCTGTCGATCCAAAACTCACATTTACTGAACTTTGCATAAAGCTGGTTATTCCTTAAAGTCTCCAACACCAATCTCAAATGACGAGCATGATCCTCTTCTGACCTTGAGTATACCAAAATATCATCAATGAAGATCACAACAAACTTATCGAGGTAGGGACGAAAAATCCGATGCATCATGTCCATAAAAGCTGCCGGCACGTTGGTTAATCCAAAAGGCATCACCACAAATTCGTAATGTCCATACCGGGTATTAAATCCTGTCTTAGGAATATCTTCCTCCTTGATCTTTAACTGATAATATCCTTGCCTTAGGTCGAGTTTAGAATATACCCTTGACCCTTGTAGCATATCAAACAAATCTTCTATATGAGGCAATGGATATTTATTCTTTACAGTCATCCGATTCAGCTCCCGGTAGTCAATGCACATTCTCAGAGTTCCATCTTTCTTCTTAACAAAGAGAACTGGTGCGCCCCACGGTGATGAACTTGGTCGAATATATTCATTCTTAAGAAGATCTTCCAACTGAACTTTTAACTCCTGTAACTCTGCCGGTGCCATCCGGTAAGGAGTCTTAGAATAAGGTTCAGATCCCGGATATAAGTCTATCACAAATTCAATCTCTCGATCCGGAGGTAAAGAACCTAAAACTTCGGGAAACACCTCAAGATATTCCTTCACCACTTCTGTCTCTTCAAGTTTCGCCTGATCTTTCGGCTTATTCAAAATATAAGCAATATATCCCATAACCCCATTCCTTATCAATTTATGAGCTTCAGTGAACGATAAAAGAGGAGCAGTCTTTGATTCTTTCCCCACTGTCACTTCTTCTCCCAACTTAACCGTCTTGGTAAAACAATCAACCGTGGCGTGATACCGAAATAACCAGTCCATTCCCAGAATAACCCCGTATCTGTTCATCGGTGTAACCACCAAATCTGCCTGATATTTTCTGCCTTCAAACCCAATCACACAATCCCTAACCACCTGATCCGTCTCAAGACTTCCACCCAACGGCGAACTCACCACATAACAAGTATTTAAGCACGTAACAGGCAAACACAAAGTATCAATTAATTTGTAAGAAATAAAAGAATGAGTAGCGCCAGGGTCAAATAATGCATGTATGTTCGTGTTATGGATGCATATCGTACCTTCCACCATGGCATTGGGATTAGCTTCCACATCTTGCTCTTCACTCGCAAGGATATATGCACGAGCTGGGATCATGGGCCTCTGAGCTCCCGGTTGATAGCCCGGAGTCTTGTCTGGACAAGTGTTAGCCATATGTGTTGCCTTCCCGCATATCAAACACTGTCCCAACCTCCTTCTGCAAGTGTTGTAGGTGTGAGTAGGGCCTCCACAATACAAACATGGTGGCCTATCCTTTCGTGGATCAGAAGGAGCTGGAGGTGCTTGGGGCTTTGGTGGTGCAGTTCCCGCAGCTCGAAACTTCTTATTCTGTCCTTGGAATGGCTGAGAGGGGGATACCATAGGCCTTTTCCCTTTTCCAAATCCGGATCCTTGCCCCATTTGCATTCGTCGAATGGGATCCTTTTTTCTTATATTCCTCTTCCAGCACCAATGCCCTCTGTATAGTGTCAGCAAAAGACTCAAAGTTATGACCTGCGTGTCCATGTCTAAGATCATGTCTCAATCCAGCAATAAACTTCTTCCCCTTTCTCTTTTCATCCTGTGTGATGTGAGGTGCATACTTCCCAAGTCTATTGAAAAGAGAGAGATACTGAGCCACCATCCGAGTCCCCTGTTTCAAATCTATGAATTCTTGTTCCTTTCTCTCCCGAACCACCTCAGGCACAAAAGCTTCTCGAAATTCCCTTACAAAGACTTCCCAGGTAACGGCTTCTCCTACCACTTCAAGCTTTTCTCTAGCACGTTCCCACCAATCATAGGCTTCTCCATCCAGTTGAAAGATAGCAAACTGAGCTTGCTCTTGAGATGTAAATTGTCTAACATTAAAAATCCTCTCAATTCTTGTTAGCCATCCCTCTGATATTGCATCATCAACCGAACCTGAAAACCTTGGAGGGTTATAGCTCAAAAATAACCCATGGTGATCTCGTGGATTATTAGGAGGGGGTGCCTGCTGCTCAGCTGGTGGTTGTACCGAAGGATCCTGAGCTCTTCTATGTTCAACATAATTGTACACGGCTTCCATAAAATGCTCCATATTCATAGGTGGTTGTGGGGGATTAGGGGAACGATCTCTATGATGATGATGACCCGGAGACCTCTCCCGATGTCTTCTAGGAGGCATCCTGTCCAATCAAACACTAACATGCATGCCAAATTTAGTTCATGCGTGACAATGCAATGAAGTTAATCACTTACAAAATCACGAATCAAAGCATATTATCACGCGAAAATGCAATTACCTCACCTTAACAAATAATTCTTAAAGCCGAACGACCTAACTGACTCAACAAGACACTAGAACCCTGGTTTTGCAACCCTGGGCTCTGATACCACTCAAGGATGTAACGCCCGAGTGTGAGACGTCATATCCCCCGCACTATGACCCGACCCATATATGAAATGGATTTCCACACACGTGCCAAATCATAGCGAACGGGGACATACACACTCGCTAAGCCAGGAGGGACTAACCTGTCACTTAAAACCCCAACAACAACAATCAGAGTAACAGAAAAATGGAAGCAATAATTCATATTCCATATATTGAGCTATATGCTCTAGATACCAACATTTAAGTTCAAGGAAGATCAATACCAATACCAAATACATGTACGCTCGAATTTATATACAATATCCAAAATGCCATAAAATAAGCATATGAGTGTAAAGAAAGAAAGGCTAGACACTATGCAAGACTCTCTCAGACTTGTATCCCGCCTAGCATCCCTTCCTGCAAAAAGAACTTAAACAACTCTGGGTTTAGTCTTAGACAGACTGGTGGGTATAAAAATAGGCATAATATCATAATATAGCGGAATTTAAGCACATACATGCAAGCTATAATCCTTATTCGAGGTTTTAGAATAATTTCCCCAAGTGGGAAGTAAAATACAACGAATAGGATTATAACAATTCATTTCATTCATTAGGTCCTTTGTGGCCCGGCGAGAGGGCGTGCATTATCTCCAACCAACACCTCGTGTAATTCATTAATCATTCATTCATTCGTTCATTCATGTATTCATTCTTTCGTGCACATTCATTAGATCATTCATATACTCCTTCTTCCTCCGGTTAGGGACGGGTTTGCAAGGCCCGAACCCTCATTCATTGGTGCTAGAGGGGTACATGAATCCCCAAAAGCTCGGTTCCCCTTCTTTCACTAATCTCCTAGTGAAGTCTAGGTTACCGTAATTGATGGAACTAGTATATGTGGATTCACGTCAGCCCAAGCTTCCCCGGTTCACCAAATACACTAAGTCCCGGGCCCCCATTCATCGTGAACATTCATTTCTCGCCAAAACTTTTGGTAGGATATTCGAATTAAAGGCTTTACATTAAAACATTGACTCGTTGAAAACTCAATATATATCTTTATATAGTTTTGGCCGAAATCATGCACATTAGGTGTTTTGGGTCATAACTTTAGCTAATAGAAGAAAAACCCACCTGGTAGGCAAAAGAACCCGACAAAGACCTCACTGCTCAACCTCGTCTCCCACTGGATCAATATCTGTGTGACAGAGGTAGTGTGAGACTCAATTATGACCACATTTGACGCTCGGCTATACAATGACATGTTATGGAATGCTTGAAACATAATAACATGTCCAAATATGCTCATGAATACCATGGAATTCAATTAAACACATCATTCACCAAATTTCGTTCAATATACGATAAAATCGTATTCATTCACGTTCATAGCTTTCATACTTGCATTCATATAACTTTCAAGGTCATAAATCAATCATAATTCAAAGCTTAAATGAAGTCACGTTGCATATAATTCACGAATACGAACAATAAACGAGATATAAGCAAGAAAAGAGGTTCCCCAAAGCTGCCAATTCAAATGACACGGCCGTGTTACATTTTCAAAGAAATTGGACACGGCCGTGTCCGACGTTAAAAATAATAAAATTCCCAAGCCGAGGGCTTGACACGGCCGTGTTGAGTTTTCAAAGCATTTGGACACGGCCGTGTCCGATTTTCTGAAAATATTTTTCGCAAGTCGAGAGCCCAACACAGTCGTGTCCAATTTCAGTTCAAAGCTGACACGACCGTGTCATCTCGTCGTCAAGAAAGAAATAACAAAGCAAAAGCTATGTTTCTGCGAGGGAAAAGCTTTGAAGAACAGGGCAGAAACAATGAAGCTCTTATATATCACCTAGACATATATTCAATCCATAAAACTCATATAAATCATGAAATTCATTCATATTTACAAGAATTCAAGCATAAGGTTGGCAAAAGATCCCTCAAACTCAAGCTTTTAAACATGGAAGCTTTAAGCTCCTTCAATGGCATATCATACAATCAACAACTAACATGGAATTCAAGGATATAGAAATGATAAGAAAGCTTCAAGCATCATCTTTCATGCATCAATTCTCAATTTAAACCATGAAAAATCAATGTTTAAGATCAACCCCCAAACAAGCCATTCAAGCCCTTATTCACATACTATGATTTCTCCACTCATACCAAGTTATCCATAGATGAAAAGATAGAGGAGAAGATGGAGGTTGCAAAACTCTAATTACCTTGGAGAAAGATGGAGGATAGATTAAGCTTGAGCTCAAAGTTTGGATGATCAACAATGGAGGGTTTTTTTGGAGCTTTTCCTTGTCTCTTGGGATGATGATGATCGATGGAAAATGGAAGCAAGGAGAAGGAATTGCTGATATTTAGGGGGAAAATGGGTAGAATACGGGTCGATCCAAGTACGGTTCGTTTAAGAAAAAGGGTCAAACAAGTTACAAAGTCGAGGCCATGGAAAGGTTCGTTGTCAAAGGTTCAAATGATATCGAAAAGGTACAAGGTCAAGTTTAAAGAATAGGTATCGTCGAAACAAGTTCAACGCCATTTACGGATCTCGGTTTCGAGGTCCGGAGCTCAAGATATCGTGAAAACCGTTCAGGGTTGCCTATTATTCAAATAGGTCCCTAAACTTTCAAAAAGTGGCAATTTTGCCCAAACTCAATTTCCAATTGAGTCCAAAACATTCAAATAAGTTACAATCAAGCCCCCGGCACGCACATATAACACGAAAGATTTCAATTAACACCAAATTCAAGAAATTCACATTCTCACAATTCTGTTCATATATTCAAATCTCACATTGGAATTCATATGAAATTTAAACAATTAATGCAAATTAGAAACGAGTTTAAACCAATTAATCAGAGTATAAAATCATATGATTAAATGTAAATGCGCACGTAACACTTACCAGCCCGTGTGAAAACACGGGGCGTTACACCAATCTCACTATATTGAGAAAGCTCTGACTAACTTTAAACACCTCGAGATCAAGGAGGTGAATACTCCATTTGACAACGGACTAAAACTTAAAGAAAATACTGGTAGAGCTATTGCACAGCTTGAGTATGCAAGTGCTATTGGAAGCCTTATGTACGCAACGCATTGCACAAGACCAGATATTTCCTTTCCAGTTTCGAAGCTTAGCAGATACTCGTGTTGGAAACACGGAATCAGAAAGCAGCGAAAATTTTAAAATTTTCCAACAAAAGGATCGAAACTCGCAATCATGAATCCAAATTCGTAAGGAAAAGAAACTTACTTTTCAATAATCTTTCTTGCAGCGTTTCAAGCCACCCAAGAACGCTCTTCTCGCGGCTTGATCCCCTCTCCTTGGTAAAGCTCGAATCTTTAAAAACTTCTAACTTGAAGCTCTCTAGAGATAGTCCACCAACTTGACTACAATCTAACTAGTAAGGATGCTAGTTCTCTAGTTAGTGTTTAGGTTTAACCTAGGGTTTATGTGATCTTGGAGAAAGAATGGTGTTCAACACATGAACCAAGAAGAATCGATCAAAATCCCTAAGGGGAGCTCGAGCTCCCCTATATATAGCTCTAGAGAGGGGTGGCCGAACCTAGTCCTTTTGGACTAAGGATTTGGTCCCTCTCTCTTATTACTTGATCATCAAGTAATTCCAAACCTTGATTTTGAATTCTAATTCAAATCAACTTTTAAAAGAGCTAAAATATCCAAAACCCTTTTGGATAATATTATACTTTATTTATTAATAATAAATAACTTATTTATCTAATTAATTAAATAGATTAATTTCTCCAAAATAAGACTTTCATTTTAATTCAAAAATTAAACCAAAGTCTATTAAATAATTAACACATTAATTATTTAATACATAAATAATATACACGTGTGACACACGTGTCCCTAAGGACACGTGCCAATCACGTGAACCACACGTGTGGAACCCTCTTGGTATGATCAACTCGTTTAATCATTTTAAAGCCTTAACTCATGTAACCAAATTTTTGTGTGTGACCCTCTAGGTTCTCAATTCAATTAGTAGTGACCCTAATTAATTAATTCACTAATTAATTAATCAGTCCACAAATTAAACGACCATAGTCTAGCAACAGGTGTTTAACCCCTAGCTAAGTTGGAATGTCTCGATTCAACAGAACCTTTAAGTCATTGATTCATGTGAGATACAATCCTCCTACTTACTATCTCTCAACCAAGATCTAGGGTAAGGGAATAATCAGAACCCTAATAATCTGGTCTTAAAGCTAAGTGCATTTCATATCCATTTGATCTCAATCCAAGAAACCCTTTTCTTGATGTCTTGATCTATTGACTTGGCCAAGGACTCCATATGGGATATGAATGACTTACACAATAAGAGATCTCCTTGCAAATGCAAGTGTAGGTCCTTTCTTGATTCTCATTCACTTCCATGAATCACTTGTGCAACCCCCGCATAAGCCTTGAATCAGTTGTCTAAGGCGACACCCTTTAAAGCTTATACCTAAGACTACAGAGTTAACTCATAAAGTGCCATGGAACCTCAAGTCTAAGGATCAATTAATGACATCAATGACTCGTGAGATATTTCCTAATCTGGAAGTTTCCATTTCCTGAAATAGAAACTTCCTTTCCCATTTAGGAATCTTCTCACATGGGGCACCTCAGTGAACTTACTTATGGAAGTAAGCACCCTTATATACCACGCACGTATCAACTATACACTTTGCACCTCCATGAAACAAGGTGGTCCTTCTTAAGGGCGTGATCCCACAAGCAAGACTTAAAGGAGTCAGGTTGACACTCCCACTGTCTGTAGGACTCATCAGCTTGGAGTATTTTACTAATCATGACTTATGTGATATAGGGCTTGTTTCATGAACCATTTCACCTAAATGGTAGAGTCCTAAAGTCATCAGGATTAGGGGAGTTCCCATACATGCACAGCTAAAGTAAACGCACACCAAACAAGAGCATATAAAGAAGTGTTGCCTCAATTCGTTATTTTATTCAAAGATTGTCTATGATTACAATAAGAAAAAGTACAAAGCGGATTTACAATCGGCTTTCTAGGGTACTATTCCTAACAATCTCCCACTTCCCCGTCAAAGCCATTCTAAAGCTACTCTAAGTCCCATCTTCTGAAGATGACCTTCGAAAGCTTCTCGACTAAGGGGTTTAGTAAGTGGATCTGCCACGTTCTCTGTTGATTGGACCCTCTCAATTTGCACATCTCCTCTTTTGATAATATCATGGATTAGGTGATACTTCTTCATAATGTGCTTAGTCCGTTGGTGAGATCTTGGTTCTCTTGCTTAAGCAACCATCCCAGTGTTGTCACAAAACACAGTAATGGGGTCTTTCATGCTAGGAACAACATTCAACTCTTGAATGAAGTTTCTAATCCAAACACCTTCCTTAGCTGCATCATTTGTAGCTAAGTATTCGACCTCAGTGGTCGAATCTGCAGTGGTCATTTGCTTGGAACTCTTCCAACTCACTGCTCCACAGTTTAGGTAGAAAATGCATCCTGACATTGACTTAAAATCATCTAAGTCAGATGCAAAGCTTGTATCGCAGTATCCTTCGACAGTAAGATCTTTCTAACCTCCGTAAACTAAGAATATCTTTAGTACTTTTCAAGTACTTAAGAATATTCTTCACGGCAGCCCAGTGACCATCTCCAGGGTCAGATTGGAACCGACTTGTTACACTAAGTGCATAAGCCACATCCGGTCGAGTACATAACATTGCATATATTATGCTACCTATAGCTGATGCATAAGGTGTATGAGTCATTTTTTCCTTCTCAAGGTTAGTCTTAGGACACATCTTCTTAGAAAGACATGTTCCTACACTCATAGGAAGGTTCTTAACCTTTGTTGACTCCATATTGAATCTCTTCAATACTTTGTCAATGTACATCGACTGTGATAGTCCTATCAAACTTCTAGATCTATCTCGATAGATTTTAATTCCAAGGATGTAGGACGCATCATCAAGATCTTTCATCTCGAATTGGTTCGATAACCATAACTTAGTTACTTTCATGTCATCCTTTGAATTCCCAATAAGAAGGATGTCACCAACATAAAGTACTAAGAATTGCACTGAGGTCTCCAATTCCTTTCTATACACACATGATTCATTCGAGATCTGAATGAAGCTAAACGCTTTGACTGATTCATCAAATCGAATGTTCCAATTCCTAGAAGCCCGTTTTAATCCATAGATTGACCTTTGGAGTTTGCAAACCTTTTACTCACTCCCACTGAATGTGAAACCTATAAGTTGCTCCATATAAATGTCTTTATCAATGTCACCATTGAGAAAGGCAGTTTTCACATCCAATTGCCATATCTCATAGTTATAATATACAGCAATGGCAAGCATGATCCGAATAGACTTTTGTATTGCAACTGGTGAAAAAGTTTCATCAAAGTCCACGCCGGGTCTTTGAGTGAATCCTTTTGCAATCAGTCTTGCTTTGTACGCTGCAATGCTTCCATTAACTCCAAGCTTTCTCTTGAATATCCATTTGCAACCTATGGGTTTGACCCCATCAGGCAAATCTACCAAGGTCCAAACTTGGTTGGAGTTCATGGAATCCATTTCGGATTTCATGGCTTCTATCCACTGTTCAGAGTCAGAATCTGAAAGTGTCTCCTCATATGTTAAAGGATCATTATCCTTTTGAGAGATCTCATGGAAGAATCCATACCATCTCTCCGGCTGTCTAGGAGTGCGTTCAGAATGCCTTAGAGGAGGATTTACGTGTGTATCGAAATTCGTGATTGGTTGTGGTTGATCAGAAGGGGATGTTTCTTCAGTGGGTGAAATGGGGTCACTTTGTACTTCCTCTAATTCTATGATCTTGCCTTTCTTTTCTTTAAGGAACGATTCCTCAAGAAAAGTAGCATTTCTGGAAACAAACACCTTTTGCTCAGATTGATCATAGAAGTAGTATCCTATGGATTCCTTAGGATAAATTACAAAGTAGCATAAGTTAGAACTAGATTCTAACTTATCTCCCACTGTCCTATTCACGTAAGCAGGGCAACCCCAAATTCTTAAGTAAGAATAACTAGGGATTTTACCATGCCACATTTCATAGGGCGTTTTAAGGATTGACTTAGAGGGAACTAGATTCAAAATCTTTGCTGCACTTTCTAGGGCATAACCCCAGAAAGAAGGTGGTAAGTCAGTGAAACTCATCATGGAACGAACCATATCGAGTAGAGTTCGATTCCTTCTCTTAGAAACTCCATTGAGTTGAGGAGTTCCCGGAGGAGTCCACTGAGAGATAATCCCATTATCTTTGAGATGATTAAGGAATTATTCACTAAGATACTCGCCTCCTCGATCAGATCGAAGTGCTTTATCTTGTGACCAGTTTGGTTCTCAACCTCCTTTTGAAATTCTAGGAATTTCTCAAAAGCTTCAGATTTATACTTCATTAAGTATACATAACCATACCAACTAAAGTCATCGGTAAAGGTTATGAAATACTAATGACCGTTTCTTGTGCTTACACTAAGCAGTCCACAAACATCTGAATGGATCAAATCCAAGACCTTAGTGGCATGTTCCACAGTTCCTTTAAAAGGAACTTTGGGCATCTTTCCTTTGAGACAGGACTCACAAGAAGTTAACTCTTTGAGATCATTTTCAGAGAATGATCCTAAAGTGTTTATCTTGCTAATTTTGTTCTTGGAAATGTATCCTAATCTAGCGTGCCATAAGGGAGCTGAAACTTTGTCATCTCTCTTATCTTTAGTTTCTCGTTGTATATTCATAATGTTGATATTTTGAGTTAGATAAAGTCCATTACTTAGAGTACCGATGTGAACGGAAGAGTTGTTCCGTTTGATAAAATATTTACCATTCTTAATATAAGTTTCATAACCTTCACAATCTAAAATTGGAACTGAAATTATATTATGACTAATGTTCGGTACATAAAGGACTTTATTTAAAACTAACTCAAAACTACCTAAATCTAATCTAATTGTGCCTAAAACTCGAGCTTTAACTTTTGAGCCATCGCCGATCTTCAAGACATATTCTCCTTCTCTGAGTTGTTGAACTTCATTTAGCATCTGTACATCATTACAGATATGAGCTCCACAACCGGTATCAAGTACCCAAGAACTAGAATTAATAGAAAGATTTACTTCAACGAGAAACATACCTTTCTTTAGAGTGGTCTTGTACTCTGGGCAGTTTCTCCTCCAATGTCCTATTTTGCCACAATGGAAGCAAACATCCTCTTTCTGATCATGCTTCTTCTTTTGGGTCTTCCCCTTCGAAATGCTACCAGCGGGCCTAAGGGATTTCTTCTTCTTCTTTTGGGCTTTCTTACCCTTACCTTTAGAAGGCCCGGAAGAGGAAGATGGAGCATTCACCATCAGAACCTTATTGTCCTTCTTGATCGTGCTTTCAGCAGTCACAAGCTGACTAATCAGCTCAGCTACAGTAGCACCAGCATGATTAATATTAAAGTTAAGGACAAATGGGCTGAATGATGGTGGGAGCGAGGCTAGCAACAAGTCCACTAAAATCTCATCTTTCAGTGGCATGTCCATGGAAGCAAGTTTCTCAGTAAGGGCGAGAAACTTGAGTCCATATTCATGGACACTTGAACCTTCCCTCATTCTCAAATGGAACAAGTCTTTTGAAGTGTTATACCTTGTAACACGTTCATGAGGGCGGTAAAGTTGCTCTAAGTGGTCGTAAATCTCCCAAGAAAATTCCATGGCCTCATGTTGCCTTTGCAAGTCCGGAGACATGTTAGCCAACATAAGGCAACGGGCTTGGAGATTATCATCCTTCCACTTCTAGATCGCGTCCCGCTCGGCCCGAGTGGGAGCGTCCCCTTCGGGACTAGGCTCCCCTTCGAAGAGAACATAAGTTCTCTTCTCAAAATCTAAAATGATTTTCAGATTCCTCAGCCAATCAGAATAGTTGGGACCAGTCAACTTGTTTAACTCGAGGATCGATACAAGAGGGTTTTTGGTTGCCATTTCAAAACACGTAGAGAATCACAGAATCTACGACCTAAATGGTAAAACAGAGAACTAGTGCATTCTGAATTATAACGATATACAAAAGATAAGGTCTTTAATCTAATGTAGTTCCCACTGTTTTTCAAAGATCTATAATTCCCAAAGATCTAAGAGGAACATGTTTCCCAATGGGTACTAAGATCCTAAGCATTTTACCTCGAACCCACGACTCGCGGACATTCTAAGTAAAACCTTAGGTAGGTACAACTTACCAATTCTAACAACTTTAGAACTCTTAGTACTTTCTTTTGCATCACCTATCTTTCAATATGGACCCACGACTCGTGCAACATCCATATTTACTTAGACGTTAAGCTAGACCCATCAATCATAAGATCATGATCAAAACTTAGTTCGAACGACCCACAACTCGCGGACATCGCCCTTGCCAAAATTGACCACGAAATATTGATCATTTAAAATGATCAATTAGGTAACTAAGAACTAATAAGTTCCACTAGCTATCCCACGACTCGCGAACAATAACTAGCTTCACTTACTAAACTTAAAACCTATTGATGGAATGCTAGGAATTTAATTCAAAATTTGCATCTTTAATTAAACACTTATTATTCGAAATGAGCTTAATATTTAATGAGAATTTTCGAATCAACCGGAGAGTTGTCCGGTTCGACCTCACCAACATATATGTTATCCAATTTTATTAGTCTTGATTAATACAAGTACAATTTAAATGCATTTCAAACAAGCACATAAACAGATAATATGTCCTAACATGATACTAACATGAGATGATCATGGGTCTATCCTATCTTATGCGTGAAAAGTGGGAGTCACTCCACTATCACAATTCTAACATACATGCCACATAAACAGTTTATATCACATAAGGGAAAGCAGTAACAAAATACGAGTCCTATCTCTATTAGATTTTCAATTGAGATTCCCCTCCCTAACATTTTGAGGGGTCTTCACTTATGGCCTCCTTGTTACTTGAATGTGGTCCATCTTACTCCATGGGTGCATTGTCTCCAAAATGAAAATAAAAACCTCACCACCTATTCTACTCTCCAAAAAAAATAAAAAAGTACTGAAAAGTAATAAGGCTCAATCTTCATATTGGCCTTAGACAAATACACGGGGCATACCCCGGCCTCAGTACAGTAATATGGAAAGCCACATAATAAATCACATAACAGTACGCACATAAGTGAGCCTCCAACCTCAATTGAAAAACGTAACTATAGGGCTCCAACCCCAAATGTAAACCATCCATGTGCATAAATGTAAAGCATACAAAGACTAGTACCCATGATCACCTAACATGCATAAATTGCAAGAATTTAAATTTAACCAATAAATTAAAATTCTTGCTTTAAGCTCTAATAGCTTAAAACACTACTTAGACGCAATTCTTGTTCAAGAGCCTTTTCTATAAAACCCCGAAAAACAACAAACCAATAAAATTCCAATTAATTTCTGAAAATTAATAATTTTATTCTTTCAATATTTTCATAAAATAAAGTTTGCAATTTTCCCAAAATTTAAATCGTTTAATTTTTCAAAATCCCAATTTAAACAATTATTTCAAAATTAATTTTTAATTTAAATAAAACAAAATTTTTCAGAAAAATTAAATCGGGATTGGATTGGACTAAACACGAAAATCAAGATCGCCAAATGAATGGCCCAGAACGGACTGCACGCCCGCCCAAGACTATGCCCGGTAGGCTCCCGCGCGGTTGCGGGAGGGGTGTACGGGTGCACCTAGGCGCTGGCGGACGGCCTCCCGCGCGGTTGCGGGAGGGATGGGCGGACAGTCCTGCGCGGCTATAGGACTACTGTGCGGCGGTGGTGCGGGCCTGGGCGTGCGACGCCCTAGCACACCTAGGCTCGTGTTTTCGTAATGTAATTTTCGTGTTTCGTGTTTCAGTTCAAAAAACAACAACAATCCAAAATTTAAAACATGATTTAAATATATTTGATCCAAATAATTTCAATCAAATTTTCGAAAACGTTTTTCAGAAACTTTTAGGAAAAATACAGTTTCGTAATTCAGGCATTCTAAAAGAACTCAAGAATACTCAATTCACATCTAAGCCTAAGAATTTCTACCAAATTCAGTTAGGTGGAGACGAATTAGAAACATGATTAACGAGGTGGCTCTGATACCACTTGTTGGAAAAACGGAATCAGAAAGCAACGGAAATTTTAAAATTTTCCAACAAAAGGATCGAAACTCGCAATCATGAATCCAAATTCGTAAGGCAAAGAAACTTACTTTTCAATAATCTTTCTTGAAGCGTTTCAAGCCACCCAAGAACGCTCTTCTCGCGGCTTGATTCCCTCTCCTTGGTAAAGCTCGAATCTTTAAAAACTTCTAACTTGAAGCTCTCTAGAGATAGTCCACCAACGTGACTACAATCTAACTGTTAGGAATAGTACCCTAGAACGCGATTGTATATCCGCTTTGTACTTTTCCTTATTGTAATCACAGCCAATCTTTGATTAATATAACGAATTGAGGCAACACTTCTTTATATGCTCTTGTTTGGTATGCGTTTACTTTAGTTGTGCATGTATGAGAACTCTCCTAATCCTAATGACTTTAGGACTCTACCATTTGGGTGAAATGGTTCATGAAACGAGCCCTATATCACATAAGTCATGATTAGTAAAATACTCCAAGCCGATGAGTCCTACAGACAGTAGGAGTGTCAACCTGACTCCTCTAAGGCTTGCTTGTGGGATCACGCCCTTAAGAAGGACCACCTTTTTTCATGGAGGTGCAAAGTGTATAGTTGATACGTGCGTGATACATGAGGGTGCTTACTTCCATAAGTAAGTTCACTGAGGTGCCCCGTGTGAGAAGATTCCTAAATGGGAAAGGAATTTTCTATTTCAGGAAATGGAAACTTCCAGATTATGAAATATCTCACGAGTCATTGATGTGATTAATTGATCCTTAGACTTGAGGTTCCATTTCACTTTATGAGTTAACTCTGTAGTCTTAGGTATAAGCTTTAAAGGGTGTCGCTTTAGGCAACTGATTCCAGGCTTATGCTGGGGTTGCACAAGTGACTCATGAAAGTGAATGAGAATCAAGAAAGGACCTACACTTGCATTTACAAGGAGATCTCTTATTGTGTAAGTCATTCATATGCCATATGGAGTCCTTGGCCAAGGCAGTAGATCAAGACATCAAGAAAAGGGTTTCTTGGATTGAGATCAAATGGATATGAAATGCACTTAGCTTTAAGACCAGATTATTAGGGTTCTGATTATTCCCTTACCCTAGATTTTGGTTGAGAGATAGTAAGTAGGAGGATTGTATCTCACATGAATTAATGACTTAAAGGTTCTGTCGAATCGATACATTCCAATTCAGCTAGGGGTTAAACACCTGTTGCTAGACTATGGTCGTTTAATCTGTGGATTGATTAATTAATTAGTGAATTAATTAATTAGGGTCACTACTAATTGAATTGAGAACCTAGAGGGCACAAACAACAACTTGGTTACATGAGTTAGGGCTTTAAAATGATCAAACGAGTTGATCATACCAAGAGGGTTCCACACGTGTGAAACCACACGTGTGGGTCACGTGACTGGACACGTGTTCTTATGGACACGTGTTCCACATATGTATATTTGTTTATATATTAAATAATTAATGTGTTAATTATTTAATAGACTTTGGTTTAATTTTTGAATTAAAAAGAATGTCTTATTTTGGAGAAAAATAATCTATTTAATTAATTAGATAAAATAAGTTATTTATTTATTAATAAATAAAGTATAAAATTATGCAAAAGGGATTGAATATTTTAGCTCTTTTAAAAGTTGATTTGAATTAAAATTCAAAGTCAAAGTTTAAAATTACTGGATGATCAAGTAATAAGAGAGAGGGACCAAATCCTTACTCTATAAGGACTAGGAACGGCCACCCCTCTCCTACATATAGGGGAGGTCGATCTCCCCTAAGGGCTGATCGATTTTCTTTTGGTTCATGTGTTGAACACCATCCTTTCTCCAAGATAAAATAAACCCTAGGTTAAGCCAAAACACTAACTAGAGAACTAGCATCCTTACTAGTTAGATGTAGTCAAGTTGGTGGACTATCTCTAGAGAGCTTCAAGTTAGAAATTTTGAAGATTCGAGCTTTACCAAGGAGAAGGGATCAAGCCGCGAGAAGAACGTTCTTGGGTGGCTTGAAACGCTTCAAGAAAGATTATTGAAAAGTAAGTTTCTAATCTCTATGAATTTGGATTCACGATTGCGAGTCTAAGATCCTGTTGTTGGAAAATTTTAAATTTCTGCTGCTCTCTATTTCCTGTTTTCCAACACTAACTAGTAAGGATGATAGTTCTCTAGTTTGTGTTTAGGCTTAACCTAGAGTTTATGTGATCTTGGAGAAAGGATGGTGTTCAACACATGAACCAAGAAGAATCAATCAAAATCCCTAAAGGAAGCTCGAGCTCCCCTATATATAGCTCTAGAGAGGGGCGGCCGAACCTAGTCCTTTTGGACTAAGGATTTGGTCCCTCTCTCTTATTACTTGATTATCAAGTAATTCCAAACCTTGATTTTGAATTCTAATTCAAATCAACTTTTAAAAGAGCTAAAATATCCAAAACCCTTTTGGATAATATTATACTTTATTTATTAATAAATAAATAACTTATTTATCTAATTAATTAATTCATAATTAATTAAATAGATTAATTTCTCCAAAATAAGACTTTCATTTTAATTCAAAAATTAAACCAAAGTCTATTAAATAATTAACACATTAATTATTTAATACATAAATAATATACACGTGTGACACACGTGTCCCTAAGGACACGTGCCAATCACGTGAACCACACGTGTGTTTCACACGTGTGGAACCCTCTTGGTATGATCAACTCGTTTAATCATTTTAAAGCCTTAACTCATGTAACCAAGTTGTTGTGTTTGACCCTCTAGGTTCTCAATTCAATTATTAGTGACCCTAATTAATTAATTCACTAATTAATTAATCAGTCCACAGATTAAATGACCATAGTCTAGCAACAGGTGTTTAACCCCTAGCTGAATTGGAATGTATCGATTCGACAGAACCTTTAAGTCATTGATTCATGTGAGATACAATCCTCCTACTTACTATCTCTCAACCAAGATCTAGGGTAAGGGAATAATCAGAACCCTAATAATCTGGTCTTAAAGCTAAGTGCATTTCATATCCATTTGATCTCAATCCAAGAAACCTTTTTCTTGATGTCTTGATCTATTGCCTTGGCCAAGGACTCCATATGGCATATGAATGACTTACACAATAAGAGATCTCCTTGCAAGTGCAAGTGTAGGTCATTTCTTGATTCTCATTCACTTCCATGAATCACTTGTGCAACCCCAGCATAAGCCTTGAATCAGTTGTCTAAGGTGACACCCTTTAAAGCTTATACCTAAGACTATAGAGTTAACTCATAAAGTGACATGGAACCTCAAGTCTAAGGATCAATTAATCACATCAATGACTAGTGAGATATTTCCTAATCTGGAAGTTTCCATTTCCTGAAATAGAAAATTACTTTCCCATTTAGAAATCTTCTCACACGGGGCACCTCAGTGAACTTACTTATCGAAGTATGCACCCTCATGTATCACGCACGTATCAACTATACACTTTGCACCTCCATGAAACAAGGTGGTCCTTCTTAAGGGCGTGATCCCACAAGCAAGCCTTAGAGGAGTCAGGTTGACACTCCCACTGTCTGTAGGACTCATCGGCTTGGAGTATTTTACTAATCATGACCTATGTGATATAGAGCTCGTTTCATGAACCATTTCACCCAAATTGTAGAGTCCTAAAGTCATCAGGATTAGGGGAGTTCTCATACATGCACAGCTAAAGTAAACGCACACCAGACAAGAGCATATAAAGAAGTGTTGCCTCAATTCGTTATTTTATTCAAAGATTGTCTGTGATTACAATAAGGAAAAGTACAAAGCGGATATACAATCGGCTTTCTAGGGCACTATTCCTAACAACACGAGCAGTCCCAATGTTGACCATTGGAAAGCTATTAGTAGGGTACTCGGATACCTTAAGAGAACTATTAGCTTTGGTTTATTCTATAACATATTCCCTAGTATGTTGGAAGGGACTCAGACGCGAGTTGGATAACTAGCGTGGGAGATAACAAATCCACAAGTGGTTGAATTTTCACTCTTGCCGATGGGGCTGTTTCTTGGGCAAGCAAGAAGCACAATCATCTCTCACTCTAACATGGAATCTGAGTTCATAGCTTTGGCACAAGCTGGACAAGAGGCTGATTGGATTAGAAATATGTTGTTAAACATAGATCTTTGGCCAAGTCCAATGCCTCCAATTTCGTTGTATTATGACAGCGAAGCAACGCTTACAAAAGCGTACAGTGGTACCTATAATGGCAAGTCTAGACACAATGACCTTAGACACGCATTTGTTAGATAATTAATACAAGATGTTATTTTAACAATTGTCTATGTGAGGTCAAATAAGAATTTGGCTTATCCGTTTACTAAGACTTGGTAGCTTCAACAACAAGAGATATGGGACTTAAACCACCTGAACCAAAGTGATAGTAATCCTACCTATAATCTAGGTTACCCCTGATTATAGGTTCAAAGGGAAAAACAAGTCACAGTTTGGTTAGAGCTATCAAGTGGTCTCATATGTAGTAGAAGATAGCTCAGTGGGTTGCAACGTGATAAAGTTGAGCTATGATCTTAACAAAATGCTGCACCATTTGCAACAAATGCTCGAGAAACATTTTGCCTATGTGAATTAGAAGTGAAGCATCTCTTATAGAGAGTTGTAGTTTACTCTCTTAGAGGTTCATGAAATGGGATATGGCGTATGGCTTAATAAGCGCCAAGCAATGGAGAGCTTGTTATGTGACAAAGAACACGTGTGTGTGATAACTCTGATTGCATCACAAAGGAGTTGAGGTTCAATCTACAGACACCGACAACTTCGATGTAATTTTGACCTATTTGCACTAAGGGAAGGTTCAATGTTTGTCACACCTTCTTTTAGGCATGTGATCTTTGACAAAGTTTTCAAAGACTTGTTTGGCAAAAGAGCAGTTTTCCAAACAAGTAGGGAATTTTTGGATATATGTCTTGTGTATATAATAATTAGTTGTTGGAGAATTAATTAGTATACAAAGGCATGTGAAGAGTTGTTTGGAAAACTGTGCATTGAGTAATTATCTCACATTGGAAGAATAACATAAAGTAGACTGCTTTATATATTAAAAGGCTGTGAATGTTATTAAATTGTAGAACTCAAGAGAGGACTAATGGGCTCACACGCTGCTCGCGTGCACGGGCTCGGGGTCAGGCATGGGCGAATGTGGCATTTGATGGCGCACTTTGCACTTCGCACGTGCTCATCGTCGCTAGGAGCTTGGAGTCTCGCCTTCGAGCCCAGAGCCTTTCTTTTTGAGTCAGGGTTAGCTCAGCTCAGTCCTACTGCATAACAGTGTCCAGATTCATCCAACTCAATTACAAATTCAAATATGTAACTGTTGATTAGTGGGCAATTAAGTGGTCTAATTTCAGGCTATAAACACCTGAAATTAATCCATTCAAATTCCCATTTATTTTCGTCCAACACCTGAAAGTTATAAATAGCCTCCCACCTGGTTTGAAAATGTACAGCAAAAAACTCACCTAAATTTCTGGCAAATTGCTATTGTCCGAAATTTTCCTCCAGCTTGACATATATCCTAAAAGTAAATCGTCTGCAACCTTTAGCAAAACTCAGAGAGGTAAGGACGATTAACACTTTAAGGATAGAGATTACCCGTGTCATTCTGATCCCATTCCTACAATTTTCTCAACGTCTAAACATGGAGCACCTTAGCTGTTATGTCATTTCCCTCCATCTCCCATATAGTTAGTAAAGGTGCTGCCTCTTTGAGAGCATTAGCTATTGCAGTTGCCCTTTCATTTTCGAGATTCAGATAACTCAAATAAACCTCGGTTAGATACTCATGTTTGCGAAGAGCCTCACTTAGCTTCACACCATTTCTACACCAAACATGTTGTTGCGGAATGATATTGTTGATTGCACGTTTGATATAAAAATATGCATGCAACAAATATTGTTTTGATCCCAAAGTGTGATAACCCAACCAGTATGTCTCATTTTCGACCAATTAGCTTATGCAAAGTTTTAACTCCTCTTTTCTCTCACCTCAATTTAATATTTTTTTCTAATAAACTTTTTAGTATTTATTTTATCTTTTCTCCGCATACTTTGTAAGTTATATTTTAATATTATTTTTATTAATATAATAGTGTCACATTTATTTATAAAATTTAATAGTTTTATTAAAAATAATTATAAAATATATATTAATATAAAAATTTTATGCTCAATAAAATTAAATAATAATAATTATTTCATTGAACATGTATAGAGTGGGCATAAAATTACTAATCCACATTAAACGGGACAAGTCTTATTTCAGCATTCAAGTTTTGCCCCACACATGCAACTATTCTATCTTCATCCCATGCATTTTTGCCACAATTCTGCAACTTTTGAAATCAACTATCACATTATTTAGTAGAGTGACTAAAACATAACCATCTATCAAGATAGAAAGAGACATTTCCATTCGAAGGGCCCACGTAATGTTCTTAAACCAGCAAGTCAGCGTTATTCTCAAATCAAATTCATGGAGTTACCCGCGAGTTCCTCAATATTCTTCGTGGTGTTCATCAAAACCTAGCGTTTGATTCATAAATAAATTAAAAGACCTACAAATTAACGTTATTCAAGTCGAACCAAAGTTTGAAGGAAGATCAAATCACCAAATCTATCAAGAAGCGTTTGGGTATTCCAACAATTTCAAACTGGAAGGAAGAATCAAATGATCAAGTTGAAGATCGAATGCCACTTTTAATTTTAAATTCCCAAATCATTTGTACTATTTATCTGTTATTTATTAATATCAATAAACACGAATTTTAGTGCAAACAATTATCATTCATGTTTGATGCAAAACTTGCATCTCAATATCATCTAATGACAAAATCTTGGCCTCCGTAAGCGATAAACATATCTTTAATTCTTATTGGGTACTTAAGGCTTTTTTTCTTTTTACATCAATCTAGTGACCTTCCTCAAAATCAGATTAGAATCGACTTATCACACTAAGTGCATAAGTCATATTCGACACTAAGTGCATAAGTCATATTTGGTTGATTACATAACATGCATACATTTTATACAAGGGATTTTGAACATTCTAACTTTCTCAAAATTGGTCTTGGGACACGTCTCTTCGAAAGAGATATTGTAATGTATATTGGAGCTTTCCTCTCTTAAAATCTTTCATACTAAAAATATTTAATTATATCAATTTAATAATTATAAATAGGGAAAACTGTAAGTTTGGGACAATAACATACTCCTTTTTATTTTTTATTTTTTTTTAATTTGGCATTTCTGATTTTAAGACATTTACTCCCAAAATTTTGTAATTTTAGCCAAATCCCGGCGGCCGAATCCCTAATTTCTTCTCAAAATACAGCCCATATGCCTACGTGGCCGCCTGAAATACCACCCTTGTGCCTTCGTGGCTGCCCGAAATACCGCCCTTGTGCCTACGTGGCTGCCGGAATGTCCCCTGAAAACTAGGGGTCCGGTTGAATTTGGCCAAAATTGCAAATTTTCGGAAGTAAATATCCCTATAATTAGAAATGTCAAATTAAAGTTCAAAAATACAAAAAAGGGTGTGTTATTATCCCAAATTTGTAATTTCCCCTTGTAAATATTTAAGTAAATCAGATTATTATTGTGCAAGATTTTTACTACTACTACAATAAGAATATACATATTAAAATTAAGGGATAATTACGAACAACCCCCTGAGATTTGGCGAAATTACAGATTACCCCTGAGATTTGAGAAATTATGAACTCCCCCCGACCTTTACACTCTCTCTCATAAATTTCACCACCCTTAATCACACCATTTAAACTCATATTTACATTCCAAAAATACCCTTAGGGGGTATATTGTAATTTTATTAAGTATTTAATGATATAATTGTAATATTAGTTAATTTTGGATTTTTTGTATATAAAAAATTGTTATTTAATTTAAATTTAATATTTTATCTATAAATATAAATTAAATTAGAGATTCCATGCATATTTATTTTATGAAGTATGATAGAAAATTGTAAATTCCCTCTTATATTTATATCTTAGTTTTAAATATATTTTGTATAAGTTCATTTAAAGTTAATTTAAAATAATTTATTTACAATTATAATAATCTTTTCCTCAAAATAATAATTCAAATAAAAAAACCACACAAGAAGTATCAATTAGTACATTACCAAATTTTTTCCTCAAAATTGAAAATCATAACAAACACACCAACATCAATAAATGCATTATAGTAAATTCACATAAATCAGTTAAACAATTATTGCAAAAGTTGAACATGCATGATCAATATCTACAGTAAAATATTTTGCATTCATAAACTCTAAGTATGAAATTAGTTTATCATAAAGTAGTATTCATTGAAAAAAAAAATGTTAGTTAGATACAAAACTCAAGTATTTACATCAAACCCTCTAAGAATTTCAGTACTTGCATTAACCCCCCACCTTTGGGCTCTTTATTACATATATCCCCCTGAGTTTCAACATATTAAGGGCAAAATAGTAAATTTAGCACATTCCGTTAAATTTAACGGAGGAGATAACGGGCCAAGGGGAGTTCGTAATTTCTCAAACCTCAGGGGATAATTTGTAATTTCGCTAAATTTTAGGGGGTTGTTCGTAATTATCCCTAAAATTTAAAAAAAAAAAAAAAAACGGATTGAGCGCCTACTAAAAATAATTGAATTTTACTATTACAATAATTAAAAGTTCAATTTCGCACTCAAAATAAAGAACTTTTATACCATTCCTGGTTAAACTCAAGCCCCATAATCTTACAAGAACTGTTGTAGATGATAGAGCAACAACGTCGTATATTTCAATTTTCAATCATAGACTAAAACGAGGTTTCCATGTTCTGCACAACTTTTTTTGTCCCTAATATCATGGCATCTACCGTACAGTGATTAGTCTATTTGTCAACTTCTACACAAATATTATTCTAATACCTTACACACATGTGCACAATGAGGAGTAACTCCGAACAGGCTAAGGTATGTAGTTAAATCCCTCCGCCCTTATTCATATAAAACTTAATTTTGCACGAACGAGGTGTTGCATAATACTAATTCTTCATGAGGAGTTGCTTGTAAACTTTATCATCCAACCGCGGATCCGCCCATGCAATCAACGGATTAGCCATCAACAAATCGACTTCCGACTCAACCAGTTCAACATTCGTCGCACTCCAATCGAAAGCCTGAATAAGCCTGGCCAAAAGAATGGTCATCGTAGTCGAGCCAAGCACATACCCCGGGCATCCTCGCCTTCCGATGCTAAAGGACAGTATGGTCAAGTCGGGATCGGTAAGGGCTACCTCTGAGGTTTCATCAGTCATGTGGCGCTCGGGTTTGTACTCGAGAGGGTTTTCCCAAACCCTAGGGTTTCGCCCGAGGCCAGGGCGGCTCAAGAACACGTGGCTACCTTTCGGGATGAGATAGCCGCCGACAGTAGTATCTTTAGTCGGCACGTGTGGGAGGTTAAAAGGAGCCACAGGGTGTAGTCTGAATGCCTCTTTAACACAAGCTTTTATGTAGTTTAGCTTAGATAAATCTGATTCGTTGACAAGTCTATCTCTGCCAACAACTTGGTCCAATTCTTGACGTGCCCTTTTAAAAATCTCTGGTTGATTGATCATCTCGGCAATGCACCACTCTGCTGTATTTGGCGGACCGTCGATTATTGCCAACATCATTTCCTGTATGCATATATAAATCAATCTCTCTTATTTTGTATATCACAAAAACACCCCTGAGGCTTCTTTATTAGTTAATGATAAGTTTTTGTTGGATTCTGACTATTTTCACTTTGTTGTCAAGATCAGATACGGAACCATGATTTTTACACATTTTTAGGCGGGATTAAGAAAAAATTCAAAAAATCTTCCTCACATTAAAGCTAAGGACATATACTCACCATGATTTGTGCTTCAATCTCTTTTATTGATATAAGTGGATTATTTCTTGAGTCCTTGAGATTAATCATAACATCAAGACAATCCTCTTCAACCTTTCTGATCCCTTGTTTCCACATCTCCACCCTCTTGTTAATTTCCGGATTGTGATACTTCCTCACGTTTTCCAGAAAACCCCTATGAATCTTGGTATGGCGATCCAAATCAAAAACCTCCAACCATGGAAGAAAATCAGAAATGGCAAACCCGTAGATATATTGTATGATTCCAAACAACGACTCCACATGCTCTATCTCTTCCATTCCAGGGCCTCCATCCTCCATTCCCTTCCCCCAATACCTTTTACCAAAAACCATTCTCCTGATCACATTCCCCGTGTAGTGTCGCGCCACAAGCCTCACATTCACAAGCCCATTTGTAGGAGGACTCGTGCATTGCCTGTAGACATACTTCACGAGATGATCAGCTTCTTCACATCTCTTATCATGCAGCCAGCAATGCATCGCGGGCGAAAGAACGTCGTTTACGAGTATTCTCCTCATTTTCTTCCACTGATCACCGGCGTTGGACGAAAGGCCTGCGGATAAGTACCCGTTGCTGGTTACCTTTCCCGTCGTGCACTCGGGCCGTGAGGCGAAAACGAGGTCGTGCTTCTTCAGGAACTCTCTGGAGAGCTCAGGAGAGGTGACGTGGATGACGTGGGTCCGACCGAGGCGGATGCAGAGTATTTCCGTGTTCAGTTCTTGCATGAGTTTGAGCATCCACCGGAAAATTGGCTTGTTCTTCAGCATTTTCGGCAAGCAGCCAACAATCGGGAGGCCTGACGGACCAGGGGGGAGAGGTTGGCTTCTTTTCTTGAGGATATGGAAGATTATGGTGGCCAAACCTAGTGATAGAAACACTAGGAACCCCATTGGGATATGGTTTCCTTCGTTTCTGGTGGCCTGAGACATGGGATTGTGGTAATTTCTCGTTTTTTAGAAGGTTAAATTAAAGGGTTTGATTGTTCATGTAATAACTGATAACTAGCTGGGGTTCTTTAAATAGTGTGTTGAACGAGAGCCTCCATGTTAGTCGAAAATTTTAGCTCATACTTAATTCGGTCGAATATCAATCAATTTATCGATTAAACTGACTAATTAATTAGTTATTTTTTTTAAAACTATCTACAAATAACACACTAAGTATAAAACACTCAATTCTTGTTGCTGGAAATTTCTATCAAAAATTCGGTTCGCCGAGCCCGACCAATAAAAAGAGAAAGTATATTACACTTGTAATTTGATTTGTCATTCTCTCTAATTTCCAACCAACCACGCAGAAGTGTAAAGGGCAATTCTAGTCCAAGTCTGACTCGATCAAACCGATGTAACGAGGATGCGAATGTTCTGCACTCGTGGTGTAGTTGGTAGAAATTTTAGGGAAATTAACCAATTAAATGACAAGTTTATTAACCTGGTCATTTAATTGGTTAGAATTTGGTTGAGCCGGGTTTGCATTAGAATACCCATCGTTACACTAATTTAATCAGAATTATCGATAGGTTGTTTCTTTCTTTTTAATGGAAGATTGGCAAATTCAATAATGGTTGGCCAATTATTTCACCCGACACCATATTTTAAGAAACATGTGCAACACTCAGCATATTCTAATTGCTATGAAATCGAATGAAATCTTCCCTGATATAAAATATCTTCATGTCAACAAAAATAACATTAAAAAAGTTATAATCTTTTTTTTAAGTAAAAGTATTCTCTTCATTATTCAATCAAACCGGAAATTGCAATAGTGTGAGAAATAATAAAGATTCTCGCTAACACGTGAGTGTGAGTAGTGCAATTCCTTGTTCAATCGTCATGATTAAAGATAGCAGCCAATTTACTTGAAATCTCAATTTGCCAAGTGCGTTCTTTAAGAAAAAATTACTTTTAGATTCCTGACAAGTAGATAATTTAGTGATAAATATCTATATTTATGAATAAATAGACTATAAATTTGATTCTCGTTGAGATAATTTGGAAACCGACAACTAATTCATGCACCCTGGTCCCTGAATTTCAAGAAATCGCCAAGAATGACTTGAGGTGCCGATATGGGTATTTTTAATTTGGAATTCACGTAATGATAATTTATTTTCTAATGCTTAGCATGAAGTACGTGATGCGGAAAGTAATTGGAAAAGTACTTCTTGCTTATTTTAACTAATTTGACATCTATACATATATATCTATAAGCTCGTGAATCAACACAACTTATTTAATTTTAATGTTAGAACAAATTATCAAAAACGTCCCGTAAAGTGAGCCATATACGGTTTTGGTCCCAAGAGTGGTCGGTGTCTCACTTTTGGTCCCATAAAGTGGCATTTGTCTCATTTTTGGTCCCACTGACCCATTTCCGTCCAAGATAACGGTTTGACCGTTAAAAAAGTTACTTTTTACTCCCACATTTTCACCCCCAAACTATTTATATTGTATATTTTCACCCCAAACAAAATATAATATATATTATATATAATATATATATATATATATATATATATATAATATTTGTATACATAAATATTTTATAAAATATTTATAAAATATTGTATTCTATATATGACATGGCATGATAATACAAGAACACGTGGCACGCCCACGTGGGCGCCACGTGGACCCCATGCCAACCTGGATAAACCAGAAACGGCCTTTTGGATAAATCATCAGATCGATATCAGGTCCTCAGATCATCAGATCTACGTTAGGACATCAGATCGATTCACATATTGCCCGATCATTAGATCGATTTGCCCTCCCCTATGAGGAAACCCAAACAGTTAAGGTTCCCGGAAGACAATATCGATCTCCAGATCGATTACATACGTCACCAGACAACCGAATACTGTAAAGCACTCCTGTCGGGACACGTGTAACCTTCTCGTTCCCTGAGACAGGCGCACTGCGGCGCATTTATTGCCCGCCAGTCCCAGTCTCTACCCAAAGGGAAAATAAGGTATAATCGATCCCACTTTAGCCCGCTCCATCGTCCGACACCCAGATCGATGACTGGCAAGGCCATTAATGCACAATTGCGGTACACGCATTATGTGTTATTTGGCCCAGGCTAAAAATACTCGCCCCTTGAACAGTAGTTGGTAAGCCTTTACCCCGCATTAAATTGCATTTATTCTCTTTCTAAAGAGCTCCATTACTGACTTGAGCGTCGGAGCACCAAACTTGGGCAAAACCCCAAGTTCCCCAAGCTGGTACTTAGCTCACGTGTGTTGGTGCTTTCAGGTCGATAAAGAGCCCACTTAAACAAATTCTTGACTGATTGACCCATATCTGACAGCCAGATCGACCAGATTTGAGCCAGATCAGTTTGGCACCGTCTGTGGGAAACTTCCTTTCACATCGATCTAGATAAAAGCCCTTTCACACCTTTCTTTTTAAAAGCAATGGTTAACACTAGAAACACCCACCAGGAGGACGACATGGAGGAGGTCGCCAAAGGCAGGCATGACTACAACGCGCCGCTTGGTAACCCTTTCGTTGTCCCTCCAGCCGGGCCCAGCATCAACGTTTCATTGCCTCCGTCGGAAGCCACTCCCAGGATCACCGTCACCCAGGCGGACCTGGATGCGTTCCTCGATCAGTGGCGGGTCGAGATCGAGCGCGCCCAAACGGAGGGCCGCGAGCCAAGGCGCCCCGAGCTACCAAGGGCCAGCCCAACCACCACCATCCCAAGCCCTGTGTTGGGCAACACATTGGGCCCACCGGTCCAAGCATACCGGAACCCAGTTCCCTATGTCTTTCAGCCGCTCGACGGGCGTTCCGCCCACATCATTTGGGGCCTTAGTCCCCAGATAGGAGCGGGCCAAGTCCAGGGGTTCGCTCCACCGCCACCTCCCCCCACGGTGAGCAAAGAGGTCCCGCACGAGGGCCATGGGGAATCTGATCACCCCAGCCGCAACAATCGGGGCAAGCGCGGGGTAGACGAAGACTACGAGAAGTTTGATGACCTCCGCACACGGATCCCTGCCCGATCCGCGAGAGAGGAGGCTGCCCAAATCGCCGTGACTCGTGTTGAGAACGAGCCAGATCGTTGCGCAGACCCACCACGGAGACGGGTCCAAGACCGCCTGGGAGATCGTGGATCTCAGATCATCCAGAGGCAGGTCGACCTAAGGGACGGGCTGAACCGTCGCCCTCTCCATTATCGCAGCGACAAGGAGGAAGCCTCCCCCTTCTGCGAGGACATTCTCCGCACGACCTGCGATGGAGATCGAATTTCGACGGGTCTACCCATGTATAACGGGACTACAGATCCCGAAAAACATGTGATGACCTTCGAAAATCGCATATTACTGCACTCCCACCCACAACAAATTTGGGCCAAACTCTTCGTCACTACGCTGACGGGACCCGCTCAGGATTGGTTCATCCGCCTATCGCCGCGGTGCATAAAGACCTACAACCGGTTCGTAGATCGGTTCTCGACGCACTTTTCCTTAATGACCGGGGAGAAGCTCCCGCCCTCTTATCTCAACAGCAACTACCAGAGGGAGGGTGAGTCTCTGCGAGATTTCATGACTCGCTTTTCGAGGAAAGTGGTTCGGGTCGAGAACCCGACGATGGACACCCTGCTCTCGGTAGTCCATCGAGCTCTCCGTAACCGCTTATGGGCAGACAAGATCGTCAGGGCAGGGCCTCGCAACCTGACGGAGATACAGGATATCGCCCATGGTTTCATGCGTGTAGAAGAGATAGCCCTCGCTCACGGACCTCCGCCTCGATCTGAGCGGCAGGCTATCGGGTCAAGCTCGCCCCTCAACCGGAAAGGGAACGAGCAGAAGAAGATCAAGGGAAAAGTCGACCTACCGACCCAGGTCGACTGACGAAACTATGTCCCCTTGACCAAACCCATCGACCAGATCTACGTGGTCATGGACCAGAGCCTTCTAAAGAAACCAAAGCCCATCCGAGAGGGTCCGAAGGCAGAGAAATCGGGAAAATTCTGCGGTTACCATCAACAGTGGGGCCACACTACCGCAGAGTGCAATGCCCTCCGTGATGAGATCGAAAAACTCATCCAAGGAGGGCACTTGAAGGATTTTGTTCGAAAAATCGACCACTACTCTGAGAGGGCGGGACGACCTAACGACCGCGACCGTTCCAGGTCAAGGTCTCCCCCAAAAAGATATGGGAACCAGCCGTTGGAAAGAGCTGAGGACAATCCCCCCACCAAAGGCAAGATCTATATGATAGCCGGGGGGCATGAGGGCGACGACTCTAATACAGCTCGAAAGAGGAACATCAGGCGAGTAGCTCGAGAGTTCAACGGCCCACATGAAGAGGTCTTCCAGATCGATCAGGGTAGAGAGTGGGAGAGGCAGGAGGTTAGTTTTAGCGAGAGTGATAGCCGTCCGGGCCCCTATCGAGAAGGCAGAGCGCCTAGTTGTCCAATGGTGGTGACCTTAGGCGTGGCTAATTATGATGTAACCAAATGCCTAGTCGATAATGGAAGTAGCTCGAACATTATCCCTTACTCGACTCTTGTAAAAATGAAATTGCATAATCTAAAACTCGATCCAATTCGAACACCGCTATCTGGGTTCGGGGGATCAGAAGTTATTCCGCTAGGGCGCATCCGACTCCTCACCTCGATGGGAACATCCCCCAAGAGGGTGACCCAAGAGGTCGAGTACATCATCGTCAACATGCCCCTAGCGTATAACATGATCTTCGGCCGACCCGGCCTCATACAATTCAAGGCGATCATCTCGACATATCACCAGAAGCTAAAAATGCCCACCCCAAATGGGGTCGGAGAGGTGACTTGCGATGTCATAGATAGTTGGGCCTGCTACGCCATCGTTCTGAAAAAGCCTTCTGGAAAAGAGGTAGCTGCAGATCTCGACCTCCAGACCTACGCCGATGGGGAGATCGAGCTCCCCACGAAGGAAAACGAGGCCGAGAGATCCCCGACAGCTCGAAAGAGGAAGGCTAGCGAGCAACTCAAACCTGCCGAAGAGCTTAAGGAGATTGCCCTTGTCCCCGGAGATAGCAGCAAGACCACCAAGATTGGGGCGAACATGCACCCCCAACATGAGATCATGATGATAGAGTTCTTGTGGGATAATTCGGACATCTTCGCGTAGGCGGCCAAACATCTGATCGGGGTCGATCCGAAAGTGATCTGCCACCGGCTTGGGATCGATCCGTCAGTTAAACCGATCAAACAAAAGCTAAGACCTCAAAGTCGAGCAAGGAATGATATCATTGAGGCGGAGGTCAATAAGCTCCTCGACGCAGGATACGTTACCCCAGCTCAATACGTTGACTGGTTGTGCAATGTTGTCCTTGTGCAAAAAACAGGCGGGAAATGGAGAATGTGCAACGACTTCACCGACCTCAATAAGGCTTGCCCGAAAGATCCATATCCGTTGCCTCGCATCGATCAGCTCGTCGACTCAACAGCTGGATGTGAGATGCTCAGTATGATGGATGCTTTCCAAGGCTATTACCAGATCTCTATGGCCCCCAAAGATCGAAAGCACACAGCCTTCATTGTGGTAAAGGGAATATACTGCTTCAAGGTCAAGCCCTTCGGATTGAAAAATGCAGGAGCCACGTACCAAAGACTAGTCAACCTGATGTTTAAAGACGAGATCGACATGATCGTGAAGAGCCGCTGGGCGTACCATCATCTAGATCACCTACGCAAATCGTTTGAGATCTTACGGTAATACGGGATGAAGCTCAACCCCGACAAGTGCACGTTCGGGGTCGAAGGTGGGAAGTTCTTGGGGTATATGGTGAGCCAACGAGGCATCGAAGCCAATCCTACCAAGAACAAAGCTATCCAGATCATACCTCGACCCCGGTGCATCAACCAAGTGCAATCACTCGTAGGTCAAATAATCTCTCTCAATCGGTTCATATCGCGATCATCAGAACGAAACCTCCCGTTTTTCAAAGTTCTGAGGAATCTAAAGAAATTCGAGTGGAACGAAGAATGCGACCGAGTGTTAGATCAATTGAAAGATTACTTGGCCTCTCCGCCATTGTTGGCGAAGCCAAATGAGGGTGAGACCTTGTACCTCTACCTATCCCTTTCTAACGTAACCTTCAGCTCAGTCTTGGTCGCCATTCGAGATCGAAAACACCTACCAATCTACTACCTCAGTAAGATCCTGCACGGCGCGGAACGCAACTATCTCGAGGTTGAGAAGTTCGTGTTCGCCCTCACGCATGCCGCTCGGAAACTACGCCCGTACTTCCAAGCTCATCCCATAATCGTCTTGACAGATCAACCCCTAAAACAAGTCCTGTCCAAACCCGATGTGTCGGGTCAAATGATGAAATGGGCGGTCGAGTTAAGTCAACATGACATCACCTACCAACCTCGAGCTGCCCAGCAAGCTCAAGTTCTGGCTGACTTCCTAGTCGAAAGGAACACCAGCTCGATGGAGATCGCTCCTACCTCACCAAGCTGGACCATGTACACGGACGGCTCATCGACCTCTCAAGGAGGGGGAGTGGGCATATCCCTTACAAGCTCAGATGGACTCCAGCTCGATTTCGCCATTAAACTCGATTTTAAAGCAACTAACAACGAGGCTGAGTACGAGGCACTTGTGGTAGGACTAAGATACGCCACGGAAAACAAGATCGACAAGCTACCCGTAGTAACCGACTCCCAGCTCGTCGCCGGCCAAGTCAATGGCACGTACGAGGCTCGGGAACAATCCATGGAAGCGTATCTCAAGATGGTGAAAGAGCTGGCCTCGAAGCTAAAAGAGTTCAAAATCGAACAGGTTCCCCGCGAGGAGAACGATCGAGCTGATGCCCTGTCAAAGCTGGCAAACGGATTCCAAGGAACAAAAGACGCAACCATCTCGTTCATGGTCTCGGGGGCCGGGCGATCGATGAAGGAAAGGTCGATGTCGCCACCATCGATCCGCCTGAATCTTGCTGGATGGACGACCTGATCGCTTACCTCAAGGACGGAAACCACTCCGAAGGTCGAGCTCTAGCTCGAAAGATCTTAAGGAGCGGGTATTTCTGGCCAACTATGGTGTGGGACGCGAAGATCCACTCTAGGAAATGCCCCAAGTGCCAAAAACACGGCAACCTAATCCACACTCACCCGGCATCCATGATACCGATCGATGTATGTTGGCCCTTCGGCCAATGGGGGATCGACATCATCGGTCCCTTCCCCTTGGCGCCCAGACAGAAAAAGTTTGTCATAGGATGCGTCGAGTACTTCTCAAAGTGGGTCGAGGCCGAGGCAGTCCCCAAGATTACTGATGCAATGATAAGGAATTTCCTCTGGAAGAATATAATCTGCCGTTTTGGGGTTCCGAGGGTACTCATCTGTGACAATGGTCCCCAATTTCGATCCGCGAATACCAAGAGCTATTGTCGAGACCTCGGGATCGACCTCAGATTCACTACTGTTGGTCATCCACAAGCAAATGGCCAAGCTGAAGTCACCAACCGAATCATTATCCAGAATCTCAAGACCCGTCTCGATGCCAAACTGGGCGCGTGGGCGGATGAGCTCGACGGTGTACTATGGGCTTATCGAACTACTCCGCGGACAGCCATTGGGCAGACCCCATACTCTTTGGTCTACAGATCCGAAGTCGTGATCCCATTGGAGCTATTACATGAAACAGCTCGCGTATCGCAGTATCAGCTCGACCAAAACACAGAGATCAGAGCTGAAGATCTAGATATGATTGAAGAAAGCAGAGAGCGTGCCTATCAGAAGCTCAAACAGTACAAGGCAGAAGCTGCTCGATCATACAAAAAACACGTAAAGCCCAGATCGTTTCAGATCGGTGACCTAGTATTAAAGTAGGTCAAAGTCTTGCAGCATGCCGGAAAGCTTGAGCCTAACTGGGAAGGACCCTATCGCGTCACGGAGATCGGGAAAAACATGGCTTACCTGCTCGAAGACATGGCCGGGGAGCCATTACCCAGACCGTGGAATGCGCACAACTTGAAGAAGTTTTACACTTAGCCTTCAAATTGTTTCAAATTGTAACAATTACAGAGATCGATCTCTATTCAGTAAATTAATATATATACACGTTTTTGAAGTCAACCCGTAATCCCACACCAGGTTACTATCCCCTCGATTAAGCTCTCATTCGACCTACGGTCATGAGTCGAGGAGGGAGTGAGCCCCCCCACATCCGATCGTTAGAGATCGAGATCCAATGAGGTCTTCTAAGACCCAAAGAGATCCTAAAAATCCTAACTTATCTAATGATTTCAAATCTCCGTTAGAGATCGAGATCCAACGAGGTCTTCTAAGACCCAAAGAGATCCTAAAAATCCTAACGTATCTAATGCTTTCAAATCTCCGTTAGAGATCGAGATCCAATGAGGTCGCTTTAAGACCCGAAGGAGATCCTAAGAGATCCCAACATCGTTAGAGATCGATATCTATTGAGGACGCTTTTAGACCTAAAGAGATCCTAAAAATCCTAATGAGCTTAATGATCTAGAGATCCAAGGAGATCGATTTAGATCCGAAGAAATCCAGAGATTAATGATCTTCGAAAAGATAGATCCTAAGATCCCATGAGATCGATTTAGATCCGACGAGATCAAGAAAGGTCACCAAATCCTAAAAAAGCTAATGCAGCTCAGAGATCGCAATCGAACTGATGAGAACGCAGCAAGTGGTAAAACGACTAAGGCAAGGATGCGAGCACCCAGCGAGACTAGATAAACATCCAACTGAGATCGAGAGCGTGCTCCACCAATCGATCCGAACGCGATAAAAAAAATCTAGCTAACGATAAGGGCAAGCTAAACCTAGATCGACAAATCACACGCATGCGAGATCGAATAAGTACTCAACTTGTAAAATAAAACACAAGTATGAGAAATAAAGTTCATCTATGCAAAAGATCGACCCCCGAATTCAAGGGATTCGATTCTACCTAGTGCATTGAGCTCACCACGCGACGTGGCTCGATGGGCGACTTTTCAAAACAATGAAATTAAACAAGTATTCACCTAGCCACAGCCCGGCTATTAGGTCGAATAAAATGTTTTGTAATTCATGGTTGTAGAAACTCAGTCAAGCTCAACTGGGGCAG
This sequence comes from Lantana camara, assembly GCA_037501455.1. Classification (NCBI taxonomy): domain Eukaryota; kingdom Viridiplantae; phylum Streptophyta; class Magnoliopsida; order Lamiales; family Verbenaceae; genus Lantana; species Lantana camara. The sequence continues at coordinate 105,204,455 of CM074859.1, read as the reverse complement.
AGGTTTCCCTACCAGATCGAATTCGCGGCCCGCCGAGCTCACGGAGAGGAGGAAGGAGGTGTTCGACCTCGACCGGCTGTGGCAGTTCGCACTCCACCCGGCCCTTCGATCTCTTGGCCTTGGCGATATCAATAGCATGGCAACACTTGTGAGTTGCCCAGTCGATCTGAACGGGTTGTTCTTCCTCTGGCTGGTCAGGGGCTCCGAGATCGGCTAGAAGAGGGCCTATTGTGTCGAAATTGAACTCTGGAGGGAAGATGTTTTGGGTCTTGAGCTGGTTCACGCAAATTTGGAATCCGCCAGGTCGCCCTCGCCCACGATCAGGCTCGCCTCTTCGAAACCCGGGCCCTCCATGAACTCCCGCACCGCATAACGCTCGATCTCGAGCTTGTAGCACTGTAGATCGGAGGTGGCCTTCTGGATCCTCGATCGGGCGAGGTCGAAAACCTCAGCCCTACCCTCTTCCTTTAAAGCAGCCTGGGCATCTTCAAGCTGCTTGGCAAACTCCTCCTTCATCCTCGCCAGCTCTTGCTCATAGCTCTTCTCCGCCATTGCAAGGGCCTCATGGGAACTCTGGAGTTGGGCCTCCATTGTCTCCTTCTCCCCGGTCCGGACCCGCTTTTCCTCTCTAGCCTTGCAGAGATCGTCTTCGAGCTGTTGGAAAATTTCAGGGCTTATCGAAGCGAGCTGGGCCTTTGTCGTTTGGTACTTCTCCTAGTACCTTAGCTTACCGGTCTTGAAGACCTCAGCCTTCTGGATCGAGTTGACCAGTACGGGAAGGACATCCTAGAGGCAACAATTAGATCGATTAGAAAGGAGATCGACGGAGAAAGAAAACAAAAGAAATAAATACTTACACAAAAAAGTCCCTTGGCGGCCTTAGCCCTTTTCTGATCGGCAGATCTCGCGAAGGAGAGCTTCTTCTGCTCATCGATGATGCATCCAGTGTTGAACAATGCCGAAATCAGATCGATGTCCGGGGTACCAAAAGCAAGGGTCCACTTCGATCCATCCTCTCTTTCCAGCTCGAGTCCAGCTGGCCACTGGGGAAGTGGGGTCTTTGGGAAAGCCATCAGCTCGGCTTCTTCATCAGAACCCTCAGAATCTTCGACCTGATGAGCTTTCTCACTAAAGGGCCTTTTCCCCACGCCATGCCTTGCCTGAACAAATTGGGCATAAGGGTCAATGGCTTCATCAAAATAAATATCTAAATGATCTAAATTTATATCGACCTCTTCCTAACCCCCTGAAGGCCCAGCCAGATCGACGTGCTCCGTGCCACGAACTGGATGCGCCACTACGTCCTGCTCGACCTGGGGAGTGCCTTGATCATGCAGCTCCTTTCTGAACCTCTCCTGATGAGCTTGTTGTGCCTCAAGAAGGGCATTGAGAATCGAGCGGGCCGCGTCGACCACGGGCTGCATCTCAGCAGCTGAAGTCTCCCTCTGACGCCGAGCCCTCATCATCGAAGCACGAGACATGATTAGCACGCGGAGATCTCAAAGGTCACGTCGCATTAAATGGGGCGTCGTCAGATTGATAAACTCAAAAGTCGCGCCTCATTATTAAAGCAGCAGCTCGATTACAACGGTCACGACGGTTCCCCTGCCCAATGCCAGATCGATGAAATTACCACAGCAAAATTTCACACTGGTAATTTGGGGGGCCTCCAATAACACGTGGCACGCCCACGTGGGCGCCACGTGGACCCCACGCCAACCTGGATAAACCATAAACGGCCTTTTGGATAAATCATCGGATCGATATCAGGTCCTCAGATCATCAGATCTACGTTAGGACATCAGATCGATTCACATATTGCCCGATCATTAGATCGATCTGCCCTCCACTATGAGGAAACCCAAACAGTTAAGGTTCCCGGAAGACAATATCGATCTCCAGATCGATTACATACGTCACCAGACACCCGAATATTGTAAAGCACTCCTGTCGGGACACGTGTAACCTTCTCGTTCCCTGAGACAGGCGCACTGCGGCGCATTTATTGCCCGCCAGTCCCAGTCTCTACCCAAAGGGGAAATAAGGTACAATCGATCCCGCTTTAGCCCGCTCCATCGTCCGACACCCGGATCGACGACTGGCAACGCCATTAATGCACACTTGCGGTACACGCATTATGTGTTATTTAGGCCAGGCTATAAATACTCGCCCCTTGAACAGTGGTTGGTAAGCCTTTACCCCGCATTAAATTGCATTTATTCTCTTTCTAAAGAGCTCCATTACTGACTTGAGCGTCGGAGTGCCAAACTTGGGCAAAACCCCAAGTTCCCCAAGCTGGTACTTAGCTCACGTGTGTTAGTGCTTTCAGGTCGATAAAGAGCCCACTTAAACAAATTCTTGACTGATTGACCCATATCTGACAGCCAGATCGACCACGTCAGATCAACCAGATTTGAGCCAGATCAATATATATATTATATATTATAAAAAATTATATATACGAATATTTTATATATATATATATATATATATATATATATATATAAAATATAATATATAGTATATAGTATATAGTATGTATATATATCTGTATAATACGTATAATACTCTAAAGCACGGACACGCCTAAAAAATGGCCCGTGCAGTGTCCGACACGTGTCGGACACGGCTCGGATACGTGTCGGACACTGCTGAAGGAGTGTCCGGAAAAAAAAAAAAAAAAAATTTGGGACACGGTGTCGGACACGGCGAGGTGGAGTGTCCGACACGGCTCGGACACGGCGGAGCAAATTTGATCATTTTTTTATACTTTTTTTAATATTTTTTGAATTTTTTGGAGAGAAAATTGAAATAACAAAACTTATTTTAGTTTTTAATATTATATATTTTTATAAATATTTTATGTTACATAGATTATACTTATAAAATATTTTTATTTTTATATAAAATATCTTTATTTATATATAAAATATATTTATTTATATAAAATATAGCCGTGTCGTGACCTAAAATTTTGAAAAAATCCGTGTTGTCGTGTCCGTGTCGTGTCGCCGTGTCCGTGTTCGTGCAACACAGGTATAATATAATCTACTATAATATAATATATATATTATATATACGTTTATAATATATATACAATATAATATATGTATATATACGTATAATATAATATTATATATATAATATGTTTTAACAGTAAAAGTAATTTTTTTAACGGAGTAAAAAGTAATTTTTTAAGAAAATAGGGTAAAACGTAACCTTTTTAACAGTCAAACCGTTATCTTGGACGGAAATGTGTCAATGGGACCAAAAATGAGATAAATACCACTTTATGGGACCAAAAGTGAGACACCGACCACTCTTGGGACCAAAACCGTATATGGCTCACTTTACGGGACGTTTTTGATAATTTGCTCTTAATGTTATTTTCAACCTAAAAACGATAGTACTCAAACCGGTGACACCATAAATAGATGTGCACTACAAGAAAAAGTCTTTTCCCTGCTTTTCCCTACACTTATAAAACTGTAAAAGTATTAAATTCTTCACTACGTTTTTTCGTGTGTAGTCTTAATAATTTATAAAATATTACGGTAAAAACTAAACTTGTAGGGAATAATTGATTATTGCTTACGATAGTACAACCGTAAGGAATAAAATTATAATTGACTACGTTTTTAATTCAAACCATAATTAATATTTTATTATTGCTTACATTTGTACAAGTATAGTTAATAAACTTATTAAAAAACTATGATTTTAACTAAAACCATAAGCAAAGATCTAAGTATTATATATAATTATGTAATCGTAATTAATAAATTTATAAAAGCTTACGATAATAAAAAACCGTAAGTAATAAAAAAAATTAAAAACTACACTAAAATTAATAGCGTAAGTAATACTTAATAATTTCAATGTTGAGTATTTAAATATTTCTATAATTAATCATAATTAAAAAATAGATACTAATTACATAAGAATTAACCTTCGTTTAATTAACATTGTCTGACCATTAGATTTAATTATTACATAAGAGGTATTATTTAATTGATAATTAATATTTATTAAAGGTAATCAGCCGATATATTTCTACATTTAGTTATAATGTATTTTGAAACTTATTTTTTACAATTTAACCTTTTAAGGTTATAAAAATATACAAATATCATAACTGTCGGTAATGGTAAAAAACATGTTATAAAATTATAAGAATTAATATAAAAATACATTTATTAGCATTTTATTTCATTATAACCACCTAAAATAACCACCCCCTAATTTTGCACTCCCAACCACATCAAAATTTTTGAATTCAATCAAAAATTCAAAATTTTTATTCCTAGACGCTTTTTTGAAAGCATAAGGGATGATATTTCATAGAAGTCGAAAGTAACTCTGAAAGTTGAGGGTAATCCCTGAACTTATAAGGGAGAGATTAGAAAATCTCAAAAATAACGCCAGAAAAGCTTGTGCTTTGAAGGAGGCCTCAGGATCATCGTTCCACTCGAGGGGACCCCTTGTGCGGGCAGACCCCTCGAGCATCCAAGCAATTGTTCAGCCCATAGCATTTTTCCTTATAAGCGCCCAAATTCGTTGAATAGTCCGAATTTTGAGGAAGAGATCAATGATAGAGGAAACTCCTCCCTCAAGGTTTTAAGGCTAAAACCTCTTGCTAGAGGACAAAATTTATTAGGCGTGCAACCAAATACTCCACTACCACCACCACAAAAAGAAAACGTATTATTTCTGACAAGTTGGTACGAGATCGTTATATGCTATGCAAGGCCGTGTTAGGGGACCATTCATATATTCTCCTAAGGCCTACGTGGAGTGGTCCCCACGAGCCAAGTGGTCGTACCTCGACCGGCCACACGTGTGACCCCTCGTGCTGCGTATCATCAACCCACACGGATATCTGCTTCCCCAAAGCATTCCTATAAATAGTTCATCTCCTACTTCACACTATAAGTAATCTCCTCACCCACTCACGCTCTACAACTTAATTTTACTCACTTTCCCTCACCGGAACCTATGACTGATTTGAACGTCGGAGTGCTAGCATTGAAGCGTATTCTTAACCAATTCTCTCGCCTTCCTTCCATTTTGCAGGTGACTAGGTTGGAAACCCTCATCCTTCTCATCCAACTCAACCCAAAAAACTCCAATCTAAGCTCCAACTAATTTTCACCATATTTACAGTTTAATTACTGTATAAGATTTGGCCTAATTACACTTAGACCCGGCAAGGATAGGTAGTCACTTCTCTCTCTTCCTAACATGAATGCTAATTTCTTTAAAACATAAGGGAAAAACTGAAAAATCCCAAGGTGAGCAGCCATCAAAAAGCATAGCAATTAGTTGTATGTTTCAATGAAATTTACACCTAAAATGCTTTGGTGATGCTTCTATTCAACAAGGGCCTATAAAAATATAATCCATAGATACTGGGATTTCTAAATTAACTAAGGAAACGTTCCCATTCAAGTTGGATCAAAATGACAGAAAAGAAATCCTACAATGGTACCCAGCATAGGGTACCAAAACGTTGTTTACTGAGTTTAACATAACATGCCAGGTTGAACACCAAATGCCTAAACGACCATTAGAAAAGATGACGCATAGTGCTAAAATAAAGATAACATAAAGGATCAATATAAGTGCTAATGTTTGCTAATTGTTACTCTAAACCAATAATGCAAGGCAATGTTCAATCTTCTTGATTGACATCAAGATTCTTGAGTTTCGCTTCCAGTTCATCATGACTTCCTTCGTCCTCGTCGCCCGACTCCTTATCGTCCAAATCTTCGCCATCAGGATCATTCTCATCCAGGGGTCCAAGTTTTGCTGGACATTCTCCAAAGATCTCCTTCAACTCATCGACCCCTTCATCAGAAATAAAGTTCCCATTAACATTCAAGAATTTGAACTCAGGCAAATGCACCACAGCCTGAGCCAACGTTCTAGCTCCAGCCCTTCTCGTTGAATTAAGGCTCATATCGATTTCTTTCAATTTCGCATGCCCTGTTCCAAATGCTTTGCTTATTGTAATCACACCTTCATCCTTCAAATCATTCTCCGACAAATTCAGCTTCACAAGATTCTCCTTTCTAGAAATGCAAGCAGCTAAGCTTGGAGCACCTTCAGCTGTTATGTCATTTCCAGCCATCTCCAACACAGTTAGTGAAGGTGCTGCCTCTTTGAGAGTATTAGCTATTGCAGTTGCCCCTTCATTTTCGAGATTCAGATAACTCAAATAAATCTCAGTTAGATACTCGTGTTTGCTAAGAGCCTCACTTAGCTTCACACCAGCTTCTACACCAAACATGTTGTCACGGATATCAATTTTCTTCAAATTCTTACATTCAGCAAGCCCTTCAGACAATGCAATTCCCCCATCAGAACCCACCCGAGTAGACGAGCATCGAAAATCTTCCAGTTTAGGGCAACGCCTCACAATCTGGGATATAGCAATGGCTCCTTCATCTCCAGTCATGTTATTATGAAACTGAAGAACTTTGAGATTCTGTGTTGAAACCACGAGCTCACAAACAGCTTCTGCAGCTTCTTTTGATATCCCATCGTTCATCAAGTACAACTCCTCCAAGGTCGTTTGGGACTTCAAGAGCTTCTCAAATGCTCTGACTCCCTTCTCACCCAATGCATTGTCAGAGAGATTCAAATACCTCAAGTTAGAACCTTCCAGAGCTTCCGAGAAGATTCTCATTACATCGAGTGCTTCCGCCTCCGGCCGACCAGCAACAAAATCAGACAAGTCCACTTCCTTCAATTGGTTCTTTATGGATGCTAAGATGGGGCCTGCAACACGGGCCGCACCCAGACCGAAGCTTCTATTGCTGAAACATATTTTAGTGTAAGAATTTCCAGGCTCTTTCAATGGGCTCAAAAGGTTTTGGGCCTCCTCTTCTTCTATAAAAGCACGCTGACCTTTGGAAATATCAAAAAGAGTTTCTTGAATAGTGGAACTGACTTTAGATACTTCAGTAGCCTCATTTAGCTCTATCTTGGAGACTCCCTTAAGAACATCCAAAATGAGTCTGCTACATTCTTTGGCATAGAGCTGCACAGCAGAACTTCCATCACCATCAGGTTCTTGCTCATAGTGTTGGTTAGCAGTAGCATAAGCTGATTCTTCAATTAGTTTGGAATGTTTTGAAGCCTCAACTGATGCTAGAGAGCCATATTTGTTGGTGAATATTGTTGGGGTCGAGAGATTGCTGGTCATTCGTTCAACCAGCATGTGGCGTGTGTTTTGGCTAGGTGGCCAGAGTTTGATCGTAGCATGTCGGCGTTCTCCATTAGGTGTTTTGGCATCCATTTGCAATTGAAACTAACATTAAAGAAAATGGAAGTACCAATCAGAATAGCATAATGAAATAAAATGACAAACCCTTTATTCTGGGGAAATAAATGAAAAGGAATCGGATGGAAAATGACAGAACATACTGCACTTCAATAATTCAGACATAAGTAATCCCAGATATCCCGAATGCAGCAACATATACCTCAGGGTTCGACGCAAACCGCTACGAAAAAGAGGAGCTCAATGAACTTGGCGTTCAACTCCAACTAACTTAATTTATTCCATTCATTGGAAAATACTCAAATCAGCTTTCCTAATCCATTTTCAAGAGCTCCACAAAGGAAAAAACTAAGAAAAACGCTTTCTTTCCTTTGGTTCCTAAATAAAAACAACATTGTTCTGCATAAGATAAATCCTTAACCCATTTAACCACATCCAAAAAGTTTCCAAAATCCTACACTACACTATGTTCTTCCAGAAAAACGCAACAAAACCCCAAATTTCACCCTTTTCACTCCTCCTAATTACTGCCCTTAATCCAAAAAAGGGCCTCAAACATCAAAACATAACAGATCCACAGGAAAAATCAGTTGTAGCGCAACACTGAAAAGCTCATACACAAAACAATAATAAAAATAAAACAAGCAACCAATAATTTCACGAGGGTAAACCCTGCAGAAGTGCAACGAAAGAAACAGAACCCACAAAACCCTAACATGGATAATTAACATCAGTCTAATCACAAACACACAGGGAGAGAAGGAAAGGAAGTACCTTTAGCTGCAGAAATGGCCTTCTGAGTGTGAGTTGCAGCTTCTTCCGAGAGTCTACAGAGAGAGAGAGAGGAGGGAAATGAAACAAGTTAAACCCTGAAATCAAAAATGAATTGGGGGATTAAATGAGGGAATATTGTAATGGTAAAAGTGGCTTTTGCTTATGGGGGATTCTAGAAGAGATAGTTGGTTACTTTGTGAAATGACGATTATGCCCATTTTGAAAACCATGAATATCTAGAATCCAAGATTGTTGAATTAGGTTAAGAGGGCAAATATGTCAAACAATATCTTAATTTAAGAGATTTTTGTTTTATACAACAAGAAAATAATTTAAAATTTAGTGAAAAAATGGGTCATGGAATGACTTTAGACCTGATATTTAATTTTTTTAAATGTATATTTTATCATTATGCTTCTGATATTCATATGGAATATTATATCAAATATTTTAGATATCTGTGTGGTATTTATATTTTCTTACTTGTTTCGATAGATCATAGTTCAAATATTTTACATAAACCAATAAACAAATTAATATAAAATACATCAATAAATTTTACAACAAATATGACTCACCTCAATTTCTAACTTCAAGATATCTAGTGACATATTTTTGAAATCTATATTTTTATTATTTCTAATTTTATTATATTGATAGTACGCTTATCCTGTTAGTTTATAGTAGTAGGGATGCAAACGAGCCGAGCCTTGGCCTTTTTTCATGGCTCGAGCTCGGCTCGACCAAGGGGTTATTAAATTATTATATTACTTAAATATATATACATATTTATAATAAATATATTATTTTTTATTAATTTTATAAAAAAATAATATATATATTTATAATATTATATATATATATATTAAAATATTATTTTTTAATTAAATATATTGGCTCACGAGTCACGAACCACACACAAAAGAGCTTGGATTCGGGCTTGGTTCGAGCTTACTCATCAAGCTCACGAACCGACTCGACTCGTTTGCATCCCTAGTTTATACAACTTCAAGAAATTTGGTACAAATGGTGTTAAAAAATTTGACCTTATTAATAAAGAAAATTAAAAGGAGATGTTCTCGATCTATCCAATGACCAAGACAAGTAACTATCAAAAGATGACTTATCTTCTAAAGAAAAATATCTATCTTATCTGGCGGAGGATGGAGTGATGGACTTTTTACATATTACACAAAAAGCGCTTGGCTTTTATTAAATAAATAAATGAAAAAAAAAATTTTATCATCCGAATTTTATGTAATTTATCCTCTCAAATTTTTATTGCAAACCGTCATCAAATCTTTGTATTTATGGCATACCACCATCTAAACCTTTTTTTAGTGGTTTTAGCTAAAAAACATAACACGTGGTATGTTTATAAAACATACATATTAGTTGTATTTTTACCAAAACCACTAAAAAAAATCTAGATGGAGGTATGTTATAAATGCAAAGGTTAGATGATGGTTTGCAATGAAAATTTATTGGGATGATAAATTATAAAAAGAAGTAAAGTTCGGATGACAAAAAATATTTTTTTCTAAATAAATATGATCCCCACCTTCTCAAAAAAATATATTGTGAAAGGGAGTATTGGATTCAAGAATCATTTTTCTATTCTTTTTTCTTTTTTTTTTTATACACAAGTATCATTTTGCTTAAACTGGTAAACAAAGTGAATTCACAAATGAATCTTTTAATCAGCCCACAAATGAATTCTTTAACCCCAAACCCAAGTAGTTAGAGGGATTTGAATATGTGTCATTGTCGTGAAGAAAATCAGTGGGAATTGAATCTGTGTCATTATCCAGCAGATGGGTTCGAATCTATGAAGTGGATCGCGGTCTCACACACTAATCCCTACAGGTGCCCGTAGTAGGCCGACCGCCCTACCTAAACCAATCATCATATCGGTCCCTAAGCCCCATTGCTGGAAAGGCTCGGCCACAGCGCTAACAGAGACAGACAGCCAAGTGAAAAGGGGATGAACGAAGATTAACTGATTGAGCTACAACCACAACTGCTATAGGATTCTGGAAAAATACATAGCAAGGTGTATAGGGAGAGAACATATTTAAGCAAAATAAGCCGTTATTATGTCAACGGATGAGAAAATGTTTTCTCCTTCGGATAAGCCTCGGGAACTTGGTTGAATAGTATAATGTTGGAATTTTTTTCCAAAGGGAACCCATTGAGGGGGGCCTCGGCCGGGGAAGGGGTGGCCGTCTGCCTGGTGGGGGCGACTCCTCCGTTGTGGGGAAGCGGTGGATGAAAGGTTCCAGGAGAACTTACAATAATACGCCGCCGCATTCTCCAAAGATTGAGAAACAAGAAGAGATCTATTAAGAGAAAGATTTATTCGAGAGAAAATCCAGAAGAATGGGTCTGGGCTTTCGAAAAGATGAAGAGGGGACTGGAGCAGGCTACCATGAGACAAAAGATCTTCTTTCTAAAGAAATTCGATTCGGAACTCTTGTATGTCCAAGGTTCAAGGGATTCGACCTCATTGCTGTCAGCCTAGTAAGAAGGCCAAGCGAATGATCTTCGCTTCGCGGGAATAACAAAAACCACCATCTCGCTCTTTCCTTTCTTCGGTGCTACCTTTTTCTTTCCAATGGATGGGATTGGGGTGTATAAGAACCCTTTTTTTGAATAAATTCATTAATGAATTTTAAACTTTTAACCGGTTGGTATGAACCAACCACAACAAATAATCACTAGTAACAAAGCACACTCGATGTGTGTGCCCAAAAATATAATATTATTAAAATAAATTAATAAAAATTACAAAAGAGAAATAAATTTGATAATATTATGTCAAGTGGAAAAAAACTTAATATAATAATATAGATGAATAATAGTTACAATTATTGAGGCACTAATAAATAGATAATTTAATTAGATAGGGACTTTGAATGGGCTTACTTCCAGAAAGACCCAAAATCAAATTATTAAACTAGAATTGGTGGGGTGCGCCAGGCCCGTGCAATAGTGCAACGCATGAGCGACGCTCGAAGGCCCAGATAGCAAGCTACCTTCATGGGCCTTCCCCCTTAAAAAATTAATTTAATATCGTGTGGGCCAATGGCCCACTTATCAGATATTAAACTGATAAGAACAGATACTACACTTGATCTTAGCCAAAAGGCCGAGAAAGGTATGAGTTTTCCTTACTTGGGCTTCATTTTTTATAGCTCTTTCCTCGAGAAGTCTTCTCAGCGGCGGTCGATGTGGGATACTTGTAGCTAGTCTTTCATGAATTAATTATTAATTGATCTCCTCATTCAATTGAAAATTCAATTTAGAGAATTGACACACAAATTTTATTAAGCGCACAGTTTCTTGATTTTAAATGTTTAAATGATGGGTACCCAAACCCATTGAATCTTATCTTTTTTTCTTTTTCTTTTTCTTTTTTTTTCATGTTAAGTTGTTCTATATATTGATCTAACCCCTTGTTATATAAGTCTGAAATACTATTAGGTTTAACTTTTTGTCTATGTCTTAGCTAGTCTTCGTATGATCTCTTCCTCTCTATCCGAATTTATCCATAAAACTCTTTTATCATTCCACCAAATCATCTCTAATATTCATAATTGATCAAGTATCCCTTTATATATGAACTCCCATGAATGAACTTAGTCGGAGAGCTATCGAACATTCAATTCTTCTCAATATAATATTCGTAAGACTGACCACATATTCTAGTGAATACATTAAATTTATGTTTTGGAGGGGAAAGTTGATGGGTTGACTTTTGGGGGTAACAAAAGTGCTTCATGGTTTTTTGGACATAAAACTTAATTTTAAGGGTTTTGGGTAGTAATTGGGACATATCTCTTATGTTTTGCCTAAATCTTATTCAAAACAAAATCCTTCATTTTGTGTTTCATGATGATTACAACAAAGATATTTAATAACACTAATATTTTACTGTAAGGCCTGAAATAATAGCAAAGTAAATAACGAATTCGTATTCGATAGTCCAGTTAAATCTTCCGGTATCTACCACTTCAATGGTATCTACTACTTCAATGCACAAAGACTCACGAGGAGACACCAAGAATTATAAGAAGAACGGAAAAAGACTCTTCGAAAATCACCGGCAGTTGGTCAGAACAAGATGTGAATCTTTGAGGTCAAATTCTTCTTCCCTTGTGATATTTCGAGCACGCTATTGAGCAAAGACTCTCAAACGTTCAAATATAAGCAATGGTATTATAAAGGGGCAATCTTGCTTGGGGTTTAAGTGTATAAAAGATGGAATTTGAGTTTTTATGACTTACTTCGGCCAACAACCACAAGATCAATAACATTACCATCAACCATATCATCAAATATTACACTTTGATGATCAAAAATAACACTGAATGCCAAATTTTGCTATGAGAGATCACCATAACAAAGCAAATAAACCATCACAACACAATTAAAATCAAAAACAAGAAACTCCCAAAATTCACTTAGAAATGAAGGAAGCCATCTTCTTGATCAAAGACTTGGCCTTTTCAGTTTCTGTATCAAAAAAGTGGAAGCAATGATCTTCACCTTCAACCTCCACCACCTCCATTTCACCTCTCCACCCACTTTTCTTCACAGTCTCTGCATAGAGCAAACATCTCTGCGTTAATTGATCCTTTTCTGATAAACAAACCAGAATCTTGGAGCATCCGAGCCCGGATAAGCTCGGAGCTCCGTCAGCCATGGGATTAATCATCGGATTATCAATCCCTCCAGGAGCAGAAGGGTACGCGAATGACCAGATTCTGTAAATCAACTCCTTCTCTCTATCATCTTTCGATTCGTTTCCGATCGGATTAGACCCCCAGAAATGAGGATGCGAGAGGATTACGCCGTGGATTTTCACGTTTCCGGGTAGTGGCTCCGATCCGGCCCTCATAGCGACTTTGTGGGCGATGCGCCGGCGACGGAGACACGGCTGAAATCGCCGTGGTTGGAGATCCATTCGTCTTTGCAATGGGTTTGATCTTGATCGAGGATGTGCGCACAGACCCATTTGAGGGCGGTCCACGAATCCTCGTACGCCGCCGGGAGGCGGTGTTCGGGGACGAGGCGGTACTCGACGGAGAAGGCTAAAGCTCCGGCGGCGGCGGAGAGGAGGCTGAGGTAGCGGTGGTTGAGGGAAGAGAAGGCGGATTCGATGCAGAACCCGCCGTCGTGGTAGTAGACTAGGATGGGGAGCTTCTGAGTTGGGTTGGTGAGTTTTGGGAGGTAGAGTCTGGCGGAAATGTGTGGAGAGATGGTGACGTCTTTGGAGGAGACGACGGCGGTGGGGTTTTCCGGCGAGGGAGGTACGCGGGGAGAGGTGATGAAACGCTCGACGGTGCCGTCGGAGTAGAGTTTGAGGAGCGGTGCGAGGTCGGTTAGCACCTCTTTGGTGGCGGAGGCCGCGGCCATATGTGCTTTGGCGTTGGTGGAGACAAGTGACAATTGACATGGACTGAAGGCTATGTTTTAAAACCCGGACCGGACCGGCCGGTCGGACCGGTTCGACCGGTGACCGGCCGCCTCTCCGGTCTGGGTGACCCCTAAAAACCAATCCCTCCACGGGCGATGCACCGGCGACGGAGACACGGCTGAAATCGCCGTGGTTGGAGATCCATTCGTCTTTGCAATGGGTTTGATCTTGATCGAGGATGTGCGCACAGACCCATTTGAGGGCGGTACTCGACGGAGAAGGCTAAAGCTCCGGCGGCGGCGGAGAGGAGGCTGAGGTAGCGGTGGTTGAGGGAAGAGAAGGTGGATTCGATGCAGAACCCGCCGTCGTGGTAGTAGACTAGGATGGGGAGCTTCTGAGTTGGGTTGGTGAGTTTTGGGAGGTAGAGTCTGGCGGAAATGTGTGGAGAGATGGTGACGTCTTTGGAGGAGACGGCGGCGGTGGGGTTTTCCGGCGAGGGAGGTACGCGGGGAGAGGTGATGAAACGCTCGACGGTGCCGTCGGAGTAGAGTTTGAGGAGCGGTGCGAGGTCGGTTAGCACCTCTTTGGTGGCGGAGGCCGCGGCCATATGTGCTTTGGCGTTGGTGTAGACAAGTGACAATTGACATGGACTGAAGGCTATGTTTTAAAACCCGGACCGGACCGGCCGGTCGGACCGGTTCGACCGGTGACCGGCCGCCTCTCCGATCCGGGTGACCCCTAAAAACCAATCCCTCCACGGACCAGTCTAACCCGGGGCAAACCGGTCGAAAACCGGTGTCGGAACCGGACCGGTTAGCGGGCCGGCTGGCCCGGATGTTTGATTTAAAAATTACAAAACTAGCTTATTATGAGGCTGGTAGGTTTCGAACACGGCACCATTGGGATAAAAGGTGGAGAGTCTAACCAATTATGCTGCATCAATTGTTAGCATATATTGTTCAAATAAAAATACAAATGCTTAAGATCACTCCGGAAATAATTAGACAAACTAATGTGTAATATTTTACTTTTTATAAATTATATTTATAAAATATGAATATATGTGTGATATTTTTTATTTATTTTTTCACATAAAAATATAATATAGTTAAATCAATCTTTTATCAATATGATTAATTTGCTAAATATTAATTATTTTGCTTTTTAGTGTTTGTAAATTTATAACTTGAAAATTATTATTAGAGATGGTATTTGAAAATTAATAAGAAGTTGAAAATAATTTAAAATTAAAGTGGGATTATATCTATTTTTTATAATATTTAGTTTATTTGGCTATTTTTAATTAATATTTATAATATTATATTAATATATATATAATTAATTTAATTATTATATAATTATGACGTCACACCGGTTCGACCGGTGGTCGAACCGGTCGAACCAGTAACCAGTAGGGCTTACGGTTCGACGTCCGGTCCGGGTTTTAAAACATAGACTGAAGGTTGTTAGAAATCTAATAATTCTAGTCGAAGTACCTTATCTTGAGCTTAATATTTTACCTTACATTAATATAATTACTCATTTTTATTTATCCTAGGAGCGTTTGGTATGCTTGTGAAGTTAATTTTATTTAATATTGTTCGGGCTTATTAACTAAAATTAGATAAGTATAGTAGCACCTAATTTTGTGTTTGGTAGCTTTTAGTATTCCCTACTAAGGGTTTGTGTCATCTAATTTTGTGTTTGGTATGTGCACATGTAACTAGTACTAATTTCCTAAACTACCCTTACATGTAATTGAATTTTTTCACGGTACAAACTCTTCGGTGCTTGGTTCAATGGGAAATTGGTAATACGTGGCTAATAGAAATGTTTACGGTATATAAAAACAAAAATAAAATTGAGCTTTCACTTTAATTTTCAGTATATTAAATTTAGACGAGCCATAAAATATATTTAGTAGCATTTGTATTTCATTAGATTTTCTAGCCCATCCCCTGTCAGCACATAAATACACTATATGAAAAGAAAATTCAACAGAAATTCATTGGCAGAGCTTTATACGAAACAAAGGGATAAATGGTTTTATACAGTGAAGCTACAGAACGAGAAAAGAGTAACATTCTAATCTTATTTGAACAGAAAGACAGAGAACCTCTCAGTGAGCTGCCTCTTTAACACCACCATATAACAGAGATTCCTGACCCTTAAAAGCTAGAATGCTCTGAGAACGTTTCCCAGTCCTATGCGGTTTCTTCTCGGGTTTATCTTTAATGGAAGGTGAATCTGAAAAAGGTTCGCTCCTTGTTCTGTGGAAGAATTCAAGATGTTGACGGTAATTATCTCTACTCAGATCGATTTGATTTGATTGGCCCTTAGTAACACACAGGAGATCATTGGTCTTCATGTTATTGTTCAACTCTTCGTCATCATCAGACATGTAACCATTGTTGGGGATATCCTGCATTGCAAGATCGTCGTATTCTTCATCTGATTTCGTGGATCCTTCGTCCACAGAGCCTTCCAACTGAGAAAACGGTAATAATGGATGAAGTACAACAACCATCATGATGGAAAATGACAGGCCTAACTATGTAATGACTAGCATTAAGGACCTTATAACTATCTTTTCTTTCATATTACATATATATTACCAATACTCATACAAATACACAAATCCTTACCTCTTCTTCGAGTTATTGCTTCTCTCCATCACTAAGATCCTCATCCGTGTCCAGGGGCGGAGCCAACATATCAGCCCCACCCCTAAATTAAAAAATAATAATTCAAATTTATAACCCCCACAGCCTACCCAAGCCCCAAATTTCATATTGAATATATTTTTTTTATTTTAAGTTATAAAATTATTTTGGATTAATTATGTATAGACCCTTAGGAGTATTAGAATCTACAACTTATAACCTCTTAGTCAAACAATTACACATATACCCATTGAGGAGTTTGAAAATTACACAAGACAATCATGAATTACTTTTAAATTTTTGATGACATCATCAAACTTTTAACTTGATTTTCCTATTTTGGCCCTTCATTTAGTATAACAAATTTTATTTCAAGAATCACCCCCTATTTATATTTGAATTGGTATTGGAAATCTAAATTTAATAAATTAAATCATCAATTAATATAAAATGATATAATTTTGTCATTTCAAATATTAAATATATATAACAAATCTAAATTTAATGGGTTAAATATAATATTTAAAAAACGTAACATATATATAAAATTATATAATTAATATATATAATAATATAATATTTTTAGCCCCGGCTATCGAGAAATTCTGGATCCGCCCTTGTCTGTGTCTACCTCTAATGGCTCATCCACCTCTTCATTACTACCATGGACAGACAGTTCTTCCTTGAGCTGGAAAGGAGCACGATGCAAAACTAAATGTAAACAGGAGCATAATTAGAAAATAGGCATTAATTGTGCCAAGACATCCTGAGGTCTGACCCAAGGACTACCCATGAGGTTAGAGAAATTACAAGAATTTCCCCTATCAAATAATTTACATTACACCTGATTTCAGGAATCTTGATGAGATTATCTAATTTGTTATGAATATCCTATTTACAACTGGTCAGGCCTTAGCTACAGAACCATCATTGTTCAGAAGTGCCGTCAAATGTCTAGTAGAACCTTGTCTTTGGATCAACTGAAACATTCCTTTGAAGTCAATGAATTGGCAGTACACTGATTCCTATACTCCTCATCAACAACTGAAAAGTAAAGAAGTCGAAAGTTCAAGAATACCAATCAAACATCATGTACCCAAAGAAATATATGACATCTACAAGAACCATATCTAATGGGCAATAGACATACGCATCAGACACTTTCAGCCTCTCCCCAAATGCCTTTTCAACATAAACCAAAACCGAATCACTTGACCCAATAACAATCTCAAATTAACAGCAAAGCAACAACAACAGATCTGAAAATGCAAGCAATAATAATCTACATCTACAAATATACAATAATCGTCTAGTCCGCGGCATTACCTGCTCCGAATTCTGCAATCACCTCGCTGCTGAACCCACTCTAAAATCCTGCGATTAATCCTACAAGACTAAATACCAGGTCCCCAATGTTACTCCGTAACCATTAAAGTGCAGAAAATCACAATGTCGAGACGTACCCAGACTTCTTCGTCGCACCGCACAGCCTCCCTTCCGTTTCACCGAGATGCACAAAACCCTTCCCCTGGTAATTGTGAATTCCTCAAAGAGCCCTTAACGCGCTTCAAGAAGGGGTACTGGCTGGAAACAAAAAACTGCACAGTAACACTGCAAATTGGGGTCAGATATAAGTAGACTTAATTTCAGCTGATTTCCGATATGAATGTCAACGCCTAATACTCAAACAGTGCCGGGCTTCTGCGGGCTAGGTTGTTGGGATTAATGCCCTGAAAATCCTATTATATTGTAAATATTTTGGATTAATAAAACTGAAATTAAAGCAAGTTATGAGTATTTTACGAATTTAATAATTAATGACGTGTGATGGAATTTTTATATGAAATGTGTTTCATAGGAAAAGACTTTAAATACCAGAAATCACGTGTCATTAAAGTTCTAGTCGGTATGATAAGAAAGTGTTCTTATCGAGACTATAATATGTTATATAAGATGATTAGTCTTTCGTCATAGGGAAATGGAGTTTCCGATTATAACACATTGGTGATTTTCAATGAGATTGGAAATATCGAACTGGACCACTGAGATTATTCATTTTATACTGCTATCTAAAATGAACAAAATCTCGGAAGCATTAGACTCTTAATCCTGATAGTGTTTCTACTTTAGGCATGTAGTGTTAATCACTGTGATGTACTCAGAAGTGAGGTCTCGATAACGGGTGGCCAAAATACTTTGTACGTTCGGTGATTGCATGACATGTGCTAAAGAGAAATATTGATCAAGGAATCTGTAGCCTTGCTGGAAGGTTAAAAGATATCCCTGAAATAGATTTGCAAAAGTTCGAATTAAAACTTTGGCCAAAGTACTTCGTGTGTGCGTCACCGAAGTTGTATGTTGAATGTGTTTCACATACAGGGAATTTGGACTTAAGGCGAATCAAGAATTTCAGATTTGAAGTGAAAAATAAATTATAGTAGTATTGATTTATTTTTCATGGATATCTGTACAGAGGAGTAAAATGCAAAATTATTCTAGATCGAGGAATTCGTGAATAATTTAATTAATTTTAGAGTTCAACAATATTTATTTAGTGGAATTAAATATTGTTAAACGGTAATCAATTATTGTCATGGGATGATAATAGATTGACCCGTTTGGAGTTAAAATTAATTAGTTCTGCAGGTCCCCCCGCAAGCCCCAACAAAGATCAAAGAGAAAATATTAAAAGGAGAGAGAGAAATAAATTTTCAAAGAGTTTGAAAATAGCCAAGTAATTTAGTTTGAGAAAATAAATTAAATTCCAAAGAGTTGGAAATGCCAGAAATTTTATTTTGGAGAAAATAAAATTTTTCAGAAAAAAAAAAAAAAGATGACGTAGCAGAAATGTTGACGTGGCAGGTGATGTGTCACGCCACATCAGCGGGTCAGCGCCACTGAGCACCACATGGCACGCCGCGTGGACGTCCAGGATTGCGCCGCGTCAGCGCAAAGGAACGGTCCAGATTGGTTTTGGCGCGAGTCAGGAAACGGGTCGGATAGCGGTTCGGTTGACCGAGTCAACAGACAGGGTCGAATAGGGTCGGGTCACGGTTTGCCCGACCCGGACACGTGGACTAATGGTGATTCGCCACGTGTCAACCGAGTTAGACCGCCTGAACCGACCGGTTCATGGGCGAACCGGTCTAAACCGCTGAACCACCGGTCGGACCGGCCGAACCGGACACGCGGCACCTACTCGTGCCAGCGTGTGGTTCACGTGCGTGAACACACAGCAGCCACATGGCCGGCACGTGTGGGCGCGTGCGGGGCCCGTTCAGCGCGTGTTTTGCACCGCTGCACTGCTTACGCTCCAATCTTTGACGTGGCATGATCGGATTGGCTGTTGGGACTTGGCTTGCACGCCAAATTCGGAGAAATGTACGAAAATAACCCTTTAATTTTGGCTATAAATAGGAGTGCCAAGCTCATTTTATTTCATTAACTTTGGCATCATTTTTCTTCAGTTCCCAACAGTCCGAGAGTCTCTCTCTCTTACATTTTAATTAGTCCTTTTAATTAAGGATTAATTATATTAATTAGATGGTTATATAATTAATATATAATCCACTTAATTATTAGAAAATAGAGATTTTCAAGTTTTAGAAAAAAGAGGTTTTTCTAGAAAAATATTTTCTCAAAGTATTTAGCGAAAATAATGCGGGAGCCCACACTCCAAGATCTTAATCGGGGATATTGCGGGGAAGCTCTGCCGGTTTCACGAGAAAATATCGAGGTGGTGGAAAAGTGCCGTTGATAGCCAATTTTGCAGTACAGTAATACCATTATGCTGCCCAAATTAATATTTGCATATTGTGATTATATGCTAGATGATTTAAAATTATGTTATCGATGCCTGTATATATTAGAGTTATGCTGCCCGATTTATTCCGCTGCTTTATTAAAATATTTTTGAAATATTTTGATAACGAGGTTATGGCGAATTTTTTTTAATATTACGCTATACTGTCACTCTGCTTCGGGCCCGCCACACCAACATGGGTATTAACTCAAGTTGGCCTATATGGGCTAATATTCAATACCAAACATAAAATTAACTCTTCTTGCTAATATCTATGAAGTTTAATCGCGGTACCAAACGCTTTCCTACTATATTAAGCGTTAAGGGTAAATAAAAATTGTGTTGACGTCTTTTATTTTTGAATTTTCTTTTTTACCTCTAATTTTTAAAAACTTTTGTGCTCCTTTAATTTATTCATGTATTATTTCTTAGCCGGTTTTATTTAAAAATATATATATATTATTTCTTAAGTTCTTTTTTCTCTCATCACGTTAATCTTCGTATATTATATTATTTTTTTCCTCCTATTTTTTATTTTTTAGTGTTATTTTGATATGATTCAGGATTTTTTTATATTTTTAATCTATTTTTATCTATACTATTTTATTGAGCTCTCACACTCATTTAATAATTATTTAATTTTTATTAATGTAAAAAGTTTGATTTTAATATATTTTAATATAAATATTTTTTTAAACACACGCATTGAGTGTGCGTAATTACTAATTTACTATTAATAGTTATAAATAACTAAATATACAAGATTATCAGTCTCAGAAAAATGTTGGACAAACGTTTTTGATGGTTACAAATTTTTCGTCACCAATCAAATAACTTTTTCAAGAAATACGAGACATTTAAAGCATACAAGTAAAGAAAAGCTTAGGTTTGTCACCTTGATCGGCTCTAGTTCATCCGAAACTTATTCGGACAACTGAAACATCTAAGGGAATACTCTTAGGGGGGTGTTTGCAAACTCTACTCTATAAGTAGAAATTTAAGTATAAGTGAGAGCTGTAAAAAAATTGCAATAATAAAAACAGTGAGTGTTTGGAACAAAAAATTATAAGTAGAAAAATAATCACTTGAGTGTTTGAAGAGAAAAGTTGATAATCATTTTAACTTTTATAAAGTTACTAATTTACCCTAAAATACTTTGAAATAATTTTAGGTATTATAATTGTAAACAAACAAAAAAATATTAGTTATAATAATATGATATAAGTATTATATTAATATAAAAATTATTATAAATTATTATAATCTTGTATAAGATTATTTATAATTAATCAAATATAAAATTATTTAATATATACCTTTTTTATAAATTTATAAATTTTAAGAAAAGAGAACAAATTTATTCGTAATTGAGGATTTTTAATTATTAGATTTTTTGGATTATGAAATCCTAAGTGATGTTGAAAAAGAAAAGATATAAGAAAAGATGAAACAATCTTATAAACTGTTGAAAAAGAAAAGATATAAGAAAAGATGAAACAATCTTATAAACTTTAGAGTTGTATTTGTATGTAAAGGATATTATTGTCAAAACATAATTTTAAATAAATCCAAAAAAATCGTATAATCTATAAGCATAATCCAAATGCAGGTCTTGTGATGCTTGTGATTCTAGTTTATTTCTGCTTAAAATAAGCAGAACTTGATTTTCTAAACACTCAAAAATGGCTAAAAACAAACGTTTTATCTCATAAGTGCTTATTTTTAGAGTTTACAAATACTCCCTTAGAATATCTAAGAGAATATTTCGTCGGATATTTGTTCGAGTACATGGAACATCTAAGTCGTACTTCGTTGGAAATTTATTCAAGTAACTAGAATATCTAAGTTGTGCATAAGTGTTTGTGCACGTTATTTTTTACTTGATTTTGACTTCCTTGGTGGGCTTAACGATCTACCAGATTCGTCGACCACAAGGGCCAGAAATCTTTCACAACTATCTAAGGGAACCTTTACTTCAATTATTTGTAATCCATCAAGAGTGAAGAGTGGACTATGAGCAGTAAATTTCTTGGCTACTTTATCTTGGTCCATCTTTACTTTGATGGTTATGGCGCTTTACTAAATAGTCCAATTATATCATGCTTGTACTTCTTTAGATACTCAATGGCTAGGATGGTAAATTACTCTTATACCCTTTCTTCGGACCGTGTGCCTAACATTTATAAAACATTACTTACTATTACCCAATCCCTTTTCTCAAATAAGCATATTTGAGATTTTTCAACTGCAAATTCATAAGAGAAAGCGAAGAGGGTTTGTTCAAAGAAAAACTCAGGTAAAATTGTATCTTAAATGTTATGTGATCGACAATCCATGTTGAATGCATTGAATAATGCAAGTTTCCATAGCTTAACTTTTCTAGCCTGTTGACCTTTTTTTTTTTTTGGTCAAATTATTGTTGAGCCAATTAACAATTTGCAGAAAAAGATTAGGCCTTTTAACAAGGTTGGATATTACCTAGAAATCCATCGATCATTGAAAAAATTAGTTAGGTACCTTGTAGCAGTTTACATGGACAACATAATTTTGACTGAGTACATGATGTTATAACAAGTGACAACTAAGTTATTTTTGGGGACATATTGTGATAATAAGGATGCGAAAATCCAGTTAAACATGGGCATAAATCAAATCCTTTCTGATGGTTTAATTGTTTGATTGGTTTAGATACAACATTTTATGATTTTTGGTGAGTGTGGGAATGAACCCAAAAATGTCTTGCAAGCTGGTGACTTCGCGTAAATTCGGGAGATTCTATTATCTTTTCCCGTTGAGGTTGAAGGCGTGTAGTTTCATTTGGACTAACAAGCTAATGACTCATAGGCATGCCAACCTACATAGTGTTATTGTCCCTTGCCAAAACATATTCCAACTAAATCATAATAGTAAGATTCGAAATTGCCTGAAGAGCTTTCAATGTCCCTCCAACAAAGATATGTCTGAACAAGCACCGTCGGATGACCGCGTGGTTACCAGAATTCCTAAAAAATAGGTCACTGCTAATCGCCCCGACACTCTCACATCCCTCTGTTGTTGTTATGACATTTTTTCCACCATAATGTATTTGATTATGGTCCTTGTTCCTCTTCCTCCCAATCCCCACCATCACTCTTCCTAGAATACCATTAGTATAACTATGATGATTATGACAAACGAAGTGACCCTCGTCGTTATCAATGGGATAGCGATAATTAACTACAGCATTCCTTCGGAAGTTGAGGCGGGGATCCACGGGCGAGAGGGGGGGAAATCGATGGCTGAACGAGGAAAAAAGAAGAATCCGATCAAAATTTCGACGAGAATGAAGAGAAGACGCTGCTCTTTGAGGAGGTAGGAAATGGATTTGGAGAAGGATCGCGTGTGTTTCAGGGATTTGGGAGAGTAGAGTGGCGAGATTAGCATTTTTAGATGGTAAGTCTGACTACATATATGTCGGGTGAGACTCAGTATGTGTAATATCTTCTTTTATGTTATCAGACAACTCTTGTATTGTTTCATAATCTATTCAGCATAATACGCGGTTCAACAAATTGGAATATGGAATAATGTAACATATATTATTTGCACCCGTTATAAGTAACTAGTAATTACGCACACTAAAAATTTAAATTAAAGAATCAAGAACTCTAAAAATTCTAAAGATTCATCCATAAGGAGGAAAACATGCAAAAAATACATCAAATTATCGATAAGCAAACTACTCATTCGTCTCTCAAAAATTAAATTATGCATTCCTCTCTCCACAACACATACACGACACTATGTTTATCCAAACTTTCATCCCTAAAATCTTCGCCTTCTTATTGTGTTTTGCATAGGCAATTTTATCGGCACTAAATCGATATTTTTTCAACCATTAATCCTTGTTTTGTGTAGTGGTACTCCTCCCTCCAAAAGCAGGGTTGAGATCTTCTAATTCGGCGAGTTATTGTGTTTGGATCTCGGACATGATACCCAAAACATCAATGAAGTTGTTCCATCGTGTTGTACAAATTGATCGTTCATATAATCTTCTTTTTCATTTTCTGCGTTAAAAGGTGGAGATGACACTTTTTCAACTTCTAACTTTATAAAAAAATTGATCAAGATCATTGTCCCGTCGGAAAATCTCTTTGGGAATTTGTGCGCTATGATCTTCTTAAACATCGCAATAGTCATCAACATCGTCATCAAAGCAATCTATAACTAGGGTTTTGTCGGGTGGGTTTTCTTTGAGGAGCGTTTTAGGGTTTTCTCTTTAAAGAGTATATTGATTTTGATCCTTTAAAAAGTGAAGAAGATAAGTATAACATTATGTATTTATAAAAATTATTTAATTCCCTAATAGGATTAGGAGTACGAGGCAATATACCTTTTAAAGATTTGGTTTCATCGTATTTAGTTATAGTTTTGATATCTCACCTAAAAAAAATTATTGTTTTGATATAATTTATATATTAATCATCTTATTAATATAAAATGATTAAATACAAATTGAAGTATTTAACGGAATGATTTATATGAATATGATGACTTACGCTCTTTTTTTTTTTTTTTTTTGTGAGGGGGGTGGGGGTAGTTTCAAATGACTATATTATGTGTTATGAAGTCAATATAATAAATAACTAGTAATTACGTATGCTGCTTATTTAAAATACTTAAAATATGGTAAATAGTCCATCATCACATAACACATAATCGGAATTGAAAAATACAAATCCATAAAAAGTTTTTAATTAAAAGAGAGGAATCGTTTAGCACGAACACTTCCCTTGTTTGCTGCATTTGAAACGCGGTTGTGACTCAGTTCCGTAGATATGATCAAAATTTGCTTGGATGGAGCCAACTCCTTTCCTTTTCCCTTGGTTGTACTCATACGTTCAGCCGGGACAAACTCATGCTCAATGCCTACTTTTTTTTTTTCCCCTTACTATGCTTCCTTTTCCAATCACGTTTCTCTTCATCAACTATTTCAAGACAACCAAAGCACAAAACTAAAACAGAGACAGATTTAATATTAATTAATAAGTAACTATATTACAGCAGGTTGCATCTGGTCCGAAAATAGCATTCATCACATCACCACATTGAAACTTTATGATATGTACTAGCCAGTTCGTAGGTGTATGCATTTCACGTGTAGAGTTTTTAATATGGTAATAGTATGAAAGAGATTAAATGAGTCATCTTGACAAAACAAATTAAATCAGTTTATTTGTACCTCACATAACTCGATCCATGTCTAATTCATAGCCTTAACAGACATGGTCGTAGGGTCATACATTACATCTTCATATTCCATAATACGTTTCCATGTTTGGTATCTTAAATTTGCAAGCTTAAAGCGGCAGTGGACGTCCAGTATCCCGAATTCAAGATCGGTGTACCATTGCATGTTGCTCAAGACATTGTTAAAAATGTTGTCATCATCGAAGTTGAGGTAACGCCCAGCCATCATAGTCTCAGACTCGAGGTGACATAGGAAATCCTCATCCAGTTGTTCAGTCCAAGTTTTGTCGAAGAAAGTTCCGTTCTCAATGATGAATCCTCTAATTTTGCTAGTATTAGATATTTTTTGATTTACGGTGATAATGTGCATGTGAGTGAATGATCAGTACAACATGCATGGATCTTTAGATCCGGTATGTAGGTGGAGTTAAGTGATACTAATTTGCTCAACAAACCCTTTAGGCAGTCTGCAGAAGCTAATTTGATGGTAAATTTCTTTTTTTCCCTACCATAGGATATTATTATTGAAATATAGTACAGAGTTTGGTGTTCCTTAGAGGTACTAATGGTTGTGTTGCATGGTTGTCAACGTCTTTTCTCTTGAATATGGCAAAGTTTGGTGGTTGAGTGTGGACGTTCTTATACCAAGGTCCAAGATCACCGTGGTCCATTATTCTTTGAACCAGTGCATTCACCCTTATTGTTGTCACTTACACCTTGTGATTGAGAGTGTTGCCTAATAGAACATGAACAACACATTAAAATCATTCATAATATTTCTCAAACCAACAAATATATTTTTGATACAAGTCAATTCATTATCTAAAACCAAAAGCACAACAAATTAGGAAGTCATCAAGATTAATGAAAATGTGCTTTAACATTGTGCAGACACAAAAATCTCATCTTCAAACATATCATGCCCAATATTCACCACTATATCACAATACGATACTAGTTCCATCACATGTAACAAAAACATAATGTATGTTACGTTATTCATTTCATCTACAAGTCCTAAAGGAATTCCATATGTGTTAGGCTATGTTGTCATAGGAATTTGTCCAAACTTGAGTAGTTGATATGTGAGGGATATATTCACTTGATTGTCCATTCGTTTCGAGTTTCAAATCAGCACCATTGAACTGAAGCTCTATGAGATCAACATTCATCTCTTGTCGAACAAAATTATGGAGGGGAGCACATGCCATTATAATCTCATTTTGGATTCTAATTTTGCAGAAAGAGGGACTACAGAGAATTGCCCAGCATTTTTTAAATAAACCGCACGTACTCAATAGTTATCCTTGCTAATGAATGTCTTTTGTTAAACAATTCCTTATGGTCTATCGGAGTTCGATTTCCCCACTCTTGCAGGTGTTACCCAACACCTCGATATCGAGCTAGGACCATTGGTATAGCCAGCATCACATAGGTAATAATTTCCTAAAATGAAAAACATATATACAGCTAGTTAGTTTGAGACATCAACAAACGCATACTCAAATATGTATGATTAAAAAGATGTGAATAAGGCAACAACTGCGAAACCTTCCGGGCCACAAAATCCATTCCCCCTATGTATGGCATTGCGCAATACTCGTCCATCAACATAGAACCCTCCCAACCTATTAAAGCATGTGTGAAATTACATTTACGATCGCATACGCCTAGGACATTTATATGACACTTTGCCTTACGTGAACGATATCGACCCTTATCCACATCTAGCACTGACACCTCAATCAAGGTACCATCCAGAGCGCCTAGGCAGCCCTAAACTCATCATCATCATAACGCCACAGTAAGCAAAAAGCACATCGTATGAGCCACTAAGGAGAAAGATAAATGATCAATTAACATTAAAGCACATTGTCTAAGTCACACCCATATACAAAATCGATTATTAGCGCAGATTCAGACACAAACCTTGGCACTGGGTTCTCAAGTCCGTTGGAGCTACCTATGAGATGTGTGACCACATCCACTAGCTTGCTCCTGCGATTGAGACACAAGAATTAATTACAATGAAATACGACTACAGATATATACATTCGTAGCAAAAAAATTTCCCAAAATAATCACACCACCACCTGAATTTTTTAGCTTGCGCAAGACGGTGAATCAACAAGAATGGAAATATTAGGGTTTTTAACCTGGAAAGGTGGGAAGCAAATGAGAAAAACGGTGGGAACAAAAGTTTCAATTGTACAAAATGATAGGACCAAATTTGTCAACACGAAAAAAGCTACAGGGCATGAATGTAGTTTATCTCAACGAAAGCCTCAAAGTATATTTCACAACTCTATTTTGAAATAACTATTTACCCACAAAAAGGGATAAAAAATAACCAATCAAAATAAAGCCATGAAAAAAGAGGAGTGTAAATACCCTCATCCCCTCTTTTCAATTGAAGTAAAGGCTCCCTAACTGAAAAGGGTTCTAAGTACTAACTCCTCCTAAAACTAATGTTCTGATCCTGATCCTGGACCAATTATAAGGTATATGAGACTTGTTTTGTTTCACATCGATTGTGTAAGCAATTGGTGTGAATTTTATAGATCAAATAGGTTCTCTCCTTCCAAACTAGTATATTTTGAAATGAGCTCTCCTATTTGGTTTATAATACTAAAAAGGATCCTAACTGCTTCTACATGGGCCTGATCCCAATGCGTAAAGCCTAATTCACGTACGCATTGGGCCACTACTTCTCCTAAATCAACCTGATCCCAAGTGTAGCCAACAGGTGGTGTTGGTTCAAGTAGTTCGAGGATTGTTTCTCGAAGGCAATGTCCCGAGTTCAAATCTCTCTGGCTACTTGGATGTGTGTGTGTAAAAAAAAAAAAATGAATGTGTGTGTGAAAAAAAAAAAAAAATTGATCCCAATTGTAGGGCTGTCAACGGGTCGGATTCGGAGCGGATCCAAGCATTCCGAATCCGAATCCGAATATACAATTCAAAAACCGAATCAGGATCCGGATTCGTGCATATCATATTCGGTAGTTATCGGATCGGATAACCCGATTAAAAAGTCCGGCCCGATAGAAAAATCAATCTCCTTTCCGTTCTCCCTTCTTCCTTAAGATCTGAGAAACAAATTTTGATTAGAATCTCAAACTCAAATGACACAGAAGAGAAGGAGAGAGATACTGAGGAAGATCTGGGTATTAGAAATTAGATATGTGTTGGTGGCGGCGGCGACGTTCAATGGCGGTGGCGGC
This sequence comes from Lantana camara, assembly GCA_037501455.1. Classification (NCBI taxonomy): domain Eukaryota; kingdom Viridiplantae; phylum Streptophyta; class Magnoliopsida; order Lamiales; family Verbenaceae; genus Lantana; species Lantana camara. Next base: position 105,176,062 of record CM074859.1, on the reverse strand, counting down.
AATAGTGGGAAGTTTGGCGGTGGCTGGTGGTCGTCGGATATGGGATATTTCACGCCAGTTGGCAGCGATAAAATCCCTGAAAAGCTTAGAATCAGTGGTGGTAGGCGACCAGAATTGAGGAACTGAAGTTGGAGAAGATGAGGAAAAGCGAAGTCGGATACTGTGTGCGGCTGTGAGTTTTTGTTAGAAGTAGGGTTCACTTTCAGTTTCTCTTTTAATTAGTGCGATACATCACTTTTTTTATTTCACAAAAATATATGATATGTATTATTCTTAAAGCACAACGTATAAATACTAGATTTAATTTGTATAGTGAAATATATACTATTAAATACAATGGAGTATGTGTTGAAGATTTAATTTTAATTATTTTTACTAATACAAAAATTAATTAATTAAATAAATATAAAATTAAATCGGATTCGGATCTTTAACGGATCGGATCCCTTAATTTCATATTCGCTCAATTTATTTCGAATAACGGATATTTATAATCGGGTGTGATCCATCAAATATTTTAATCGGTCGAATATGTTAAAATTCGGATCGGATTCGGATTAAAATCCGATCCATTGACAGCCCTACCCAATTGTAAAGCTTGATCGTACGCAATGGGCTGCTAATTCCTCCTAAATGGGCCTAATCCAAACGTGCAACATATAATATATATATATATCTGTCATAACAATCTTATTAACAACTTTGTTATCTTCTCTGAATTAATAATAAAGCCCCTAAATGATTGTAGTACAACAAGCCCAAAATTTACTGACTAGCATTGGTGGGGTGCGCCAGGCCCGTGCAGTAGTGCAACGCAAGGGCGACGCTCGAAGGCCCAGATAGCAAGCTACCTTGATGGGCTTTCCCCCTCAAAAAATTAATTTAATATCGTGTGGGCCAATGGCCCACGTATCAGATATTAAACTGATAAGAACAGATACTACACTTGATCTTAGCCAAAAGGCCGAGAAAGGTATGAGTTTTCTTTACTTGGGCTTCCTCTTTTATAGCTCTTTCCTCGAGAAGTCTTCTCAGAGGCAGTCGATGTGGGATACTTGTAGCTAGTCTTTCATGAATTAATTATTAAATAAATTCCTCATTTAATTGAAAATTCAATTTAGAGGGTTGAAACACACAATTCATTAAGCACACAGTTTCTTGATTTTAAATGTTACCAGCATTGTAAGTTTGTCTAAACATCAAATTTTAGGGAAATTTTTTTTTTATCATCTGAACTTTGTCTAAGTTTACAATTTACTATTTCCCAAACTTTTGTTATAAATCGCTATTCAAAGTTTGTATTTGTAACATATCACCATCCGAAATTTTTTTATTTTGGTGATTTTGGTGAAATTACAACTAATGTGTATGTTTTATAAATATTAGTGATTTTGGTGAACTACAACTAATGTATATGTTTTATAAACATCTCACGTGTCATGTTTTTTAATCAAAACCATCAAAAGAAAATAAATGACAAGTTATTACAAATACAAACTTTGAATTACGATTTAAAACGAAAATTTATTGGGATGATAAATCGCAAATAAACATAAAGTTCAAAATGACCAAAAAAAAAAAAAAAAAAAAACCTAAATTTTATGTTGTGGAGTGGAAAGTTGATGGGTTGACTTTTACTGTTACAAAAGTGCTTCGTGGTTTTCTGGACATCAAACTCAACTTTAATGGTCTTTTGGTATTTACTTTGCCTAAATCTTATTCAAAACAAACCTATCATTTTGTGTTTCATGATGATACAACAAGAGGTCGATCGGTAGCGGATACTAATTTTTTGGACTTTATTTTCTTTGGGCTTATTAAGCAATATTAGGTCAAATTTGTTCAGAATAATTTCGTGTTTGGTAAGATTTATTGATGTGAATTGTGGCTAATCATTACTTGCTCATTTCTTGTTTGGTAGCCTCAATTAACATAGATTGATTTTTGTTTTACTGTTTTACCCTTTCTTTCAATTTTTAATGGATAAAATTAAGGGAGAAAAAATGAACAGTACAAATGAAAAATGTAATGTGAGTTAATCTCTACCAAATTTGGAGATTCAAGTCATGACTTAATCTATGAACAGTGCGGGCTATATGCGGGTCAAAGATTAACTCATGCAAGCCCGATTCCACTAATATACCCTACCAAACACTAAATAAAGTTGGATTCAAATACTCAATTTGACCTAATATAGGCTACCAAACGACTTCCAAAGATATTAATAACCACTAATATTTGACTACAAGACCTGAAATGATAACAAGTAATGAATCTTGAGATAGTAGTCAGTTGAATCTTTCGATTCCTACTACTTGAACGCACAAAAAATCATAAGAAGATATGCATGGACGACTCGAACATGTACAAAGACTCATGAAAAAATACGAAAAATTATGGATTGACACGCTATAAACAACTTGAGTGATGACCCTCAAATGTTCAAATCAAATCCAGGAAGTAACAAGCTTAGCCAACAACCCATCAAATATAAGCAATGGTATTATAAAGGGACAATCTTGGTTAGGGGTAAGTGTATAAAGATGGAATTTGAGCTGAATGCCAAATTTTGCTATGATAGATTACTATAACAAAACAAAAACCATCACGACACAATTAAAATCAAAAGCAAGAAACTCCCAAAATTCACTTAGAAATGAAGGAAGCCATCTTCTTGATCAAAGGCTTGGCCTTTTCAGTTTCTGTATCAAAAAAGTGGAAGCAATGATCTTCACCTTCAACCTCCGATCCACCACCTCCATTTCACCTCTCCACCCACTTTTCTTCACAGTCTCTGCATAGAGCAAACATCTCTGCGTTAGTCGATCCTTTTCTGATAAACAAACCAGAATCTTGGAGCATCCGAGCCCGGATAAGCTCGGAGCTCCATCGGCCATGGGATTAATCATCGGATTATCAATCCCTCCGGGAGCAGAAGGGTACGCGAATGACCAGATTCTGTAAATCAAATCCTTCTCTCTGTCATCTTTCGATTCGTTTCCGATCGGATTAGAGCCCCAGAAATGAGGATGCGAGAGGATCACGCCGTGGATTTTCACGTTTCCGGGTAGTGGCTCCGATCCGGCCTGCATCGCGACGTTGTGGGCGATGTTCCCGCCGGAGCTGTCGCCGACGATGGAGACACGGCCGAAATCGCCGTGGTTGGAGATCCATTCGTCTTTCTGGGAATGGGTTTGATCTTGATCGAGGATGTGGGCACAGACCCATTTGAGGGTGGCCCACGAATCCTCGTACGCCGCCGGGAGGGGGTGTTCGGGGGCGAGGCGGTACTCGACGGAGACGGCTAAAGCTCCGGCGGCGGCGGCGGAGAGGTGGCTGAGGTAGCGGTGGTTGAGGGAAGAGAAGGTGGATTCGATGCAGAACCCGCCGCCGTGGTAGTAGACTAGGATGGGGAGCTTCTGAGTTGGGTTGGTGAGTTTTGGGAGGTAGAGTCTGGCCGAAATGTGTGGAGAGATGGTGACGTCTTTGGAGGAGACAGCGGCGGTGGGGTTTTCCGGCGACGGAGGTACGCGGGGAGAGGTGATGAAACGCTCGACGGTGCCGTCAGAGTAGAGTTTGAGGAGCGGTGAGAGGTCGGTTAGCACCTCTTTGGTGGCGGAGGCCGCGGCCATATGTGCTTTGTAGGGCTGTCAAAATTGGACCCGACCCGAACCCGCCCGCCTTTTTTCAGGTTAGGGTTGAAGGTTTTCGGGTTCGGGTCAAATCGGGTCGGACCCGATTTCAACCCGGAGAGGAGAGAGAAAAAAGGGTCAGGGTTAGGGTCAACCCGAGTTGACCCGAAAAACAATTCGGGTGACCCTATAACCCGGACCCGGCCCGTAAAACCCGACCCACCCGATTTAATTGAATATATATATTAAACCCAAACCCTAATGCTCCACATTTCTTCAATTCTTCTTCGTTGTTTTAGCCAGAGTTCCAGCGGCTGCGCTCTTTTCTCCCAAAATTCCACCATCGCCGCAGTCGCAGACGACCGTCAACAATCAGTCATCAAGTATGTTCAAGATCTTGTGGCCTTTTCTCCTCTCTCTCTATCTTTTTTTTTTTTTTCGAATTTCTTCAAGATTATATTCGGTTTTGAAGCAGATTTTTTTCTCCGTTTTTTTTTCTCCCAGCGGCGATTCTTCTTTTGTCCAAGAATTCCACCACCGCCGACCGTCGACTGTCGGGTATTAGGTACGTTCGAGTTCTTCTGACCTTTTCTCTTCCCTCTCTCTTTTTCCTTTTCATATAAGAAGAGCTTGAGAAACTGAATGTGGTTGATGCGCTGATAGTTTGCAGAAATTGGGTTGGGAGAATCTGAATGTGGCCACCATCGCCTCCAACCGTCAACCTCCACCACAAGTTGCAATCCAGACGCAGTTATTTGGAAAATTCTTCAACACATTAGGGTGAGCTTTAAATTGAAAATTATCTCCGGCAATGATAAACCACCCCCTTTACTATCTTCCATTTTCATTAATTAGTCTTACTCTTTCATATCTCAATGTTGGAAATTCTTCAAAGGGCCGACTAATTTACTCTGCTTCTGCTTGTTTTAGGTCAGAGCTTTAGAATCAACGCCTTTAGAGATAATTTTTTTGACCACTAAACGCTTAAGGTATCGCTTTTGTTTTTATTTTTGTTATAAATTATCCGAAACTTACTCTTTGGTTTGATATGGTAAACCTAACATGTGATGTTCAATTTCATTTTTGTATTTCATTTACTTGACCGATTTTTCTTCTTAAAGTTTGTATATTTTTGTATCCATTTTCTGTATTTAGCTATAATGAGCATAAAACATAGTGGATAGGTGAATGATCAAAAGAATTATTGTCAATTACAAAGTTCTTATAAGTTGAGTGATAATTCTGTTTTCACTTAACGTGCTGAGTGGTATATTGTAGACTTGTAGTATGAGTATTTATATTTGTATTTGTTTATCTTATCTGCAGCATTATCCCAAAAGAATTGGTAATCTTATGTGCTTGTATTTGTATTTTAATTTCCATGGAGTCTGCCACTTTAAAGATGTTTATTCACTTGTATGGGAGATGTCTAATCTTAAGAGCTATAATTTCTACTAAAAATATAAAAATATTTCAGTTTATTAATCATATTCTATTAATTTCAGTTTATTAATCACATTCTATCAATTTCAGTTTATTAATTAGATTTAAGTAATTTCAGTGTTGTTAAAATGAGTTCTTTAATATATTTTGTTTTTGTAGTGTCTAATGATGTCCAATTGGAAGAGTTGACCGAGAATATCATGGCTATGTGTTTGAATCAAAAGGATGATCAATCTAGTACGGCTACTTATGTTGTTGATTGATAGGTAAATAATCTTTTTTATATTTAATATATGAATTCTTAATATTTATTATGAATCTTTTGGAATTAACTTGCTTATTACTTTTAGGTGGCATGAGTTGGTGAAGAACTTTTTTTTTGTTTTGGAAGAAGACGGTGATTTGCAAAACTACCTTATGAGGCTATGAACTGTATTGTTTTTGAATGTTTGGTTAATTGAAGTCTTTGGGAATGGATTTGGATTTGTGATTTGCAAAACTACCTTATGAGGCTATGAACTGTATTGTTAATTGAAGTTGTTGCTATGATGGATTGATAAATTTTGCTCTTCTGTACTGTAAAGTTGAGGTGAAACTTTTTTTTTTTGGATTGTTGTGATTGTACGTACAGTTTAGAGAACTTAAAATCAACAGAAGTCGCAAAAAACAGAGAAGAAAAATAAAATAAAATTTAAAAAAAACACGGGTCGGGTCGGGTCAATCAAGTGGGCCGGGTCAGTGGGTGACCTGAAAAAAATTCAGGTCAACCCGAACCCGACCCTAACCTGATAGTTTCAGGTTCGGGTTGAGGGGGTCGGGTTCATTTCGGGTTCGGGTTCGGGTCAAGCCTTTTTGTGTAATACCCCTATCCCAATCCGACCCGAACTCACCCGACCCACCCGAATTGACAGCCCTAGTGCTTTGGTGGTGGTGGTGGAGACAAGTGACAATTGACATGGACTGAAGGTTGTTAGAAAACTAATAATTCTAGTCAAAGTTAAATATTTTACCTTATCTTGAGCTTAATATTTTATATTATCTTAAGCTTAATATTTTACCTTACATTAATATAACTACTCATTGGTATTTTATGTTTACACTTTTTTTTTTTTTTTTTTTGTGATACAGGGTATTTACACCATTATTATATTAAAGGTTAGGGATAAATAAAAATTGTATTGGTATCTTCTGTTTTTGGACTTTTTTTGCTCAGCCTCTCACTTTTAAAAACTTTTGTCCTTGTTCAATTTATTCATGTATTATTTCTTAAATTCTTTTTTTTTTCTCTCAACATGTTAATCTTTAGTATATCATATTTTTTTTCTCATACTTTTTTATTTTTTATTATTATTTTGATATGATTCATGTTTTTTTTTTAAATCTATTTTTATTTATACTATTGTATAAAGCCCTCACACTCATTTAATAATTATTTAATTTTTATATAAAGTTTTTGATTTTAATATATTTTAATAAAAATATTTTTTTTAATACATGTATTGAGTGTGTGTAATTACTAATTTTCTATTAATAATTATAAATAACTAAATATAGAACATTATCAGTCTCGGGAAAATGTTGGACAAAAGTTTTTTATGGCTACAAATTTTCCTGCACCAATCGAATAACTTTCTCAAGAAATACGAGACATTTAAAGCATACAAGTAAACAAAAGCTTAGGTTTGTCACTGTGATCGGTTCTAGTTCATCCAAACTTTATTCGAATATCTGAAACATATAAGGAAATACTCTTAGGGGGTGTCTGCAAACTCTACTTTATAAGTAGAAGATTAAGCACGAGTGAAAACTGAAAAAAAATTGCAATAATAAAAGCAGAGAGTGTTAGGGGTGTTTGGATACAAAAGTTAATAATCACTTTTAACTTTTTTAACTTACTAATTTACCCTAAAATACTTTGAAATATTTTTAGGTATTATAATTGTAAACAAACAAAAAAATATTAGTTATTATAACATGTTATAAATATTATATTAATATAAAAATTATTACAAATTATTATAACCTTGTATAACATTATTTATAATTAATCAAACATAGAATTATTTTATGTATACTGACATGACATAATATCGTTGGGCCACGTGGCACACCCTAAGAGGTCCGGCGTGGACCCCGCGCTACTTTTAGCTAATAATGGATGGACAATTGTCCACCACCCAAGCACCACGTAAGTCACAACTATGCCACGTGGACGTCCCCATAAGGCCACGTAGGCGTCTGACGCTCCTCCACATGGTATATCTATCCTTAGATCGATGTGTAAAGACCACCAAAATGATCCCATTTCCGATTCATGAGATCGATAATGCCCCAACCACTCGATGTGGACATTTGAACTGGTCAGATCGAGGGGACCTCAGTTCAAGAGTTAAAGGGAGCAATCTACCTCATTGGAACATACAGCTCTAACATCCGTACATCGATTCTCAGATCGATGTATGAGTCACAGGTGCAGTCCGTTCTATAAAGTATCTTTGTCGGGACACGTGTATTCATATCATTCCCAATGACAAGCGTACGAGGAAGCATTTAATGTCCTTTAGTACCTAACTTACCCAAAAGGGAAAAAGTGGCTCTGGCTATAGAAAACTTGGTCGGGTCGATTATTACACGCAGTCAGGTCGAAATATGGCGCCATTAATATCAGTACAAACTACACGCACCACTGTCTTAATGGCCCAAAGGCTATAAATACCCCACATAATGAGCAATTGTTGATAAGCATTCAATAGCATTTAATTATATTTATTTCTCTTTCTAAGAATCTTATACTGACTTGAACGTCAAAGGGGCGTCGCCGGCTAAAACCCCGATTGCTTTGCCCCTAGGTGTTGAAGTGTTTTGTAAATCGAGAAGAATCCACTATATAAATTCTTGATTGGTCGACTTGAGTTTGCCATCCAGTTCGACACTTCGGATTGACCAAATTTGAGCCATATCATATACCTTTTTTTATAAATTTATAAATTTGAATAAAAGATAAAAGATTTATTCGTAATTGCGGATTTTTAATTATGAGATTTTTTAGATTACAAAATCCTAAATGATGTAGAAAAAGAAAAGATGTAACGAACATATAAACTTTAGAGTTGTATTTGTATGTAAAGAATATTATTGCCAAAAGATAATTTTAAATAAATCCAAAAAACCGCATATAATATATAAGCAGAATCCAAATGCAGGTTTTGGGCTGCTTCGGATTCTAGTTGATTTCTGCTTAAAATAAGTAGAAGTTGATTTTTCAAATACTCAAAAATGGCTAAAAGCAATCACTTATCTCATAAGCGCTTATTTTTAAAGTTTGTAAACACTCGCTTAGAATATCTAAGAGGAGATTTTGCAGGATATTTGTCCGAGTATCTGGAACATCTAAGTCATACTTCGTCGGAGATTTATTCAAGTAACTAGAACATTATAAGTCGTGCATAAGTGTTTGAGCATGTTATTTTTTACTTGATTTTGACTTCCTCGGTGGGCTTAACGATCTACCAGATTCGCCGACCACGGGGACTAGAATTCTTTCACAACTCTCTAAGGCCTCGTTTACTTTGGCCATAAGGTTAATGGGAGTAATGATATTCAATGTTAGTGTAGTTACACTACCTTCCAATATCCCCTGTTTACTTTCATTAAATTTATTTTGGTATTCGGGTTGTTAGCAGCCATGCTTGTTTACTTTTCAGTAAGGATAATGATGGTTTACAATTAAATTACTTATTTGCCCTCCCATTTAAAAAGGTTTTTGTCCCTAGTTCCCCCAAGTCGTATCCCTCTTTGGCATATTTGTTCATCTAAGAATACGTGGTTGTATCAGCATTTTCAATTTTAGTAATCACCACATCTTTCTTTCATTTTTTTTTTTTTTTTTAGCATTTAATGTATGCAGAATTGCAGATAGAGCCCCAAAAGAATGCAACACACTGTCTAAAGCAAAATGCAGCATTAAGCAAATAACATTTAGACCACAATTACATATCAAACTTCATTCATGAATCTGCAAATTCTTATACAGAATACAAAGCAAAAACAAAACAACCATTCACATCCTAATACGAAATCCATTCACATCCTATGATCCTAATACAAAATAGCAGCGGCAATGTTCCATGCCCCCCAAAAAACATAGTTAAAATCAGAGATTTTGTAAGACTTCATAATTCAAATTGATACCAACAAAGTATTTACTAGTCAATCTTACACAACTGATTATCATGGAGTTAATGGAGTTTACCCTCAATTTTCATTTGCACCATCACTGTACGGGTGGCAATTGACATCCTAAAGAACATGTTCATTTGTTGTGGGTTGTTGGCTAGTATGTCCAACAGATTTATATGATCTTGTATGTCAACGAAAATCGGAAGTGATCCAATAGCTTCAAATATCTCCTCATTGTGCTTGACGGTATCTTTTGCAACCCCTAGCCTTGTTGTGATATCACAAAGAGATGTAGTTGACTCGTTACAAGAAGTAGTTATTGCGTCAACAATTACCTCACCAGCTTTCTTGAATCACTTTCTTTTCTTTTTATCACCAACAGCAGCTCCAACATCCCATCTGAAACAAGCAACAATAATGGTGTTGCAGAGAAAAAAAAAATGAGTGTCAACATAATAGCATCACATCTGAAATTTAACATCAAGCGATGTATGTACAAATACACAATCAGATTCCAAGTAATAACTGTTGTTAATAAATAAACCTAGTAATATTAAGATTTCAAAACAATTGATATCAACCATCCTATATAACAAACCACCTGTAGCATATGCAAAAGCAGAGCAGAGCAAAGAAGCCGAAGAAATCTGTTTCATGTGCTGTGTGTGAATACTCGAGCCATTCAGAATTTTCAACTGTAAATCTAGCTTTCACCGAAATAATGTATTGTCATGCATTTTTAACCAATTCCAATTGCAAAAAGTATACAAATGATCTTGGAATAATTCAAGATGGATGAGGTGAACCATCTATAGCTGCAATCAAAATTTTATCTCAAACATTTCAGGAGAGTGAATAAACGCACCATAAATTCTTAATAAAAACATTCATGGTAAAACTATAAAAAGTCTGCAACATTTTGGGACAAAACTTTTAATGAACCGAGCCAACAAAAACATAACCAAATTACAAAGACAAGTTAGATAAACATGATTGCTCTATATCGATGCCCATTATTATCGTCTAAACCCCACTTTATAAAATTAGGTAAGCGAGCATCAGTAGCTTGGAAGCAAATAACCTCCAAAGCTATCCTCATTGTAGAAACCGTCCATTTTTCAATTGAACATAATTCATATCAACATTACACATCACAGTATTGGGCAGCAAGGTTCAAAAGTTTGATAAAATTTAACACAATGACATTTACCAAATTACACAACCGCAGGTAACAACATATCGAAAACCACATTCTTGGAATACATTATTGAACTAGACAAATCTCATTTCATCTTTAACAACAACCGAAAACAGAAGTTAACTACTCGTACAGAAGATTTGCAAATTTAAGCCAACAAGATTCGTGGTGACTACAAAGCTGAGTTCAGAAGAAATTTACCTGACTGATGTGGCCTAAAGTTGGGGAAAAAAAAAAAGAAAAGAAAAGGTATCGAAGGAAGAACAGGACCTGGTACGAAGGTGTAACCCAATTAGGTCAAGAAATATTGGGAAGCAGGATAATTGAATGGAAGTTAAGGAAAATTACAACCTGCTGTTCCTCCATTCTTGATTGTGAATGCTAAGATAGAGGAATGAAATCTGAATTCTGAATGGGGAAAAGGGTTTGATTTAGGGCACCAAAATTTCGTCAGTAGCGATAGAGAAGAGGGAGAAGTTTTCAATGGCAGTCATTTGTAATTTTCGCAACTATTGGGGTGAGTTGTAATTACACGTGGCGTGTTAAAGGTCATGTGTAGCGGCACATGCCAAAATAACGTGTGTAGCGGCACATGCCATTTCCCTCGATGCCTACGGGCTTGTACGGAAACTACAGGCTTTAGTATGCACAAAGTAAACAACCGATAATGGCAGAGAAAAGTCATAAACTCTCTGTTACAACATAAGTAAACGCGGCCTAAGGGAACCATTACTTCAATTATTTGTAATCCATAGTAAATTTCTTGCCTATTTTATCTTGCCGCATCTTTACTTTGATGGTTATAGCACTTTACTAAATAGTCCAGTTTTATCAGCTTGTACTTCTCTAGATACGAAACCAATGGTTAGGATGGTAAATTACTCTTATACCCCTTGTTTGGACCGCGTGCCTAACATTCACAAAATATTACTTACAACTACTCAATCCCTTTTCTCAAATGAGCATATTTGAGAATTTTCAACTACACATTCATAAGAGAAAATGAAGAGGGCTTGTTCAAACAAAAACACAGGTAAAATTGTATCTTGAATGTTATGTGATCGACAAATCCATATTGAATGTGTTGAATAATGCAAGTTTCCAGAGTTTAACTTTCCTAGCCTGTTGAACTCTTTTTTTTTTTTTTTTTGTTCAAATTATTTTTGAGCCAATTAACAATTTGGAGAAAAAGATTAGGCCTTTTAATAAGGTTGGATATCACCTACAAATTAATCGATATGTTGTTAATTATTGAAAAAATTAGTTGGGCACTTTCTAGCAATCTACATGGAGAGCTTAATTTTGACTGAGTGCATGTTGTTATAACAGTCAAGCTATTTTTGGGGACATATTGTGATAATAAGGGTGCAAAAATCCAGTTAGTTAATTTGTTAAACTGAAACAGGGGCATAAATCAAATCGTTTCTGATGGTTTAATTGTTTGATTGATTTAGATGTAACGTTTTATGATTTCTTGTGAGTGTGGGAATGGACCCAAAAATTTCTTGCAAGCTGGCGACTTCGCGCAAACTTCGGGGAGATTATATTATCATTGCCCGTTCAGGTTGAAGGCATGTAGTTTCATTTGGACTGACAAGCTAATGAATCCTAGGCATGCCAACCTACATAGTGTTATTGTCTCTTGCCAAAACACATTCCAGCTAAATCGTAATAGTGAGATTCGAAATCGCCTGAGGAGCTTTCAATGCCCCTCCAAACAAGATATGTCAGAACAAGCATCGTCAGATGACCGCTTGGTTATCAGAATTCCTCAAAAATAGGTCACTGCCAATCGCCCTGATGCTCTCACATGCCTATGTTGTTGTTATGACATGTTTTGCACCATAATGTATTTGATTATGGTCCTTCTATTAGTTTAATGTTAATGAAGTAGGATATAGCATTTTTAGATTGTATGTCTGACTACATATATGTTGGGTGAGACTCAGTATGTGTAATATCTCTTTTTATGTTATCAGACAACTCTTGTATTGTTTCATAATCTATTCGGCATAATACGTAGTTTCAATAAATTGGAATATGGAATAATGTAACATACATTATTTGCACCCGTAATAAGTAACAAATAATTACGCACGCTAAAAATTCTAAACTAAAGAATCAAGAACTCTAAAAATTCTAAAGATTCATCCGTAAGGAGAAAAACAAGCAAAAACACATCAAATTATCGATAAACAAACTACTCAATCGTCTATCCAAAACTAAATTATGCATTTATCTCTCCACAACACATACACGACACTATGCTTATCCAAACTTTCATCCCTAAAACCTTCTCCTCCTTATTGTGTTTGGCATTAACAAATTTATCGGCACAAATGGATATTTTTTCAACCATGAATCCTTGTTTGTGTAGTGGTACTCCTCCATCCAAAAGCATGGTTGAGATTCTCCTTCTGCGAGTTATTGTGTTTGGATCTCAGACACGATACCCAAAACATCAATGAAGTTGTTCGATCCACTACTAGAAAATCTAGGTATTATGACACAATAAATGGATATTGTGACATTTCAGTTTTTGTGACACTAGCAAACAATGTCACGTAGGAAGGTGTCCCAAAAGATATTGTGACACTTTGCAATGTCTCAATAAACACAAATATATGACACTTTTTAATGTCATAATAAAATTTATTTTATGACACTTTTAAGTGTCACATAACACCTTTTCAACTATAAAAATATAATGATACATGACACATAAAAGTGTCATCATAGCTGGATTTAGAGACATATTGTGGTGTCTCATTAATTGAATAATTAAATAAATATGTAAAAATAGGAATGCTTAATTTACTTGTGTATTGATTAAATATGTACCACAACCAATTACAATTTATATTATATGTATCAATCATGCACCATAACATCAAAATATGAATCACAAACATCTTTGCTATTACTTGTTTCATAATAATATATGGTTTACATAATGAGACTAAAATAAAAAATATATAGCTATGCCAAAATGTGTTCTAGGCATCAAAACATAGAAGTTTAAAAAAATTAAAATTCTTCTTGATCTCCAGCTATTGTAATACCTTCAAATTAATTGGATCTTTGTCACCAATTATTTTCCATTACCACCTATAACAAACAAAGCAAATTAGTTAGAGTTTTATATAAATTAAAAACAAAAATAAAGTAACAATTAAGAACAATAACAAATTAAAAACTACTAACCAAATTGATATTATATTATAGTATAAATTAGCATATAGTATTTATTATGACAATTAATTAAAAAAGATTGTCGAGATACCATGGTGGTCTGCCAAATGCTCAAGAGAGATGGTCCCTTGTATGTGACTCCGGGAAACAACATCCGCTACAATTGATTTATGTGTAATACGCTCAACAACTCCAGATACTAGGCTGCCAGGTTTCACACTCTCATCTTCTGATGCCCTGTCAAAGTTTTTAATAGAATAAGAGACATAGAAACAATAATCATATTGGTCATGACATTTAGTCTATCAAATGCATCTAAGAGACGAGAGCTTAACAAGTACTAATATCTGTATCTAAATATCAAATAATAAACAGAACTTCCAGAATAATAATTGACAACTTGGAAAGAGTAGACTTTGATAACTCACTCTTTCATTGTTTATACAGTATTATCTCTTAGATATCATGTTTATTTTCTCGTAAGAATATACCAAAAAGAAAGGTACTAACCTTGTCGGTGTCATGTTAAAACTCAGTGTTAATTGGTGAGAATCAGGAATAAATTTTACAACTCTACACTTGACAACTTGTTCGACATAATACATGGAACCTATGTCACTCCCTGGTCCCAAACCCAGTTCAGATCTGTAACAAAGAGCAACTCGTTAGTTAATGTACTATGAAATCATCACCAAATGTTGCAGTGTCAATGAAATCTCCATAAAATTGTTTTATGAGATCAAGGTGACCAAATAACATAAGGAAAAGATTCAAGCTTTGATATTCTGTCTGGATGAAGATCAATTTAAAGAAGCTTTTAAGATTTCTTACACATCTAAGGACACTAAAAAAAGGACACAGCATGAACGAGAATACCAATAGGATAGAGAGATGCATCACCAAGTTTTCAATTGATATGCAAACAACTTTTTCTTTCTAAATGCAATTCCATTCAATTCGATATCCCCAGTCAGCAAGTTTCACTTTAGGAGAGATCATGCTTACTACTTTTGCTTACAAACAAAGAGCTCGAGTCCACCAATCCTAAATTCATTATATGAAAAGAAGATATATATAACAATTTCGAGGAACCCTCCTTTGCTTATACTATCACAAAAGCCATCAAAATTTTGATACATAAAATAACTTTAAAGAGCGAGGCTTGCAATGTGTAATTTTTAATCATCGAAAGACTATCTGTAATATTCAATTTATATGATGTATAGATAGAGCCAACTGGTTTACAGTTTTGAAAGTTAACACAATTTCTTTATTGCATTATCACTGCTGGTTTTGAGAGGAACGACCTTCACGTGATTATTTTGTTAGAAATAGGGTTGTAAATGGGTAGGTAATACCCATGCTACAGATCAACTACTGCTGCAGATCAAGTATGATGTAATAGACAAACTGATGTGCGGCGAATATGCTTGGAAATTGACATCAAGAAATATATGTGGTTTTTTCTCAAGTGCTGTGTAACTAACCTAGGTACAAATCCTCGAACCTCATTGTAAGTGGCGGACTGACAGGACACGGGCCTATCGAAGCTAGATGGAGGTGGCACCGGAGTGATGGCCGATGCAGCGGTGGAGACAGGTGACGACAGAGAGAAATTGAGATTTGACGGTTAAGTGAGCGGTGGCACTAAGAGCGTGAATTTGAGCCGTCGAGGACACCATTTTTGAACACTCAACCTAATTGAAATGGAGAGAATTTGGGGTTTGGTTCTTTCAAAAAAAGAAGAATTTTGGGGTTTGAAAGATGGATCCTGGAATGAAGAAATTTCGTTTTTAGCGGTAGGATTTGGATCCAAAATTTTCAGCGCATATGTTATATTTGTAAATATATTAAAAAATAGTTTTATAGTGACACTAATTATAATGTGTCTCAATAAATAACTTACTAAGACACAATTGAAAAGTGTCATAATATATGTGTCATATTAGAGGGTTTTTCTTGTAGTGATCGTGTTGTACAAATTGATCGTTCGTAGAACCTTCTTTTTCATCTTCTTCATTAAAAGGTAGAGGTGACATTTTTTCAACTTTGAACTTTATAAAAAATTGATCAAGATCATCGTCCCGTCAGGGAATCTCTTTGGGAATTTGTGTGCTCTGATCTTCCCAAAAATCGCAATAGTCATCAACATCGTCGTCGAAGCAATCCATAACTAGTGTTTTGTGGGGTGGGTTTTCCTTAAGAAGGGTTTTAGGGTTTTCTCTCTAAAGAGTATATCGGTTTTTATCCTTTAAAAAGTGAAGAAGATAAGTATGACACGTTTTGTATTTATAAAGATTATTTAATTCCCTAAGAGGATTAGGAGTGCGAGGCAATATATCTTTTAAAGATTTGGTTTCATCATATTTAGTTATAGTTTTGATATCTTACACACAAAATAAAATAAAATAAAAATGTTTTGATATAATCTATATATTAATCATCTTATTAATATAAAATGATTAAAAAAAATTAGTTTTGATATAATCTATATATTAATCATCTTATTAATATAAAATGATTACACATACTGAGTCTCACCCCAACATATATGTATTCATTCGTCTCTCCGAACTAAGTTATGCATTCGTCTCTCCACAACACATACACGACACTATGCTTATCCAAACTTTCATCCCTAAAACCCTCGCCTCCTTATTGTGTTTTACATTGACAAATTTATCAGCACAAATCGATATTTTTTCAACCATGAATCCTTGTTTGTATAGTGGTACTCCTCCCTCCAAAAGCATAGCTGAGATCTTCTCCTTGGGCAAGTTATTGTGTTCGGATCTCAGACATGATACCCAAAATGTCAATGAAGTTGTTCCATCGTGTTGTACAAATTGATCGTTCATATAATCTTCTTTTTCAGCTTCTGTGTTAAAAAGTAGAGGTGACATTTTTTCAACTTCGAACTTCATAAAAAATTGGTCAAGATCATTGTCCCGTCGGGGAATCTCTTTGGGAAATTGTGCGCTATGATCTTCCCAAACATCGCTATAATCATCAACATCGTCGTCGAAGCAATCCATAACTAGGGTTTTGTGGGGTGGGTTTTCCTTGAGAAGGGTTTTAGGATTTTCTCTCTAAAGATTATATTGGTTTTGATTATTTAAAAAGTGAAGAAGATAAGTATGTCACGTTATGTATTTATAAAGATTATTTAATTCTCTAATAGTATTAGGAGTGCGAGGCAATACATCTTTGAAAGATTTGATTTCATCATATTTAGTTATAGTTTTGATATCTCACCCAAATAAAAATTATAGTTTTGATATAATTAATATATTAATCATCTTATTAATATAAAATGATTACACATACTGAGTATCACCCAACATATATGTACTCATTCGTCTCCCCAAAACTAAATTATGCATTCGTCTCTCCACAACACATACACGACACTGTGCTTATCCAAACTTTCATCCCTAAAACCTTTGTCTCCTTATTGTGTTTTACATTGACAATTATGTCTGCACGAATCGATATTTTTTCAACCATGAATCCTTGTTTGTGTAGTGGTACTCCTTCCTCCAAAAGTATGGCTGAGATCTTCTCCTTCGGCGAGTTATTGTGTTCGGATCTCAGACACGATACCCAAAACGTCAATGAAGTTGTTCCATCATGTTTTACAAATTGATCGTTCATATAATCTTCTTTTCATCTCCTGCGCTAAAAGGTTGAGGTGACGTTTTTTCAACTACGAACTTTATAAAAAATTGATCAAGATCATCGTCCCGTCGGGGAATCTCTTTAGGAATTTGTGTGTTATGATCTTCCCAAACATCGCAATAGTCATCAACATCGTCGTCGAAGCAATTCATAACTAGGGTTTCGTGGGGTGGGTTTTCCTTGAGAAGGGTTTTAGGGTTTTCTCTCTAAAGAGTATATGGGTTTTCATCATTTAAAAAGTGAAGAAGATAAGTATGACATGTTATGTATTTATAAATATTATTTAATTCACTAATAGGATTAGGAGTGGGAGGAAATATATCTTTTAAATATTTGGTTTCATCATATTTAGTTATAGTTTTGATATCTCAACGAAAAAATATATATAGGTTTGATATAATTTATATATTAATCAAATTATTAATATAAAATGATTAAATACAAATTCAATTATTTAATGGAATGATTTATAGGAATATTATGACTAGTAATTACACATGCTACTTACTTAAAATAGTAAGAAAGCGTTTGATATTAAAGATTAGGGCATTTTAGGGGACTTAATACTAATTAATTTACTGTGTGATACGTGAGATTAGGTTCTCCCAGCCCGATGCAGTTAATCGTCGGCCCGCCCTCAACCCGCACTATTCACCGATTAAGTGGAGTTCTGGATCGCGGGGGAGGGGGTGCGATTAAGTCTCGTTGCGCCTTCCCTGTTCTCCCCAAAATTTTGCTCCCAAAATTACCCTCATTCCAGACCCATCATCTGCGTCAGAGTTGCCATTAATCTAAGACAACTCCATCTTTCTCATCCTCACGGTCGCCATTAATCCCAAACAACTTTATTTTTCTAGGGTTAGACAAGCAACTGCTCTTTCGATGTTCCTGAAGCACCAAAATTATTGATCTCTTTTACTCCATTCAGTTGTTCCTTATTACGTTCAACAACACGCACCGTAGATCGACAATCTATTACACCAGTATGCAATTTTCTCTACAGCGCTGTTTTAATTTTTTCGATTTTCCCTTATTTATATATTTTTTTACCTTCCTTCTTAACAATTTTTTCGGGCGGAATAGATGTCTTCGTTGACAGCGCACCATTGCGTCAAGGTATGGTCTTCATTTATTTTTTGCTATTCCGTGTTGCACATTAGGCTGGGAATTTTGTTCTCTATCGATATTATGGCTGTTTGAGGATAATTTCTTGAATTCTTTGGGATGGTAATTTGACTTTTAATGTTTATAGAAGATGTACTCCCACAAATATGTGTAGGTACAAGAAATAACAAATTAGTGATATAAGATAAAATATTCATTTTCTTCTGCAATTTGCTGCAAATACTGAATTGTATGAATTTGTTGTTTTAAGATGAGCAAATATTAGCAACTTATAACTGAGCTTCGTACACTAATGTAGTTGAAAGCTTCCATAATTCTGTTGCACTTGTTACCTTCCCTTGCTTCTCAGTATTTGTATATGCAAAAATATGAGGGATGATGCGTGAAGGATTTGTGTGGATTTTGACTAACTTGCTGCAAGACAGATTTATTAAAGTTGTATGCAGCAACTAATTATGCCTTCCTCGTTTTGAATTGTCTTATACTAGGTTGTTGAAGATACTCTTCTTCGTAGCTTTTTATACACAAATCTCCAATTAATCTGCTTAATTCCAACCGCTGAACCTGTATTAATGTTCATATGAGCAGGCTCAGGCAAGGTGTTGTCCTCAACGGCTTTCGAGCTACTATTATTTCAAGTTTGGTGTTGATTATAATGGTGAGCCTCTGACAGTTTCTTGAAGTGGTGACTCGAGTAGAGATTTTTATAGTTTGGATTGACCAGAGAGTTGTGAAACAACCTGACCAGGGATACAATCACGTAAGGTATATATGGAAGTATGGTGTATGTGCTTTGTCATGATTGAGATCTTACGCATTCGTTCTATGTCATATAAGATCATATGATCACTTAGACTAATCCTCAGAAAATGCTAAACCTTTGAGGTTGCATGCCATTCTAAGTTGCTCTTTTGCACTTTACAATTATTAGTGCGGGTATGTTTTCTTTCATGATTTGTATTAGTGTGGCTATGTTTTCTTTTATGTGGCTATGTTTTCTTTTATGGTTGATTATGTGTTTATGTTTGATGTCAACATGTGTTTGTTTTGTGAAACTGAACCGAATGAAGCAAGAAGGCTCAATTTCTGAGAGAGGCTAGAAAGGAATTGGATCAGAACATTCATTTGGTCAAAACTCCGGCTACTTTTCAACAAGATCCTTCACTCAATTTTGTACTGAATTGGTATTGGTATATTTTTGTTATATGAATGTATAGTCAAGTGCTAGTGCATTCCCATTTTTGTCTCGTGAGATTATGTGACTGGATGATTGCTCTACCATTGGGAATATGTGACTGGAGGAGTTTGTAGTGCTCCTATTTTTAATTTTTAATATCAAATGTTTAAATTTAAATTATTTGGACTTTGTTAGGATGCAATCGATTTTGTTATTTTGAATGTTTATTTGTAATTTGTTCTTTTATTCCATTAATTTTATTCGTCTACCATGATGATGCAATAATGCAGTGGCATATTTCTTGCTATAAATATTTTGATTGTAATCTTAAATAGTTTTTAGGCCATATCTTCATCCCGTTTTCTAGACCTTCAGAAGCTTGGAAACTTTGCTCCTATGAAGATCAATATGAAATTTACTTTTGCTGGAAACTTCGGATTTTACTCTTGTTGGAGGTATTCCCACATTATGAAGGTTATGAGGGGCATAAGAGTAATTGCAAAATATTAGTAACTTAATCTACGGTATCAAACGCAAGATATCATAAATGATAGTATTGGTAGTTTCATATATCAAACATGATATTAAAGCAATAAAATTTTACTTAATCTTACTTAAAAAGCCCAAATAAGATTAAGTCTAAAAACTTCATCTCATGTATCAAACACTCTCTAAAAATATGGTAAATAGTCCATCATCATACATCACACATAACCGAAATTGAAAAATACACATATATCAAAAGATTTTAATTAAAAGAGAGGAATCGTTTAACACGAACACGTCCCTTGGTTGGTGCAGTTGAAACGCGATTGTGATTCAGTTGCGGAGACATGACCAAAATTTGTTTGGATGGAGCTAACTCCTTTCCTTTTCCCTTGATCGTACTTATACGGTCAACTGGGACAAACTCATGCATAATGCCTAGTTTTTTTCCCTTACTATGCTCCATTTTCCAATCTTGTTTATGTTCATCAGTTATTTCAAGACAATCAAAGAACTAAAACAGAGACAGATTTAATAAAAATTAATAAGTAGCTATATTCCAAGAAATTCAATATTGATTACGGTAATCCACTATGATTTCGCCAATTGTTGGCAAACGACGTCCATCCATCCCCGATGTTTTCAAAAGCATGTGGTGGTTTCTCAGGTTACATGGCCTAAAGATCCAAATTAGGTATGTAAATGAGACGAGCCAGCTCATGAGCTGGCTCAAGAAAAGCTCGTGCTCAGATTCAAATATAGCGAGCCAAGCCGAGCCACAGCTCGGCTCGCCGGATGTCGAACCCAAGCCCGAGCCACCTTTACATTGGCTCGGGCTCGGACTCTAGGGCTAAAATGTTAAGTTTCGAACCTGGCTCGGGCTTAGCTCGGACCGTGCTTCGATGTGGCTCGGCTCGACTCGCGAGCCAGCTTATTCTTGCTTATCAGAAGCTTAAAATTTGGGATAAAGATGGAATAACTTAACACAATTTAAATTATGCATATCAAGATCTCATTCAATATATAGATCTGCAATTTCAAATTGGGAAAAAATATGCTAATCAACATCTCATTCGAGTTACAACAACATCAAAAAAAATCATACAAATTACAACCACCTTCAAATAAAATTCGTAAAACTAAAAATTCAAACAATTTCTCAAATATAGTATAGAGCTAGCAATCAACACCAGAGTTCAACCTTCCTTAGAGCTACTAATGGTTGCCTTGCATGGTTGTTAATGTCTTTTCTTTTGAATATTGCAAAGTTCGGTGGTTGAGTGTCAATTATTCTTAAAAGCATGGAGTAGTGAACGTTCCTATATATGTTAGCAAGGAATTAGGGGATTTAGTCAATCCCGTGATTAGAGTATGTTTATTCTGTAATTATTCTCTTTCCTTTATTAGCCTAGGTCTTGTAATATTTAGTTGTACAGTACCTTGTATTAGCTAAACAATTACAGAATTACAGAAATAATTCCCTCACAAACTATGGCGTTCAATACATCTAACATGGTATCAGAGCGAGCGATTATCCATTAAACGGAATCGACCCTTGCTCATCACTTATCGGTACCTTCCTCGGCCATGGCCGACTACAGCAGCGTAGCCAGTTCCGGCAAGGAATCGCAGCAGCCCGTCGATTCCTTAGCCACCCAGTTAGCAAGTATCATCGAAACAAAGTTCCAGACCCTGCAAACCCAACCAGAAATTAATCAGAACCACAACCACACACCCCAAACCGTTTCAATCAGTACCAAACTTAACCAGTTCAATTACTCCCTGTGGGCTCGCCTCATGAAGTTAGCCATTAGCGGAAGGGGCAAACTCCGCCACATCACCGGCGACCCGCCACCACCCCTGCCCGGACAACCCAACTATCACAAGTGGGAACAGGATGATTTAATCGTCTGCTCTTGGCTCCTAGAAAACATGGAGCAAGAACTTATTACCTATTACGTTGAATATCCAACAACAAGAGCATTGTGGGAAGGGTTGCTCGCCACATACAGCCAAGGCGGTGACGGCCTCCAGATTTACGATCTCACCACAAGAGCTAATAATCTCAAGCAGGGAACGGATAGCATAGAACACTACTACAGTAGTATTCAGAAAATATGGAGAGAAATAGATGTCAGGCAGCCGAACCCCATGACTTGCAAAGGAGACATCGCTGTTTTTAATCGACTGAAGTCAGAGACTCGTCTCTTCCAATTTCTCGTCGGCGTTAGTGATAAGTTCGACGGCGAGAGACGAGACTTACTCAAGGAGACCCCCCTACCTACCCTGGAGAAGGCGTACGCAGCGATTCGTCGAGAGGGGGCACTGTAACGCCCCGATTTTCAGACAGTCAGGTACGCTCGACACGTGTGGGTTTCGAGCGTTAGGACGTTATTTTATTATTTTCGTTTATATAATTTAAACGTGTTAGATTAGTTTCTATCAGTTGTGTTCAACATGATTACGTGAAAAATATATGATATTCAATTCAATATGAGAATTCTAGTCTGCATGGAATTTAATTATTACATGAATTAATTGTCTAATTTGTCTTAATTGCTTAATTGTCCCTAAATGCTCACCTACATAAATAGAGGACCAATTGCATGAAAGCTTTGTAGGACCTAATTGATCATTTCCAAACCTTGGGTACTTAATTGCATAACTTATAGAACATTAGGGATTTAATTGCAAATATTACATATTTCCCCAAATATATCACGTTATATGCATCTCTTCTCCAAGCTTCATTCTTCACTTTCATCAAAACATACCATTTGCTTCCCTTTTCACCGAGCCAACCCCCCATGGAAAGAAAAGGGAATTTCATCCATTCCAAGCTAAAATCTTTGAGGAGTTGGAAGTCTCAGGCCATCATCTTCATCATACCTCCATTCTTTCTTCTCCTTCTTTCATTCAAGGTAGGGATGAGTATATATGATCTCTTGAGATTTATGTGGGAAGCTAGGGTTATGGTTTTGATAGGATAACTTGTCTATATGATGTTAGAAGCAATATTCTGAGCTTTAGGCTTGAATTCCTTGCATAAATCTTGACAATTATGAGTGATTATAATGAGTTTATATATGAGCTCAAGTTGGTGAATTTGATGATTAAAGCTTGGGTTATGTGTTTATATTGAGTATTATTGCTTCTCAAGCATGTGTACATGTATTCCTTCATGAATTCTAACTTGTGGAATTGATTTATGAGTGTTTGGGAGCTTTGGGAGCTTGGTTCGTAGCTCCCCTGTTCTTCTCCCCTGTTTGCTGAACCTTCTGTGTAACGGGAACGGCCGTTCCCGTCCCCTTTGCAATTGGGGAATAGCCGTTCCCATTGTTTGATTAGTGTGTCAGGCGGCGAGGACGGGAACGCCCGTTCCCACTTTGTCTCACGGACGGGAACGGTCGTTCCCATCTTCGGGGAGCCCGACAGCGGGAACGGCCCTTCCCACTTTGAACTGAACCCTGGAACGGCCGTTCCCAGCTCTCTGGTAGTGCAGAAATATTCTGCATAAAATTACAATTTCAGCCCCTCGTTCCAATGGCTTATTTGACCCCAAATTGCTATTATATGATTGATTATATGTCGAAACAACATGTTATCATGCTACATTGTATTTTGCTCGATGTCTCGTGTATGATCATGCCGTGCGTCATTACATGAAATAATTGTCTTGAATTATGGTCTCATGCACGTACATTGTCCCGTTTCTTGTCCAGTTATTCTCCAGGGCGGAGATTGTGGATCATGAGCACGTTCACGCATTCACGAGTCATGTGTCGCCTGTCAGGTGAGGTTTAATTTCTAGTTATATAGAACCCGTAAAACCTTTATGTGATATTTCGGCCAAAAGGTATTTATATCTATAATTTCATGAAAGCTCTTACTATTCCAAGCATGTTATTGTTCATGAATCAAGCAAGTAGGTTATGTTAGTATGCAAGAATCACGCATGTCATGTCATGAAAGCAAGTCATGTGTTCTCTTGGCCAGGTTCTCCTTAGGGAGGGCGCTGGGCTGGTCTTCGGGCTGGTGGTTGTCCGTCCAACCACAAGAAGAACAATACCCTACCGTATACCTGTGTTCTCCTGGCCAGGTT
Source organism: Lantana camara (assembly GCA_037501455.1). Classification (NCBI taxonomy): domain Eukaryota; kingdom Viridiplantae; phylum Streptophyta; class Magnoliopsida; order Lamiales; family Verbenaceae; genus Lantana; species Lantana camara. The sequence continues at coordinate 105,151,850 of CM074859.1, read as the reverse complement.
CTCCTTAGGGAGGGCGCTGAACCGGTCCTTGTGCCGGTGATTGTCCGTCCAATCACAGGAAGAACAATACCATATCGTGATCGTGTGTTCTCTTGGCCAGGTTCTCCTTAGGGAGGGCGCTGGACCGGTCCTCGTGCCGGTGGTTGTCCGTCCAACCACAAGAAGAACAAAGGCCTATCGTGTACCCGTGTTCTCCTGGCCAGGTTCTCCCTAGGGAGGGCGCTGGGCTGGTTTTCGAGCTGGTGGTTGTCCGTCCAACCACAGGAGAAATAACCCTATCATGTTACAAGCCAGCCATGTAGTGATTGCATGCACTCCATTCCATGAACGTGTTATATGGTTACACTACTGCATGATTGCACGTTAATTGAATTGTATGATCACCTAATGATTAACAAGCAAGCAAGTATGTTTATCGATTGCATGAAAGAACAAGGACTTAATATTGATAGTGGTATTCTCGGGCGAAGCTATATTATTATTGAACTTGTATATTTATCTTTTATAAATCTTTACCCGAGAATATGACTTGCATGTTATCTGCGCTAATATATATTTAAACCCCTCACTCGGTCTTCACAGACTGACGCCTCCACCTTTCAGGTTATTGCAGGTACACGCTAGGCGGGAGTTGAGTCGGGTCGAGTCCAGTTCATGTAGTCGTGTCGTCCGTGGTTCGTGTATTTAATTGTTATTGTTAATTATAGAATAGTAGTTATTGTTATTGTTAAATTAAAGATGATAATGTATTGATATGATAAGCTAGAATCTATTCTATATGGAAAATGAAAATAAGTGATAGTGTTTACTTTATGCTTCCGCTTTATTTTGTTGCACGTTTTAGTAATCCCGCCTAGCTTGTCGTGTATTGCATTGTCACCCGTTCGCTATAGGTTGGTTCATGTACGGATCGCCCATTTCGTATGTGGATTAACCTGTAGTGCGGGGGTGTGGCACCTCCACGTGTCCGGGGTGCTACATCTAAGGTGGTATCAGAGCCCGGTTGCAAAACCGAGGTTCTCGTGTCGTGTCGTGTCAAGTCTAGGTCGTGCGGCATAGGAATTACTTGACAATCTGAGAGTCTTGCATTTTATCTGAAATTAATTGTCTACTTGAATTCTTTGAATTTCTTGAATTCTCGAATAATTGAGCATCATTATTTATCATTCTTACTATCTTGTTATTGGGGTACATGGCTTGTTTATCCTTAATTGTTTATTGTTATTATTTATTATTCTTGTATAATTCCTTGATTGTTATTACTTGTTTACATGAACCATTATTTGTAAATTATGAATTTTATATGAGCCTTGTGTGTTATTTTCTCGACGTGTTTTATTCCAAGCATTGGTAAATTAATTGTTGCATTATATATTAAATTCTCGCTGGTATTAATTATGTGACCATTTACGTGACACGAACACGCTTCACCCACATGCATTTATTTGCAAAGCAAGTTGTGAGTGACAGGTTTTGGAAATGTATGAATCAAGGCTAGAGGATTTTGAAGATTAAAGTGACTGATCAACCACTTGGGCTAAAGTTGCAATTTGGCCAACAAGGAATGGACGCTGGAATCGAGTCTAACCTTTCTACGGTGCCAGGTTCTTCAATGCATTCATAAACACGTGCACCACATTTATTATCAAATTAACCTCTTATTTATAAATGCTGTTGTAGATGTGACTCGAGATTACTTACTTGATGCATTAAATATATGTTTAAATTAATTGAAGTATTTAAATTGCTTTGCTTACAGGTATATTTTAAGTTAATATGAATGTTCCAACGTGTTGCATTTTAAATTGTTGGAAGATTGCTACGTGCATTGACATTTTAACCATCATGCATTATTTAGTGTTTGTTGGTAATAGGTTCTCCCAACACTCTGCACAAACCTTGCTTCTATTTCTACCAACTTGAATTTATGAAGAGAGTTTTGAATCATCGGGTATCCTATTGTAAATGGGTCATCTTATTTTACTGGAAGTTTAATAATGTTTGGGCTGTGAAAATTTAATTGTCCAGAATTTAGTAAGAGCGGGTATGATACAGAGATTTTTGGAAAATGTTGGGAACTGGAAAATGATGATAAGTTCAAGCAGATAAATGTTCAGTGGGTCTTTCAACCTTCAGGAATTGCTCAGCATTTTGGAATTTCAGTAAGGGTAGGAGAATGAACTTTTTCTACCATGGGTTTTGGTATTAACCTTGTAAATGTCAGGTCTCGGGAAGCATCAGGTGATTGTAGGATATTTGGAAAATTTTAATATCAAATCAGAGCGGTGACAGTCAGGGAATTTCAAGCTGGGTATGTCTTTAACAGAAAGATTAGAAAAGAACCACTAATCAAGATCTTGATCAATGACAAGTAAGACGAGGAAAAGGTTACGGGAATTAGATCAGCAGAGAAGCTTGCAAGTGGGAAAAGATAGGACACGTTTAAAGAATTTAGAAAATCTCCATTTTCTTAAGGGGGAGAGCCGGTCTGGAAATAAATTTAAATCGGAAGCTAGACAGCGTTCAGGAGAGTTGGGAATTTTAAGGAAACCAATTCCTCCTGGAATTCTCTATCAGAACCATGTGAAAGGGTTCCCAATAGTCGGGACCTTTCCTCCCTCTTATACAAAGAAAAGTCCCATCATCAACAGTACCTTTGTGCCATTATTATCTTCCCGGAAGTAAGTACACCGTCCGCAGTTCTCCGATAGTCTCAAGATATCATTTGACTCAGTAAATAGAAAGGATTCAGCTGGGTAATACTCGGAAGCAATCTTCAGTTTTAGTAGGTTAACTCCGACAAGAATTTTCTTACGAAGTTATTACTTATACCCTAGAGATGCCTGTGATTGTACGCAGTGCTTTCATCCGTGCTGTCGCCGTCGCCTCCATAAATATACCAATTTACCATGAACACTTCAGAAAGATGGAAGATTGAGCGATCATTTCCTTCTAGATATATTGCATAGTGGTGGGTATGTTATCAAAATTCAGGGGTCGAAGGAAGACGTTTCACTAGGACCTGATTCTTTCGGTTTCTATGCAAGTGTGCTTGCTGAATTACTCTCACGGGATGACAACCTTGATTCTTCTGTAATAAATATCCGCCGTATTGTTAACTAAGGGAGTAAGAGCTCAACTTTCGGATTTCAAATAAAGTTAAAGAGTTTAAGATCCTTGCTTAGGGAATCTTTGTTTCGGGAAATTATTTTACTTTGATTATGAAGGTCGAGGAATGGTACAACCTGTTCTCTCTGTTTGTCGGAGAAGAATTTACTTGGAGCATAAAGCTAGTCTTTTAAGCTTGAATATACCATTATTCCATGACAAGGAATCTCGGGTTGTCTCAATTCCAAAACCCGCAAGTGGAAATGGTAATTAAAGAAAAGAATGGTGCGACCGGTAAGTCTGAGGTTATACACCGGCATGAAGATGTGGTGACTAATGATGATTTACGGATTATGTTAGAAAATAGTACAAAGACAGAGACGGTTATCAGAAATGGAAATGTTGAGCTGCAACGGTACCACGCAAGAAAGATCGCAACTAAAAGAATCAAGAATTCAGCCGAATTACTTCAGTTCCAGAACTTCAATCCTTGGTGAACGGTACACTTAATCATGTATACCACGTGCACCATTGCTTAATTATTATTTGTTTATTAGTATTATCTCATTGTTTCCGTATATAATTCCTTGATTGTTATTGCCTGCTTACATGAGCCATTATTTGTAAATTATAATTTTTATGTGAGCCTTCCGTGTTAATTGCAATTAATTGTGTAAATGCTTGCTTGAACTTTTATTTCGTGTGCGTGAGAGACGGGGATTCTCTCAGGGTTGTCAAGAGACGGGGTTCTCTTGTTACTTGCTCGGGAGACGGGGTTCTCTCGTTAATTGTTTGAGAGTCGGGGCACTCTCACTATTTTAATTACTTGTCAACTTGCTTAGTGGAAGGCTAGATTTTCTTACAAGTGTTTAGGCTCCGGAAAGTGAGGGCCGTGACATCATACATTGGAGGACCTTGTGGATAGAAGATCTCTTTCGAACTAATCCCTAACGGGGAGTAGCTAACCCGCGTGGGATGAACACGTAAGGGCCAATTAAATTCCAGGAATTCAGGACATGGAATCCGAGGACGGATTCTCTTAAGGGGGAGAGAGTTGTAACGCCCCGATTTTCAGACAGTCAGGTACGCTCGACACGTGTGGGTTTCGAGCGTTAGGACGTTATTTTATTATTTTCGTTTATATAATTTAAACGTGTTAGATTAGTTTCTATCAGTTGTGTTCAACATGATTACGTGAAAAATATATGATATTCAATTCAATATGAGAATTCTAGTATGCATGGAATTTAATTATTACATGAATTAATTGTCCAATTTGTCTTAATTGCTTAATTGTCCCTAAATGCTCACCTACATAAATAGAGGACCAATTGCATGAAAGCTTTGTAGGACCTAATTGATCATTTCCAAACCTTGGGTACTTAATTGCATAACTTATAGAACATTAGGGATTTAATTGCAAATATTACATATTTCCCCAAATATATCACGTTATATGCATCTCTTCTCCAAGCTTCATTCTTCACTTTCATCAAAACATACCATTTGCTTCCCTTTTCACCGAGCCAACCCCCCATGGAAAGAAAAGGGAATTTCATCCATTCCAAGCTAAAATCTTTGAGGAGTTGGAAGTCTCAGGCCATCATCTTCATCATACCTCCATTCTTTCTTCTCCTTCTTTCATTCAAGGTAGGGATGAGTATATATGATCTCTTGAGATTTATGTGGGAAGCTAGGGTTATGGTTTTGATAGGATAACTTGTCTATATGATGTTAGAAGCAATATTCTGAGCTTTAGGCTTGAATTCCTTGCATAAATCTTGACAATTATGAGTGATTATAATGAGTTTATATATGAGCTCAAGTTGGTGAATTTGATGATTAAAGCTTGGGTTATGTGTTTATATTGAGTATTATTGCTTCTCAAGCATGTGTACATGTATTCCTTCATGAATTCTAACTTGTGGAATTGATTTATGAGTGTTTGGGAGCTTTGGGAGCTTGGTTCGTAGCTCCCCTGTTCTTCTCCCCTGTTTGCTAAACCTTCTGTGTAACGGGAACGGCCGTTCCCGTCCCCTTTGCAATTGGGGAACAGCCGTTCCCATTGTTTGATTAGTGTGTCAGGCGGCGAGGACGGGAACGCCCGTTCCCACTTTGTCTCACAGACGGGAACGGTCGTTCCCATCTTCGGGGAGCCCGACAGAGGGAACGGCCCTTCCCACTTTGAACTGAACCCTGGAACGGCCGTTCCCAGCTCTCTGGTAGTGCAGAAATATTCTGCATAAAATTACAATTTCAGCCCCTCGTTCCAATGGCTTATTTGACCCCAAATTGCTATTATATGATTGATTATATGTCGAAACAACATGTTATCATGCTACATTGTATTTTGCTCGATGTCTCGTGTATGATCATGCCGTGCGTCATTACATGAAATAATTGTCTTGAATTATGGTCTCATGCACGTACATTGTCCCGTTTCTTGTCCAGTTATTCTCCAGGGCGGAGATTGTGGATCATGAGCACGTTCACGCATTCACGAGTCATGTGTCGCCTGTCAGGTGAGGTTTAATTTCTAGTTATATAGAACCCGTAAAACCTTTATGTGATATTTCGGCCAAAAGGTATTTATATCTATAATTTCATGAAAGCTCTTACTATTCCAAGCATGTTATTGTTCATGAATCAAGCAAGTAGGTTATGTTAGTATGCAAGAATCACGCATGTCATGTCATGAAAGCAAGTCATGTGTTCTCTTGGCCAGGTTCTCCTTAGGGAGGGCGCTGGGCTGGTCTTCGGGCTGGTGGTTGTCCGTCCAACCACAAGAAGAACAATACCCTACCGTATACCTGTGTTCTCCTGGCCAGGTTCTCCTTAGGGAGGGCGCTGGACCGGTCCTTGTGCCGGTGATTGTCCGTCCAATCACAGGAAGAACAATACCATATCGTGATCGTGTGTTCTCTTGGCCAGGTTCTCCTTAGGGAGGGCGCTGGACCGGTCCTCGTGCCGGTGGTTGTCCGTCCAACCACAAGAAGAACAAAGGCCTATCGTGTACCCGTGTTCTCCTGGCCAGGTTCTCCCTAGGGAGGGCGCTGGGCTGGTTTTCGAGCTGGTGGTTGTCCGTCCAACCACAGGAGAAATAACCCTATCATGTTACAAGCCATCCATGTAGTGATTGCATGCACTCCATTCCATGAACGTGTTATATGGTTACACTACTGCATGATTGCACGTTAATTGAATTGTATGATCACCTAATGATTAACAAGCAAGCAAGTATGTTTATCGATTGCATGAAAGAACAAGGACTTAATATTGATAGTGGTATTCTCGGGCGAAGCTATATTATTATTGAACTTGTATATTTATCTTTTATAAATCTTTACCCGAGAATATGACTTGCATGTTATCTGCGCTAATATATATTTAAACCCCTCACTCGGTCTTCACAGACTGACGCCTCCACCTTTCAGGTTATTGCAGGTGCACGCTAGGCGGGAGTTGAGTCGGGTCGAGTCCAGTTCATGTAGTCGTGTCGTCCGTGGTTCGTGTATTTAATTGTTATTGTTAATTATAGAATAGTAGTTATTGTTATTGTTAAATTAAAGATGATAATGTATTGATATGATAAGCTAGAATCTATTCTATATGGAAAATGAAAATAAGTGATAGTGTTTACTTTATGCTTCCGCTTTATTTTGTTGCACGTTTTAGTAATCCCGCCTAGCTTGTCGTGTATTGCATTGTCACCCGTTCGCTATAGGTTGGTTCATGTACGGATCGCCCATTTCGTATGTGGATTAACCTGTAGTGCGGGGGTGTGGCACCTCCACGTGTCCGGGGTGCTACAGGCACGGCGTGGAATCATGGGGTCAGATTTAGAAGGGGACGGCCCATCATCGGCCGGAGCCTCAGGTATCGGGTCCGGCTTTCTTGCTCAAGGACCACTGAAACTGGAGAAGGGGACGGCTCCGGTGGCGAACCTGCCCCGATCAGGCGCGCCGGACAGAGGCGTTGCGTCATCACGTCGGAGTAGCGGCGGAGGCAAGCCGCCGGTCAAGTGCGGCAAGTGTGGGAGACCGGGACACAGTAAAGAAACCTGTTACGAGATCATTGGTTTCCCCGCCGGCTGGCAGAGTCAGTAGCAAAGCCTCGCCGGACCAGGGAAGGGGATGGCGGCTATGGCGGATGGCGGTGAGGAAGAAAAGAAAAGGGGCGAAGAAGAAGAGCAGCAGGGTGGGTTCGCAGGCTTGGCAGCGGCGGATGGCAGAAATGGGAAAATCTCCTCAACCCTAGGTATTAAGAGTGGAGGGGAAAGTCATTTATGCCCCTCCACCTCTCAAGTTTTTAAAAATTGCAAATCTCACCCCTCCCTTCTAAACTATCAGTTTTGTGATACCCCTAATCAAGAAAAGTGCAAAGTTGTCCCCAATTCAGGTGTAGCACTAAGTATGTCGGGAAATAAGACCTCTCGATGGATATTTGATTGTGGAGCCACGAACACGATGACTAATGATCGATCTGATCTTGTTAATCTTGGTACACCCTGTTAGGAATAGTGCCCTAGAAAGCCGATTGTATATCCGCTTTGTGTTTTTCCTTATTGTAATCACAGACAATCTTTGAATGAAATAACGAATTGAGGCAACACTTCTTTATATGCTCTTGTTTGGTATGCGTTTACTTTAACTGTGCATGTATAAGAACTCCCCTAATCCTGATGACTTTAGGACTCTACCATTTAGATGAAATGGTTCATGAAACGAGCCCTATATCACATAAGTCATGATTAGTAAAATACTCCAAGCCGATGAGTCCTACAGACAGTGGGAGTGTCAACCTGACTCCTCTAAGGCTTGCTAGTGGGATCACGCCCTTAAGAAGGACCACCTTGTTTCATGGAGGTGCAAAGTGTATAGTTGATACGTGCGTGATACATGAGGGTGTTTACTTTAATAAGTAAGTTCACTGAGGTGCCCCGTGTGAGAACATTCCTAAATGGGAAATGAAGTTTCTATTTCAAGAAATAGAAACTTCCAGATTAGGAAATAGCTCACGAGTCATTGATGTGATTAATTGATCCTTAGACTTGAGGTTCCTTGTCACTTTATGAGTTAACTCTGTAGTCTTAGGTATAAGCTTTAAAGGGTGTCGCCTTAGACAACTGATTCAAGGCTTATGCTGGGGCTGCACAAGTGATTCATGAAAGTGAATGAGAATCAAGAAAGGACCTACACTTGCATATGCAAGGTGATCTCTTATTGTGTAAGTCATTCATATGCCATATGGAGTCCTTGGCCAAGGAAGTAGATCAAGACATCAAGAAAAGGGTTTCTTGGATTGAGATCAAATGAATATGAAATGCATTTAGCTTTAAGACCGGATTATTAGGGTTCTGATTATTCCCTTACCCTAGATCTTGGTTGAGAGATAGTAAGTAAGAGGATTGTATCTCACATGAATCAATGACTTAAAGGTTCTGTCGAATCCGAACATTCCAATTCAGCTAGGGGTTAAACACCTGTTGCTAGACTATGGTCGTTTAATCTGTGGACTGATTAATTAATTAGTGAATTAATTAATTGGGGTCACTGCTAATTGAATTGAGAACCTACAGGGTCACACACAACAACTTGGTTAGATGAGTTGAGGCTTTAAAATGATTAAACGAGTTAATCAAGCCAAGAGGGTTCCACACGTGTGAAGCCACACGTGTGGGTCACGTAAGTGACACGTGTCCTTGTGACACGTGTCCCACACGTGTATATGTGTATATTGTATATATATATATTTGTTAAATAATTAATGTGATTAATTATTTAATAGACTTTGGTTTAATTTTGAATTAAAAAGAAAGTCTTATTTTGGAGAAAAATAATCTAGTTAATTAATTATGAATTAATTAATTAGATAAAATAAGTTATTTATTTTAAATAAATAAAGTATAAAATTATCCAAAAATAGTTTGGATATTTTTAGCTCTCTTTAAAGTTGATTTGAATTTGAATTCAAAGTCAAAGTCAAAATTACTTGATGATCAAGTAATAGGAGAGAGAGAGAGACCAAAACCCTAGCCCAATGATCCAGGCTCGTGCTTATGCTCTCGAGAGTGAGGAGCAAGATGCAGAGATTGATCCTACCGCTGTGGTGGAAGGTACACTATGCATACATAACATGAACATTCATGCACTCTTTGATCCGGGTGCCACGCATTCCTTTATTTCTTGTGACTTAGTTGCTACTCTGTGCTTGCCTGTTATTTGTCTCTCTTCTTGTTATTTGGTGAGTTCGCCACTTGGTGGGAGTCTTCAGACAGATCAGTTGGTTCGGGAGTGTTCAGTTCTGATTGAGGGGAAAGAATATCCGGCTGATTTAATCGTTTTGCCTATGAAGAGGTATGGAGTTATTTTGGGTATGGACTGGTTGTCCAGGCATCGGGCCAATGTTGATTGTTTTGCAAAGAAGGTGATTTTGGGGAATGAATTGGTGATTGGTAGTGGATCAAGAACGGTACCTCTCTTGTCTTACATGGAAGCTCATAAGTTGATGAGAGAAGGAGCAACGGGATTTATTGCTTATCTTCCTAATAGGCCGAAAGATCAAGTTAAGTTGGAGGATACCGCGGTTGTTAAGGATTTTTCCGATGTGTTTCCGGAAAATTTGAGTTCTTTACCACCTAACCGTGAGATCGAATTTGTTATCGACTTATATCCGGGATCCAAACCGTATTCTAAGACCCCGTATTGGATGGCACCGGCCGAATTGAAAGAGTTAAAGATTCAATTGGAGGAATTGCTCAAAGTTGGATATATACGGCCAAGTTCGTCACCTTGGGGTGCTCCGGTTCTCTTCGTTAAGAAAAAGGATGGAACCTTAAGAATGTGTATAGATTACCGGGAGCTTAATCGGATGACCGTAAAGAACAAGTATCCTTTGCCCCATATTGAGGATTTATTTGACATGTTACAAGGTTTGGGGGTATATTCGAAATTAGACTTGAGACAAGGATACTATCAATTAAAAATCCGGGAAGAGGACATTCCGAAGACGGGATTTAACACCCGGTATGGACACTATGAGTTCGTAATGATGCCTTTTGGACTAACTAATGCTCCGGCTGCTTTTATGGATATGATGCACCGAATTTTCCGGCCCTATTTGGATAAGTTTGTGGTGATATTTATCGATGACATCTTGGTTTATTCGAGAACTCCGGAAGATCATGCCAGGCATCTCAGAATTGTGTTGGAAACCTTAAGAGAACATCGGTTGTATGCTAAGTTTAGCAAATATGAGTTCTGGATTGATCGGGTAGCATTTCTGGGCCATATTATCTCAAGGAAAGGTTTGGAGGTAGATCCTTCTAAAATTGAGACGGTTATTCAATGGCAAAGCCCGAAAAATGCTTCTGAAGTGAGGAGTTTCTTGGGTTTGGCAAGCTACTATCGAAGATTCGTACAGGATTTCTCAAAGATTGCGGCTCCTTTAACCCGATTGACTAAGAAAGCGGTTAAGTTTGAGTGGGACGAGGCATGTGAGGCTAGCTTTCAACTTTTAAAGGAAAAGTTGACCACTGCCCCTATATTAGCACTTCCTGAAGGTACAGAAGGATATACGGTATATACGGACGCCTCGAAGGAAGGTTTAGGATGTGTGTTGATGCAGAATGGAAGGGTAATCGCCTATGCCTCAAGGAAATTAAAGGAACATGAGCAGAACTACCCCACTCACGATTTGGAATTAGCGGCAGTGATCTTTGCTTTGGGTAAGTGGAGACACTATCTTTATGGAATTTCGTTCGAGGTCTTCTCTGATCATAAGAGTCTCCAATACTTATTTTCACAAAAGGAATTGAACAAGAGACAACGGCGTTGGATGGAACTTTTGGCGAATTATGAGTGTACAATCCGGTACCATCCCGGCAAAGCCAATTTGGTCGCGGATGCGCTTGGTAGAAAAGCTAGTGTGTCCAATGTGAAAGTGGAAATTGGGGATGAGAATGAGTTGTTCAAACTAAGGGCTAGTATTCGAAATATCACGGTTCAACCGGATCTCAGACAGAGATTATTTGATGCTCAGAGGGTCGATCCCGAGGTTCAGAAATTAGCTGAGAAAGCTAGAGCTGATTCAGAGTGTCCATTTGGGTTTGATGATAAGGGACTTCTAAGATTCAAGAATCGAATTGTTGTGGCGAAAGAGTTAAGAAGGATTATTCTTGAGGAAGCCCATCGGTCAGGGTACTCGATACATCCCGGAGGGAACAAGATGTATAAGGATTTAAAACAATTCTATTGGTGGAATGGGTTGAAACGGGATGTTATCAACTTCGTGAAGCATTGTATGACCTGTCAAGTGGTAAAGGCAGAACATCAAAAGCCATCGGGGCTACTTCAACCATTGCCTATTCTGGAGTGGAAATGGGAACAAATAGCCATGGATTTTGTTTCGGGATTACCAAGAGTGAGAGGAGGTTTCGATGGAATTTGGGTTATTGTGGACAGGTTAACGAAATCAGCTCATTTCCTTGCTATCAGGATGTCCGATAAAGTGAGTAAACTGGCTAAGAGATATAATGATGAGGTTGTCAGGCTTCATGGCGCACCTGTTAGTATTGTCTCGGATCGGGATCCAAGATTTACTTCACGGTTATGGCAAGAATTACAGAAGTGTTTGGGAACAAGGCTTCAATTCAGCACAGCTTTCCATCCTCAGACCGACGGACAATCAGAGAGGTTGATTAAGTATCTGGAGGACATGTTGAGAGCGTGTGCATTGGACTTTCAAAGCTCGTGGAATGAACAGTTGCCGTTAATCGAGTTTGCTTACAATAATAGCTATCAAGCCTCGATTGAGATGGCCCCTTATGAAGCTCTTTATGGACGTAAGTGTCGATCTCCGTTGTTCTTTGATTTGGAGGAATGGAATTGGACCAAGCAAGAAGGAGTTAAACGAGGGGAAAAGAAGGAAAAACCCTCTAAGGCTGTACAAGAGACTATTGACAAGGTCCAGATAATTAGACAACGGATGAAGGCCGCCCAGGATCAACAAAAGAGTTATGCCGACCTTCGGAGAAAGAACCTAGAGTTTGAGGTTGGTGATAGGGTTTTCTTAAAGGCATCTCCACGAAAAGGGTTCTCAAGGATTGGACAAGGAGGAAAATTAAACCCTCGGTATATGGGACCGTATGAGGTTCTCGAGAAAGTTGGGGATACGGCCTATCGATTGGACTTGCCTCCTAGTTTAACCGGAATTCATAACGTATTTCATGTTTCACAACTTCGAAAATATTATCGAGACGAGTCCGAGGTTCTACCGGTTGAAGAAGTGGAATTAGAACCGGATCTCACCTTCGTTCAAAAGCCGATTAGGATATTGGATCGGAAATTTCAGGAACTTCGAAATCGGCGTATTCCACTAGTCAAGGTTCTTTGGAGAAGTGATAAAACCGAAGAGGCTACGTGGGAGACGGAGGAAAAGATGAGAAAATTTCACCCCGAATTGGTTCCGAGCGAGCAATGAATCCGAGGACGGATTCTTTTAAGGGGGAGAGATTGTAACGCCCCGAATTTTCAGACGTAAAGGTACGACGTATGTGTTTACAAATTTGCGCGAATTAATTGTTCTTACGTGTTTTATAATTAATTTTATTATAAATTGTTATTATTTTATTTTATTATATTTTATTTTAATTTAATATTATTTTAGAATATTTCGTTAATTTATACATATATATATATATATATATTTCTTTTATTATTATTAATTTAATGATTATGCTAATTAAGTGTTATGCTAATTAATTATGTTTTAACCAAATTAATTAATTCCTATAATAATACGTTGACTTGAATTTTATTTAATTCTAGAATTTAAATTTAATTAGTTAAATTAATTTGTATTATGCATGAATTTTAATGAATATGTGCATGATTGTATATTTGTGCATCGTTCTTATATGAAATGATATCGAAATGTCGTGAAATTGTAGTATGTCGTAAATATATGTGTTATGAATATGCCTACGTGCTCGGTTTATCGTTTCGAATTTATTTGATATGTTAACGAATTTAATTTGATTCGTGGAACCAAATCGAGGGCTAATGAGCAATTAGCCCACCCTTGGTTCCGTACATGATATCTTGAGCTCGGGAACTCGGATTCGAGTTCCGTCAACTTCGTGGAACTCGTATCGAAGATTCGAGTTTAATAAACTAAGCCACATATTTTTTCGAAATCATTTGAACCTTCGAAATCCAACCGAAAAACGAAACGGCATCAATATGACCACCTTTCACTATATTGGCCATAACTAGATCAAAACTTAACCAAATTAACTATGGTTGGTGGCCTTTTAACCCTAGTTCAATCCTCTATCTTCCCATAACCATCCCTAGCCGAGCATATCCTCCCAAAAACCAGAAAGTTCAGCCAAAGCTTCTGCAATCCAGTTCTTCCCGTAACTGTGCAAATCCTTGGGATTTTGGAGCTCAAATCTCAATCAACTTTCATCCAATCAACAAGATTCGGGTTTGGTCGGAGACGAGGGCGAGCATTGAGACGCTTGTACCTTTCTTTTGCTTGTAAAAGGTGGGTTTCTCTTCTAATAGTTATAACGACCCAATAAATCCCTTATGTGCAAGATTTAAGCCAAATTAGTATACATATAAAAATCGAGTCATTTCGTGTAAATGGTTTCAAACGTATGACCCCTTTTATTATGAAACCCTACCTTATGTTTTTGGCGAGACATGATTATGATTGCACGGGCCCCGGGACTTAGTATATATGGCCAACCGAGGAAGCAAGGGCTGACGGGGATCCCATATACTAGTTCCAACCAAACTACGGTGATACCGGCCCTCGCTAGGAGGTTTAGCGAGGAATGGGAGCTGAGTGCCCTTGGGGGATTCATGTACCCCCATTGGCCTATGTATGAACCGGTGGCCGGGTCTTGCAAGCCCGTCCACCACCCGGAGGAAGAAGGTGTATATGAATGATTATGATCATGATATGTATGAGCACAAAAGATATATGTATGATAATGAATGAATGAATAATTGATTATGAATACACAAGGTGTTGGTTGGAGATAGTGCATGTCCCCTCGCCAGGGCCATGAATACCTTAATGATTAATAGGATAGTAGTAATCCCGATGATGCCTTCTTTTGTTCTCCCACTTTGGAAAATCACTTTAAAACCTCATTCGGGATTATTGCTTGCATGTATGTGTTTAATTTTTGCAATATTATACCTTATGCCCCGTTTTATACCCACCAGTCTCGTATAGACTGAACCCGGTTTGTTTTCAGCTGTTTTGTGGAGATATAGGAGTGCTAGGCGGGAATACAAGTCGTCTAGGTCTTGCATTTATGTTTAGCATTTCTTTTCAGCATCTCATACTCTTATTACTCTTTTGTATATGATCATTGTATGGAGCGTTATGATTTTTGTAGGCCATGTGGCCTTGGATATTTGAATAATTTCGTATATCTATTTTGGAGCTTGGTGGCTTATTGTATATATTATATGTTGATCTTGCTTCCGCGTTTTGTTTTAACTCTGATTTTATATTGTCTTGAGTTGTATGGTTTAAGGGTTAGTCCCACCTAGCATAGCGTGTGTGTTGCATCCCCGTTCGCCGCGGATTTGGCACGTGTATGGACTTCCATTTCATATATGGATCGGGTCTCGGTGCGGGGGATGTGGTACCTTACGCTCGGGTGCTACATGATGGAAGCATTGCAGCCTACAAAGCAAGACTGGTTGCAAAAGGATTCACTCAAAGACCCGGCGTGGACTTTGATGAAACCTTTTCACCAGTTGCAATGCAAAAGTCTATTCGGATCATGCTTGCCATTGTTGCGTATTATGACTACGAGATATGGAAAATGGATGTGAAAACTGCCTTTCTCAATGGTGACATTGATAAAGACATTTATATGGAGCAACCCATAGGTTTCACATTCAGTGGGAGTGAGCAAAAGGTTTGCAAACTCCAAAGATCAATCTATGGATTTAAACAGGCTTCTAGGAATTGGAATATTCGATTTGATGAATCAGTCAAAGCGTTTGGCTTCATTCAAATTTCGAATGAGTCCTGTGTGTTTAGAAAGGAATTGGAGACCTCAGTGCAATTCTTAGTACTTTATGTTGATGACATCCTTCTTATTGGGAATTCGAAGGATGACGTGAAAGTGACTAAGTTATGGTTATCAAACCAATTCGAGATGAAAGATCTTGGTGATGCGTCCTACATCCTTGGAATTAAAATCTATCGAGATAGATCTAGAAGGTTAATAGGACTATCACAGTCGATGTACATTGACAAAGTATTGAAGAGATTCAATATGGAGTCAGCAAAGGTTAAGAACCTTCCTATGAGTGTAGGAACATGTCTTTCAAAGAAGATGTGTCCTAAGACTAACCTTGAGAAGGAAAGAATGACTCATACACCTTATGCATCAGCAATAGGTAGCATAATGTATGCAATGTTATGTACTCGACCGGATGTGGCTTATGCACTTAGTGTGACAAGTCGTTTCCAATCTGACCCTGGAGATGGTCACTGGGCTGGCGTGAAGAATATTCTCAAGTACTTGAAAAGTACTAAAGATTTATTCTTAGTTTACGGAGGTCAGAAAGATCTTACTGTCGAAGGATACTGTGATGCAAGCTTTACATCTGACTTAGATGATTTTAAGTCAATGTCAGGATACATTTTCTGCCTAAACGGCGGAGCAGTGAGTTGGAAGAGTTCCAAGCAAACGACCACTGCAGATTCGACCACTGAGGCCGAATACTTAGCTGCAAATTATGCAGCTAAGGAAGGTGTTTGGATTAGAAACTTCATTCAAGAGTTGAATGTTGTTCCTAGCATGAAAGACCCCGTTACTGTGTTTTGTGATAACACTGGGGCGGTTGCTCAAGCAAGAGAACCAAGATCTCACCAACGGACCAAGCACATTATGAGGAAGTATCACCTAATCCGTGATATTATCAAAAGAGGAGATGTGCAAATTGAGAGGGTCACATCAGCAGAGAACGTGGCAGATCCACTTACTAAACCCCTTAGTCGAGAAGCTTTCCAAGGACATCTTCAGAAGATGGGACTTAGAGTAGCTTTAGAATGGCTTTGACGGGCAAGTGGGAGATTGTTAGGAATAGTTCCCTAGAAAACCGATTGTATATCCGCTTTGTGTTTTTCCTTATTGTAATCACAGACAATCTTTGAATGAAATAACGAATTGAGGCAACACTTCTTTATATGCTCTTGTTTGGTATGCGTTTACTTTAACTGTACATGTATAAGAACTCCCCTAATCCTGATGACTTTAGGACTCTACCATTTAGGTGAAATGGTTCATGAAACGAGCCCTATATCACATAAGTCATGATTAGTAAAATACTTCAAGCCGATGAGTCCTACAAACAGTGGGAGTGTCAACCTGACTCCTCTAAGGCTTGCTTGTGGGATCACGCCCTTAAGAAGGACCACCTTGTTTCATGGAGGTGCAAAGTGTATAGTTGATACGTGCGTGATACATGAGGGTGCTTACTTTAATAAGTAAGTTCACTGAGGTGCCCCATGTGAGAACATTCCTAAATGGGAAATGAAGTTTCTATTTCAGGAAATAGAAACTTCCAGATTAGAAAATATCTCACGAGTCATTGATGTGATTAATTGATCCTTAGACTTGAGGTTTCTTGTCACTTTATGAGTTAACTATGTTCTTAGGTATAAGCTTTAAAGGGTGTCACCTTAGACAACTGATTCGAGGCTTATGCTGGGGCTGCACAAGTGATTCATGAAAGTGAATGAGAATCAAGAAAGGACCTACACTTGCATATGCAAGGTGATCTCTTATTGTGTAAGTCATTCATATGCCATATGGAGTCCTTGGCCAAGGAAGTAGATCAAGACATCAAGAAAAGGGTTTCTTGGATTGAGATCAAATGGATATGAAATGCACTTAGCTTTAAGACCGGATTATTAGGGTTCTGATTATTCCCTTACCCTAGATCTTGGTTGAGAGATAGTAAGTAAGAGGATTGTATCTCACATGAATCAATGACTTAAAGGTTCTGTCGAATCCGAACATTCCAATTCAGCTAGGGGTTAAACACCTGTTGCTAGACTATGGTCGTTTAATCTGTGGACTGATTAATTAATTAGTGAATTAATTAATTGGGGTCACCGCTAATTGAATTGAGAACCTACAGGGTCACACACAACAACTTGGTTACATGAGTTGAGGCTTTAAAATGATTAAACGAGTTAATCAAGCCAAGAGGGTTCCACACGTGTGAAGCCACACGTGTGGGTCACGTGAGTGACACGTGTCCTTGTGACACGTGTCCCACACGTGTATATGTGTATATTGTATATATATATATTTGTTAAATAATTAATGTGATTAATTATTTAATAGACTTTGGTTTAATTTTGAATTAAAAAGAAAGTCTTATTTTGGAGAAAAATAATCTAGTTAATTAATTATGAATTAATTAATTAGATAAAATAAGTTATTTATTTTAAATAAATAAAGTATAAAATTATCCAAAAATAGTTTGGATATTTTTAGCTCTCTTGAAAGTTGATTTGAATTTGAATTCAAAGTCAAAGTCAAAATTACTTGATGATCAAGTAATAGGAGAGAGAGAGACCAAAACCCTAGCTCATAAGGACTAGGATTTTCGGTCCTCCCTTTATTAAATATAGGGGAGCTCAAGCTCCCCTTAGAGCGAATTGGCAATTCTTTTGGTTCATGTGTTAAACACCATCCTTTCTCCAAGATAAACGAAACCCTAGGTTAAGCCTAAACACTAACTAGAGAACTAGCATCCTTACTAGTTAGATTGTAGTCAAGTTGGTGGACTATCTCTAGAGAGCTTCAAGTTAGAAGTTTGAAGATTCGAGCTTTACCAAGGAGAGGGGATCAAGCCGCAAGAAGAGCGTTCTTGGGTGGCTTGAAATGCTTCAAGAAAGAATAAAAGAAAAGTAAGTTTCTTATCTCTACGAATTTGGTTACACGATTGCGAGTCCAAGATCCTTTTGTTGGGAAATTTTTTTTTTTTAAAATTCCGCTGCTTTCTGATTCGTGTTTTCCAACACACCCAAGATTACTTCCATACAGAATGCCAACGGGGGACTTGCCCCAGTCCATGGAGCAGGAACCTTATCATTGTCTCCTACAATTAATTTAAAGAATTGTCTTTACATTCCCAACTTGTCCTGTAAATTGTTGTCTATTAGTCATATTACAAAAGAGTTGAATTATATCATGCTGATGTTTCCCGGTTTCTGTCTGTTACAGGATATTCGGTCGGGGAAAGTGCTTGGGCGTGGTACTGAACGTGGGGGCTTGTACTATGTTGATGAGGTGGCACAACAAGGAACTGCAGCGCTTGCTCACGGGACAGTGAACCGTCAACAGTGGTTGTGGCACCGCCGTTTAGGTCACCCGTCTTCAGAGTATCTCCAGTTACTTTTTCCCCAGTTTTTTTCTGGAAATAATAAATTCTCTTGTGAGACATGTATTCTTGCCAAGAGTCATAGACAGTCTTTTTCAGTATCTAATTCTCGTGCTAAGACAGTTTTTTCCCTTATTCATTCTGATGTATGGGGTCCTTCCCCGGATAGTAATTTGAGTCATGAGTTCAAGTACTTTGTCTTGTTTATTGATGATTTTTCGCGCATGACTTGGGTGTATTTTCTCAAAAATAAATCTGAGGTTCCTTCTAAGTTTATGGAATTCTATCAATTAGTTAAAACCCAGTATAACTCTCAGATACAGGTACTAAGGTCCGATAATGGGGGGGAGTATGTCAATACCACTATGAAACAGTTCTTTGAGAAAAATGGGCTAGTTCACCAAACATCGTGTCCTCACACCCCTCAGCAAAACGGGGTGGCAGAACGTAAAAACCGTCAACTCCTAGAAATGTCTCGATCAATACTCATTGAGTCCCATTGTCCCAAGTCTCTATGGCCTGAAGCCATTGCCACCTCGGTCTACTTGGCCAACCGTCTCCCCTCTAGGTCTTTAAACCTAGCAACCCCGCTCCACTGTCTTGCACAGGAGGTACCTATTCCATCTATCTTAGCACTACCTCCCAGGGTCTTCGGGTGCTCGGTTTTTGTTCACATCCCGAAACATAACAGAACCAAACTTGATCCTTGCTCCCTCAAGTGTGTCTTTGTCGGGTATGGGGTTCATCAAAAGGGTTATAGGTGTTATCATCCTTCCTCCAGGCGTCTATTTGTCACTCTAAATTGTGACTTTGTCGAGACTGAGTATTTCTTTAACCACCCACTCAGTGGTCAGGGGGAGAATCGGATATCAGATCCACTGAGTGGGATACCACCTCTTCGTCACAGCACTTGGCCAGACACAGTCCCAACAGAGCAAGTAGGCGGAACCACCGAGCCTGTCTCTCCCATGGTACAGTCCCCCACTCCATCTGCAACGCCGGTCACTCCCGCCAATAATCCTGAGGTTAGTAGTCATGAGTCAGAAAACTCTATTTCCATTATGAGTTCTCCTATTCCATACAGTCCTAACAGTGCAGGAATCAGTGAGGAACATATGGAGGTTGATAATCAGGGGGAGACAGAAAGGAATGTGCAGGGAGGAATAAAGAAGTATGTGCTACCTCCAAGGACAAACAGGGGAATCCCACCAAAGAGATATGAACCGGAGCACACGGGCAGGATCCCAAGGTATCCTACCGCGAATATCGCGGCTGGGAATCTAGCAGCACCAGCACAGGCATATACAGCTGCCATTTACTCAGACAAGGTTCCAAACAGAGTGGAAGAAGCACTCACAGAAGATAAATGGGTCCGGGCCATGGAAGTTGAAATGGAAGCACTGGAAAAGAATGAAACGTGGGAAAAATGCATGTTTCCTCACGGGAAGAAGGTTGTAGGATGTCGGTGGGTGTATACAGTGAAACATCGTGCTGATGGGAGTATTGAGAGGTATAAGGCAAGATTGGTGGCCAAGGGGTACACTCAGACCTACGGCATTGACTACTTAGAGAATTTTTCCCAGTGGAAAAAATCGACACTGTTAGAGTATTGTTCTCGGTGGCAGCAAACCGGGATTGGGCTTTACACCAGTTCGATGTTAAGAATGCATTTCTGCATGGAGACCTTCAAGAGGAAGTATACATGGAAGCACCTCCAGGGTTTACTCAGGGATTCGGTAACGGGGAGGTATGCAGACTCAAGAAGGCCCTATATGGATTGAAGCAGTCTCCCAGGGCTTGGTTTGGGAGGTTCTCAGCAGCAATGAAGAAGTATGGTTATCATCAGAGTAACTCAGATCACACCCTCTTTATTAAAAGGATGAAGGGATGTGTGACATGCTTGATCATCTATGTTGACGATATGATCATTACAGGAGATGACACAGAGGAGATCGTCCAGCTGAGGGAAAACCTGTTCAAGGAATTTGAGATGAAGGATTTGGGACAGCTGAAGTACTTCCTTGGGATAGAAGTGCTAAGGTCGAAGAAGGGTATATATATATCACAGAGGAAGTTCATTCTGGATCTACTAGTAGAGACCGGGTTACTGGAGTGTCGACCAGTGGATACTCCCATGGCAGTAAACCATGGATTAAGGAATATTGAGGGGTCGAAAGAAGCGGACAGGTTACAGTACCAACACTTGGTGGGAAAACTCATCTACCTGGCTCATACTCGACCTGACATAGCCTACGTTGTTGGGGTGCTGAGCCAGTTTATGCACCAACCTAAAAAGGAACATATGGATGCGGCAGTGAGAGTGTGTCGGTACTTGAAAGGATGTCCAGGGAGAGGAGTTCTTTTTCAGAAACATGGCCACTTAAGGATTGAGGCGTATACAGATGCAGACTGGGCAGGAAGCCCAGGAGATCGGAGATCAACATCGGGGTATTTCACTCTAGTTGGGGGAAATATAGTGACCTGGAGGAGTAAGAAGCAGAAAGTAGTGGCACTGTCTAGTGCTGAAGCTGAGTTTCGAGGGATAGCTCGAGGGGTAGCAGAAATACTTTGGTTAAGAAAGCTACTTGGGGAGATTGGCCTGTTGAGTGAAGGGGCGTGTAACTTGATGTGTGATAATCGGGCAGCAATCAGCATATCTGAGAACCCCGTCCAGCATGACCGTACAAAACACGTTGAGGTTGATAGACACTTTATCAAGGAGAAGATTGAGGCGGGGATTATTAAGTTGCCATATGTGAGGCCAGAAGACCAACTCGCAGACATTCTTACTAAAGCGGTCAACGGGAGGATATTTGGAGAAGTCTTGGACAAGTTGCACATCGGCGACCCCACTGTACAACTTGAGGGGGAGTGTTAGCAAGGAATTAGGGGATTTAGTCTATCCCGTGATTAGAGTATGTTTATTCTGTAATTATTCTCTTTCCTTTATTAGCCTAGGTCTTGTAATATTTAGTTGTACAGTACCTTGTATTAGCTAAACAATTACAGAATTACAGAAATAATTCCCTCACAAACTATGGCGTTCAATACATCTAACAATATATACCGAGGTCCAAGATCGCCATGGCCCATTCTTCTTTGAACCACTGCACTCACCCCTATTTTTGCCACTTATACCTTGTGATTGAGAGTGTTGTATCTGTTGTTATTTTACAAAACCAGGTTATATACGGTAAAACCTGTAACGCCCCGGTTCCGGATGAACAGGTAAGCACGCCACGTGTGAGGTTTTGTTCTAGGTATATAGAACCCTATAACCGTTATGTGCTATTTTCGACCAAAACGCATTATAAATATAAACGTTTTCCAAAATATAAACATTTCAAGCAAGCAAGCCATTATTGTCATGATTTCAAGCAAGTTTGGCGAGTACATGATTGCACGTGGGCCCGAGGGTAATTCTTGAGCCAACCGGGAAAGCAAGGGCTGACGGGTAACTCCTGAATTATCCTCACATTGTTGGGATCATCCCCGAAGCCACTAGGAGATTAGTGGTGGAAGGAGTTCCGTGTCTAGGGAGTCATGTTCCTTACACACACCATGTCGTGGATAGTTAGGCCTTGCAAACCCACTATCACCCGGAGGAAGAAGGAGACTGGGGATTAATCCGGCATGTCGGGTTATCCTAGGGTTATTGCAAGATTTCAAGCATGAAATTGTCTATTTGAGCACTAATTGAAATGTATGGTCATGTATTGAATTTATAATGCAAGCACGTGTTGTCACGTTTGGTGTAAAGGTTGGAGAATCGCCCTTACTCGCCGGGGCCACATGTTCATGAAATGATCAAATTAACCTGTTAAAATGATTAGTTGTAATCTCGGGCAAAGAACGAGTTTCTTGAACTATATAATTATATGGTTTCCAAAGTCTTCACCCGAGGCTACAACTTGCATGTGATGTGTGTTATATATATTTATTGCCCCTCACTCAGTCTTCGGTAGACTGATACTTCACCTTTCAGGTACTTGAGAGCTTGGTCGTGCTAGGCGGGAGTCTGGTCCAGTTTTGCATATCACAGGTCTAGCATTGTACCGTTCATGTATATACTTTTGTTAGCTATCATGTATGATCATTACTATCACGTTTTGGAGACTTAAGCATGTATAGCATATTGAGAGATGATAATGTATTGATAGTTAAGTTGGTACCTATTATGTATCTATTCGGTAAACATGGTACCTATATGTATAATTGTTTCATTGCTTCCGCTATTATGTTCATGTTGGTTTAATTATGTTGGGGAGTGTCCCGCCTAGCGAGTTCATTTTAATTGCCACCCGTTCGCTATAGTTTTGGTTTATATATGAATTGTCCGTTTCATACGTGGATCGAGACTATAGTGCGGGGGATGTAGTGCCTTGGGATTAGGGTGCTACAAAACCTAATAGAACATGAACAACACATTAAAATCAATCATAATTTTTCTCAAACCAACAAATATATTTTGGATACAAGTCAATTCATTATCTAAAACCAAAAGCACAACAAATTACAAAGTCATCAAGATTAATGAAAATGCGCTTAAACATTGTGCAGACACAAAATTCTCATCTTCAGACATATCATGACCAATATCCACCACTATGTCACGGTGCACTACTAGTTCCATCACATGTAACAAAAACATAATGTAAGTTACATTATTCATTTCATCTACGACTCCTAAAGGAATTCCATATGTGTTGGGCTATGCTGTCACGAAAATTTGTCCAAACTTGAGTAGTTTCTATGTGAGGGATATATTCACTTTATTGTCCATTTGTTTCGAGTTTCAAATCGGCATTGAGCTCAAGCTCTATGGGATCAACATCCATCTCTTGTCGAATAAAATTATTGAGAAGAGCACATGCCATTATAATTTTATTTTGGATTCTAATTTCGTAGCAAAAGGGACTACGGAGAATTGCCCAGCATTTTTTTAAATATACCCCACATACACTCAATAGTTGTCCTTGCTGATGAATGCCTTTTGTTAAACAATTCGTTATGGTTTACAGGAGTTCTATTTTCCCACTCTTACAAGTGGTACCAAGCACCTCGATATGGAGCTAGGACCATTGGTATAGCCAGCATCACATAGGTAATAATTTCCTAAAATGAAAAATATATATACAGCTAGTTGATTTGAAACATCAACAAACTCATACTCAAAGATGTATGATTAAAAAGATGTGAATAATACAACAGTTGCTAAACCTTCCAAGACACGAAGTCCATTCGGCCTATATATGGCAATTCGCAATACTCGCCCGTCTGCATTAGAACCCTCCCAACCTGTTAAAGCATATGTGAAATTGCATTTACGATCGCATACGCCTACGATATTTATATGACATTTTCCCTTACGTGAACGGTACCGGCCTTTATCCACATCTGGCACTGACACCTCAATCAAGGTACCATCCAGTAGGCACCCCTAAAGTTAGCATAGATAATGTGCTAAAGATTTTAGTTGTTCGATGTCTTGGTGTGTATATATATATATATAGGGATAATTACCAACGCCCCCCTGAGGTTTGGGGTTATTACAGAATACCCCCTGAGGTTTCGGAAATGACGAACTCCCCCCTGAATAGTACACCCTCGCTTACAAATAGCACCAGCCGTTAATTACACCGTTAAATTCAAATTTAAATTCCAAAAACACCCTCAGGGGGTATATTGTAATTTTACTTAGAGTTTAATGATATAATTGTAATATTAGTTAATTTTGGATTTTTTGTATTTAAAAAGTTGTTATTTAATTTAATATTTTATATTTTATCTATAAATATAAATTGAATTAGATATTCCATGCATATTTATTTCTATAAAATATGATAAGTTATAAATTTCCTTTGATATTTATTTCTTAGTTTTAAATATATTTTGTACAAGTCCATTTAAAATTAATTTAAAATAATTTATTTGCAATTATAACAAATTTTCCCTCAAAATAAAAATTCATATAAAAAAACCCACACAAAGATCAACTAGTGCATTATCAATTTTTTTTCCTCAAAATTGAAAATCATAACAAATACACTAATATCAACAAATGCATTAGTAAATTCACAAAAATATCCGCCAGCCGTTTAAACAATTATTTTAAATATTGAACATGTATGGTCAATATTTACAGAAAATATTAAGCATCCATAAACTGTAGGTATGAAATTAGTCTATCATAAAAATATTAAAATAACATTAAATAGAATTTTATTAAAAAAAATTATAGGTAGACACAAAACTCAAGTACTTACATCAAACCCCCTTAACAATTTCAGTCCTTGCATTAGCCCCCTTACCTTTGGCTCTTTATTACATATACCCCCCTGAGTTTCAACATAGTAGGGGTAAAATAGTAAATTTCACACAATCCGTTAAATTTAACAGAGGAGATAACGGCCCAGGGGGGAATTCGTAATTTCCGAAACCTCAGGAGGTATTCTGTAATAACGCCAAATCTCAGGGGGCATTGGTAATTATCCCATATATATATATAGTAAACTTTTGTTTAACAAAAATTATACATGTAATTTTCAAAAGACTAGAGTACCTCAAATCATTTTCACATATTGTACTATTGGCTTCAACAGGAGTGGGTTTGGCAACAAACAACTTGTGCAGTTTCAACACAATAATAAGCACCTTGTGAAAATATTTTGATACGATACGGTCGGAACACTCGAAACCAAACTCCATTGTGTAGTTCTTCTTATGATGTGGGAAAATGTAAACTTGCTCCACAACTATAGCTTCTTGACTATCTGTTAACCAACCCGCCTCACGGAGTATTACACAAAGACGGCGTAGGGCATCCCAACCCATTCGTAGCTAGTTAATACATTTTCTTCTTATTTTTTAGTTAGTTTGTCCAAATATTTTATACGGCCCGACATTCTCTCTTTGAAGCTTTAAGAGTTAGATGAACTTTCTTCTAACCTACGCCTCTTTCGACTAACAACGAAAAGTAGTACCATAGTATCCATGAGCATGCCAAGTAAAAAGAACCTTAAGATCTCAATAATAATGAAGACTTTCCTAGAATCCATCTGATATACAATATACATAAACATATCCTTAAATCAGAATCACAACAACGCAATAGGGGATTCACAAATGAGCTCGATCACGAAATTCATAATCATCATCATAACACCACAGTAAGCAAAAAACACATTGTATGAGCCACGAAGGAAAAAAAATAAAGGATCAATTAACATTAAAGCACATTGTCTAAGTCACACTCACACCCATATACGAAATCGATTATTAGCACAGATTCAGACACAAACTGGGTTCTCAAGTCCATTGGAACTACCTATGAGATATGTGACCAAATCCACTACATTGCTCCTGCGATTGAGACCCAAGAATTAATTACAATGAAATACGGCTAGAGATATATACGTTAGTAGCAAACATTTTTCCCAAAATAATCACACCACCATCTGAAATTTTTTAGCTTGCGCAAGACGATGAATCAGCAAGAATGGAAATATTAGGGTTTTTAACCTGGAAAGGTGGGAAGCAAATGAGAAAAAGGGTGGGAACAGAAGTTTCAATTGTACAAAATGATAGGACCAAATATGTCAATACTAAAAAAGCTACACGGCATGAATGTAGTTTATCTCAACGAAAGCCTCAATTATATTTCACAACTCTATTTTGAAGTAACTATTTACCCACATCTTTTCAACCCATCTCCTGGGGCTCCCGAAAAAGGGATAAAAAATAATCAATCAAAATAAAACCATGAAAAAAGAGGAGTGTAAATACCCCCATCCCCTCTTTTCAATTGAAGTAAAGGCTCCCTAACTGAAAAGGGTTATAAGTTCTAACTCCTACTAAAACTAAATGTCATGATCTTGATCCTGGACAAGGCATGAGACTTGTTTCACATCGATTATGGAAGCAATTGGTACGAATTTTATAGATCAAATAGGTTCTCTCCTTCCAAACTAATGTATTTTGAAATGAGCTCTCCTATTTGGTCTATAACACTAAAAAGGAGCCTAACTGCTTCTACCTGATCCCAATTGTAAAGTTTGATCGGGCCTAATCCTGCTAATTCCTCCTAAATGGGCCAAATCCAAACGTGCAGCAACATCATTATAATATATATTTTTATCATAACAATTTTATTATCAACTTTGTTATCTTCTCTCAATTAATAGTAAGTCCCTAAATGATTGTAGTACAACAAGCCCAAAATTTAATGACTTGAATTGGTGGGGTGCGCCAGGCCCGTGCAGTAGTGCAACGCATGGGCGACGCTCGAAGGCCCAGATAGCAAGCTACCTTAATAGGCCTTCCCCCTTTAAAAATTAATTTAATATCGTGTGGGCCAATGGCCCACGTATCAGATATTAAGAGCCCGTTTGATACGAATGATTATACAATTTTATCTAATCTTTAAGTTGAAGATTAAGTCAGATGAATATCTTTTAATCTTATGTTTGATATGTCTTTTTCCAATTTTTGAACCATTTAGTCTGCTCTAATTTAGTGTTTGGTACCAAAGATTAAAATTTGTTTATCATGTTAAATTACTTTTTTACCCCTGCTAATAATGTATCCCTGCCAGCACAATTCCCTTCTACATGTACTTTTCAAATTGAATCAAATGTTCCACCCATCAATTTGCATTTGTAACTAGGCATCAACATTCATGATGATTCTCTTTGATAACCGAACGTATTCTTAAAAATTAAAATACAATTCTTAAACAACAACTGAGACAAAGTTCAAGTACCAAAACATAACATTATGGGCTATGGGTTAATTACGTATACGCATTTTGCATTTACATATATATATATATACATATATTGTGTTACGGGTTAAACAGATGCTTTACATACTGAGGAGGTTTTCCACACAAAATTTGCAGCAATGTTTACATTTTATATAGAAAGGATTTCCAGAAAAAAAAAAAAAATCAGGATTTCCATCCAGATAACCAACTATTTCTACAAAACACATTGCCAGAAATCTATTACTGTTAGATTCCATATAACATCAGCGGCCATAATATTCAGAAGACTAACAAACCGACAACAACTACACACAGAAAACAACCAAAACATATCCAAACTAACAAAGTTTTTTAAATTTCTAATTATCATCAAGAATGACTGATCTTCAAGGTAAAAACATTCCAAAAAGCATTCCTTGTAGTCTGGCAGCTTGTTTAACAACTACGACGTGTTCACTTAGCTTTACGCGTTAGCATTAGGATAAAAGCAGCTCTAACTTCAGCGGGCATACCGTAAAAGGCTAGCATGTCGTTGCGATTGTTTGCGAGATAAGACACAGACCACATTATCTCCTCCAGAGTCAAGCCTTGCAAAACACAAAGAGATTCGTATAAGCTAGCTTTGAGTCCATCGTCTTCCTCGGATGAAACCTTTGGTGCCGGAGGAGGTTGCTTCAATGCAGCAGCAACATCACCTATTGCTGTCCTCGTCGAATTCATGATATCCCCCATCAATTTTTCAATCTTAGAAGTGTCCTCCTCGTTAGATCTTTTTCGTTTTCCCTTCCGTTTTGATTCAGTGTATTCATCAACATCCTGAGGTAACTTGCTTTCCTCGTCTACGTCAACTACGTTGTTCGAATTGGTGGATTGGGTGTCATTCGGATGGAATGGAATGCCAGGTTGGGAATCTTTCTGGCTGCTGCTTAAGAGCTCGTTAACTGCATCACTTATATCAACTGAGTTCTTCCCTGTTGCCTTATCCGTCCCGAACAGAATGTTCCAACGATGAAGCCATGGAAATGTTTTCCCTTTCAACAGCTTTACACCTTCAGAGTACACCTGTGAATTTTGGACCATATAAAATGGATCATATTTAAGGAAAGAAAAGGTTTCATATTTTTTAAAAATAATTACAAATCATATTTGTAAAAAGAAAGGGAACAACCAAAGATGATAAAAACTGAGAATAGCAGAAACTACACGAAAGATGTACCTTTGCGTGTTCGTCCCACGCACCCGGTTTTTCTTCGATAAACATCTTTGATGTTGGGTCGAACCCAAAACCACTCGCACCGCTTGCTGCAAGTATTATCAGACATGCGGAATGCGTTTTCCGCCAAACACTTATTTTAGACCTCACGTGAGTCGGAATGATACCGCAACCAGGCAATTTCTCCTCCATTAGATTAACCACTCGGATGACATACCCCCCCCTAAGCGATCCATCCAATTTCACTCCTTCTGCATGCAACTGTTCTAGGCATTGCAACAACACATCCTCTTCCTTTGTTGTGAAGAAACGACGCGGCGCGTTTTCACCTTTCCCTAGATCAGTACGAATATGTGATGTTGCCCGTGGCACCGCCATAACCTGTCATTAACCAACTCAATTTACATTAAACTGAGCATCACAGAAACTGTAACATTCTTATGCTAACTGAATATAGTAATGGAGAAGCAATATCAAAAATTTGAAAGAAAAAAACAGTCACACATGCATAATTAAATATATCAGAATATCTTACAATAATTATAATTACTACTCATAATGTCAAATGTAATAGGACAGAACCAAAAGGCAATGGTCCTGACTGAAAAACATAAATACAGAACGTCTAATAACCAACTATCCTTGTTGGTTATGTCTGTTTTGAAACATTTCATTAGCCAACGTGTCCCTAAAGTTGGTCCATGTATGCGTTGCTTCTATTGTGCCAATGTACTCCATATCGTCACCATCATTCTCCCTTTCCTCACGTAGAACCTCCTCCTCAATAGGATCCACAACCATTTGTGTCCGAATGAAATTATGTAGCATTGCACATGCAAGTATCGTCCAGTTTTGTATTTTTATTGGGTACCAAGTGCGGCTTCTCAATATTGCCCACCGCCCTTTCAGTAAAGCAAATGAACGCTCAATAACATTTCGTGCTCGACTATGCCTTAGGTTAAACAACTCTCTTGGGGTTTGTGGGGCCAACGAACCCGGACCAAACTCCTTCAAATGATAACGCGTGCCGCGGTATGGAGTTAGAAATCCATCAGCATTTGTATAGCCACAATCAGCTAGGTAGTATGTTCCTAAGATGAACAATTTATATATTTATTAGTAACCGCATTGTAATGATTGATTAGGTAATCAAAGAGATCAAAACTGGAAATTTACCATTAGGCACACGTAACCCATTCGGTCTGGCTATTGCATCCCGAAGAATCCTACTGTCAGCTGCGGATCCCTCCCATCCCGCTAACACATACGTAAAATTCATTTGTGGGTTGCAAACGCCCAACACATTAACTGCAACAGTACCTTTCCTAGTACGATATTTTTGTTGAACGTTTTGACGAACTATCACTTCAACATATGTCCCATCCAACGCACCAAGACATCCCTGCACAAATGGTTGTAATATAGTTTATAAATTTTAAAACTTATTAATCATATACGCAGCAAAAACTTGAAACTATGTATTTAAGTGTGTCGTTACCTTGAAATGTTTCCATTGTTCGTTGGTACAATTTGTTGGTATAGGGGTTGGTTCTATCAGAAGAAGATTGCCAATTCGGAGCACAGCTCGCAGTGTTTCCCTAAAATACTTACTTACGGTATGACCGGACACGTGAAAATCACCTTTAACAACTCTATTTTTCTTATGATGCGCTAGAATGTTCAAAAACATTGCTGTCTTCATGGGAATGCTCACAAAACGTTCGTGTGTTAACCCACCGAGGTTTTCCAACAGGTAGCACAACCTACAGAATGCATTTCTATCCATCCTAAGGTTGTCAATGCAATTGGTATCGCTAACTTTAGTATAACGCCGTAATTGACTAAGTTGATCGGGCTGCTTTGCTATTACACTCCATTTTCTCCCAGCCATCACCGCACGACGATTGGATGCCCTTGTTTTCTTTACGTGATAAAGGTACAATAGTGCTAACAGGGTATTTGACTGCAACACTATTAACTCTAGTAGTAGCAGCACTTTAAGTTTAATGTAGTAGTCCATTCTGATTTATCGAAAAAATCGTCGTAAATTGAAACAAATAAGAAAACTAAACAAAAACAGAATTACATATTGACCAATCAGCACAACAATAGCAGATTGAGTACTTCTCCAAAATTCTTGGCAAAAGGTCATATTTTCAATAAACGGATGATAAAATATGCATAAGAGATAGGACAAAAAATATGACAGTTAATTGGAGACAAGATACACTACAATGAAGAACAAATTGAACTTAAGAGAGAAAAATTCGAAGTGGTAACAAATTGAACATCACAAATTCGAAGGGCTAAGAGTAAAATGGAGAAAATTTGCAAGTCATTTTTTCCAGACTTGCAAAGAAGAATTTATCAACTAAGATATATAAACGCAAACTGGGGAAAACTTAACGAATACATTATGCAAGGAATACTCAAAATTGGCCATATTAACTAAGAGATATAAATGCAAAATTGGCCCAATTTAACCAATACATGAAGCTATGACTACCCAGATGAAGAATAATCAGACGTGGCAACACATAATGGCAAAAAGAACAGACCCATGCTCGAACTCTGCCTAAGGGGATTGGCAAGCTAAATTTTGTAAGTTAAAAAGAATCATTCAATACCTCAACGTAGGAACGAAGCTGTGTAGTTGGAAAACAGTAATCACCCAGCCACTCTGCTACACAATGTAAACCGACGGAGATAAGTGCAAGTCAAATTAAAGACAAACACAAATTTATTACAAACCCTCCGCTACAATAATTTTCGGAACAAGAGTTTAATACCAGTGTTCAAACAAAAAATTGGAAAAAAATGTAATCAAGAATCGGTATGATAAAGATTTACCTTTTGCGAAGATGATATCAATTGCAGGATTGGAAAACCCTGGCCGCTGTGTATGTAACTCTAAGAATGGGGGGAAAACTGAATTTTCAGCGCGCGATGTGGAGGGCAAAAGTGGCCAAGCTTGCCTCGAAAAACTCAAACTGAATTTAGTCTCATGTAATCTCACACCCCCCCCTAAGATGCAGTAGCGGAGTTAATCTGTGAATAGTGCCAAGATTAAGGCGGGTCACAGATTAACTTTAACGGGTCAAGCCATTTTAATCTTACATATCAAACATGAAACTGAAGGGGATTAACTGGGCTTGATGGGCCTAATCTCATATATCAAACGGGCTCTAAACTGATAAGAACAGATACTACACTTGATCTTAGCCAAAAGGCCGAGAAAGGTATGAGTTTTCTAATGGTGGACTTCATGTTTTATACCTCTTTCCTCGAGAAGCCTCTTCACTGGCAGCCGATGTGGGATATATTTCACAAATTTACCCATCAACTTGAAGCTACTTCCCAATGGCACCTAACTTGTAAACACATTTTTGACATGGATAAACTCAATTTCTCAACATTTGTATGCTTTAATTATTAGTAGAACTAATGATAAATGCTATTTAATTACTGTAATTATGTAATCATGTAAAAGTTTGATATAATTTCGCCATTGTATTCTGTTAAAGTGATCAAGGAAAGTGCAGAGTGCTGGCACGTTGAGGAAGCTGAGAGAGAGACAACGCAGCAGAGGGAGTTGAGTCCCAGCGGCTGTGCTTCTGACCACTTCCTTGGTTCTTGTTTTTCTTGTTTTTTTATTCCCGCGTCAATCAAATAAGCTAATGATTCTTTCTTTATTCCTTTCTCTTCAACAACTTCATCTCTTTCTTGCAGAATTCAACCAACGGAGGACCCATTCAACTCCTCCATCAGCTCCATCAGACCCTTTCCAACTTCTTAATCTTGTTCTCTCTCTAAAGGCTCAATCTTTGTTCTTTCTATCTCATGTTCGTGTCTCTTAGCGGTACCCACCATGATGGTCAACTCTTTCCTCTTCCTGCTCGTTCTTCTTGTTCTTGTTCCGGTTTCCTTTTCGCAGCCCTTCAGAGGTAAATTAGAACACATAGCTAAAAAGGAATGGTTCAATTTGTGTGTTCAATTATGTGTTCTTCTTATTTTTATTGTTGTTATTGTTGTTGATTTTGCTTGTCTTTGATTCTCGGCCGATTTTGAGACGGGCTTTGTGTATTATCGTAAAATTTTCAACTGGGCTTGCGCGTTTACGATTGAAAAGTTCAATCTTTGCTGGGTTCTTTCGTTTTTGGGATTTTTCTGGTTTGATTGAGAGGGGTTTGGGTAATGAAGACTAAGTGTTTGATGATTTGTCTCTGTGGTTTGCAGAAAGGTTCATTGATTGTGGAGCTGATGTTGGATGGACGGTCAACGGCGTGGAATGGCTACCGGATACAAACTACATATCCACTGGGATTTCCAAGAGAATTTATGGGGAAGGGATGATCCAGACTCTTACAACTATGCGTACGTTTCCTCTTCAGGACAACGTTTTGAAGAAATTCTGCTACGAAATTCCCGTTGATCGTACGAGGAAGCACTTGGTCAGGACCACGTATTATTACGGTGGTGTTAATGGGAATGTTAACCCCCCTGTTTTTGATCAGATAGTTGATGGAACATTTTGGATTGTGGTGAACACAACAGAAGATTACATGGCTGGGAATATGAGTTATTATGAAGGGGTATTTATGCCTACAGGCAAGAATTTGAGTGTTTGTGTCGCTGCAAATACGTATACCGATTCCGATCCTTTTATTTCTGCTCTGGAAGTCGTCCCTTTGCCTGATCAGTTGTACAATTCCACTGATTTTGGAGTTCATGCTTTAAGTCTGATTGCTAGGCACAGTTTCGGGCACGATGGACCAGTGATAGGGTGAGTCATTTTACTTCATTGCTTTTGGTTGTCTTTTTTTATATATAATTTCTGTTTATTAGCATCAAAAATACAAAATCTAGAAGTAATTTGTTGGAGTAGTGTAGCCTATGTTAATTTTGTTTGTGGATTGTACATACTGCTTCTCCTTGTTGAATATTTGATAATTTTTTTTGCTTAATTATTAGTCTCAAAAGTACAAGTTTTAGAAGTATGTGTGAAAATAGTGTAACTTTTGTTAAAATATTTGAGTGACTGCATGTCTTTGTTTAGTGTTAATTCATTAACTTGAAATTTTGTGATCTTTATCCAATTTCGCTTTTCACATTGCTGTCTCTTGTCATTTCTATTGTATATATTTGTAATAAATTGAGTGATTATTCCAGTTGTTGTTTTGTCAATGCAGTAAATGTTTTTCACTCGGGAGCATATCTTTTACATCTCCATTTTTTTTAGCTAACGAATCGAAATGTTGGATCAACAGATATCCCGATGATCAGTTTTACCGTTATTGGGCTTCTTTTGGCATGGATGCTTTTCCCCAGCCAAGTTCACATAATCTTGCTGTTTCTGGCATCTGGAACCGGCCCCCAGAACGAGTATTCCAAACGCACCTTTCAAGAAGCCTAGCAGAACCTCTAACACTACTTTGGCCCCCCGCTCCATTACCAGGCTCTGAAAATTATTCAATTGCTCTTTACTTTGCTGATGATCAAACCTCTGTGTCAAGAACATTGGACATAACCATTAACGATGTCACATATTACAATAACTTGAGTTTGATTCCAGCTGGCTCCATGGTATTTACAAAAGAGTGGCCTCTTGGTGGAATTACTAATTTAACCTTGAGTCCCACCCCTGGATCGAGCGTTGGACCCCTCATTAATGCTGGAGAGGTTTTTCAATTGGTTAATGCTGGAGGGAAAACTCTCGCACGCGATGGTATGTTTTTTTTCTCTTCCAATGTTCTTTAATTTAATATCTGCCTAATTTGGTGATTGTGATTTTGTTTATTGTTCTTTTATGCAGCTATTGCTATGATAGATTTGAGAAATAGTTTCCAGAACCCTCCAGCTGATTGGAATGGCGATCCTTGTTTACCGAGCCGGTATTCTTGGACTGGAGTTACTTGTTCTGAAGGACCCCGAATTCGTGTAGTCACTTTGTAAGTAGAAAAACAGAAACACTTTTGTGTGTGTGCACGCGCGTGTATTGTCTTGTTGTTTTAACAGTTTCGTTTTATGTATATAGAAATTGTCTTAGTACCCACAAGTTCGAAAAACTACCAACTGTATTTTGAATTTACACAAACCACCCGCGGGTGTTTGGGAAATTTACACAAAACGCCCCCCGGTATAGGATGGTGTTTGTACATTTTAAACTTTTGTTGGGAGTGGTTTGTTGTTTTTTCAAACCTGTGGATACCGAATGTAGCATGACCAGCTCCGAACTAGTGTAGATGTAATTAAGTAAATAATAAATATACTAACTTTCCAGCTCGAGCTTGCAACTTAAATATAATACAATAATTGAAATATATGGAACTATATCGGCTATATCCTAGAGTAGCCCCCCCACCCCCACATGCACACAGTCATGATCGTTCTTCTGTTGTTTCATAGAAACCTGACAAGCATGGGTCTATCGGGATCAATTTCTCCAAGAATTAACAGGCTGACAGCACTGAGAAGCATGTGAGTCTATCTATAATCTGCTATTATTTCACTATTTCAAATATGGGATTCTCTTCTTGATGGTTTCTTCTTGTTGATCACAGCTTGCTTGGAAATAACAGTTTGTGGGGAAATATCCCGGACCTCGGCTCAGTAAAGGGATTGGAGATCCTGTGAGTGATGATCTGCTCTGATGATGAGGGACAGAGCCAGAAATTTTTAAAATGTGAAATTTAACTTTTTTTTACCTTTTTGTTTGGCTGAAAATGATCCATTTTCAATTTCAGGCATTTGGAAGATAATCGACTAGGTGGAAAAATTCCTCTCTCACTAGGAAATTTGAAAAACTTGCGCGAAGTGTAAGTTCTAAACTTGGAATTTTTTAGTTCAAATTTCACGTTTCTTGATCATATGGATTGATATTCAGGGCAAATTTCATCAACTATCTCGAAATTTTGGGGTGATTACAAAATAATCCTTTGGGTATTATTAGTAACATGGAGGTTTCTGACAATTCATTTTTAGTACAAAAACAAATCATGCGAAAATTACAAAAACGGGCTTGTATCGTAATTTCTTATACCCAGTAGACTTTTCTGTAGATACACCAAGCCAATTCGCCCTTATAATTATTGATCGAAATTTTCCACTGGCTTTTAACAGGTGATAAACTTCAGAGTTACCATTTTATTCAACTTATAACACTGTTTTTTTTGTTCAGGTTCTTGCACAACAACAATCTGACGGGCCAAGTACCGAACGACCTTACCAGGAAACCCGGATTGACACTCAGGTAGACTTTCTCCCGAGCTATCGCAAATTGTGGTTTCTGAAACCTCAGGGTATTTTTCGAAAACGGGCTTCACCTAAGGGGAACTCTAGTAGTTATCGCTCGCATTAACTTATGCAGATCTTTTTGTTTTTGTAGGTATACTCCTGGAAATCCATTGCTGACTCCGTTGCAGCCGTAAAACTATTGCCCAAGTTCTTGATAAACAATTTTCTTCAAGTATTCGTTAGTCCCTCTTCTTCATTTGAGAGCTAATCTTCATCTATTTTAAAGCATTTGGTAGGAGCAAAGTGTACATCATTCTTTCTTGTATCAATCTGTCGTTCTTTCTGCACATTTTTATGCTGTATATGTAGCTTTTGGGGTAGGGTGGTGAGAAATCATGTGTTTTAGAACATGAATAACTATGTAGTTCTTCATTAGCTTGTAACTTTCCCAGCTGAATCCTTGTATACCTGATAAAGATATTAGACGAAAAAACAACATACCTCCTTTACGATGATCGTTTTTTCAACTTTTTATTTGAACTTTCAAATTGTTATCTTTACTTTGTAAAAAATTTCAAATCGTTTTCTCGGTCATTTCGGTGTTAATCTATGATGCACGGACACTTCTAAAAATATCATTTTGCCGTGTCGTGTCATGCCGTGTCGTGTCGGACACTCGTGTCCGACACCGTGTCCGACACTCCTTACGTGGGAAATTCAAAAAAAAATCCGTGTCGCCGTATCCGTGTCGTGTCGTGTCCGTGTCGCCGTGTCCGTGTCCGTGCATTATAGGTGTTAATGCATAGCTCTTTTTTTTTATCGAAAATTATTAATTTTTCGCTGAAAATGAAACATATGTTAATATATATATCTTGGTTTTTGGTTAAATTATAATCGAATGATTTAATTTTTCTAATTATGCATATTTATTAGACATATGTTTCAGAAAAACTCCTCTATATTATAAATTCATATATGTTATAAATAATGGATATTATGAATGCCCATTGATTGTGTAATTGATTAATTTATGGGATTGATATCCATGATTAAGGTTAATTGATTAGTCAATTTTTCCTTTTCTCTTGTATTGTAGTACCTATAAATTGAGGTTTATTGATTATTGTATACACACTCAAGAATTGATTAGCCTTATTCTGTTATTGTTCTTGCTTTTAATCAATAGTTTCATAACACGTTATCAGCACGATTAGTTTGAAGGTTGGAGGTAGATTCAATTTGATAAAACGATCCACACAAAAGCACAACAATTAAATTCGCTTTCGGAAAAAAGGTTAGTTTGATTACGTGATCCTACAGTGATATGAGAGCCTAAATTGTTCGTTTTAGATCTCTGTTATCAAAACTGTAATTTAATAAAATTATGTGTTAATCATAAATATGTGTTAATCGTTGTTTCGATTATGCTCAGATTATATGTTAATCTTTTATGAGATTATACTCGGATCTTATAGTAGTCTTTATAAGATAAATATAACCTTTTAATTATCCCATGGTCTTACGGTAATATGAAATTATGTGAAAGCGGAATCTGTTGAAAATTGAGTTAATCAATAATTACTTGTTAATTATGTGATTTTATTATTCTACCAAGCATGTTGTTCCATTAGTTGTTTTGCTTTAAAATTATCAATTATATGTTAGTGTTGTATTAGTCGATAAGTATTTTTGTATTACAACATCTTGTAATAATATAAATTGTTTTTGACTAGTTTCTTGATGGGGAGCTCTTTAATTTAATTAGGGAAAGACCACCATTATTTTACCCATTTGATTTCACATTTATTTCTTAATTGACGATTTTATATATATAATCTTGATAAATGAATGAATTGCCTATGCTTGATCAATATTAATTGTATTCGTCTAAATTACTAATATTGTTGGGAGTTGAGACTAACTTTATACTACTATATATATATATATATATATATATATATTGGTATTACCTTTGATGTTTTCCAATCTCCTAATTTGCTAAGCTTAAGTCTAAATATGTGTTCAGCATCAACAAAGGTAAAAAAAATTTCTCTATGTATACATGAACTGCTTATGGACACTCTATCATATAACATATTTTTATGCTTAAATCATTAACAATTAAGCATCATATCGAGAATACTTTTATTATTAAGAACGTCATAATACTTTGATTAGACATGCTTGTTTAATATATTGTATATACCCCCCGGATGATCTGTCTTGATTAATTCCTTTATGAAATCAAAGATAATACAATAATTGAGATAGAATTATTTATAAAGTGGGTTGAATGACAATGTGAGATATATATCATGTTCCTAAGTTTTGCTTCCATTATTTTTGAATGATAGTCCATATTATTGAACCTATGATTAGTTGAGCGATTTCTTTGATTAATTATTTAATATATCATTTGTTCATTGTGATATATATGTTTGTTCAATTTGAAATATGAAATTTATGAAACTTTAAGTTTTCGCGCTTAACATAGTCGATTGACTACTTGATATCAATATCAGTTCTTGATATTAACTTCTTAGTATATTAGTGTTTTATCATATCAAATATATATTGATGTGAAATGAATAATATCAATATGTCGATATTAGTATATATCGCTCTGAATATTGGAAGCTTTTGGTTTATATATGTCGATCAAAGTTTATTGGAGAATTTTATTTCAATTCATAATGCTTCCGAATTCGCAATTCGTAATGCTCTCGAATGAGCAATTCTAACGAGAAAGATGTGAACAACATTTTAAGTTGTTCCCGTATTATTTTGGTTGAAATATTAAAAAGTTGTTGATGAACGATTGACCATTAAATCATCTTCATTCCTCGAAGTGAATGATATATTGCAATAAATGAATCATAAATAAAGAAGACAAATGAGTCTACAAGCACGAATTGGGGTAGAGTGTTATGATCACTCTCATGATTATAATTATAATTCTCCACACCCCTAGAAGTGGTATAAAGGATATAAAGGAGATACTCCATTAAAATGATTATAAAGTTCAACTTTATCCCCATAACATGAAAGATGACTCACGTATCCGTAGTACGTCGGATTGAGAACTTAATTAAGTTAGCGAGTTTTCAATTATATAAATATCTGTAAATAAAATTGTCATGTGGACAAGTTTACTTCAATGACACTTATA
This sequence comes from Lantana camara, assembly GCA_037501455.1. Classification (NCBI taxonomy): domain Eukaryota; kingdom Viridiplantae; phylum Streptophyta; class Magnoliopsida; order Lamiales; family Verbenaceae; genus Lantana; species Lantana camara. The sequence continues at coordinate 105,112,929 of CM074859.1, read as the reverse complement.
TATCGATATAATTTTTTTATTGGGGAATAAACTTATAGTTTGAATTTCGTTTATGTTATTCTTCCTCATATTGTTTACAACTCAAGTATCAAAGTTTTTTTTAATTACTAACTTCATTCTCTTAATTTGTTTTCTTTTATAATAAAGAGTATGGATTTTCCCCAACATTAGGGATGGCAACGAGCCGAGCCTTGGCCTTTTTTACAGGCTCGGGCTCGGCTCGACCAAGGCTCGAGGCAGGCTCGGATCGGCTCGAGGCTCGGTCATAAATATTATTTTTAATAAAAAAATTAGTTTTTTTTAATAATTTAATATATTTTTATATATAATAATATATATTAAATGAATATATATAATAAATATATTATTTTTTATTCATTTTGTATAAAATTTAATAAATATATATGTAATATTATATATTTATAAAATATTTATATATATAAAAATTAAAATGTTAATTTTTTAATTAAATATATGGGTTCGCGAGCCGGCTCGCGAGATACGAGCCAAGACTCAAAGGACTCGAACTCGGCTCGGCTCGTGTGACTCGCGAGCTAACTCGGCTCGTTGCCATCCCTACCCAACATTCAATTGGATCCAAAACGAATGAAAAAGATAAATGTCTCGCAAACAGTGCTACAACAAAGATAAAAAGTATTATTCTTTACTTATGAAAGAAGCAAAGGTAATACAAAATAATTATGAAGAGTTTGAGAATGATACTATAATGTTCCCTAAAGGAACGAAAATTATTATAGAAGATGTCTTATTATTAAACCTCAAAGAAACTTATTGAGTTTCTAGGATCTTTGTTGAAATGAATATCACATTAAAACTTCTAATGATGGTAAGATTGAATATCTTTATATTAGTACGACTCTGTTGGGTAAAAAGTATGTCTTGTAAGAATCCCCCACACTTCCCTTCGGTTTGCAATACACAAATATTAGCATGAATGAAATACATGCGATAGTAAACCAAAAGTTTACTAATCCAAATACATTTATTATTTGGCATGATCGATCGAGTAACCTTGGATCAATTATGATGCCAGAAATTAGTGAGAATTCACGTGAGCATTCATTAAAGAACCATAAAATTCTTTAAGATAAGGAATTCTCATGTGCTGCTTGTTCTCAATGTAAATTGATCATGAGATCATCATTAACTAAAGTTGGACTTGAGTCACCTTCATTTTTTGAATGTATTCTAAGTGACATATGTGGGCCTATTCATCCACCAAGTGGACCATTTAGGTACTTTATGGTTTTAATTGATGCATCTACTAGATGGTCACATATATGTGTGTTGATTATCAACTTGCAACCTAGCCTTTGCAAGATTATTAGCCCAAAAAATTCATTCTTGATTATGCAGGTGAGCTTATGTCTCAGGCTTTTAATTATTATTGTAAGTCTATGGAATAAAAGTAGAAAAGTCTGTTGCTCATGTACACATATAAAATGGTTTAGCAGAATCACTTATTAAACGCCTCCAAATTAATAGCTAGACCATTACTTATGAGAACAAATCTCCCTATCTCTACATGGGGATATGCTATATTATATGCAGCAGCACTTATGTGCATCAAACAAACAAATTACCATGAATTCTCTCAATTATGTTTGGCTTTTGGTCAGGAGCCTAATATTTCTCATCTCAAAATTTTTAGATGCGCAGTATATGATCCTATTGCACCACCACATCGCACAAAAATGGGTTCTCAAATGAGATTAGACAAATATGTTGGATATGATTTCCCTTCTATAATTTAATATCTTGAATCAATCATTAGGGATTTACTCACAACAAGGTTTGCTGATTGTTATTTTGATGAAACAGTTTTTCCAACATTTGGGGGAGAAAATAAATAGCTAGGAAAAGAAATTACTTGGAATGCATTATCTTTGAATCATTTAGATCCTCGAACAAAACAACGTGAACAAAAGATTCAGAAGATAATTTATTTACAAAACGTTGCAAATCAACTGCCAGATGCATTTACTGACCCAAAAAGAGTTACCAAGTTTTATATTCCAGTTGTAAATGCTCCAATTAGACTTGAAGCCCACAAGGACAGTCTATTTAAGAAAATGAATCTAAATCATGGCTGAAGCATGGAAGACCAATCGGTTCCAAAGATAAGAATATTGGAAAAGGAAATGAGCAAATGATCAAAATGATCAACAGTGAGGAGGCTAATGTTCAACAAGACATAACTACGAATAAAACTTTAGAAGAAGCACAGGTACCTGTAAATATGAAAAATGAAGAGATCTCAATTAGTTATGTCAGAAATAGAAATGGAACCGAAGGAATACAATTGTCGACAATATCCTTGCACATAATGTAGCTACAAAATTTTAAAAGAAAAATGGGGATCTTGAATCAAAATCTGTTGAAGAATGCAGAAATTGAAATGATTGGCCAGTAGTCCAAACACTTGATAATGTAAAGTCAGTGGGGTACAAGTGGATATTTGTACGAAAATACAACGAACGAAGTAAAGTCATATGAATACAAAGCACGACTTCGGGCACAAGGATTTCCACAAAAACCTGGCATTGATTATGAAAAAAAAAATTATTCTACTATGGTGGATGCAATCACGTTTAGATATCTCATTAGTCTGTCAGTAGATGAAAGACTTGATATGCATCTATTGGACGTTGTTGCAACATATTTATATAAATCACTTTATGATGAAATTTATATGAAGATTCCTGAAGTTTTCAAGATGCCTGAAACATATAAAGGTTCCCAGGAAAAGTACTCAATATGATTACAAAAATCATTATACGGATTAAAACAATTCGGGCTATCGTGGTATAATTGCCTTAATGAATACTTAATAAAAGAAAGGTACAAAATGATCCTATTTGCCCTTGTGTCTTCATAAAGAGGTTTGGATCAAAATTTATTTTAATCGTTGTGTATCTCGATGATTTAAATATCATTGGAACTCCTGGAGAGCTATCCAATGCAATAAATCACTTAAAGAAAGAATTTGAGATGAAAGATCTTGGAAGAACAAGGTTTTGCATTGGTTTACAAATTGAACACTGCAAAGATGGAATATTTGTTCATCAATCGACATACACCGAAAAGATTTTAAAACGATTTTGTATGGATAAGGCACATCCATTGAGTACCCCGATGGTTGTGAGATCACTAGATATAACAAAAGATCCATTCCGGCCTAAGGAGGATTATGAAGAAATTCTTGGTCCTGAAGTACCATATCTTATCACTATTGGGGCATTAATGTATTTTGTTAATAATATAAGGCAACACATAGTATTTTCAGTGAACTACTATCTAGATTTAACTCATTTCCAATTCGAAGACATTAGAGTTAAATTAAATAAATTTTGATATCTACGTGAAATATCTGATATGAGCTTATTTTATTCATATAATTTTGTTCCTCTATTTATTGACTATCAAGATGCAGGATATCTATTTTGATGCCATAAAGCTCAACATATTTCAACAAAGTTCTTTTTCGGGCATGACCTTCAGAAGAACGCAGACATAGATGCATACAAATATGTTCGAGCGAAAATCTGACCGATATATTTGAGGAGTTGATATATAAGATTGGAATGCGTCGATATAAAGATATTAAGTGATGTCATCATGAGGGGGAGTGGATACGCGTACTCTTTTCCTTTACTGAGGTTTTGTCCCATTGGGTTTTCCTAGTGAAGGTTTTTAATGAGGTAGCCCAATATGCATACTCCATGAATATATATTTTTTAGCAAGGCGCATCAAACCGCAATGGACCTTCAAGGGGAAGTGTTATAAATAATGGATATTATAAATGCCCATTGATTGTGTAATTGATTAAGGTTAATTGATTAGTCAACCTTTCATTTTCTCTTGTATTGTAGTACCTATAAATTGAGGCTTATTGATTATTGTATACACACTCAAGAATTAATAAAATCTATGTCTTCTCCCTCTATTCTCTTAACCTTATTCTGTTATTGTTCTTGCTTTTAATCAATAGTTTCATAACAATATAAAATAAGTAATACATTTTCTTTTTTTTTTTTTTTAAATCATATAAACGCTTTTCTCTCTATATATTTTTAAATTTTCTTCTCAATTGTTTTTACCGGAAGTGTTTATAACCTAGCAAAGGAATCAGTCACTATGATTAACTACACATGTTCTACCTTAACTACCTATAATAAAAAGAAACATTTAATCAATTTATTTAAAGTTGTCGATACTTTTCACTAAAGTCGTCTGCTTTTCTCTCATACGAGAGCTATTTGACATAATACGATATTTTTTAAAGTACTCATAAATCATAGCATATTAGATATACGTGCGTGTAATATAAAATTTTATACTTTAAAATGTGTAGTACAAACATAGAATACGCGACAACAATTAGTGATAATATATTTTTTAGAAAAGTTAATAATTACATTAACAACAATAATTAAAGCATCAATGTGGTGGTTTTAGGCCCCCCAAGTATTTCCACGTTTTCTGGATCATGTTCCCCAATCCTTGCCTGGAGACTCGAAACACCAGAAAATTCCAAGCCCGTCGGAATCAGTCGAATCACACGAAAAGTGTATTATATTTATTATTTAATTTATTATTTTCTTTAAATTTTTTGTCAAACACATAATAAGTACAAAATATCCATCCCCTCGTTACATGATTTAATCGAATTACAATTACTCAAAAACACAACACCACATAAATTAACAATAAATAAAAGAAAAATTAGAAAAAGAAATCAATCCACTTTATTGAAAATTAGATACTTATAACACTTAACAGAAAAACATAACCAAAGTCAGAATCTACACAAACAAAACCAACTAAAATCCCCACAAATAAACAAAAAAAAAAAACTCGAAATTAATACAATAATTCAAAACCAAAAACAGAAAAAGGAAAAAATAATTCTTTTTTTTCTACACCATGAGGAATGAATACGTCAATTATCTAATCTTCCTTTCCTCAAGGAAAACAATGGCGGCAAACCAGTGTTCTTCCCCGTCGTGCAGATAGGCACATTAATCACCGGCCTTATCCTTATACTCGCCGATCTCGTCCTCTCCAATCCTTTCTTAGCCCTCTTCACCATTTTCTGATCTCTATCCCCACCAATCCCATCTTTTTTCTCGTGATCTGCTGATGGTATTTCAGCTAACGATCTTCCCGACGATGACGAAGACGACGACAAAGAAGAAGATGGTGATAGCGTGGAGTTCCGCTGCTTCCTCAATCTCAGCAACTCTTTCCATAGAACAGTGCATTTGGGCGGCCTAGGCGACGGATCGTCGTCAAGAAACCAGCTAATCCTGCTTTCATCTTTGTTATTGTTGTTGTTTTGATCTGTTTCTTGAGGCCCTTCTTCGTGATTCTCCGTTTTGAGGCTGATCTTGCTGAGTTTCTCCGCTTGTTGCGCCTGCCAGAAGGGGAGAAGCTTGCCTTCCGAGAATAACTCGTCTGCAGTTATCATGTTTGTTAAATTGCCTGAGAGAAACTCGAAGTCTGGGTTTCTTGGCCTCCTGATTCTCTCCGGTGGTGGCGGCGGCGGCGGCGATCTCTCCGCCGGGCATATGCAGATGAAGTTGTTTTCGTCCAGAAAGTCGCCGGAGAAGGAGATTCGGGGGCCGGAGACGGGCTCCGGGATGGATATGGATGGTGGTTGAAGGGGTTCTTGGGAAACCATTGGTGGTTATGAAGGTGGATTTGGTGTTTGAAGCATGTATGCATGAAACCTTATAAAGACGAAGTGGAGAAGGGGCTGGATATTTAATATTATTTTCTTTGGGGCCAAAATGGGAAATTTGGTAATCATGAGGGGTCACTTTGTATTTAATGTAATTCATACTCACTATGTTTTGTTTTCAAGAAAATTGGCCCTAGGCCCTAATGTATGATGTGATTTCTTTTGATGAGAAAACTATTTTTGTAATTTAGATATTTCATGATTATATATAAATTTTGAAAATATCCATATATTATTTTTTGACATTCGAATTATTACATTTTTTTACATTCATAATATAAATTATTTCGACTTGCAAACCGTTACCTAATATTTTTGTATTTGGAAACATACCTCATTTTTTAGTAATTTTGGCTAAAAACAGCTGACGTGCATGTATTATAAATATGCCCCGCGTATTATTTTTTAGTCAAAATAACAAAAAAAAATAAATAGACATTAGTATATTACAAATGCAAACATTTGATGATATCTTATAAGTTGAAATAATTTATACCGTAAATTATAAAAGACGCATTCAAATGTCTAATTAAAAATCATTCTCTCTTTATATACATACTCAGTGTATGTAAATTACTGAAGTCAATTACTATCGAAACTAAATTAGAAATAGATAAAGTTTTAAAATAAAAAAACACAGCTATCCTCTCTGAATTTTGACTGATATAAATAATATTATTATTTATTATCTATTGATAATAATTTCATTTTTAGGGTTCAACTTGGTTACATGATTAATTATAGACTAGCTGTATGGGACCATACATAGCATAAACTTTAAACCCTAATTTAATTATTCCCATTATATTTTTAACCTTACAGATAGAAATGAGGATTACTCAAATATTTTGAAAGTCGTGAAATAGATTTAGTAATTATATAAAAGACATGCATGACAATAAAGTGATTAATCCCTAGTTTTCCTGGTCAAAAGTGATTAATTAATTAGGTGCTCCATTGATATAAAAGTCTTAATTGTCATTAAACCATATTAAAGCTACTTATTAATATTTGGACTTCCCCAATGCATGGTTTCAAAAGATATTTATATATTTCTAAAAATCAAAATTATATAAAATTAATTTTAAAAAATTAAGGATCACTTGCACTCGAGAACACCGCTCGACTTTAAATTATATATTAGAATGATTTTATAATTAAGAGACCAGCCCCCTGCCCCCAAATTTATATGTAGTTTCGTCACTGGTAACAATTACAATTTTCGATTGTGTAAAAATGTGAATCATTTGGCAAGAATTAATATATCGGCAGCTTCAAAGGTATATCCTCATTTTTAAAATCTATTTAAGTACTTATTCCAACTTTAATTACTATATTTTTGAAAAACGTTCATCTTCACTACCTATAACTTATATATGGTTATATTATCGGCGGTAACAATTACGATTACCAATCAAAGTAATTCCGTAGAAATGTGAATCAATTAGCAAGAATCGCTACATTGTCAGCTATGATGCACGGACATTTCTATAAATATCATTTTATCGTGTCGTGTCGTGTCGTGTCGTGTCGGACACTCGTGTCCGACACCGTGTCCGACACTCCCTACGTGAAAAATTCAAGAAAAAATATGTGTCGACATATCCGTGTCGTGTCGTGTCGTGTCCGTATCGCCGTGTTCGTGTCCATGCATCATAGATTGTCAGCTTTGTAGGTCTGTCCTCGTTTCTAAATTTGAGTACGTACTTTTGCCAACTTTCATTAATATATATATCCTTGAATTTGAAAAGGATTAGCACTAAAATTAAGGGGTAATTAATGGTTTGGCATACTGGCAAAGCGAATTATTAGACAAGGATTAGTCAGAGATCATAATAACATGGGAGTACTCTCAGGCATGCATGTGATCACATGAAGCTAATTACACCCCATGTGAAGATTCTGCATTTCCTCAAATTAATCATGAAAAATGACAAGGGTGAAATGACAAAAATACCCTCCCAAGACTCCACCCTTCTCCACTTCCACATTCCCTCATGGAGGGCAATATTGTCTTTTCACTGCATGAGGTTCCAAAGTTCAAGATATCATTTGTTGTGTTCTTGAAACACTTGCATTAGGATTAGGTTAAATGTTGTGTTATCTACTCCAGACAGCTAATCGTACATTAGGTTAAATGTTTTTAATTAATTAATGGTGGTGTTATAAAAATTGTGCTGAGATTAATATATATTTTTTTACAAAAAATTAAAAGCACAGCCTAGATTATGGAGAATCTTGACCCTTAATTGGATGTATTATAGCACTAATGGCCAGTGTTAATAATGGTGAAAATAATCTCATCAACACGAACACGGTTATGAATAGTCCTTATCAGACAATCAGTTCTTCCCAAACTTGACCTCGGACTAATACTTTGGAATTTTCATCTCAGGAAGAAAAACTCTTTTCGCTCCGATTAACCTTAGCCCCTTTTAGGGGGGTTTTAGTGGTCGGTACTAAAAGAACTATACGAGATTATTTGGTCAAATACCCAGCTACAAATATTTGTGTTCCTTTTATTAAGGTATATACAAGCAGCTGTTTCTTTTTTTCCCTGTACATAATTTTAGATTTCTATAATTTTAAATTCTCGAATAACCAGTGTTATGTATATAATAATAATTAGAGGATAAAATATATTTTCAATTATTTTAGAAAAATTTATTAATCGTGTATTAGTAAATAAAACAAAGCTTGATTACAATTTATTTATTAGGGAGTTTTTTTAATGATAAATTAATGTTGAAAACATGGTTAGAGAGTAGGATTAACATGGACACAATCATCAATGTCTTCACTTTCATTCACAAAATCAGGAATAATTAAACTTTGTGGTTCACTTTGGGGGACCGGGTTTTGTGGTAATAATTAATGGTATAGTTACATGCAAAAAGCCTAGATTCTTGATATCACTTAAAAGCGACGCCGTTTTATTAAGTCACTTAATTTTATTTTTTTTATTAAGTCACTTACATTTATTTCTTTTAATTAATGCAATATTTTTTTAATACAAGGATAAGGTTGGGTGAGATGGGATTGGTTGGGCGCATTTTGACTTAGGTTTGGAAAATTATGAGTTTTTAATATCTTTTATCAAGTACATTAAAATATTAAAAAAGGATTATCTTGTCACATAAATGCAAGATTTCTTGAATCTATATAACTTAATACCTTAGAAAGGGCTAGATAGGGTTAATTAGTACTTTTTGTTTGATTTAATTTCATCTAGTTTTGAATTAGTTAGTTAGTTAATGTTAAGTTATTTGAGTTGCACCGGTTAATCTTCGATCTGCCCCAAACTCGATATTATTCGTTGATTTGCCTCTATTATGAATGGGAAGGGAAAATGTAATTAAATGAAATTACATTTAGATGAAACTACAAATTATTAAAAATAAATGTAATTCAACATATTTAACATGCAATATTAACTACAACTTCTTTAAAACCTATTTGATAGTTTTAAGTATCAAATACAAAACTTCTTGTTGCTAAACTCGTTTTAATCTAAGCTAATAAGTTGCCAAGTTGGATCAAAATTAGCCCAACAAAAGATGATCGTAACTCACGTTTCCTTATAATATAGACATAGACGGAGTCGAATCAACCACCCGTCCCAAAATTTTGTGTCTTCCCTCCAAGAATTTTTTCAACTAGTTTTATTATCTATGATGTAGGGATATTTTTAAAAATATTATTTTGTTCATTACGTATAAAATTCATATTAAATACCTCATCTTATACTTATCACATAAAAAATTCAAAAAAATTAAAAACACTAATATCGAACACGGTGTCTGACACTCCTCACGTGATACCGTTGCGTTCATATCCATATATAATAATTCCTTATTTGTTATTTTTGTTCGGGCCAACCCGTTGAGTTGATTTTTGTTGGTCACAATTTTAATATAAGTTTCGTTTGTCGAAGATTCTGGCTTCGTCCCCAAACATCAAATCTCTAGGCTCTTATCTCGTTTACATAAATGCAAGTTGGATTGGGAAATTATAAGCGGGGTCCCCAAGTTGCTGCAATGTTTTAAGAAGTGTTGGTTTCCAATGGCAAGAGCTGTACTTGATCAATTTACAAGACATAATAAGTACAAATAAACATATATGAACACACACACATATATTTAATAAACATATATATACCACTATTTAAATGTAGTTTAGCGGTTCGTTGTTAATTGTTATACTAACTTAATCAGAAGTTCGAGTTCGAGTCCATGGGAACGTAGTTATCATTGATAAAAAAAAAAATTATACCCTAACTCTGGTCCGTCCTGAACTTTACACTCTAAATAATTTGTCCCGACTCGCTCCATAGAAATGAGTTATATATATATATATATTTGTTTATTGCCAAGTTGCTAACATGTATAAATGGTATAGTTTGACATTTCCTTCTCTATCTTCTTACAGAGGGAGAGGCGATCACGTTCTCTATTCTTTGTTATTTCTAGCTTACTTCGAAATAAAATAAGATCTTCTCGGTTAAAGTATTTCGATATCATAAAGTAAGGAAGAAAATTAATCGAAATGCATTTATAACAAAATTGTAAGTACGAGTCGAACCATTAAATTGAAATACTTCTCATTTTCGTAAGATTATTTGAGAGTAATTATAATTTAAATTGCTTAATAAGAGACCCATAATAATTATTTTAATTTTTTGATTCGATAAACTACTCTTCTCTCTTTTACTCTCTTCTTTTTAACTAATGTTTCTCGCTCATTGTAATCCGATTTATTCTTTAAATCAGTCCATATTTATACTGAAATGTTTTATTATCCCTTGATAGTTTTATTAAATGAATTAAAAAAAAATGCAAACATATATAAATAGTTTAAGCATATAATAACTATTTTTTATTTTTATTTTGTGCATGCATGTGCTAATTATGTAAATTTTTCTTGAAAGCATTTGGGCCTTTCTCACCACCATAACCCAACACGATATCGTGTAATGGGCTTTTATGGTAAACACAATGTTTCAGAGTTTGGCCCATGGTGGCTAGGCCCATTGGATATGTATATATTTGCTTACAAATATTAATTAGAATATTAGATCATCATGCCTTTTATTTTGTTATTATAGATAAATATTTTAAAGATGTCAAATAGTAATATTTTAAATCTAACTCAATTGCGGTCGGGACAAATAGATAATTTAGTGGCCGTATTAGTACCTATCTGTATACCTAAATAGATAAGTCATCGGTTCGAGTCCCATTAAGGTGTATGTGCACGTATAAAAAATAAAAATTTATTATATTATAACTAATTATGATTGATAATAATTATGAATAATTTCTTACCTATAATTAATCTATTTTTAAATTTTAATATTTTGGAGTTTTATTGCATCGTGCAACTTTACCAAACCAATGGCACTATCAAATCATCATCAATTGGTGCATGTGAGATGCCCCCCTTTCCCCACACATGTAGCGTTAGCCCCCTTTTTAATTCAAAAGTTAGGAAAATTGCTTTAAAAACAAAATAAGAAATAATAATTGACTTAGGTAATGGGTCAAATCTTTAAGAAATTATACACTAACAAGTACCATTATTATGTACCTTATTGATGGATACTCAATAACAACCTTAAATGGCCAATGCAGCTTCCAAGTCTTAGGTGCACAATTTACCTACCATCTTCATTACACATTCAAAAAAATAACAACAATAACATATTTTTTATTCAGAATTTAGCTTAATAAGAAATACGCTGAAAATAATCGGTTCGAATTAAATAGATGTAAAACTCTTCGTACCCATAACAACGATATTTTTATGAATCAAAAGATTACAAGATACAAGATCTTTGATTAAGTTAATGTAACATGCTTGTTCTTAATTTATATTTAGGCCCTTTTTTTTTCTTTTTTTTTTTAAACCAAATCCGTAAAAAAACGGGCAAGACGTCGTAGGGTTATTAAGGAGGCTCCCACCTCATACATTAATCAACCAAGCACCAAGTAAATGGATATCTATTTATGATCCACAGATCAGATAACATATTCAAGCTAGAATGTGCTCTAAATAAAGCTACAAAAGAAAACTTCTCAATGAAATTTGACGTAAATTTACAACTCATGTTGAAAAGTCATGTGATGTGATGGCATAAGTATCCATAATATTCTTGCTTAATGGCACAAGAAAACCAATTACATCTGAATCCTAGGCGGAGGGGATCGAAACAGAAAAATCCTTCTTTTACTGAAGACGACTACTCATCCTCTTTGGGCTCGAATTCGAGTAGTGACACAGGAGATAGCAGTTCTTATGCAGATTCCGACACCTCGGTCCATAGCAAGTAATCCACCCGAAGCAAAGATGGGAAGAGGAAGAAATGGCAACCGTTAAGGATGGAGTTCCCACAGTTTGTTGGGGATGAGCCGAGAGTATGGTTGGATAGAGCAAAACAATATTTTGTTAAACAGAAAATTCGTGGGTATCAGAAGATTGAGTTAGCGTCGTTTCACTTGGAAGGAGAAGCAAATCAATGGTGGCAATGGTTTTCACATGCAAATCGGAACAAAATGATGACATGGAAAAGGTTTGAAAGGGGATTGCTACTTCGTTTCAGAACGTCTGAGTATAAGGATGCTAATGAAGCCATGAGTAAATTACGACAAACGGGAACCTTTCGCGAGTTCTTGAGCGAATTTAAGCGATTAATGAATCATTTACCAGATTGGCCTCCTAATGCATTAATGGGAGCATTCATGGCAGGATTAAAGGAGGAGATTTCGGGAGATCTTCGTTTGCTAAAACCAAAGTCATTGCAAGCTGCTATGGAGTTAGCAAAGAGAAAGAGCGAACAAATTCAAAGAACCGGTGGTGCTAGTGCACCCCCTCGCACAAGTACCAGACAACTTACTGCATCCCCGATATCTGGAGCGCTTCAACAGTCAGGTGGTACACAGAAACGTCTCACGTGGGAGGAAATGAAACAAAGAAGAGAAAAGAATCTATGTTTCAATTGTGATGAGAAGTTCACACCTGGGCATCGATGTCAAAATGTGCAAGCATTGCTCATCGAGTTAGAGTCGGATAATATTGAAGATGAAATCATAGAGGAAGAGCAAGGTGGGACGATAGAGGAGCCTCAAGTTTTCATCCGTGTCGTGATGGGAGAATCAGGGAACCGTACCATGCGACTCAAAGCTACGGTGAACAATGAACAAGTAAGTGTGCTTGTGGATAGTGGCTCTAGCCTTAATTTTATAAATCCCTGCATTGCTGCCCGTTTGAGATTACCGATTACTAAATGTTCCCCGTTGACTGTCAAAGTTGCTAATGGAGAAAGATTAGTCTGTCAAGAAAAGTATGAATTAATTCATTTAACTATGCAAGGGGTTCAGTTCCAAGTGACCTTGTTTGCTTTGCCAATTCGAGGAATTGATGTGGTACTGGGAGTACCGTGGTTAGAGAGCTTGGGACAAATCACTATAGATTACCGATGCATGACGATGGATTTTAAATTGGAAGGTCGTCAAATTAGAATCCAGGGGTCCACATGTAAGAGAGCTGAGGGAGGGGAAATAGGGTCAATAATACATGAGTGGGTAGCGGGAGCTGAACTATTTCTAGTATTGTTGAAAGAGGAAATCAACGCATGCGAGGTATCACAGGTATCTCCAGGTCTTTGACCAACTGAATTGCAGGAACTTCTAACAGAATTTGGAGAGGTGATGGCAGAACTAAAGAAACTACCACCATCACGTCCGTATGATCATCGAATTCAGTTACGGGATGAAAGTAAGCCAATAAATGTAAGCCCTTATCGATATGCTCACTTTCAAAAGAATGAGATCGAACGTCAGATTGAGGAGATGTTGCGGTTTGGCTTGATCCGACCAAGTCGGAGTCCTTTTTCTTTACCGGTTTTATTAGTTAAGAAAAAGGACGGGACATGGCGTTTCTGCACAGATTATCGAGCCTTGAACGAGGCCACCGTCAAAGATCGTTTTTCTATTCCTACGGTGGAGGATACGCTCGACGAGTTACATGGGTCGACATACTTTAGTAAGCTTGACTTGAGATCAGGTTACCATCAGATTCGAGTCCATCCAGACAATATCCATAAAACGGATTTTCGGGCTCATAATGGACATTATGAATACTTAGTTATGCCGTTCGGCCTATACAATGCACCTTCGACGTTTTCAAGCAATGATGAACGAGATTTTTAAACCTGACTTGAGAAATTTTGTCTTGGTGTTCTTTGACAATATTCTGATATATAATACTTCTTGGGGTGAGCATTTGCAACATTTGTGAACTGTTTTGACGGTGCTCAAAGAGAATACCTTCTATATTAAACCAAATACTACTCCAAAGTCCTTTCTCTAGAACACTCTAAACAACTATTTAAACCCTCACAACATTAGGATTTCGTAACTAAGGAAAGAAATAACAATAATTAATATAAACTAAAAAGAATAATAAATTAAGGCCATGGGCCGTATTGGCTTGGTCCCATCATTCTCCTCCCCTTCAAAACGAACCTTGTCCTCAAGGTTCAGTTTCGAAATTTGTCTCCAAGGCTCGAATTCTGGTGGTCGAGGACTCCATTGGACCCACACCCCCTCAAATCTTCCTCCTTCTTTATCCACTATCCACTGGAATCCTGGAACTAGAAGTTAAGTTAGTTCCAGCAGTCTCATAGGTACCTGATCGTCATATTTATTTATTGGGCAGCACATATCACAAACGCCTACAAATCGAGTTACATCTCATTTCATTCTTATCCATGTCAATAGATGAGAAGGCCTTTTTATGGGAATACTGCAGAAGCTGAGTGCACCCATTGTCATTGTTTGGTACCACAAAGCAATTGTTTCGTAGTACCAGCTCACCATGTTTTTCACGACCGACCGACTCAATGAATCTTGCTGCGATTGTACAAGAAGGGTTGGTTGGTGAAACTCCTCCCATATGGTCACTTGTGGTTGTGGCACAACCAAAAGTTCTTCTGATTCTGCCATCATGATACCGATAGAGATTTGGGTCTCTTCTTTTTATTCCATAGATGGGCTCGTCGTCTTCGATTTCATCATAGACAGGCTCGACGTCTTCGATCTCATTATAGATGGGGTTGACATATTCCATCTCATCATCGAAAGGGTCCGATTCCAACTCGAGTTGTTTCGGTATCCCTCCGGATTGTTGCGAGGCTTTAGAATCTGTCTGGTACCTGCGTGAGGCGGTGCACTGGTATCATTGGTACCACTAATTTTTTTGGATCTATAATGGTTAGACCCCTTTCGCTTATATTTCTGATGTTGTGATGCCAACAGATCTGAAATCTTTTGCACCGATGATTTGATTTCCTGTAAGGAAATCTCCAGGTTATCCAATCGTTCTTGATCGGTTGCCATGGTTGTGTTGAGTGAAGCTTTGATATGATCGCTGCTAGCTCTGAGCGAAGCGTTGATATGATCGCAACCTGCTTTGATACCAATTGATGTGATCGCATAAGTATCCATAATATTATTGCTTAATGGCACAAGAAAACCAATTACTACTCCAAAGTCCTTTCTCTAAAACACTCTAAACAACTATTTAAACCCTCACAACATTAGGGTTTCGTACCTAGGGAAAGAAATAACAATAATTAATATAAACTAAAAAGAATAATAAATTAAGCCCATGGGCCGTACTGGCTCCGTCCCATCATAATGACTAATTGAACATGTCAATTTTATGTGTGTGGCCGCCATGCAACATAACAAGCCGATCAATGAAGACTCAAACCGAACTCGCCCATCCTTTTGGGCACAGGGATGCGATAATCAATCCAAGTAATCACCCTTTTTTTTATAAAATCTGTCTCCAGCAAGATAAAATAAGGGAACGCCAAAAAGCTATATAGTACAAGAGCGCTTCAAGTTTTTGACTTACTCTTTCACTTGAATTTCAAAATTTGACTTACTTCTCACTTCCCAGTACATGTTTTTGAATCATTCGCTCGTTTAGAAGTGGATTATGCATGGCCTATAGGCCTTTATGGAAAACACAGGCTATGGAAACGGAAAACCAAGCAGCCGAAATGAAAGGTTGAAGACCATTAACCTACGGTTACCACAAAAGTAAACACGGTCTTACGATAGATACCTAATAATTGATATAATATTAATATTTTCGAATGTGATAAATAAAATTTCGAATTTGATATACGTAACCTAAAGTTATATATATATATGTCTAGTCTTGGTGGGGCAATATACAGTTCAAGCCTTTTATGGCCAAAGTACATCTAATAATTATGAATTTATTTATTTATCTATATTTATATCACTCTGTCAATGCGTATCTCTACCACAGAATTTAAGGCCCATTGATGGAATCTCAATTGATAGGCTCCTCTCATTATTTGCAATGTGGTCCACTTATAAGTACTACGGGATATATAACTTAATTACGCCAAAAATATTAATGTAATTGTACAATAGTAGTAGTAATAATAATGAGAATTATTATTGTACTATTTATTTGTGATAATTTGCATGCAGTTAAAGACTATTTTTGAATTACTCTCGTCGGGCTCCATGGGTCTCTAAGTTGTAATCTACGATGTATGAAAGGAGGATATAAAATCAAAATGATCTCACGTAATGGGAGTTCGATATGAGTGTTGAATGCAAAATAACACGATTATAATAATGTTTTAAAAAGTGTTGGTACGTTGTAAGTTCCAACTCTTTTAGTTTAGTTTAATTTCAGAATTTCAAATTAAAAGAGTTTTTATTTCTTCAATTTATTTCTTCACTTTTAGTTTTCACTACATTTTAAATATAAAATCTAGATCAATTAAATTAACTATTAGGTAAAAATAAAAGTAGAAATTATATATAATTTTGTTATATTGTACTGACTAATTAACAACCCTCGTCCCTCGTAAAGAGAATCAAACAAAAAAATCTAACACATCTTGCTCAGTCGAATCTAACCAAGCATATAGATAAATATATTAGTACACGATACTTATTATTTAATTAATTATTTTTATTAATTATTTATATTGCTTAAAATTGAATTTAGATAAATTTAAGAAAAATAATAAACTAAATAATAAATATATTATATTTATTATTATAATTAATTGAGTTCGTTACTAGAATTACCTGTACATGTGAGAGAGATGACCATTAAATGTCCCATAGAGAAATTCAAATTAAGATGCTAACTCACGCTACAAATACAATAAATGTCACACTCTTATCCATGCTCAAAGTACAATTAACACTATCTCAGTGCACATGTTAGATTCTTTCTAATTTGGAAAAAGATGTCTCAACTACACTACAAAATCAAATAATTTTTAGTCAAAATATTGTTAATAAATTTAAAATAAATCGAGCTCACTCATCTCGTGACTCATGGCTCATGACTCATGAGTCACAATTATCATAAGTCGACCCGATCAAAACTCAAATTTCTCAAAGTAAAAAGGTTTTAATTAAACGAGTTTGAGTTTGAGTTTGAATTCAAGTTCAATCGTAAGTATCGGAAGTTTGTTGATTCGACATGCAAATTCTATTATTTAAATTATACAAATTTATATAGTTATTCTATAATAATAATAATAATTGGGCTCGATTGACCAAACTCAGTTACATATTATATTAAATATTAATAAATCTAATCTAATATGTGTTTTATTTAGGCGTAGTACTCGGTGGTTTACTTAAAATGTAAATTAAGATAATATTTTTGAACTGATCTTGACATGTGACATAGATTAAAAGAACTCAATCAAGAATCCTCTGATAAAGAATTCTTGACATAGATGAAATTTGAAATAATTACAAAATCCCCCTCAAAATTTGAAAAACTAAAAGAACTTCTCGTAACAATACTCCAAGATTTGGCTTACCACATGATATAGTCATAGATTAAAAGTCAAATATAGATCGAAGTGTCGATAGCAAAATGAGGATATTCAGAAAAATCCAGAAACGAAACCCTCAAATTGATCAATATATACACAATGAGAGGTTTGTGTAATTTCTTAAATTTCAGGTGAAGTTTGTATAATTATATCCGATTCTAAGATATGTCTCCGAAATTATCTCTATTATATTATTATTGTTATTCGTGATCTCTTAAAATTTATTTAAAGATTTAGATATTACAAGCACCAACGAGTCAAAACTCAAAATGCCCCAAAATAGGGGGGCAAAATTGCAATAAACTCAAAGTATTGTTACCGTTACACTAACGCATAGTCAAGCAGCATCTCAATTCTCAAAGTCACTTCATCAAACAAACAAAATAAAAAATAATACCAATAGACAAAGAAACGAAAACAGAAGGACTGCCACAGCAATTATTAAATTCCATATTTTCATGCATCACTACAAAGGACACAAACTTCCAAAAATTCAATTTAACTCCCCATTAATTCCACATGCAGCCCACATTAACCCCTCATTAATATATAATTAATTAAACTAGAAAGCAATCGAGTCAATTAATAATTGATCAGTTAAATTAATTCTACATCAAAACCAACAAATAATAATAATATATTTTTTTTTAAAATTTTATTTTTTCTGTTTCTCAAGCTTCATTACTGACCAATGACCATGGTGATCTTGTTCATGGAGTTCTTGCAATGGGCAATTGCACCCTGTATCGCGCTCTGCAACTCCTCCATTGAAGAAGAATCCAGCCCGTTTGAGGCGATTCGTCCCGTTGTGCAGTATCCGAATCCGAATCCGTTTCTGCTGTGGGTGGGAGATGACCCCATTGAAGATGGGCAGCTAGAAATGCAGCTTCTTGGGCCACCTCTGTTAATCGAGTATAGCTTTAGATTACCTGAAAATGAAAGCGGGATGATATTCCGGCGGGTGTTCTCCTTGGGATGTAGGTTGGTGTACGCCGATCTTGACGACGGCGGTGGCGGTGGCGGTGGTTTTGACGACGGAGGAGGTGTTTTCTGCTTCTGTGAGAGCTTTTCGTAGAGGGGCTTCACTTTCTTGAGGTACTTGCGTATGACTTCCTTGGCGCTTGAGCTCACGCTCCGCCGAACGGTGGCGGTGGCGGTGGCGGTGGCGGTTTTGGGGCGGAAGACGGAGGAGAGTTTGGGGAGGGAGAAGTATTTTGACGGTTTGGATGATGATCTGGGGTGGTGGTAGTTGTTGGTGCTTGTGAGGCGTTTGAGTTCGTCGTCGGGCGCGGCGGAGCTGGGGCGACCGGAGGAGTCGGAGTCGGGGTGGTGGAGGGGGAGGTCGGCGGAGGAGGTGGAGGATGTGGAGGCGGTGGAGTCGCGGGAGGTGGTGTCGGAGGTGGAGGTGGAGGCGGAGGAGAGGAGGAGGTGGCGGACCATGGATATGCGGGGGGAGAGGTGGAGGGGAAGGAGCTGGCCCTTGTAGAAGAGCTCGTCGGCGGGGCAGAGGGCGGCGGCGGCGGCGGCGGAGGATTTGCGGGGGGAGGCGGAGATGGTGAACTCGAAGTCGGAGGAGGAGGAGGAGTGGGTGGGGGAAGAAGGGAGGGTGTGAGACTTAGTTGGTTGGTGGCGGCGCTGTCCCATGGTGGTGGCGGAGTGGTGGAGGGCTACATCACCGGAGAATTTGGGTGGCGGAGGAGAGGTGGTTTTTGTATTAGAGAGAGAAATGGGAATGGTTGCATGTATTTATGGGCATCTAAGAGGAAATATATATATTTATGTGTGTATTAAATTACAACTAACCCTAGTGTAGGGCTTATTTAATCTCTTTATTATACAAATTCAAATTTTTTAGTTGGCTTGTAAAACTATAAATGTTTTTTTTTATATTATTATTTCGGTTATTTACGTATCAATACGTATCTCATTTTCGATGAAAAATTAATAATTTTTAACAAAAAATGAATCACGCGTTAACATCTAAATAACTGGGATGACCATCTGAAAGTTTTACAAAGTATAGATGAGAATTTGTTAATATTTTTAAATATAGATAAGAAGTTGAAAAGATAGTTATAATTAATGGGGTATGTTGTTTTTTCCTCTATATATTATTAACAATTTGGAGACATTATTTTTCTATAGCAAAAACTTTATGTTTAAATATATAAAAATTGAATTTATAATATTATCTCTTTCTAATTGACTTTTCCCAAAAATATGTATGGTTCCATAACTTGACACCCTAATAAAATAACATCATCTTGGAATAAAATACAAATTTATTTATTCAAAGTGAATGGGTAAATTTGTAAGATAATCTATTATGCATTAATGCTTGCAATCCTCAAACTACCAACAAATCAATATACATCGCATTATTTAGAATTTTTCCTTTTGTAAGGGAAAGCCTTGTAAGGAGGGCGAATAGCGTAAATTCATGTTAGATTGAATACAATTAAGAGTAAATTTAACGCGGATAATCAAAACAACTACCGGGACCGAAATTGCGAGCAGAGCGTGGGAGACAACATCAGTTCCTCGACAGAAAACAACAAAATTACGGGAGGTAAAATTAAAAGTTGGAAAATATTACTATCATTCTTATTTTTTTTTATCTGAAATGTATCCATAGAACAGGGAATAAAATAGCTCACATTTTTAACAAAAATATTGTTATTTTTCAAGAAAGGAATTGTGATCTCTCTCATTATGCGTCGACTTTGTAATGTGAGATATTTCCTTTGAGTAATAAAAAGAGTTTCTAACTCTAAAAAAAATTAAAATGTCCGCCATTTTTTTTAGTTTTAATTTATATGAATCTTAATAATAATAATAATAATAAATTGAAAGTGAGATCCTAATCTATTTTGGATTCTTTTGTAATGATTAATAATATATTTTGGGATTTATGTTAAAGAATGCAAATGACGAGTGGAAAGTTTGAAAGGTCATTTCAGAGATCACGTGCATGGCCCCCGGCTTTCTTGTTTTCCTTCTATTACGCTATTCTCTACTCACGTGATCGTCTTATATATTAAGGCAATTAATTTGATGTTCCAAAACATATACAGTTTAATTAGTTAATATAATCATAATTAACGAATAACTAAATCACATCCATCATGATACAACTCAGGCTGAGTTTTACTTTTTAGCTGTAATTAGCTGCAAAAGATTATCATCTAATTTATCTTCCATGCAGAAATATTTTATAAAAAATATATATATATTTTACCATATCATGTTATATACTCGTATCCAATATTATATACATCAAACATTTAATACATAATAAATATAAAATATATATATTGGTATATCCGATCGAATTTCTGATTAAGCTAAAATAGTATCGAACAATTAAGCAGCGTTCGGTGGTGTATACATACACGAGCGGTATATATATAAGATTTATTATTATTTATATAAAATTATTTATCTTTTTTGTGATATGGGGCTGACTGGCAGCTGGTTTTAGCTCAAAAGGCTGGCAACTTTTGATGGTGATATTTGCATGCAATTCTTGAATTTCTTTATCCCACCAAAAAAAATTCTTGAATTTCTTTAAATAGTTGGCAAATGTTAATTAATAATATAATAAATTTAATAATTAATACCAACATTAGACCACTTTTTTGGGTAGGTTAATCGTACAAGATTAATGTTATGGTGTAATTGAATTTTATAGAACCCTCTCCTACGAAAAAGGGATTTGAATGAACTTAATTAGTAGCATCTTATGATTCACGAAATACTCCTAAAAATATTATTTTATCGTGTCGTATTGTGTCGGATACCGAGTCCAAAATTCCTTATGTAAAAGATTTAAGAAAAAATTCGTATCGCCGTATTCGTATCATGGCATATCATGTTCGTATCATCATGTCCATATCCATGCATGATAGGTAACATCACATGTACTTTTTTTTCTTATCAATACTCATATTTTATGGAGGCCCCACCTATATAAATAAATTACACAACGAAGTTAATGTTGTATATAAGTACGAGAGAACTCAAACAAAAATCACAACAAAAATGCTCACGATAAAATAAGCACATCACGCCGTATATAATTATTTGATCCACCTGAACTTAGAGGATTTTTCAGAAATAATATTTGTTCTTATTCGAATTCATAAAGTAACATTCAGATGGGGCGGGTCAAGATTTTGTTATTAATCGTCAGAGAGTCTGGCGACAGAAGTGGTATTTTTAACGGAGTCGCCTAGATCTGTGGCGTTTCTTTTAACGCATATTTTTTTAATAATTTAATTTAAGAGACGCCTGTCTCTATGACGTCTTCAATTGGCGTGTTTTTTTTTATTAATTTATTTATGCGTCACCATATAATTAGGCGACATTCAAAAAAAAAATATATATATAATATTTTAATAGAGAGACGCCAAGATTTGTGGCGTCTCATGCCAAATATTTATGACAACCTGAGACGCCAACGTGTTGCCTCCCTCGGATACCCTGAACTGGAACTGTAGCTGTAGCACTCTTGTTTTTTTTGATCAATAATCTAGCCAAATTCAGCATCAATAATGTGAAGTGACAATGCAGCAGAGAGTGCAGTGCAATAATGTTGAAATAATACTGTTTGAAAAATAGTATTGATCAAAATGTATGTAGTGTTACAGTTTAAAATCAATTATTGGTGAGTGTTGAAGGTTTATTTATAGCCGGAAAGAAGTGGTTGCAAACACACAAGGAAAACTTCTTTGAGTATTCTGCATACCAAGCTTGTCTTCAAGTCTTCTGCATACAAAAACCTTTCTTCACTTTTTCTGCGTACCCAACATTTCTTTAATTTCCTACAGAAAATTTCTTGTCCAATATAATGGATTCGATCGGGGTAATTGTCTACTATGGTGGTACTTATACTGAGTCAAACCATTGTGTATCTTACGATCGATCACCATTTACCAACACTCAAATTTCACGATCAGCCTCCTTTTATGATCTCGTTCAACACATATGTAATGTAATTCATTTACAACGAGAGGAATACAATATTAAGCTTTTCTCGACATGCTACGTGTGAAAATTTCCTGTGCCGATCGAAACGGTTGTTGAAATATCCGATGATAATTTTTTGGGTTGTTATACGAATATAGCATCCCAACTCGAATCCTTCAAGGTGTTTGTTGTCGCTGAACCCATCCAACAACAACAATCAGTAGATGTTATTTGGAGTCAAGATATGCGACAGTATATGGAACTACTTGCCCAGGATATGCCGTCGGTTACCAGTGGTTTCGCAACATTTGGTATCAATGACAGCAACACAACACTCCAACAAAGCAATCAGGTAGATGGTAATGTGGTTCTAGAGGAGGAGGAGGAGGAGGGATTAGCATATCAATTCCAACAAAATGAGGAAGTGCTGTCAGAGTTAGAGACAGAACCTGATGAGGATGACACCAGTAACAGCGAGGATGAGACCTGTGATGGCATTAAAAAAAGTGCTCAAGAACGTGCCGAAGAACGTGCCGAGGAGATTGCAGCTATTGAGGATGTGTTGGCACATCACAACAATGAAAGCTCACTTCCTCAACTCCACGAATTTCATCCCTACTACCTTGCAGCTGGAGCAGAAATGTACGCTGACTCGATGGACTTGCCATCGGGCAGATGGAGTAAGTTTTACGATTCTAATATTGGTAGGTTGGCTGTGGAGATTACATTTCAAAGTAAGAAACATGTTCAAGCAGCGGTTAAGGACTTGTCCATTCGATGGGCTAAGCGAGAATTTAGTGTTCAACTTAGTACCCCAAAATTTTGGAAGGTTTATTGTAAACGAGGGCAGGCTACAGGTTGCCCATGGGAGTTACGTGCCCAATATAAAAAGAGAGTGGGGATTTGGGTCATCTCTGTTTATCACGGTGAGCATACTTGTAGTCCCGATTACATTCTGACTGACCATAAAAACTTGGACACGAATTTTATTGCGGGTATGTTAATTGGTCACGTCAGGCCCAACTATGCCTATGCGGTAGCCGACGTCCGACAAACTGTTAATAATTTTTGCGGATATGAAATTGGTTACTCGAAGGCGTACCACAGTCTAAGCGGGCACAAGAAGAGTGAGGCTGAAATGATGGGCCTGTGGTATCCCATTGCTGAAATGATGGGGATACAAACGATGTTTGTGTGTAACACCCGGAACGCCAGGCGCCACATCCCCCGCACCATAGCTCCAATCCACGTATGAAACGGTCAATCCATACATAAACCGAAGCTATGGCGAACGGAAGACAATAAAAAAAAACACAAGGCTAGGCGGGTACCCTCAATTAAAACCAAAACAACTCAGAGCAATAAAATAGCGGAAGCAAAAGCATTCAATACATATAGGTACCATATTTACATATTTACTTATAGGTACCGACAATTCATATCATTACAATATCAATCCCAAGCATAATTCAAGATATACTACGAAATAACTAGTATCAATACAAGTACAATGTATGAAGGTGCAGTGCTAGACCCGAATAAAAGACACGAGACTCTAATTCCCGCCTAGCACGAACCTGCAAAACTGAAAAGTTGAGGTGTCAGTCCAAACGGACTGAGCGAGGGGTATAAATAAATATATGCGCACGTACATGCAAGTTATAATCTCGGGTAATAATTTTTAGGAAAGCAAACACAAGTATTAGAGTAGAAGGTACTATCGCCCGAGGTTACAACTAATTCAATTTATCAATTAATTCAGTTCAGTACAGTCAATAGGTGGCCCGGCGAGTGAGGGCAATTCTCCAACCTTACTCCGACCGTGTACAATCAATCAGTTATTAGGTGGTTAGGTGATCAAGCAGTTATTTACTGTGCACAATTAGCAGTTTCAGTGACTCCTTCTTCCTCCGGGTGATGGTGGGATTGCAAGGCCCCACCATCCAATCAGTCTGGGCAGAGGGTACATGAATCCCTAAGCCCGGAACTCCTTCCTCCCCTAATCTCCTAGGGGGTTCAGGGGTCATCCCATTTGGTGAGGATAGCACTCGAGTTACCCGTCAGCCCATGCTTTCCCGGTTGGCTCGAGCCACTATCCTCGGGCCCACAGTGCAATTCAATGACTCGCCAATACAATCAATCCGTCAATCAATCAATCAATCGATCAATCAATCGGTTTTGCTAAATCATTTGAAAATCATAAGTTCACAAACTATAGATATATATATATACATTTTGGCCGAAATAGTCACATAGGGGTTGTAAGGGTTCTATTTATCTAGAATTTAAACCTCACCTTGACAAGCCAACCAAAAAGAAGCAAGAGAGCACCCTACTGAGCGGGCTCCGCGAAACCGGGACCGTGATCTGTGCAACAAGGACAAGTGTGAAATAAGACTCGACTCGAATGAACCAATTATGACGAACGGCAAAGTCATGCACCAATATGTTATGCAATAACGATTTAATGAATGTCAAATACGAGCATGATTGTCAATAAACCAAGTATATAACACATACACATACATCCATGTACGCGAAACAATATGCATGAAAACAGAGGGTGACACGCCCGTGCCACCAAAATGCACTAAGCCGTGACACCCCCGTGTCACGGTACAGCGGACCAAATGCGTGAAAAGGAAGGCGACACGCCCGTGTCACCAAGACAAGGCAAACCGTGACACCCCCGTGTCACGGTACAGAAAACCCAAACCAACCAACATACACCACCGTGTCACCCAACACAAAGCAAAGATGACACGCCCGTGTCATCTGTGCGTGACAGAAAAACAGGGCAAATTCGGACAGCACTAAAACCAACCAAAACACCAAATTCAATCCAATATAAATGCTCAAACACGACATATACATAATATACTTCAACTATACAACAATCAAACCAATAAATATGCATCAAATCACCAAGAATTAAGCCCCAAAACCCCATAATTATTCATATACACCAACTTTTACATATCCTCATGTTTCATGCAAGAAATGAAGGAAATATGAGCTAAACATGCTTCTAATCATGAATACACATGAAAGCCTCAAGCTAACATCAAACCCTACTCATATAGTCAATCAAGAGATTCAATCCATTCTCATGTTATACCTTGAAATGAAAGAAGAATGAGATGAGGATGAAGAGATGAAGATGTTGATGTTTCTAGCTTCAAAGTTCCTCAAAATAGCTTGGATTAAGAGATGAATTCTTCTCCTTCTCTTGAGGTGTAAAAACCGATCCTTAGTGTGTGTGTATGTGAGGTTCTTGTATGTAATGTATTGAATGAGCAAGTGATGGAAGAGATACATATACTTGATATATTATATCATCCACTAACAACAAATGCACCCAATTTGCAAACAAGTCCCTAGGTTATTTAAATGAATGCAATCAAGTATTATCCCTACCCAAAAGATCAATTAGCTCCAAACCAAGTTATGCAATTAAGTCCATAAATTTAATGAAATGATCAATTAAGGTCACATAATACAATTAAGCACACTATCACTTAATTCATGACTTTCACATTAAAACTAATTCATATACATACATAGAAATGTATAATGCACATAGTAATGTAATGAAATTATAATAAGCAAGTAAATATATATATATATATATATATATATAATTAAATTCCCAACTCCCGAAGACCCGCACGTGGCGTGCTTACCTGAACTTCCGGAATTTGGGGCGTTACATTGTGCGTGATGATCATGTGTGCTGAAGTGGGGGTCATCTGCAGTGCTTCGATTTCCCTGCCTATTTTCTGAGTGTCTCACGCCCTGGAAATTTGATTGTCGTCTTGCAATAGTATCTTGCAAGGTACGAATTATTTCTCTGTGCTGGTAAGAAAGTTCTTGAAAACGATCTGCGTTGCTATAGTCCGATATGGTCACTCTCTCAGTGTGAAGATTCTCAATAATACTATAGTGGATCAATGGACACGTACAACTCCACAATTCAACACCACACTCGATAGGTAATGCAGCGATCTCTGGCCAATTCATGTTATAAGGCCTCCAAGTAAACTGCCAACAAGTGAAATACATGAAATTAATGTAAAATGGAAATTCAAAAAAATAGATTCATGGTAATGCAATATATAAGTACCCTGTTATGTACCTCGGTAGGAGTTAATCGATCAAACATATCTCTAAAAATTCTAACACTGTGACTTGCAGTTTGGGTCCATGAGAAATAAGTAGTCCACCTACATGGGGGTCAACAATAAGTAATGTATCCAAAAACTTTTACACAACTGCATATAAAATTAAAATAGTAGAACCTGGCACCATGTGGCGGGATGGGCAATATTCGACCGTTTTGAAGAATTGTTTGCTCGATTCGTACACGTTGGAGTCGCCTTTGCGGCCGAATAGATTTTATTCGTATCCAAGCCCAAATCTGGACAACAGATTTAACAAGGTTTACAACTACAAATATTCATGGAGTTCAAAATTTTATTACGTGAACTTACTTGCAAGAGTTGCAATGCTCCACCGACATTTTGATTAGAATGGCAGCTGTAGCTACCACCACAAAGTTCCCGATATAGAAAAGCCAAGGCAACACTCCCCCAACTGTGATTCCGACACTCATCCACTGTTTCCATATGTCTTAAATATAGTAAATTTACAAGATTTCCACTAGTATCAGGGCACATAATGGAACCAATCAGCAATAACACGGCCGTGCGTGCATATTGTAGTACTTGCTCGTCTTCACTCTCATCATCCACTAAATTCTCTTGTAAATGTCCCCTTAAGACGGTCACCCTAATGTGGGATGTGACACCCCGACTTCAGACCGTACAGGTATGACGTATGTGCGCCTCTAAGATTATTATTTACGTTTTTTTTATATTTATTCTAATTGTTTACTCGAATTATTTAGTTTTAATTCTTATATGATTTATGTGAATTTATATGAAATATTTGAATTATATGTCAAAATTTGCCTCAAGTGATTTATGACCTTTATTGAGCATTTATGAAATTTGAGTACTTAATTGCTTGGACTTAATTGATCGCATTTCAAGCTTGGGGGCTCACTTGCATGACTTAAATAATGGAGGGGTTTATTAGCAATTTTGGCCATTTCTTTTTGGTTCAAAGCAGCAAATCACGTTCCATTCTCCCTTCCTTTCATATTATACACTAGCATACCTTGCTCCATCTCTTCTTTTGCTCACAAGCCAACCGATCAAAACCCTTGCCAAGTGGAGGAAAATTTCATCTTTCAAGCTTCAGTTTTGAGGGATTTGGGGACATTCAAGCATCATCATCATCATCTCTTCATCTCTTCCTCCATTTCTTTCATTTAAGGTAATCTTGGGGATTTGATGAATTCTTGCTTTGAATGTGTGAAGCTAGGGTTTTGGTATGATTTGAGTAATTGTTGTTGGAAGCATGTTAGTAAACTTGGAGCTTAAGTTTGATGCATATGTTGTGCGATTTAAGAGCTTAGATCATAGGTTAGCTTTTGGGTTTCATTTGGTGAAGTCTTAGTGATCAATGCATGATATGAGTTTATAGGCTAGATTTTGTTGTGCTTTAAGTATGGTTACATGTTTACTCAAGTTTTGGTTGCATTTGTTGGTTGAAACTTAGTTGTTGTTGTTGCTGTCGATGCATGCTCTGTTTTTTTCCTGTCCCGAACAGTGACACGGGCGTGTCACTTTTGTTCTCTTCAGTGTGACACGGGGGTGCAAGCTTGGTCGGGCTGTTTTTCTGTACCGTGTCACGGGCGTGTCACGGTTTGCTTTGTTTGTGTGACACGGGCGTGTCACCTGTTTTTCTGGTATGTTTTCTGCTGTACCGTGACACGGGGGTGTCACGGCTTAGTACATTCCGGTGACACGGGCGTGTCACCCTCTGTTCCTCATGCATTTTTGTTTGCATACTACTGTACATGCACGTGTTATATATATTGAATATATGTAGTCGTTTGGTTCCAATTTGAATATAATTTGGTAACGTTTAAGTGTTCATTTGGTATTTTCTTGCATTCATAGCATCCAATTGCATCGCCGTGCGTCTAATTGGTACATTATTGAGTCTAAGTCTCGGGTCTTGTCTTCTTTGTTTCAGAGCCTCTTCCGGACGTTCAAGACCCCGGAGTTTAGGTGGTTGTTCGCTCTTTTGACCCGGTTGTCCGCTCTTTTGTTTAAGGTGAGGTTAGGATCCTTTGTATTAGATAAGCGACCTAAGACCTATTATGTGTTGTTTTCTTACCCTGTATGCGAATATATACCTTATATATATATATATTAAATATGAGTGCTTAAGCTATGTTATGATTTTGGTGAAATAAGCTTTACGTTTTCGAAAGTGGTATAAGTATTGGCATAAGTAAGCTATGTTTGAAATTTCGTTATTCGTATACGATATGTATGAGCGAGTTGTACCCTGAAAGATGGGAGTTTGGTTTGATTTGGTTTGTTGGGCCCGGAGACGTGGGTAAGGGAGACCCGGGACGACCAAGGGGTCGCCGGTTATGACCCCTGTGCACGTTCTCATTTGAGATATTCACGTACGACCTATGGAGGTTGGGAAGGCGTGGTATCTTGAGCCCTCGGTGGATAACCGGGGAAGGCATATCGTGGGTTAGCTGCCCCGTATGTGTTTGGTAATGTAGGTGTTAGGGTTTGATTCCCGATACACCATGGATGTGGGGTGGATGTGATTTGAATTCGATTTTATGTTATGTTTGATGGAGTAAGGGATAGTCCGTTCTCGCCGGACTTATGTTTATGTTATGTTTGATAGATTATGGATCGAGATAGGTTTTCCCTTATATTATATGATATCTTTGGAAAAATGATTTGGTATGAAAAACCCTAGCCTCGATTCATGACTATCCTTTTTTTTGATATGCTCTGCTCTATATGTATTTAGGTGTGGGTGTGCGTTTAGCCCCCTCACTCAGTCGAGTTTTGACTGACCCCTCTCTTTTCCCACCTTCAGTGCAGGTTGTTTCGAGCTAGGCGGGGAAGTGCGAGTCTTAGTCTTGTACTTGTGTGTCTAGGTCGAGTTGCATTCATACTTCTTGTATTTTGAATACTCTTATTATGTACTTGATGTTAGAATTATATTTTGCTGAATTATGGGCTTTTGAGGTATGTACTCGATCTTTTGGGCCGTGAGGCCATTGTATATGATATAAATGTTAGTTATAGAGCTCTTTTCGATCCTTATGTTTTTGCTTCCGCATTTATATGTTTGCTTTTGCGCGCTCTGTCCGAGTTTTAGCCCCGCTTAGCCTAAGGAGTGAGTGTAGGTTCCGTTCGCTTAGACTTGGACTCATGTATGGAAACCCATTTCATATGTGGGTTCGAGTTTAGGTGCGGGGGATGTGGTGGCCCACCGTTCCGGGCGTCACATCCTTAAAGTGGTATCAGAGCTCTTGGTTGCAAAACCGGAGCTCTAGAGTCGTGTCGGGTGGGTCTAGGTCGTACGGCTTAGGACAATGTGGTTATATGCGTTTATGCGATTATTTGTTTATCTCCTTGTTAATCGTGCACATGAACATGTACTAACCCTCACGCATATGAATTTGAATCTTTTCTTTTGTAGAAATATGCCTCCCCGAAGACACCACCGCCGAGACAGATCTCCGGAACATCGTCACCACCGGGATCATTCTCCACAACATGAAAATAACAATCCACCACCACCACCACCCCAAATGGATCCGGGCAATTTCATGGAGAGATTAGCGGTATATTTGGAACAAAGGGCTCAGGAAAGAAACAATGCACCTCCAGCTGGGAATCATGGAGGAAATCTAATTACAGCTACTCTCCGGGAGTTCAAGAACCAAAACCCACCGGTCTTTGTGGGTGGAAATGATGTCCAAGCAGAAGAATGGCTCGTGCAAATCAACAGGGTATGGAATCTCATACTGTGTGGGCCTATGGAGAAGCTACAATGCACACTTACCATGATCCAGGGCCAAGCTTATAGTTGGTGGTCAAGCTTGCAGGGAAGATTAGAGGCTACCGAGGAGGAGATTACATGGGAGGTGTTTGTTCGTGAATTCAAGAATAAATATATTCCCAAAGCTACAAGAAATCGAAGGGTGAGAGAATTTATGGAGCTTAAACAAGGGGGTATGTCCGTCACCGATTATATCAACGAGTTTGAAAGGCTCTCTCGTTATGCCCCGAACATTGCCAATGATGATGAAAGCAAGGCTTCTCAATTCCTCCAAGGACTTCGGGAGGATATGAAAGATGCTCTAGAGGCTTCTAACACAAGTACTTGGGCGAAGGTCACGGATAAAGCTCTAAGGGTAGAAGAACGGGTTGTGATGAGGAGGAAGAGTAATTATACCGGACAAGGGTCTAGCTCGGGGAATTTCAACAAGTTCGGAAAGAGGCCGGCATTTCAAACTTTTCAACAAGCCAAGCCGCAAAACAAACAACCTCGACCCGCGGGACCCAATCAACCGAATCGACCCTTAGCACTTCCGGCTCTACTTAAAGAGCAATGTACTTATTGCAAGGGTCCTCATCACGTGGATAATTGCTTCAGGCTTCATAAGAGGTGTTTCATTTGTGGGGCACAGGATCATATGGTGAACACGTGCCCGAAGAAGAAAGATAACCCGAGGCCTGCAATCCAAGCTAGGGCTTACGCATTGGGAGTTGAAGAAGAGCAAGCTGTGGAAATCGACCCAAATGCCGTGATCGAAGGTACTATAAGCATTCATGGCATTACATTACATGCATTATTTGATCCCGGGGCTACTCATTCCTTTATTTCCCGGGATATTGCTTTTCCTATGTGCTTGCCTGTCTCCTTGTGCGCGCATGATTACGTGGTTAGCTCCCCTCTTGGTGGTAGTTTAGTAACTTGCAGGGTTTTTCGGGGTTGTCCGGTTAGCTTCGAAGGCCGAGTTTTCCTCGCAGATTTGATTGAAATGCCGATGCAGAGATATGATGTAATTTTGGGTATGGATTGGTTGTATGAACATGGGGCTCAAATAGATTGCCGGGAGAAGAAAGTTTCTTTCGGTTTAGTGGTGTTTAAGGGCAAAAAGGTGAAGTCAAGCCTGTTTATTTCTTTTGTTGAGGCGAGTAAACTGGTCCGGGATGGTGCGACAGGTTTTGTGGCCTATCTTTTGAATAGACCGAAGGATCAGGCCAAACTTGAAGAGACGGAGGTCGTGCGAGAGTATATCGATGTTTTCCCTGAGACTTTGGGTTCTCTACCGCCTGATAGGGACATCGAGTTCGTAATCGACCTTTATCCCGGAGTAGAGCCTTTCTCCAAGACTCCCTACAGAATGGCTCCTGCAGAGTTAAAGGAGTTAAAGACGCAGCTTGACGAGCTTCTAGCTTGTGGGTACATCCGCCCGAGCACTTCTCCGTGGGGTGCTCCCGTTCTATTTGTAAAGAAGAAGGATGGGACGTTACGGATGTGTATAGATTACCGTGAGCTGAATCGGATGACAGTGAAGAACAAATACCCTTTGCCTCACATCGAGGAGTTGTTCGATATTCTGCAAGGCTCGAAAGTCTATTCCAAGTTAGATTTGAGGCAGGGTTACTACCAACTGCGTATTAGGGAGGAAGATATTCCGAAGACTGGTTTTAATACACGATATGGGCATTTTGAATTCGTTGTCATGCCGTTTGGATTAACTAATGCTCCAGCCGTATTTATGGATATGATGCACCGAGTGTTCAGGCAATTTCTTGACAAGTTTGTGGTTATATTTATAGACGACATTCTGGTGTACTCTAAGTCTGCTGAAGAGCACGCTCAGCATCTTCGGATCGTTTTGGAAACTTTGAGGGAACACAAGTTGTATGCGAAATTTAGCAAGTGCGAATTCTGGATCGACCGAGTTGTATTTTTGGGTCATATAATTTCAGGTAATGGGATTGAGGTTGACCCATCTAAGGTTGAGTCCGTGCTTTGTTGGGAGAGACCGAGAAATGCCTCTGAGATTAGAAGCTTTATTGGGTTGGCCAGTTACTACCGAAGGTTTGTTAAGGATTTTTCAAAAATTGCCGCTCCATTGACTCGTCTGACTAAGAAGGAAGTGAAATTCGAATGGGATGATAAGTGTGAGGCGAGTTTTCAGACATTGAAGGTTAAATTGACTTCAGCACCGGTTCTTACTTTACCCGAGGGTACCGAGGGTTATGTTGTTTATACAGATGCTTCGAAAGAAGGTCTTGGTTGTGTTTTAATGCAGCACGGTAGAGTGGTAGCTTATGCTTCGAGGAAATTGAAGGAGCATGAGAAGAATTACCCTACCCACGATCTTGAATTAGCTGCCGTGGTGTTTGCTTTGATGAAGTGGCGACACTATCTGTACGGTACCACGTTCGAGGTGTTTACGGATCACCAAAGCCTCAAGTATCTCTTTTCTCAGAAGGATTTAAATGTAAGACAGAGGCGTTGGATGGAGTTGTTAGAGGATTATGATTGTACCATTCAATACCATCCGGGCAAAGCAAACGTGGTCGCCGATGCCTTGAGTAGAAAGGTGAGTGTGGCTAATTTGGAAGCAGGTTCTCCAAGTTCGGGTTCAGAGATCTTGGTTTCAGGAACTTGGTTGGCTAATCTTACAGTAATACCAGATTTGAAAGGACAGTTGTTGGAAGCACAGAATTCAGATGCAGAAATTCAAAGGTTGGTAGCTCGTTCCAAGAATGACCCGAATTCTAAGTTTGGGATTGATGATTCCGGTTTGTTACGGTTCGAAGCGAGAATATGTGTCCCAGAAGAGCTCAAGAGGCTTGTACTTGAGGAGGCACATCGCTCGAGGTACTCGATTCATCCGGGAGGTACTAAGATGTATCGGGACCTGAAAGAGAAATTCTGGTGGTATGGCATGAAAAGGGATGTCGCGAACTTCGTGAAGCGATGTCTGACGTGTCAAAAGGTGAAGGCAGAACACCAGAAGCCGGGAGGAACTCTCCAACCACTTCCTATTCCCGAGTGGAAGTGGGAGCAAGTGACTATGGACTTCGTGTCCGGCTTGCCTAGAGTCAAAGGAGGGTTTGATGGAATTTGGGTAATTGTCGACAGATTGACTAAGTCTGCCCATTTCCTCAAAGTTCGGATGTCCGAGAAAGTTCCAAGGCTAGCCGAGTTATATGTTCGAGAGATTGTAAGACTGCATGGAATTCCGGCTAGTATCGTTTCGGATCGGGATCCACGGTTTACTTCGATCTTCTGGCAGAATCTCCAAAAATGTTTGGGCACCAGGCTCAGGTTTAGCACCGCTTCGCATCCTCAAACGGACGGTCAATCTGAAAGGTTAATTCAGTACTTGGAGGATATGCTTCGGTCGTGTGCTTTGGATTTTCAGGATAAGTGGGACGAGCATCTGGCTCTAGTTGAATTTGCTTATAACAATAGTTATCAGGGTTCGATTAAGATGGCACCTTATGAAGCACTTTATGGAAGAAAGTGTAGGTCGCCTTTGTTTTGGGATATCGAGGATTGGAGATGGACCGAAGAGAATAAGCTTGAGAGGGCTGAGCCTAAGGAAAACATCGCTGCTACTATTGAGAAGGTTCATACGATTAGACAAAGAATGAGGGCAGCTCAGGCTCGACAGAAGAGCTACGCCGATAAGAGAAGAAGGCCCTTAGTGTTTGAGGTCGGAGATAGAGTTTTTCTGAAAGCATCTCCAAGGAAAGGCTTCACTCGAATAGGTAAAGGTGGAAAACTCAGTCCGCGATACCTAGGGCCATTTGAAATTTTGGAAAGAATTGGAGAAACGGCGTACAGATTGGATCTACCACCGAATTTGACCGGGATACACAACGTTTTCCACGTTTCTCAGCTCCGCAAGTACCATCCCGATGAGGCAACTATTCTTCCAGTTGAAGAGGTTCAGTTAGAGCCGGATTTAACAATAGAAAAGCATCCGGTTGCAATTCAGGACCGGAAGATGCAAGAATTGAGAAAACGGCAGATTCCTTTGGTCAGAGTACTTTGGAGGGATCAGAAATCCGAGGAATCGACTTGGGAAACTGAGGAGAAAATGAGGAACTTATATCCGGAGTTGTTTGAGGACTCGGTTCGGACTTGAGGGCAAGTCCTTTTAAGGGGGAAGGATTGTGACACCCCGACTTCAGACCGTACAGGTATGACGTATGTGCGCCTCTAAGATTATTATTTACGTTTTTTTTATATTTATTCTAATTGTTTACTCGAATTATTTAGTTTTAATTCTTATATGATTTATGTGAATTTATATGAAATATTTGAATTATATGTCAAAATTTGCCTCAAGTGATTTATGACCTTTATTGAGCATTTATGAAATTTGAGTACTTAATTGCTTGGACTTAATTGATCGCATTTCAAGCTTGGGGGCTCACTTGCATGACTTAAATAATGGAGGGGTTTATTAGCAATTTTGGCCATTTCTTTTTGGTTCAAAGCAGCAAATCACGTTCCATTCTCCCTTCCTTTCATATTATACACTAGCATACCTTGCTCCATCTCTTCTTTTGCTCACAAGCCAACCGATCAAAACCCTTGCCAAGTGGAGGAAAATTTCATCTTTCAAGCTTCAGTTTTGAGGGATTTGGGGACATTCAAGCATCATCATCATCATCTCTTCATCTCTTCCTCCATTTCTTTCATTTAAGGTAATCTTGGGGATTTGATGAATTCTTGCTTTGAATGTGTGAAGCTAGGGTTTTGGTATGATTTGAGTAATTGTTGTTGGAAGCATGTTAGTAAACTTGGAGCTTAAGTTTGATGCATATGTTGTGCGATTTAAGAGCTTAGATCATAGGTTAGCTTTTGGGTTTCATTTGGTGAAGTCTTAGTGATCAATGCATGATATGAGTTTATAGGCTAGATTTTGTTGTGCTTTAAGTATGGTTACATGTTTACTCAAGTTTTGGTTGCATTTGTTGGTTGAAACTTAGTTGTTGTTGTTGCTGTCGATGCATGCTCTGTTTTTTTCCTGTCCCGAACAGTGACACGGGCGTGTCACTTTTGTTCTCTTCAGTGTGACACGGGGGTGCAAGCTTGGTCGGGCTGTTTTTCTGTACCGTGTCACGGGCGTGTCACGGTTTGCTTTGTTTGTGTGACACGGGCGTGTCACCTGTTTTTCTGGTATGTTTTCTGCTGTACCGTGACACGGGGGTGTCACGGCTTAGTACATTCCGGTGACACGGGCGTGTCACCCTCTGTTCCTCATGCATTTTTGTTTGCATACTACTGTACATGCACGTGTTATATATATTGAATATATGTAGTCGTTTGGTTCCAATTTGAATATAATTTGGTAACGTTTAAGTGTTCATTTGGTATTTTCTTGCATTCATAGCATCCAATTGCATCGCCGTGCGTCTAATTGGTACATTATTGAGTCTAAGTCTCGGGTCTTGTCTTCTTTGTTTCAGAGCCTCTTCCGGACGTTCAAGACCCCGGAGTTTAGGTGGTTGTTCGCTCTTTTGACCCGGTTGTCCGCTCTTTTGTTTAAGGTGAGGTTAGGATCCTTTGTATTAGATAAGCGACCTAAGACCTATTATGTGTTGTTTTCTTACCCTGTATGCGAATATATACCTTATATATATATATATTAAATATGAGTGCTTAAGCTATGTTATGATTTTGGTGAAATAAGCTTTACGTTTTCGAAAGTGGTATAAGTATTGGCATAAGTAAGCTATGTTTGAAATTTCGTTATTCGTATACGATATGTATGAGCGAGTTGTACCCTGAAAGATGGGAGTTTGGTTTGATTTGGTTTGTTGGGCCCGGAGACGTGGGTAAGGGAGACCCGGGACGACCAAGGGGTCGCCGGTTATGACCCCTGTGCACGTTCTCATTTGAGATATTCACGTACGACCTATGGAGGTTGGGAAGGCGTGGTATCTTGAGCCCTCGGTGGATAACCGGGGAAGGCATATCGTGGGTTAGCTGCCCCGTATGTGTTTGGTAATGTAGGTGTTAGGGTTTGATTCCCGATACACCATGGATGTGGGGTGGATGTGATTTGAATTCGATTTTATGTTATGTTTGATGGAGTAAGGGATAGTCCGTTCTCGCCGGACTTATGTTTATGTTATGTTTGATAGATTATGGATCGAGATAGGTTTTCCCTTATATTATATGATATCTTTGGAAAAATGATTTGGTATGAAAAACCCTAGCCTCGATTCATGACTATCCTTTTTTTTGATATGCTCTGCTCTATATGTATTTAGGTGTGGGTGTGCGTTTAGCCCCCTCACTCAGTCGAGTTTTGACTGACCCCTCTCTTTTCCCACCTTCAGTGCAGGTTGTTTCGAGCTAGGCGGGGAAGTGCGAGTCTTAGTCTTGTACTTGTGTGTCTAGGTCGAGTTGCATTCATACTTCTTGTATTTTGAATACTCTTATTATGTACTTGATGTTAGAATTATATTTTGCTGAATTATGGGCTTTTGAGGTATGTACTCGATCTTTTGGGCCGTGAGGCCATTGTATATGATATAAATGTTAGTTATAGAGCTCTTTTCGATCCTTATGTTTTTGCTTCCGCATTTATATGTTTGCTTTTGCGCGCTCTGTCCGAGTTTTAGCCCCGCTTAGCCTAAGGAGTGAGTGTAGGTTCCGTTCGCTTAGACTTGGACTCATGTATGGAAACCCATTTCATATGTGGGTTCGAGTTTAGGTGCGGGGGATGTGGTGGCCCACCGTTCCGGGCGTCACATGGGATCCTTTAATCTCAGACTCATGTGGCTCAAATCCCAACATAACTTGACAATAATGTATCCACGAAGCATATCCATCCGGGTATGCATCTTCCCCGATTATAGGTTCACCACGTATTGGGAGCCCCCATATCACTGCTACGTCCTCTAGAGTAATTGTGGTCTCCCCAAAGGGAAAGTGAAATGTATGAGTTTCCGGACGCCATCTTTCTAGGAGAGCAGTAATTAAATGTACGTCAATCTCTATATATCCACAAGAATAAATACCGAAAAACCCCACAACACGATCATTTAGATGTATTTGTCTCTCATCACCGTCCCAATGATTGAATCCGGATGAATTATTATGTCTTGCACGCACAATCTCATCAATATTACCATCATATACATAATTTGATCGATGAATATCTTGCAAATAAAGTAGATCATCTTCAATTGGACCGAACGACGTCATTCCAATACTACTTCCCGACATTAAAAACCTATACAAATATAAAATTATTTTATTACAATTATCATACTATTAATCTAAGCAATTACATACTTAAATTTAAATTAGCCGTTCATTTTAAAAATTAGATATTTTCCTAAAGTAATAAAATTATAATTTTTTACAATATCAATTTTCAATTCTAAAAAAACGCATGAAACTGTATAAATTAATTGGCAATTTTGTAAACTTAGAATAATCACCCCTTTTACTAAATAATTATATACTCAACTACTCCAACATATAAACATCAATATGTTTATTGAATTGTCTTAACGAATATTTTTATCGAAAATTTAAATCAAAAAAAATTATTAACTTAGTACAAATTAGTAAAAATTTAACTTTCAACAACTAATTAAAACCGTATTTATTTAAACTACATTCAAATTTACTCAAAATTAGTAATTTAAAACTTAGCAAAAACATTTTTAATTATAAATCTAAACTACATTCATAATTAGTAAAAGTTTAAATTTTAACAACTAGTTTAAATAATTAGTTAATAATTTAACAACAAGATAATTTAACTAACATATAATATCTTACAACCTAATTTCAATTATCAAAATTAAAATTAAAAATTTATTAATAAAACAATAAATTTAAAAAAAATAGAGGAAACCTTACCTTTTCTTTCCTTGCAACAGCCCAAGCAGCGTGGTGGCAGACGAAGCAGCAGCGGCTTGGTGGCAGCGCGGCGGTGATCGGAGGTTCATGGCAATGGCGGAGGTGGTGGCTTCGGTTGGGCTGGCGGAGATGAGGTGAGGAAGAAAATGGGGGAAAAGAAATGGGGAGCAGCTGCGGTCTGTATCGTGTGGGGGGGGGGGGGGGGGGGGGGGACCAGATCTAAGAAATGGGGAGCAGCTGCGGTCAAAATGGAAATAGTGGGTCACCTTACACTGGTGACCCCACTTAAAAAAAAATATTTTTGGGCATGAGACGCCACAAATCTTGGCGTCTCTATTAAAATATTAAAAAAAAAATTTCTTTGAATGTCGTCTAATTATATGGCGACGCATAAATAAATTAATAAAAAAGAAAACACGCCAATTGAAGACGCCATAGAGACAGGCGTCTCTTAAATTAAATTATTAAAAAAAATATGCGTTAAAAGAAACGCCACAGATCTAGGCGACTTCGTTAAAAATACCACTTCTGTCGCCAGACTCTCTGGCGATTAATAACAAAATCTTAACCCGCCCCATCTGAATGTTACTTTATGAATTCGAATAAGAACAAATATTATTTCTGAAAAATCCTCCCTGAACTTATAATGAATATGATTTTAGAAAAGAAAAGGTTTTATTTTTCTTTTCCAACAACTCATTCATTTAAGTTAGAGTGGGATGTAAAATTTAGATTCTTTTTTTTTTCTATTACACATTTATATGGGTTGAGCTGGGTCGACTATTAAAATGGAAAAAAATTTCTACTAATAGTAGGTTTATTTCTGGATATTCGAACTCAAGATATTTAGTTAAGCTAGTATTACGATTCGAACTCGAAACTTTTAGTTAAGCTAGTATAATAATGAATCGTTAAGTTATACTATTTGGTGATGTAATTAAATTCAGAGTTCAAAACAATTTAGGTGCAAAGTTCTCTTTATAAAATAAACAAATAATCATGATTCATGGGCTACTAACTTTATTTGAGCCCATTTGTGTGTATGGATTGGGATTTTGAAACAAGGGCCAGCCCAGTTAAATTGTCGGCCAGCATTTAAAGAAGATGGCCCAATTTCGCTTTTAATTCTAAATAGGATATTGGTATTTACTCCTGGAAATTTAAGAATTATTTATTATGCATTACTAATTTGTTGTATTACATTTTTTTATTAATATTATCAATATTCATAACAAATACCAATTGTACTAACGCGCTCTCATTTAATGTTAGGCTCTCGGATTGAAACTATTTTCTTTTTATTACACAAAATATAATTTTAACTTGATAATTATCTGAAATAATTGTAATAAATTTAAGCGATTCAATTGAGTTGAAGACGAGTAGAGTAGGTCACAAAAGTGAGCTAGATACCTAATTTGGATTTACTTATTAGTTTTGATTTGTAATTATAGATATTTATTCGTGCATATATTTGTTATCGGGTTAACTCCAAATACTTCTATTATTTAGGGTTTAATTTTTAGTGTGCTTTCTCCCATAATTTTTTAATCAAAGTGATTGTCTTTGTCTCACTAATCTAAAACGTTAGCACTTCACTCATTTTCCGTTATAATTTAAGGGAATATTCCGTTTATTAGTTTGTTTGGCGTAGACATGTAAATGAGCCGAGCCGAGCCTTGGCTATTTTCCTTGGTTCGGGTTCGGGCTCGGCGTTAAAACCCTTGGCTCGGGCTTGGCTTGCGAGCCACCGAGCCATGGGAAAATGGGTTCGGGCTCGGCTCTGGCATGGCTTGCGCTCGGCTCGGCTCGGCTCGCGAGCCAGGGGCAGATCTTTTGGGGGAAAAAGACTGGAAAAAA